>JBCNJP010000010.1:57531681-57568973 GCA_039602395.1 Deinandra increscens subsp. villosa
ATGTGGATAAGCTCGACAGCTATTAAAATTCAACAAGATGCTCTTTTCACGGCATGTAAACGGTAAAAGTGGTTATGATATGACAGATTTCTCGGTGTCCAATTGCTAATCATGATCTTTTCTTTAAATAGGAGATCCGAAATTAAGATTTCACCGTCTTCTTCACAAAACCTCTCGAGCTTCTCCGATATTCCAGGGCAGTCCCTCTTCGTTCTCTTGCTTTTCTTCTCGTTTTTCGGGCACTGCCAAGAAACACACCCGATCCTCTTCTTCGTTAAGCTCTCCGGTCGCCGAGGATTTCCATGATCAGGGGTACATTATCCCCTGTGAGGAAGAAACCTGTACTTTCGATTGAAGTGGGTTGAGAAGAGTAGGATACTGATGTCTTTTATTGTCATTGAATCTTTAATGTATTTTTTTAACTTCTCTGTTGTTTTCTTTTTTGCAGCACCCAAGTTCGAGAATCTCATCAGGAAGCAGCCTGATTTTAAGAAGCTCGAAGCAGTTTACCAGATTCCTGCCAGCGAAAGAGCTCTGGTCCTTGAAGCAACAACCAGTTCAAACAACTACTCAGCCGATCATACTCCCGCCATGTCTGGTAAGTCTTAGTAGGATTCTGAACTACTTATTTATTTGAGCATCATGAATGTTAATAGCCTGTTTCTGTTCGCAGCTCCTAAATCCGGCACCTCATTTTCCCTGAAGGATCTTGACAATCTGCTCAAGGTCAAGAAGGAACAGCTTGAGCATCCTACCTCCTCCATGCCGCCTGTCATCCGGCCAAAGGCCTCAGCTTCCAAGAAGCGAAAAGCTCTTGAGACTCCTACAGCTCCCGTGGTGTACCTGGAAACCTTTGAAGATCTTGCCCCTTCCGAGGTCAGCAACAAGATCCTCTCGATGCAGACCATGATAAACCTGGTAAGAAGCTTATACAACTTTTATGTTAGTTTCATACCTGTTGCAGCTGTTGATCAGGATTCCTGTTTGTGTAGGGTATTTAGAAGCTGAGCACCCAGGCTATGGACATGGAGTGGAAGCTCGCTGAAGCCAACGAGAAGATCCAGGCCCAAGCTGACACTGCTAAGGGTAAAACACTGTTCTACGAGCATAAGCTCGCCGAGTAGTGTCAAACCCTGGAAGCCAAGATGGCCACTGATGCTGAAATAGGCCAACTCTCAGCAGCCCGGAGCGTCCTGGAATGCAAAATTCAAATGGCTGAAGAGGCTGAAGCGGCTTGCTTCCAAGTGCCAGGTTGGGACATCGCAGGCTGGAAACTGGTTTTGGAATCGTTAGGAGGAGACGGTGACGTGGGAGGGAAAGATGGGAACGATGGTGGCTACTCAAAAATGGTTCCGGATTCTCCGGTAGCGATGACAAGGGCTTATGTGTTTGAGCTGGGAGAGGGCAAGAAGTTGGAGGATGCGGTGAAGTAGGCGGAGGAGAAGACAGTGGGTGATGAGGACAATGCAATGGTCTGAGCCCACTTTTTTTTTAAGGTTTTTGGTGGTTTGTTTGATGAAACTTTTTCTTTTCCCTGTAATAGACAAGTAACAGACAATAATGGTAGGGATCCTGGTGGAGGGATCTTGTGTTTACAAGACGAAGCCAGGATTCCTAAAAAAACAATCTTTTGACCTTCAAGCTTCTCAAGTGGAGGGATACTGAGGTTTTCAGGACGAAACTTGGGAAGCTCAAATCCTTTAGTAGTTATAATATCAGTATCTTCTGGCTTCTCATGTTATGTTTTGTATTAAAAAATTTTATGGATAGAATTAGTTTATAAAAATTATCAAGAATCTAAAAAACGACTTGTAAGTTCAAAAACCATATGGGATTTAAACAATTAAATCAGTCGGGTTTCAAGATTAATAAAAAATTAAGTCACCTGACCTTCAAAATTTACCTCAGTCGACTTCTTGATTCAAACGATCATCTCTTCTTCCATCTTATTTGGGATTCCCACGGGAATCCTGAAGTCACTTCTCCTGGAACTTGTCTCAACTTCCTTGGGAACCTGAAACAATCTTAAGAAGCTTCTTGGCCTTCGGCCGAAGCTAAGGCTTCTGAAAGTAAAACAAGTTCAAAAATAAGCTGGGGATAAACCCGGTATTCTTGGGACTAAGCCAAAACTGGGGACAAGCCCGATAAACTTGGGACTAAGCCAAAACTTAGGACAAGCCCGATAAACTTGGGACTAAGCCAAAACTGGGGACAAGCCCGATAAACTTGGGACTAAGCCAAAACTAGGGTCAAGCCCATACGTGTGTGACATGAAAATGCCAAAACCTTAGATAACACGTCAGTGTTATAAACCTTGAGAATCCTCCCAGCAGCCTCCAGTGACAAGATTGTCAGCCACCCCTGGAGTGGACTGGTCCGACCACATTAAGCATACTGGTGGACAACGTGCATTACTGGCGAGGGTCGTGCGCTACTGGCGATTACCCAAACTTAGGAGAGGAGACAGCCTCTCAAATCTAAGAAGGTATGCGGGATACCTTAAACGTAGGAGAGGTGGCCAACCTCTAAATGGGGATATACCCAAAATTCTCTAAGATTCTTAAAATCTGCAAAACACTCAACACTTGGTGAGGGGTGGGTGTTAGCTTAGCTAACAACACTCCGATGCTTAAGTCAGTAATGTGTCATTGGAATAACAAGAATAAACCGAAATAGGATTAGTATACGTACCTTGGTGTATTTAGACAGTGAAGATCCTTGGGATTCTGCCTGAGATTCTCAATGGGGTTCTCACATAAAATACGCTTTGAGGTGGATGGCGTTCTAAGCTCTTGGCAGAGGTTCTACTTCCATATTTACCTGGGTGCTAACTTCCCATCAGCAGGATTGGTAGTATTCTGAAAAGCCTTCCTTAAGACCAAGTCACCTACTTGGAATCTTCTTAGCCTGGTATTCTTGTTGTAGGATTTTGCTATCCGCTGTTGATAAGATGCCATCCGGATTCTGGCCATATCTCTGAGCTCCTCAACTGTTTCAAGATCCTGAAGGAGATTCTAGCTGTTAGTTTCAGGATCATGGCAATTGAATCTAGCTGTTGAGAGTACCATCTCTGTAGGGATCACAGCTTCTACTCCAAACACTAATGAGAATGGCTTTTGGCTAGTAGCATTTTTAGGTGTGGTTCTATCTGCCCAAAGGACAAATGGCAACTCCTCAGCCCATTTTCCTTTCTTGGAGCCCAACTTCTTCTTGTGGTTGTTGATGATGATCTTATTGTTGGATTCTGACTGCCCATTAGCTTGGGGATGGATAGGTGTTGAAGTGATCATCTTGATGCCCCAGCTTTCACAAAAGCTTGTAGTTCTTCTGCCTATAAACTGGTAGCCATTATCGCATATGATTTTTGCCGGAATCCCAAATCTGGCGAGGATGTTTCTTTTGATGAAGGATATCACTTCTTTTTCTCTCACTTGAACATAGGCTTCTGCTTTAATACACTTGGAGAAGTAATCCTTCATGGCAAGCAAAAACACCTTTCCTCTAGGAGCCTTTGGCAGCTTACCCACAATATCCATGCCCCACTTCATGAATGGCCATGGGGATACTATATGATGCAGATGTTCAGCGGGTTGGTGGAGGATATTGCCATGCCTTTGACAAGCATCACATTTTTGTGAGAAGCTCGCGGCGTCCTTTTTCATAGTTAGCCAATAATATCCGAATCTGAGAACTTTAGAGAACAATGCCCTGCCCCCGGTATGGTTCCCACAATCTCCACTGTAGATGTCTTCAAGCACCTCAAGAGCTTCTGGCTTCTCTAGGCACCTTAAATAGACACCTGCAAGAGATCTTCTATATAGGATATTGTTAATAATAGTATAGGGTACTACCTTTGTACGAAAAGCTCTGGGGTTTTTGCCCTTGGGAATCTCCCCATCCTTGAGATACTTCCTCAACGGGTAAGTCCAGGATTCCTGAGCATCTTTAGGATTCTCAACATCTGCAACTACATTGTTATTGATAACCCGAGCTTCCTGTTGAGTTATCGCTGGTGTCAGGATGTGAGTTATTGGAATCTTGACATCCTCAGGGATCCTGAGTAATGGAGCCAAGTTTGCCAAGGCATCGGCTTCTGCATTGTCTTCTCTCGGTACCTGCAAAATGTTAAAATTTTCGAAAAATAGAGACAATTTTTTGACAATTTCAAGATATATATTTGATTAGATTTTCTCCTCTCACTGCATAAGAGCCATTAAATTGGTTAGTTAATAAGAGAGAATCAACAAATACTTGTATAGACAGGATTCCCATATCCCTAGCCAGCAGTAATCCAGCAATTAAAGCTGCGTATTCAGCTTCATTGTTGGTAGCCTGGAATTCACAAGATATGGATAGAGGTATTATGTCCCCCTGTGGCGATTTTAGTAGGATTCCCAGCCCTGTTCCTCTGACATTTGAGGAGCCATCATTATAGAGGATCCAATCTTCCTTGAGCTTCTCAAGCTGCTGGACTTCCTATTTAACTTCTGGTTCAATGTCACTGCTGAAATCCGCCACAAAGTCAGCTAATGCTTGGGACTTGATTGCTGTTCTTGGTTCATATTTGATGTCATAGGCACTCAGCTTGACTGCCCACTTAGCCATCCTTCCTGACATTTCCGGCTTCCTGAGAACTGCCTTGATAGGATAGTTAGATTTTACAATTATAACATGAGTTTCGAAATAATGTCTAAGTTTAGTGGAAGCCATTATAAGAGCTAGAATTAATTTTTCAAGGTGAGAATACCTGGATTCTGCGTCTAGCAGAGTTTTACTTACATAATATACCGGATGTTGCTGACCTTGATGATCTTTTACCAGGACTGCACTGATTGAGCTTCCGGAAATAGCGGGATATAAATATAGTGGCTCCCCATCTTCTGGTTTCATTAGTAACGGGGCTGCTGACAGGTAGTCTTTCAGGAACTTTAGGGCTTCTTCGTGTTTCTCAGTCCACTCGAATTTCCGATATTTCCTCAGGATATCATAAAAATCCTTACTTTTTTCAGAGGATCTTGAAATGAACCTGTTGAGTGTTGCGATTCTTCCTGTCAGCCTTTGTACTTCTTTTACATTTGATGGAGACTTCAAATTCAGGATTGCCTTGATCTGCTCTGGGCTTGCTTCGATCCCTCTTTCGGTAACCATGTATCCTAAGAATTTCCTAGCTCGCACCCCAAAGTGGCATTTGGAGGGGTTGAGCTTCTTGTTATACTGATCAAGGATATCGAAGGCAGTTTGGAGATCCCTGATGTGATCTTCAGCTTTCTTGGATTTCACCACCATGTCATCTATGTAGACTTCCATCGTGTCCCCCAGTTGCTCTTTGAACATCATATTGACGAGCCTCTGGTAGGTGGCACCGCATTCCTTACACCGAAGGCCATAGCAGTGTAACAATATATACCTATTGGAGTCATGAATGTCGTATGCTCCTGATCGCATGGTTCCATCTGAATTTATTGGAATCCCGCCAAAGCATCCATGAAGGTGAGCATCTCATGACCAGCCGTGGCATCCACCATAGCATCAATATGGGGAAGTGGAAAAGGATCCTTAGGACAGGCTTTATTCAATTCTGTGTAATCGACACAAACTCTCCACTTTCCATTCTTCTTCTGGACCACCACCACATTTGCCAGCCACCTAGGATATTTGACTTCTCTAATCATCTTGGTTTTGAGAAGCTTGTCAACTTCGTAGTGTCGTTAGGTTCGATATCTGGTCTTCCTTAGCTTTACTCAAATCCGATAGGTATACTTGCCTTTAGGGTTCGGTTAGTTAAGATTTTCGGTAAAATTAGGTGTTTCTAGGTCTAGGATCAGGTCTAGTTTTTGTTAGTATTTTTAGGTACGTTCCGAACACATCAAGACATGACCCAAATTTCAGTAATTTCCTTGAAATTGTAATTTTATTGAAAATGTTGACTTTGGTGAGGAACTAAGTAAATTTAGAAACAGGAATACTATTTGAGGTTTATTTCAAGAAAGATTCAAGTGATGGCAAATTGTGACAATGTTTGAGAAATTTGGGTAAATATCACTCAAGTGAGTGGACTTTAGTAAAAAAGTCAACCTTTTGACCCAAATGAACCAATGGGCTCAAGAAAGAATCACGAAGTGATTCCCCCTAGGCTTGTGCTTTTCACAATTTGGAATTATTGAATTTGGAGTCAAACAGGATTCTAGACACAAGGGTTTATCAGTTTATCAAGATTTTAGCAATTTGAGACACTTACGGACACATATATTCTATTTAATCACTCATAAGGGACTAACTTAAAAGGTTTTCACTTAATCACATACAAGATATTAAATGATGAATTAGAAGACATGTGTGAAGTTCTAACATGCTAAAAAAACACATAACCAAAGTCAAACAGAATCAAGTAAGGGAACAAGAAGCATACAATATCAGATATGGGCCTTAGCATCAAGGTCAGAGTCATTTAGGTGCAATCAGTCCTAGAGAGTCTAACCTAGCTTCATTAATCCTCATTTTATTGTGATATAAGCTTAAATAGTTCCAAACCTGACTAAACATGCAGAATAAAAGATAAATGTTTCATAAACCAATGACAGACATGCACATTATTTCATCAAAGCAAGTAGATATTAATCCTAACTCAGAATTGCAGAAATTAGCATGTTAAGTCATATTTCATGAAACTTATTGAATAATTGCAAGAACAGTAAGTAAAACAATTCACTTGTTTGGACAGAAGCAAAACATCCAATAAAATTAGAGATCGGAAGACATACCTCAAAGCAGATCTAAAATTTGCTAAGATCTAATTGAGAGATATTTCAAGAAAGCAACAGGTTCTAAGCTTAATCTTGTTTATGATCAATCATAAATTGATTAGAGTTTGACTAATGTGATTTAAACAGATTTAATGAGTTCAATGAATAGCCTCTGTGTAGCTCAATAGTTGTATATCAAGAATTGCCAAATTTTCAAGAAAAAATACCTCTTTGATGATCTACTTTGAGTTAAGATCAAATTGAAGAGTAGTGTGTCTTGAACAGGCTTATGGAGAGATATCTGTTATTATTAGGCAAATCATGTTAAAATATCAAATAGAACCCACACACGACCCAATTGGAGTCATATTCATCAAACAACTTTGAAAATCATGAAGGTTTGACTTAGAAAGTCAAAGATGCCTGTAATTATCAATTATGGAGTTAAGACAAGTCAAACAAGGTAATTCTAACTTATATTGAGTTAAGATACTTGCTAGACCTGTTAAAGTGTAAACCTAATCCATTTTAACAAATTATGCAAAAATCCAAGTAAAATTCAAGTTTTAATGGCAATTGATACTTATCTATGCTCATCTTGACTTAATCAAGGTAAAACATGTATTTATTTGATCCATGTCCATCAAAGTCATAAAAATTTGCCAAACCTAAACATAATACATGTATTTTCATTTCCAATCTAGCATGTTTGAGATCACAAGAACCTCAAAGGTAGACTTAAATGATTGCCCAGAATGAAACACATGATTATAAAGTTGGACACTCGAATCTTTGCAACAAGTTGCAACATAATAGTGAACTCAAGTGCACCTTTATTTATCCATGACCAGGATGAACAAGTAGCGTTTAGCGACTAAGATTTATTCAACCATGTATTATGATGAAACAAAGGAGAAACTACCAAAAATGTTACGACCGAATGGTGAAGAACAGTACCCTTGAATGAATTTCCATTCATTACAGACTAAAATCCATTACTACTAGATCACCTAAGTCTAACAGATTTGTTTATTAATCAAAACTTCTCCAAGTAAGATCAAGCATCCTAACCCTTGTACATAATCAAGAAAGAGTTCTAAGACTCAATTCAATATGAGTTTTAGGTCGATTCAAACTAGAAACCACTATTTTTTATCATTTGAACTCCACAAAACAAGAAAATTATGAACGATGAAGTAGTGCAAGCATGGTAGCAGTAGCGCCGTAGCGGCCCCCTATTCTTGACCAAACCTGGACACAAATTAAGTAGAATAAACAATAATTAAATAGCTTAAGATTGTGATTGGAGATGATTGGTAGCAAGGAGGAGTTATAAATCTGTGAAAACATTCATGAATTTAAAAGTTAGAACCCTAATTGACTATGCAAGCCGTTGGCCTCAAAAACGACCACCGACCCAAGTAAATCTCTCAAAAACCTTAAAATCGGGCAAACACAAACCTGAGAAATAAAATGGGGTTGAGCGCGCCACCTCTAATTGCAAGGTTAACGAGATTTGAGAGAAAGATTTTGAGAAAATTGGAGGTTGGGAGGCACTTGTGTCACCGGCGGTTTGTAGAGAGAGGGAGAGGGAGAGAGAGAGAGAGATAGAGAGAGAGAGAGAGAGAGAGAGAGGTTTTGTGTTTTGAATGAAGAGAATGAAAGAAAGTGAACCCTTTTCTCTTTTATATTGAAGCACGACTGAAAGAAAAAAAATACTAAGGGGTTTTGTCGAAATCGCTAAGGCTATTTCGGTTTTAGCAAAATTGCTAACCGCTGCTTAAGTTGTAACCGCTGCTTAAGTTGCTAAGACAAGTCAGTGACATCCTCGAGATCGCTAAAAGAACAAAAATGAAATCGCTAAGGACAAAGGATGGCGAAATCGCTAAGTGTATATAAGCCAATAGGGAAATCGCAAAGGGACAGATCATTGAACTTGGTGAAATCGCTAAGCCCTGACTGGCGAGATCGCTAGGTCTTAGATGGTTTTCCTGAAATTTCAATCTTTTTAGGCGAAGTCGCTAAGGCAAAACCAATTCTGATGACATCGCTAAGGCATAGTAGTGAAGTCACTAAGACCAAATTGAAGTCGCTAAGTTCAAAACAGGTTTTTAAGCGATGTGGCTAAGGTTTATTTTGCTAAAATGAAATCACTAAAGGAAAATGTACCAGAAATCGCTTAGACTTATGTAGATTATCTCGAAATCGCTAAGAGTAACCTTGTAGAACTGGAGATCGCTAAGAGCATTTCCCCAAATCGCCAACAACAAAGAAAAACTTAAAAAAATTATAAAACTGGATTTTTTTTAGATAACTGACGGACCGAATAGGAATCACCAACTGCAATTACACTTGAAAACTCAAGGATTAACATAGTGCATTGATGAAATAACCGAAATCAGTTACGGAATTAAGAAAATTTTCTAAGTCCATGAGATTATCAAAAACAACACATTGACTTAGAAAATACTTAAAAAATTCTCAAAATTTCATATTTGACTAAAAACCTTATTAAAACAGTTTAACTTGAGTCAGGCCAGCCCAAAACTTGCCAAACGGTTGATTTTGAGTTAATTCTACAAATAGACCTCAAATTTGACTTGTTTTTCACAAACTTGATGTTTTCAAGCACAACACACCTAATTTCACATATTATCACCAATTTTTTTGTCTCAAGGCGTAGTGCTTTTATTTGCACAATTAATGACTTATTTTCTGGCAATTCCTAGTTATTTGCATAATTTGAATATTTTTACTCGGTAATGGTTGGACTATGATAGGAATCAAACTGGTTAATTACGTGATCATAGACACTTACAATTCAAATTACCTCAGAGATTTAGTAACCTAAGTCAAATTGTCGGTATTGTTTAACCACTTGCTCAAGCAAGGTAATTTTCAGCAGAATCTGTGATGTTAGTTATCATGTTTAGTCCGGTGTAATGAAAGATGCATTGACCTTTTATTCATCTAAGTCAACAGTTATCCTAGCTTGGTCTTTTAAGCACTTTAGACATGCACAACACACATATGGAATTTCTTTCCCTATTTCTTTAGAGGTAAGTACTGATTTCAAAATGGATGCACATTTTTTATTCGCGTGAACACAAGGTCAGAGTTCCCTCAACAGATGTGTCACGAAATATTTTTAGTGATAATAATTGGACATATGAACACAAGGTCAGAGTTTCCTAAGCAGATGTCTCACGGTCAATGGATGGATGTGAGATTTGTCTCACTTATTGATGGAAGTGTGAAGATTCACACTTATTGATGGATTTGAAATCAGCACTTTCCGCAAAAGAAATACTAGAGTGTGTTTGTTGACTTACTTAGCTCAGACTTTAGCAAATTTAAAGGATTTAGCAAATGTTTTGACTTAAGGTCCACAGTTTCATGCTTTTAAGTGTGTAATCACAGGATTTCCTATTTCTCAGTTTGTTGAGCCTACTGACACATCGAATTATAGTATTACTGGTCGATTGGATCATTTCCTATGGTCAGATCACAAGACCAGAATTATTTCATTTTCCACATAGTTTGCCCAACCAAAAAAAAAAATTCTAATTTTTCAAAGTTTATTGAAACTTTACTAATTTTCAAAATTTCCGTGCTTATCATCAAGCACATAACAAGTGTCTTCACAGAAGTTGTTAGAAATCACACGATTCTATTTTTAGTGATTTTTATTTAATTTGCAAATTTTTTGCAATTTATTCGATTTTTCCAACCGTCAATCAGTTAGGTATGGCCGACTTACTTAAAGATGTAAGATAAAATATTTTTGAGATTTTCTAGAGATATTGTTTAAAACACAATGAAACACTATATTTTTGGTCAAGAAAGTTTGACCAAAAACTCACTAAGACTCAAGGAGACTTAATTAAAATCTTTTTGTGTTTTTCTGAAGAAGTTATAAAGATAAAATCTTTTTGCCTTTTCAAGAGAGGTGGGAAAAATTAAAAAAGACATCTTTTTGGTTTTTTATGGAAAGGATTATTGATAGGCAGAAAGCGGACAAAGACAATACCTCTAAACTACAAAACCTAAGACTAAGGCACTAACCTATAAGGAACCTAAAGATAAGCTTAATCAAAGTTTATCATTCCTACTAATTGAACTAGGAAGTTAAACCTAGAAACATCAAATCCCTTGGTGAAGAGATCTGCTAGTTGATTCTTAGAGGAAACATGAACTAAAGTGATAAGCTTTTTCTCGTGACAGCACCTAATGAAGTGATGCCTAATCTCTATGTGTTTTATTTTAGAGTGTTGTACAGGATTCTTAACAATGAACATGACAGCAGTATTATCAATGTTAATAGGAGTGGACATGTAATTCAAACCGTTATCCAGAAGCTGTTTCTGGATCCAGAGAACTTGAGAACAGCAAGATAAAGCTGTAATGTATTTCGCTTCAGCAGGTGAGGTAGACATAATTGATTGTTTCTTGCATTAACACGAAACCTGTCGATTCCTTAAGAATTGAGCTCCTCCGGTGGTTCACTTCCGATCCATGTTGCAACCCCCGTAATCACTATCAGAGAAGCCTCTTAGATCAAAGAGCTCATCCTTGGGAAACCCAAGCCCTCTCTTTGGATTGGACATCAGGTATCTGAAAATTCATTTCTCGGCTGTCAAGTGTGAATGTTTCGTTTTGGATTGAAATCTTGAGCAAAGAAACACGGCAAACATGATGTCACGACGACTAGCCGACAAGTACATGAGTGACCCAATCATTGATCTATACAAGTGTTCATCAACACATTTTCTTCAAGGTCTAGATTGAGTTTGACTCGAGTCTCGACAGGAGTAAAAAAACCTTTAGAGTAATGAAACCCAAACTTCTTCAGCATTTATATCACATACTTTCCCTGACTGATTAGAATACCCTCAGCATTCTACTTCACCTCAATCCCTAGGAAGAATGTGAATTCCCCCATTGAACTCATTTTAAGCTGCTTTTCCATAAGATCTAGAACTCATGACAAAGAGTCTTATTGGTAGATCCGAAGATGATGTCATCCACGTATACTTGAACCAGTAGCATATCGTCACCCACATACCGTATGAATAGTGTTTAATCAATCACCCCTCGCTTATAGCCATTTTCTAACAGATAGGTAGACAGAGTCACATACCACTTCCTGGGTGCCTGATGGAGTCCATAGAGAGCTCTTCTTAGTTTGTACACCTTATTTGGGAAGGATGGATTAACAAACCCAGGAGGCTGATCAACGTACACCTCTTCGTCTAGTTCACCATACAGGAAGGCAGTCTTCACGTCGAGTTGATAAACGGTTATGTTCTTTGACGCGGCATATGCCAAGAAAATCCTGATGGCTTCAAGACGAGCTACCAGGGCATAGACTTCATCATAGTCTAATCCATCTATCTACATGTACCCATTGACCACCAATCTTGCCTTATTTCTTATGATTATTCCTCTATCATCTCTTTTATTCTTGAAGATCCACTTGACAGGAATAGGCTTCACACCAGGAGGAGTGTCTACAAGTTGCCAGACATCCAAGAGTATTGAAGTAGTTCAGCCTGCATTGCATCTATCCAGTTGTCATCTTTTAAAGCAGCAGCTACAGAAGTAGGTTCTTCTTGAGATATGAAACACGAAAACAGGCAAGTGTTTATTGTTCGTGATTGACTTCTGGCTCTGAAATTGCAAGAGTGTTGAATCGATTGCTAATCTAGTGGTTATGAGATGGAACAAGATCAAAATGTAAATATAAATGAGATTTGTATTATTAAGCTTGAGAGAAAACCCACACAGAAACACACATAAAAGGTGTAGAATGAGACCAGAAGTTCTAATCCTATACAAGACATTACTATTTATAGTTGAAGATGAACAAGCTTGAACCTGATCATCCGAACCTCCAGTTCGGACCAGGTTCGTGTGGTCCGAACTAGGAGTTCGCTTAGAGTTCGGATCACAACATACTTGTGTCTCTTGTCTTGTATTTGATACTTCACATGACGATCTAGAATTTTGCATCAACAAACTCCCCCTCGACACGTGCAGTATCAACTTCCACATAAGCTTGTATCTTCACTCAAATTCTTCCTTAACTTGACGATGAGTCTGATCTCGAGTACTTTACATTGCAGCGCGTGTAAACTCTTTATCAACAGCTTCAGAAGACTTAAAGTTGTGAAAATATCTTCCCACATAGAAACATGCCAACATAAATAATCTTGGCGCAAAACGTCTCTTCAAGACTCCAAGATATCATGATTTTGAAATTGATTTCGTATTCCGTGTTGATCAATCGAAAATAAATCAGAAACAAAATCTTTTTGGGCTTTAGAAACTTTATATCAAAACACACCTAAAATCTTTTTGGTATTTTCTGATAAGAAAAGTAAATGCATTACAAAAATAGGCACTATTTTTGTCTTTTGCGAGAAAAATCACGACTTGGGATCATATTGGACATAACATGCTGAACTACACTTCAATTTCGATTATTGTAGTACATAAGCCATGTCAATTGCAGATATAATTTTACCAACTTTAAACTCAGGCATTATCATACTCATAACATCTGGATATGTTAAGGTATTGATTAGTGTAAACCACGGAACGATCTTACTACTGGATGATTCCGTCAATCGAGAATAACACGGATGTAATAAAGCTTTGCTTTATTGATTTCACAAAGAGGTACAAGCTAGAGAGAGAAACACACTCAGATACACACAGTTAAGATGTAGCAAATGACATCTCTCATGAAGTCTCTCTAACACGAACTATTTATAGTTAGCAACTTACCAGCGTACCAACTGGCATACCATTTGGTACGGACGTACCAATTGGTAAGGCATACCATTTGGTAGGGCACCATGGTGTGTTGCAACTATATGACTCACAAAGACACTCTAGACTAGATACAATACACGAGACACACGGCAGCATAGGAATATGCTCTAACAAACTCCCCCTTAACGTGTAGTGTATCTATGTATCTATCTATCTAACTAAACTTCGGTCTTCAATCTTCAGCATAGTTGCATATGATCTTCAACTTGAAATCTTGTCAGAAATAGAGCTTGTATGGCTGGATCAATCTTGAACATTCTTTGAACATCAAGGTCCACTTGTGAAAGATATTACATACTCCCCCTTTCACCATGCTTGACTCTTGTCACACAGAATAACCTGCAATTTCAGAAGATAGAAACGCGGCTTTCTTTTTCTTTTGAAATTTGATTTAATCTTGGCGCAAAACTTCTCTTCGAGAATCCAAGATATAGTTTTGAAATCATAATTTTGTATCTTGTATCGATCGGTTGAAAAAAAATAAGAAACAAAATCTTTTTGACTTTTTGTAACTTTATATATCAGAACACACCAAAAATCTTTTTGATTTTTCTAAGTTTATGCTAAAATACACCTACAATCTTTTTGGATTTTTCAGATATGAAACATAAATTCAATACTGAATCAGACACTATTTTTATCTTTTGCGAGAAAGATCACAACTTGGGATCATATTGAACATAACATGCTGAACTACACTTCAATTTCAATTACTTCAGCACACAAGTCATGTCGATTACTGGTATAATTTGTTCATCTTAAACTCAGGCACAATCATACTCATAACATCTGGATAAGTTATTATATTGATTTAGATTTCTTTGACCAGTGTACCTCACACTATCAGACATTCCCAGATATGTATTTTCTTATCACACTTTGTGATTTCATTTGTGATTTAATCACATAAAGATTGTATTTATGATATAGTCAACTGTGTTCCATGCAAAAAGAAATAAGAACGTTAAATCGTCTACCTTAAGGTCGATCTTTCGGTCGCAGATAAGGCCTCGGATTTAACAAAATAAGAAAATAAAATAAGTTGAAATTGTATAACCCAACAACAATCAGGTCGATACTCCCATACACGCAGAGAAAGTCCAATGAGTTATACGAAACACCAAAGAAAATAAAGCAGAACGTCAAACGAACAACAATCATGTCGGTCTTGTGGACACGCAGAGAAAGTCCGATCGTTTGACAAAATAAAGAAAATCAAACAAGTTAAAATCTTTGCAAAATAAACACATGTATACACAGTGACTTCTCATTTTGTTTTTTCACATATCTTTTTCTTGATATCATGAGATATGCATCAAGATGTTGTCCACTTGGTCAAGCATTGAAATTTTAATGTGTTTATCACATCTGAATACTTTCTGATTTAATGTCGAGCTTACCAAGCACATCAAACAATGATCTTATGGTTTTTTCATCTATTTTATCCATGAGTCAGACACTTAAGCCAATGTACCATCATTTCCCAAATATGTTGGATACAATTTCTCATTTTCAATGTTTTTTGTATTTTTTTGTTTTCAATGTTTTTGTATTTTCTGTTTTTTCCCCCTTAAAATTAAAACTCTATTTTTGGATTTTCATTTTAACAAAAAAACAAAGACACTATTTTTGGTTTTTCAATTTTCTCCTCCTAAACAACATAAGAAATATAAAAGAAAGAAAATTAACCAATCGATACTGATACATTTCAGTTTAAGCTTTCAGAAAAACTTTCAGTTTTGAAATATGATGCATTCAATTTAAGTTAAGCAAGAGACTCCACTAACAGTAACTGCTAGAAGCTTTGAACTTCACAATCACCAACACGTCTTCTTGAAGAAACCTGCACACCGGTTTAAATGATTAGTATTCAAATGACCCGAAGCACACAGCTTCTGATCGACCAGTGTCTTCCACAAATCTGTTGCAGCCTTGCTGACCACCTTAGGTCGCCACTGCATTTTTACTTTTTCATTTTGAACCGAGTCATCATCCGGAGATGAACCACCAACACTTGAATCAAATTTGAAAAATGATTTCTTTTGAGATTTAGTTTTGGAAGGTGGGGACTCAGTAAAAATTCTTCCTGATGCATCCATAAATTTGGCAGATTTGGTATAAAATGATGTTTTAACATTTGCAGGACAATCCTGTGCCATGTGTCCCTTTCGGCGACATTGATAGCACAAATGATATGATCGTTTAGATTGTGGTTTGCCCTGAAATGTATCACATCTATCATCAGAATCAGAATTATCAGAAATATCATCACATACTTGAAACCTGTTTTCATGCACCCAGTTAGATGTAGGACTTTGAGGTGTAGAATTAGATCCAGATGAATGTTCTTTTGGAGAACTTTCAGATGAATCATGCTTCTTTTGTTTCCCTCCAAATCCCTTTTCCATGGTGGAAATGAATACTTGAGCCAGGTGATAACTTTGATCCAAACTAGTGTCTTTCTTTTCTTTCTTAAACTTCTTTGACACATTTTTCTGATTTTTCTTCTCAAACTTCTTGCCTTCACTACCCAAACCAGAACATTTGTAACCCGGTAGCTTAGTTAAATCGACTTAAGAACTTGAAGGACCAAATTTAGCAGCTTGATTGAATGACGCTTTAATATCCTTCAACTTGTTAGCTTCAACCAAATTTGCAGCAACTTGTTCTTCATGCAATTCTTTATCATCGTTTTCAGTCTGTTTCCTAGCAGAAACAACTCCCTCATCAGATATAAACCCACCAGATACAAACTTTGATGTAGATTTATCAATCAAACTTTCATCCTTATCCTCTTTCTTCTTTGACTTTTTCTTTTCAGATTTCTCAGAAACAAATTCAGAATAATCTCCAGTTACAGCCGAAGCTTGAATATCAGCAAGAGCATCAGATTGAGTAACTGAATGCGGAATTTGATTATGTTCTTCGCTTCCAAAAACCTTTTTGAAATTCTCATCTTTGCATAAGTAACTGGTGAAGAATGTGAATTCTTCAAATTGTTCAGTTGCCTTTTAAGATCCAATACTTCAACATTCAAATCAAATATTTTCTTTTGAGCTTCCCTCATTGCTTTTTATGAAACAATCAATTGCTCCGAAGCTCTATTAGACACAAACTTCTCTTGTCGCATCTAATCACGGGCATCATACACTTCTTGAGTAATTTTCTTCACCCTGCCCTCATGAATCTCAATATTTCTTTTCAGTAATTGATTTTGTTCTTTAAAACTGATAACTTTGTCTTGTAATTTAGAATGAACCAATCTATGTTGGTTTTCTGTAGTAGTAACTTCATCAAACTCCTTCTTGAGTTCATCATAAGCTTACTTTAGCGCTTCGACTTTCGCAGTGGATTTCTTAAATAAAGCATCAAAATCACCAATGACATCTTTGGCTTCACTCTCCCACTTCTCAAAACTTTTAACCAACTCTTCATTCTCAGTATGCAATTTCAAAATTTGTTCTTTATCTGCACTGACCAGCTCATCCAATTTTGTCTGAAGCTCTACAAACTCTACCATCAAAACATTCTTTTCCTTGACTAATTTCTCATTTATCGTTAGAATCTCATCATAATCTTCAAACGACTTTTTGAAACTTTCTAATTCTTCTTACTTCTTTATCCTTTCAACGATTAGCCCTTCTTTTTCTTGAACCAATTCTTGATTTTTTCTATCCTTTTGAGCAAAAAATTCACAAGTTTCCTCATTACCACTATCTTCAGAATCACTTGTTTCAGATTTACTGATCTTAGATGCATACCCACTTGATTCAACCTCAATATTTGCCATAAATCCATAAATTTCTGGAGAGTGGACTAAAAATGCAGATTCATTCGGATAATCTGCAGCCCAATCATAACCTCCCTTAGCTACTAGAGCCTTTGCACCTTTAGTTTGACCATGCTTATCCGAATTAGACTTATCAGATGATGATTGATTGCATTCTCAAGCAAAATGTCCAAATTTAGAACATTTAAAACATTTAAGCTTCGATTTATCTAAACCAAACTTTCCTCCTTGAAAAAGAGATTGCTTTCCATGTTTCTTCATAAATCTTTTTCCTCTTTGAACAAGCATAGCAAATTGCCATTCCAAATCTAACTTATGCAGCTGATAATCATCCATCTGACTTAAATCCTCTGGAAACATACTAGAATTACCAATTTGACTAAATATGGATCCAAATGAAGATGATATGAAAGCAGATAGCAATACAGCTAGATCTTTAGTAGCTTGATTAGTAGTAGACTTGCTTGATGATCTATTAGGAATAGTAAAACTGCAACCCGGAGAATAACCAGTATTTTCAGAGGTTCCAGCAAGAAAAGTTGTTGTTGGTGGATTAATGCTTGAACTAGAATGAGATTTTGCTTTAGCATGCACGGTAGCAACATTTTCTCCAAAATACAATTCAGGATTTTGAATCGAAGGAGATGCTGACTTCTTGACTATCAATTTCAACTCTTGAGCTTGTAACTTGCTAGTTAGTTGATTGAATTCCCAATTTGTATAGCTTGGATCATTAGCCAACATCATTACATAGTTTTCCCACTTTTCGGGTAATGCTTCCAGAAACTTCTCTTTCAGTTCTTCACTCTCTTTCTTGACACCCACAACATCAAGTTCATTTATCAAGTTTGAAAACCTTGCAATCAAGTCTGACACCTTTTCATTATCACAACGTCCAAAATTATCGAATTCTTTCTTTAATACTTTCTTCTGAGTCTTCTTGTATTGATCGTTGCCCTCACATCTTTCAGCAATAGAATCCCATAATTCTTTAGTCGTTGTATGTTGTTTAAATTGATGCATTAGATCTTTTGGTAAAGCCATTGTAAGATAACTATATGTTTTCTTTTCTCTAGCAAAGAGTTTACGTTCCTCCGCATCAAAACTACTAATCATCTTTGGCTTGTTGGGACCTATCATCGGATGCTCATATTCTTTCTCAATTGGAATCCAACAATCAACATCTTGTGAAAACATGTAAGATTCAAAACGACTTCTCCAATTATAGTAATCTTCCAATCGTAGTAACTTCGGAACCTTTTGTGTTGTTCCTATCTCATTATCATAATTCATCATTGTTTGCAACGATGTTTGAGCAGCTGAAAATGCATGAAAATCAGTCATCTTGAAGTTAAAAATTTAACGTCAAAACTTTGAACTAAAAAACGAAGGTCCTCCAAGTGGAATTTGGGGGTCAAACCGGAGGGTACTAGCCGTTAGGCGAGTAAAAGTATAGATCTCGTTGGAACGAACGTTTTGGCTGGCATTAGCTCCCGTAACTCTTAGTTTAGGCTTCTTACACTCACGTGCAAAGTGACCAAAACCCTAACATCTGTAGCATTGGGCCTTGGATTTGTCAAAACCAATAGTTGAACTGGGATATGACTGGAACACCTTTCTCCAAGTTTACTTGAAAAACTTTCTTGTTTGGGCAACAATCATACCAAGTTGCCACTTGATATCCATTTCTTCTAGGTCATCGACATGAATTGGGTCCAAGTTTTCTTGGCACAGAGACATACTCTCAATACTCCCTGACATTTGGGAAGCAAGACACACCATAAGTGCATTACACAACTCCTAGTCTTTGTCAGTCAGACCAACAGATGAAGGTCCTGATTGGTATGGAGCAAGTGATTAATTCAGTGGTGAGATAGGCGGTTGAACAACAAAGGCAGCTTAACTAGCAAGTTGTTGAGCAGAGGAGCAGGACCCACCAGCAGAGTAAGGGAATTCCAGGTCAGTCTCATTTGGAGCAATAAAGGCAGCATTTGGGGCTATCTGGGTGGTACTTTTATTGATAACTTTCCCTATAAGTGAAATTCTATCCCTTTCAACAGCTGCAACTTCATAGCTTCTAACTTTATCAATAAGGTCCATGTCATCAACAGTGGCCAAATCACTGGTATCAATCAGATAGGCCACGTATGAAGTAAAGTTTTATGGAAATGACTTCAGAATTTCTTAGATATAGCAGGCATCTCAGGTCGGATTTGATTGTTTTGCATTTCAAAGATAAGTCGGCAGAACTTTGTCACATGAATCTCAAAGGAGTCTCCAGCAGTGTAAGCAAAAGTGTTAAATCGCAGTTTGAGAGAGTCCGGTCTCCTCTCTTCGCTCTCAATGTTTCCCTCATACTTTTTCTCAAGTGTAATCCAAATCTCATGAGCAGACTTTGCTTCAGTGAAGTGGAAAACAATGTCATCAGACAATGCCATTTTGATACACCAGAGAGCATGTTTGTAAACCTTCATCTGATTATGCTCAGTGAGAGTATAGTCCTCAACTTTCTTTATGATATGCCTCTGAGTACCAGCTGGAGGGTCAGCACCAGATCCACATAGAACACCTTAGGATCATTCTTCATCGAGGTCAACAGGTCACAGTCCACATACTCAAGGTAACACTGATATATCTTTTTCCAGTCATCATAGTTAGTAGCCTTGAGTAGTTTTGGAGGCCTGTTGTTCCCTTGGAACATTTGATTTCTAGAGTTAAAGTTTGACATGGTGAAAGAAGTTGGGTTTCTTCACAAAAGTGCTTAAATGGGTCAAGATTTCTCTATTTGCTTCAACGGGTGCTAAGATCAAGGTTACTTGCTTAAAACCTACAAAACAAGCATCATGAAGCTTATTTAGTTTGAATCAATCAAGCATTAATGTGAAATTTGAGATTTTCAAATTTTAAAGACTTAGAAAATTTTACAGCTATGTTCTTGAGCATAATCACTGGGTCAAAATCAAATTTCACAAAAACAAGTTTTGATTATTCCATTAGGTTCGAAGTTTGCTTGGGAACATATTTGTTAAAATTGTAGCAAACTCCAAAAACCACGTAATCTAGGTGAAATCGGATCAAATAGTGACTTTTTTGAAAATCTTCCAAGAACACTAAATTTGCTCTAAATTCTTCAATAGTTGATGTTATTGGATGATTCAAGTTGCTAACAACTCCAAATAACGAGTCTAACATGCGTGGGTGTTTATTTTAACTAAAAAAAATATTTTAATTTTGAAAAGTCACGCATCGGTAACTTGCTTTGTCTTCGCGTGAATCTAAAAATCTTCAAAATTGACCCATTTATTGTGATTTTGATGAAAACTAAACATTCCAACAGATTCCTTGTGAAATTTCGTTAAAAATATGTCAAGGAACCACACAAACAACTAGATTTGATTACTAGAATGAGAGATTTTTTAAGTTTTTGAGAAAAACTCAAGAACGTGAAGAACAATGGCTCTGATACCATTTGTCAGGACCAAATTTAAGCCATTTCTCATCCAATGCACAGATTCAAGTGCAGAAATTATGAATCCATGATCAAATCACGTTGTTTGATTGCTGAAATCCTTAGATTTACATGTATGAAACTCAAGAACACGAAGGTTTTCACACACACAAGTGCTCTCTCTTCCTCAGGCATCCAGGACAATGAATTTGGTGATTTAGGGTATCTCGAGGTGGCTATTTATACTGGAGAGAGCACAGATCATCATTGCACAGATTACAAGAGAATTTCCTAGAAGTTAGTGGAATTTATTACATCAGACCTGCCAAATCGCTAAGAATAAATACTAGATCGCTAAGACCATTATTGAGATCGCTAATTGTAAACTCATGTTGCAGATATTGGCGAGATCGCTAAGAGGCTTAGAGAGATCACTAAGACTAAACTAGAAGTCGCCAAAGCCAGATTCAGATCTCATCGATGTGAGCGAGGTCCCCCTAGGTTGGTGAGATCGCAAGAGGCCAACACGAAATCGCTAAGGCATTGTCCAGATCACCAAGAGCAATTCCAAATCGCCAACTAGAGTGACCAAGTTTCCAAGGGTAACTTGAGATCACCAAAGGGAAGTTCCAAGTAGCTAATAACAGACTTGAGATCGTTAGGAACAAGTCTGAAATCGCTAAGGGTTATTCTGAAATTGCCATGTGCAAAATCATGAAATAAGCTAAGTATGGATCATGTCATTCACATCACAACAATATAAGAACAAGGGCAATCATCTCAATATCAATCAACACAAGTTAAGACATTAAATATGAAATACAAAATATCAAACACTTGAATGATTAACATAAGCATCAAGAGAATTGTCCAAGTACAAATACATGTGAAATGAAAGATATACAATTGAGATCAACAATAAGGATGCTATGTTTGAATTGCCACCAACCCAAGATAGGTCTTACAAGTACTCTTACCAATGTGTATGTATTCATCAACTTGGTCAGATGAAGTGCCATATGCCAACTGACATATGGCATTTGTGAATTTTTATCTGTGTGATAGACCCTTTCTACCTATAGAATCATATCTCTGCGTAAAATACTTATAATGTTCAGATTTACTTGGGCCAGAAAGAGTTTCAAGAATGCGATTAAATAGTCGGATGGAAATCCAAAACGACGTTGAAAGAAACTCATCATACACCGGTGTGGGTGCAAAATAATCGTTCTATAATTGTACGTCTCATGCAACACAACTTCTATCTATCTCTTTACATTTCTTCTTTTATTGTAAACACCATGCCGCTTCCGCATCTTCACGATCCCATTCGAATATTTAATTGGCGATTTCTTTATCTTCTCCTTCCGAATCGAGAAAAATACTTTTGAAATGCTCACCTAACACTTTGAAATTGGTTAAGCTCCAATTTCTATCACCGAAGTCCATTTTTTAGAGAGATAATAGTGTGTAGATTGAGAGAGTTGGTGTGAAATGGATATATATAGTTTGATGAGAAAAATATAATCGGTAGGAAAAGACAAAAAAAAACTAGGCGTTATGTATTAATTTATGAAAGCCAATAAATAATCATTAGATTTATAAGAGCCGTTGGTTTTTTTATTAAAAGGAAGTGGATGTCCGTTGGTACGTGCGAGATCACAAACGAACGCTATGGACAAGAAGCCACAACGTCGCATGCCTGGCTTGCGACTCCACGTCGGATGGGCGGATGTCCAAGTGCATCGTGTTGTGGAGAGTCTTACTAATATCTCACTGATAAAATAGAGCGTAAAATGATGACAAAGAGAGTAAATATTGCCTTTATTTTTAAAGGAGAGAGTGTACCCACAAATAAGACCCCTAGCAGAATAAAAAAATTTTATTTATTATTCTTTCCGTTATAAAATATAGGAAAAATGGATGTAAATAATCCTAACTATTCGTTATTGACTGATAATAATCCTAAGTAAACTTTTGTACATAAACATTCTTTTCTTTATACCCTGTTTTTTTCTAATAATCTTTCCGTTAAAAAACTAACTCCGTTAGGTTGTGATGACATGGAGGACCAATCATGTCATTTTTTAAACTTCTTTCTATTTAATAAACCGGGGGATAATAATTGTCATTTTTCCAAACTTGTTTTAGAAAAAAAAAAGAAAGCGATGGTGGAGCCGATTGTTCCTTCCCAGGCGACCACCAACCTCCGGCGACCTAACTCTAACACCACCAATCCTTCTCCACCAGCCTTCCGCCATCGCGATGGCTCTCCCGCTCTCACTCTTAGGTAGACAACCGAGAACCGAGTAGGTTTTGACCAAAATCTTCTTTTCTCCAAACCTAAAACTAATCCAAGCTTCCATGGCAGCCACACAAATCGAGCAAAAGCATCAAATCAACAGTTCCAAGGCATGAATCGATCAAAAAACCTCTAAACCCCTTACTTTTGTGACCTAAAAATGATGAAAGAAAAAAGAAGACGAAGAGACAATTGCGATGGGGTCGACGGTGAAGGTTGTGACAGTGGTTGGTGATGGCGGTTGGTGACGAAAATGGCGATGTCAGAAGTTGGTGATGGTGCGCCGATGATGGAGGTCGGGAGCGACAATTGATGGCGAAGATGCTGTCATTGGATGTTGATGAAGATGCGATTTGGGTTTTTTTTAAAGTTTAGCGAAATGACATTTTATATCCCCCAGGTTTATTAAATAGAAAGAAGTTTAGAAAATGACATGATTGGTCCTCCACGTCATCACAACCTAACGGAGTTAGTTTTTCTAACGGAAAGATTAGTAGAAAAAATAGGGTATAAAGAAAAGACTGTTTATGTACAAAAATTTACTTAGGATTATTATCGTCCATTAGCGAATAGTTAGAATTATTTACATCAATTTTTCCTAAAATATAAAACATAATATTGATTTTTTAGATGATAAAGAAAGATTAGAAATGTGGATTGGCCCCTCCCCATTATAATCTCTTTGTGAATTCTTAACCCTACCCCAAAATAAGATTTGATGTATTCTAGTACCAAAGCCTTGGCATATTTAACCTTTAGTTTTGTTGGTGCCTCTCATTGGCCTCTTACTCTAAATGGGAACTTTTTTAAAGTCACTGGTTCAATATTTCCAACCAAAATATTTGATAATTTAGGACACTTATTTTTATTCTATCTTCTGAAAACAAATAGACATTAATGGTATTTAAATAAATATTTAAGTTATTCATATATCCTCTTATTTTCTATATTTATCATGTATTTTTCAAATTTTTTATAAAATAGTAATTACCCATTTCTTGATTCCAATTTTGAAATTGTTTCCTTAAAGGCGACCTCCTTAATGAGAGCTATGTTTTACGTGATAACATTTGAAAATGATAGATCCAAAATCTCCATTTGGATCCTCTATGGGCCAAATACTCGGCCAAGATATATCCGAGATATTTCTTTGGATCATCAAGTCTCCACCCTTGATGTATAACCGCATCTAGAAGCTCTAAAGCACTCATTTAAATAAACATTTAAGTTATTCATATATCCTTTTTAAATATTTTATAAGATATTAATTACCCATTTCTTGATTCCAATATCGAAACCGTTTCCTTAAAGGCTACCTCCTCAATGAAAGCTATGTTTTACGTGATACCATTTGAAAAATGATAGATCCAAACCAAATACTCAACCAAGATATCTCCAAGATATTTCTTATGAACCACGCGTAAACCAACCATGGACGCCACATAATATTCATATAGTATTCATATATGTGGCATGTGTCTCGCGTAGACAATATCTGCTCCCCTCATTAAATCTCCACCCTTGATGCATAACCGCATCTAGAAGCTCTAAAGCGCAGATGCGTGTCAAATATATATCTTGAACCTACAAAATATGGTCTTTTAAACTTATACCTAAAGTAATCCCTCTAACACAGTATATAGGAAAGCACATCTATCGAACAACATCATTAGTAAGATAACCTAGGGTTGACCTACGGAGAAATGCTATCATCATCCTAATACTAGTAACTATAATAAATGTCACTTACTTAAGCTAACAAAATGGAAATGAAAACTAATAGATATGAGAAATGAAATATCATCTAAGACTTGCTACACCATGAATCTATCTATCCTTTTCCTGATGACTGAATTGACTTAACTGTTCTTATAGACTAGGTCTCGCATGAGTAATCTTGTCACCACCCACTTTTTGCTCCTTTCCAAGACGGGAAGTCCGGGTGTGGAGCGGGCTGTTCGTATCAGGTCCCGCAGAAGCATCAAATTAAAAGTCAGAGTACGCAACATCACACACAACAAACAACCTAATACAAACAACAGACCACTTAAAATACTATTTAAAAGCTAGATGGTTCTACACCCAATAACTTTACAAAGTTCAATCCCAGGTACTTTAAGACGCAAAATAAGAGTTCAAGATACTAGAATCAATAACAGAGGCAGCAGGTGACAAAATTAGATTAAGCAATCAAAGGCCTAAAGCCTCCCTCACCAACTCCCAACCATAATCCCATCCGCCTGACTAAAAACATGCTTTAAATAGCTACTTACCTGCAACATGAACTAAAACAAGTCAACAACTATAAAGTTGTTGGTGAGTCTGCAACAAATCATACAATCAAAAGTTCTCATTCTCACTACTAACGCCCTATGTGAGTCTATTGGTGGTCTGCCCTAGGTCAACACTCAATCTGGCATTACACGGGCACGTGCCCCTATGCACCCTTCATGTTCAGGCATATAGCAACACGCTCTGTTGATACATGATATGTGCGTCGTGTGAAGTATCGAATTGATTAAAGACAAGTTCAAGTTAAAGACAAAGTTGCTATTGCCGAACCTAGTCTGAACTTGAGGTTTGGACAAGCTGAACTCCAGGTTCGCTAGGAGTTTGGACGACAGTCTATAAATAGTGAGCTTAGTCTTTGTTTTGTGTACGTGTGGACGAGTGCGTAGCAGTGTGAATCTTAAGTGTGTGTTTCTAATGTGTAATTCTCTGTGTCTCTGTTCTTTGTGTTCTGAGTTGTAATTGTCCGTTGATCAATAAAACAACTCTTAATTACTTGTTTCCTATCCGATATAGCTAGATTGAGTAGACGATCCAACGTTCACGACTTTTCAAGTGGTATCAGAGCTTTCTGGTTCATTCTACTGATCTATGGTTGCTATTTTCAGAGTTTTTGAAATAAAATGAGTAGTTTTTGGTGATTTTCGAGTGTTTTTACAAATTTTTTATCACTTCGATCGAGTCTTTTGTGAAAATTTTGCTCCTAAATCATTTCTCATCACTTTTTCTGATCCACTACTGCAAATCCGTCAAAATCAGTTCAAAATCGAGTGTTTTGAGAAAATCATGATGAAGTTCGGCCGTAACTGTTCAAGTTCGGACTAACTTCTCCTAAGTCCTAGTTCAGACGAGTTCGGAAAGGAGTTCGGTCTCTGTTCGGTCTGTGTTCAGTCAACGTTCGGCTAAATTTTTGTTTCGGTCAGAGTTCGTACAAGGTTCGGGTTATATTGAGTTCATACAGAGTTCGGGGTAAGCTCGGTATAGGTTCAGACAACATTCGGTGATAGTTCGGCATTGTGAGGTTTGGTTAAAGTTTGGAGTTTTTGTTTGAGGTTTGGAGAGAGTTCGAAACCGGTTCGAACAAGGTGTTTAAGTTCGGATAGGGTTCGGACGATCAGATTCAAAATTTTCAACGATGTCGGAACTTCAAGCTTTTTCCACGATGCAGAATGCAATGCAGACTATGATGAATTTTGATAACGAAATTGGAACAAGTTAGAAGTTCCCAAATTATTGAAATTGGAAGATTATCGGAATTGGAAGCAACAATTTTCTGCTTATATAAGCATGAATGATATCGATTTGTGGATTCCAATCAAGAAGCTTTATCAACATCCGACTGATCAAGGAGATTTCAAGGAAGTTCATACCTTCGACATAGCTGAAAGGAAATCATAAGAGCTTGAACAAAAGGCTTTCGGTTATCTTACAATGGCATTACCCACTGAGTTGCTACATCAATTTAGTACTTGCAAGAAATCTAAGCAATTGTGGGATACTCTATCAGCAAGATGTGAGGGTAATGATGATTACAAGAAGAGTCGGAAGAAAGTGTTGAATAAAGAATTTGACAACTTTCAACATTATGACAATGAGAACGCTACTGCTCTTGTTTCACGGTTTTCACATTTGATTAGTGAGTTAAAGGTAGTTGGAATTGAGAAAACTGATGCTGATTTGAAGGAAAAATTATGGAAGCTTTGCCTGAAAAGTGGGAGAACTATGTTTTGTTACTCACCCATGATAAAGAATATTCTACGTTGACATTTCACGAGCTTACTGGAAAATGTCATGCTCGGGAAATGGAAATGTTAAATTCAAAGAAGTCAACTGTTACTGTGAAAAATCCTGAATTGTATCATGGTGAGAATACTGCTAGCATGAATGCTAAAGCAAAACCAAATCTGAGTTCTGCACCAAGTGTTGCTTTTATGGCTGGATTTTCTGGAAATTATGATTCTTCAAAAGGCTGAAGTTTTACCATTCCAAATTTTTCTAATTGAATGCTTTATCTGCTGAAACAACTGATGATTATTGCTAAAATGATTTCTGCGTTGATTACATCATCTTTTACGTTGGTTATCAAGAATGTTGCTGATGCAAAGATCACGAGGGATGATCTTGATGAACTTGATGATAATCAGTTGAATGAATTAGATTTAGCTTGGCAATATGCTATGCTAGGTCAAAGATCAAAACGGTTTTTCAAGAAACATGGCCGGAGTTCATCTGATTTCAATAGCAAGTTGGGATTTGATAAATCCAAGTTGAAATGTTACAAATGCTCAAAGCTTGGACATTTTGCTAAAGAATGTCAACAAGCTCATGGAAGCAAACCTGGTTTTACTTAACCATCGTCAAGTAATGCAAATCAGATGGATTTAACAAGTCAGGATGATGGTGTTTATGATTGGGGTAGACATTTTGACTCATCCGCTTTGATTGTCACTCATGCACAACAAGAAGATTATAGTTCAGACATAAGTACTAATACAAGTTCAGCACCGAGTTCCTATTAATCTGTTGAGAACTTGGAAAGTTTGTTGAAAGAAAATGCTTCGTTATTATGTAAAATTCAAAAGCTTTTTGAGGAATTCCTGTTAGTTAGTTCAGATTTGAAGATTTCTAAGGAACATGAGAAGGAATTGGTTTTGAAGAATGAATGTTTGATTACAGAGGTCAAGTTGCTGAATGAAGATTTAGAGATAACAAAACAAGATAATAGAAATGTTGAAGCTACAAATGTAAAGATTTGTGAAGAGAGGGATGAGTTGGTGAATGAAGTTAAGAAATGGAAGGATGAAGCGGAGGATGCTGCTAACGATTTTCAAAATTTGTTTGAAATGTCAAAAATCAAGCTTGACTTGCTGATAAAGGATGCTGACGAATCTGCTGCTAAAATTTCAAGTTATCAAGTTGTGATGGAAAAATATTTAGATGAGAAGCGTGAATTGTTAAGTGTGAACAAGGTTCAATAGCAAACCTGGAGATTCAAAAGCGCAATGAAGATAAATTGAGAAAGGAATTTTCTGAAGGCATGGAAAATCTTCGCATGCAAATATTTGAAACTCATAAAGTTGCTAAGCGGTTAATAGCAACTGAGAAGGATTTAGCTGAAGCACAAAAGCAAATTTCAGATTTAAAGATTCAAGTAATTGATGTCAATCGATTGCTGAATAATGTCTCTAATTCTAAGTGTTCACAAGCTTTCTGGCCAAAGATGAAAAATTTGAAAAGATGTTTGATAAAACAGCTTCGCCTCCTGCTCATATCAAAGAAGCTTTCAAAGAGGTGAAGGAAATGGTTGAAGATTATAATTATTCCAAGGTTTCATCATCTGCTGCAGAAGAAGAGAAGATTGTGAAAAAGAAGAAATCCAAGAAGAAGAATGGAAAGAAATTTGAGTTCTTCCTGCTCCTAAATTTTTTCTGGTTCATCTTTTGCTGATAATGAGAAATCAGCTGCTTCAAGTGAAAAGATTCGTTGTCAACCTGAATATAATGAGATGATCTTCTTTGAGCAGAAAAATCTTAAAGATATCAAAGCTGAGTTTTCAAAGTTGGCGAATGATAGACACCAGAATGTACATTCTGAGGACAAAACTTTTGGAAAGCATGTTGGATTGGGTTATAGAGTACAAAATGTCAAAGCTGAGGAGGTTCAAGCATCATCATCTCAAGATTTGAAGAAACTTAAGATAAAACAGGTGAAGAAGGAAGTTTTTAAAGCCGAGAAGGTTTAGCCTGATCGTTTCTACAAACTCAAGGGTTCGGAACAGATAATCTCCGACAAATAATTTCCTCTTCATTGTGTCGATGCTCGGAAGATTTTCGAAGTTTTTGTGAAAAAGGAAGATTCAAGAACCTTGGAGAATCAAACTGCCAAAAGTTATTCTGATGGTTCTCATTCTCGAAGCCCAACATCTAAATGGGCTCATGATCACCGCCGATAGGTATATAATTCTTTTTCTGATCATGTTCGAGATATCCATGTTTGTGATTCTGTGCAGGCACCTAAAAGGTGGGACAAATCTGAACGTATATACTATGTTTGCCGACAAAAAGGGCATATGGCAAAAGATTGTTCCCTCCCTACTGAATCAAACCAAAGGTTTAAACAGAAACCAGTTTTTGGTAAATCTGCCAATCCAAAGTTTGTAAATGAACAAGGCAGAATTTTTATGAATGTGAACCTACATTGTTTCTTAAACAAAAACGTTTTGTTCCTATGTTTCAAAAGATTCAAAATGTAGGTTTTTTTTTTATTTATTTATTTTTTTAAACGGCTATATATATATAAATAAAAGCTCAAGATGAGCAAATTACAGAAAAGTAATGGATTCCTCATCTAGTTGGTCCACGACACCGACACTTTACGACACCTAGCCAAGAACCACGTGAAAGAAAAAATTACAACCGAATCAAAAATATTAACATGTCTCGAGTTTTTCTTATCAAATAGCTGCTCATTCCTTTCCCTCCAAATGACCCACCAAGTAGTGAAAAGAATCGCATGAATCACTTGTTTCTTTATACGTGATATATTCAAAAACTGTAGGTTCTTCATCACAGTCACCTGTGATTGATTCATCAAAAACTGAATTACCAAAACAACAACATTGGAAAGCAAAGGTGGGTTCAAAGCAAAATCAGGACACTGGTCGACCAGAAGCGATCCGCTTCGGGTCATTTATCAACTAATCAGTTTGACCAGTGTGCAGGTACTTCTAGAAGACCTATCGATGATTGCAAAGTTGTTGATAGAGGAGTATTCTGCTTAACTTAAATTGCTTGCAATATATTTTTTTCTAACCTGCAAATTTTCTGAAATTCTAAAAACTAAAAGATATGCATGTTGATTGATCAATTTTTCTCTCTTTATGCATTTTCAATTGCTTAAAAGTCCAAAAATAGAGTGTTGTTTTTGTAAAATGAAAAATCTAAAAATAGAGTTTTCATCTTAAGGGGGAGAAATGCATGTAAGGGGGAGAAATTGCGAAAATGCATGTTATGGGGAGAAGGTGAATACATGCCAAATATATAAAGAAGGTGAATACATGCAAAATATATATAAATTTTTGAGAAATTGATCATTGGGAAATGATGGTACATTGGCTTACGTATTTGACTCATGGATAGAGTAGATGAAAGGGCCATGAGATCATTGTTTGATATGTTTGGTAGGCTCGGCAAATCAGAAAGTATTCAGATGTGATATACAATAAATACTAATGCCTGACCATGTGGATAACATCTTGATGCGTATTTCATGACAAAGAGAAAAATAAGTGTGAAAATCAAAATGAGAAGTCACTCTGTATACATGTGTTTATTTTGAAAAGATTTAAACTTCTTTGATTTTCTTTATTTTGTCAAACGATCGATCTTTCTCTGCGTGCCCACAAGACCGACCTGATCGTTGTTCGTTTGACGTTCTGCTTTATTTTCGTTGATGTTTCGTATAACTCATCAGACTTTCTCTGCGTGTACGGGAGTACCGACCTGATTGTTGTTGGGTTATACACTTTCTAATTGTTTTATTTTCTTTATTTTATAAAATCTGAGGCCTTATGTGCGTAACGAAAGATCGACCTTGAGGTAGACAATTTAACGTTCTTATTTCTTTTTGCATGGAACACAGTTGACGATATCATGAAAATATTATACTTTGTGAAATTCAAAAGTGTAATCAAACAAAAAGAAATAGCAAAAGAAAAAGAAAAGGAAAATGTCTGAATATGTCTGATAGTGTGGGATACATTGGTCAAAGCAAATCTAATAAATACCTTAACATATCCAGATGTTATGAGTATGGTTCTGCCTGCGTTTAAGATGGACAAATTATACCAGCAATCAGCATGACTTATTTGTTTCAATTTGTTGAAATTGAAGTATAGTTCGGCGCGTCATGTCCAATATGATCCCATATAGTGATCTTTCTCATACCAAAAATAGTGTCTGATCCTGTATTGCATTTTCATTTCATTTCAGAAAAGTACAAAAAGATTTTTGGTGTGTTTTAGCATGAATTTGAAAAATCAAAAAGATTTTAGGTTTGTTTTGATATAAATTTTCTAAAAGTCAAAAAGATTTTGTTTCTGCTTTATTTTCGATCTGATCAACACGTGATATAAAATCAAATTTTCAAAATCATATCTTGGAGTCTCGAAGAGACGTTTTGCGCCAATATTATTTAAATGATTGAGCAGGATGCTAAAGTGAATGAAATCATAACTTTAAGTCTTTTGAAGCTGTTGATAAAGACCAGAGAATCACTAGACATCGTCAAGTATTCAAGATCAAGCTATGATCATGTTGAGGAAGAGTTTGTTCAACGATTTATTCCATTGGATGAACAGATTCTACACTTGTGGGAGAGTTTGATTGAAGATACAGATTTGAAGATGTTGAAGAAATACTACACACGACGAGGGGGGGGGGGGGTTTGTTGATACTTGATATGTGCGTCGTGTGAAGTATCGAATTGATTTAAGACAAGTTCAAGTTCAAGACAAAGTTGCTATTGCCGAACCTAGTCCGAACCTGAGGTTCGGACAAGCCGAACTCCAGGTTCACTAGGAGTTCGGACGGTAGTCTATAAATAGTGAACTTAGTCTTTGTTTTGTGCATGAGTGGAGAGTGTGCAGTAGAGTGAATCTTAAGTGTGTGTTTCTAAGGTGTAATTCTCTTGTGTTCTCTGTGTGTAATTGTTCGTTGATCAATAAAACAACTCTTAATTACTTGTTTCGTATCCCTTATAGCTAGATTGAGTAGACGATCCAACGTTCACGACTTTTCACACTCCTACTTGATAATTTAATACCAGGACAACTAATGGATGTGAGGCCAAACAATTCCTACCTAATTAGCTGTTAGGCTCCTCTATACACCTCGTGGCGTCCACCGACCCCTAATGACAAGAGTAGCATCCTCTTGAAAGTTACTACCCAACATACGACCCATCCAACTAGCAAACACATACAAAGTACAGTAATAGAGAACAAGCAATCAAAACAATTCATGTGCACCCCAAAAAATTTAAAATAATTTTAAAGAGGGGAAAACAACAACACATCACCACCACTATATAGAGAACAGGTATGCAGGGCTGACGAATTTGAACTCTCTATTCACCACCCCTAGATATGAGTCACCCTAAAACATTCATTATAATCACAAATCAACACCTAAGCTACTAATTTATATTAGTAGGCAAAACAAAAACAAAACATCAATTTCATATCAGGTATCCATAGGATCACCCGAATCATTGATCAAGGACTTTTGGACTAATCAATTATCTAAGTGTTATACAAACACTTTAACCTAGTTCCAAACAGTCCATTACAATCACTGAACACATTTATTCCAAATTCATAGCTTCGGATTCCTATTTCATAGCAAATAAATCAAGCTATGAAACTGTTATAGGATGAGTATGGGCGCATCACATTATTCTGATATGACCGTATTAAACAACTGTCATTTTCGGAAAACCCATGATATGACTGTATTCCCAAAGCAATGATAGAGTCGTATACAATAATTAACATATTCTTGCAAACTCCACAATACGAACGCATTGACATAACATAGATTGTTAGTACCTAGTTCTGATCGTCATGTGAAGTATCGAATATAAGATAAGGACATACATGATTGCTGCTGGCTGAACCCTTGGCGAACTCCAAGTTCGGACAGGTCTGAACTTGTCCGAACCTGAGGTTCATACCATCGGGATTTTAGCCTTATAAATAGCTTGTCTTGTGTATGATTAAGCACTTCTTGGATATATCTTGGATGTGGACTCTGTGGTGTTTCTCTGTGGTCTGATACCAATCTCATTGTATTTACTCATCGTGTTCATCTCATTTTACATTGATTTCATTACGACTAAGTAGACGATCCACCACTCACGCATTTTCAAGTGGTATCAGAGCATTAGGTTTGCTCTACTGGTCGAAAATCTCTGTTTTTCGAAATTTTGAGTCAAATTTCACGTTTTTGCGAAAATGAGAATCATTTTTTAGTTCGTTTGATCATTTCGAGTGTGCTTTACATGAAAAATCTTCCTCTAGGTTGTTTCTCTTGAGTTTATTAGTGTTTCTATCAAAAATTGTGTTCAAATTCTCTCAAAATTTCAAAAATGGTGTCGAGAGTGCTCATGTTCGTTTGAGTCGGACAACTTCAAAATAACCGCTCCGAACTCTAGGTTCGGACATTGTTTGGTTCTTTGATTGGTTCGGCAAGAGTTCGGGTCACGTTCGGACATAGTTCGGCCGAGGTTCGTACACAGTTCAGAAGGAGTCCGGTCCTGGTTCGGTCTGATCATCCGAAGGTGAGGTTCGGAAGGAGTTTGGTCAACTTCTATTCGACTAAGGTTCAGTTTAGGTTCGGTAGAGGTTCGGACAAGGTTCGAAACAGGTTCGAGTGAACAGTAACCAGCATTTACAAAATGTTTGATTTTCAAGCCTTCGCGGCTATTCAAAATTCGGTTCAAGCAACGATGCAAATAGTGATAAATTATGATAATGAAATTGGAACAAGTCAGAAAGGTCCCAAATTGCTCAAATTGGAAGATTATCATAGTTGGGTTAAACGATTTGAAGCTTATGTGGACACATATGACATTGATATGTGGTTTTCGTTTACTGATCAATATGTTTACCCTAAGGATGAAACCGGGGAACCAGTACTTCAAAGAAAAATGTCATCTGAACAAAAGAAAGCATATCAAGCTGAAAAGAAAGCATATGGTACTTTGAAAATGGCTTTGCCTAAAGAGTTACTACATTAATGATCTGATTCAAAAAATTTAAGCCAGATATATGGAGTTAATGGTTAACAAATCACTTCCCGCACAAGTTCAAAATCCTGCTGTGTATTTTGGTGATAATGATTCAACCATGAATGCTGGAAAATCTAATATTCTTAGTTCTGCACCTCCTACAACATTTATTGCAGGTAAATATGAAACTTCTAGTTTTTCTGCTGGTTGTAATGTTTCCGTTCCTAGTTTTTCGACCCAAAATGTTTTGTCTGCTCAAACTACCGATGATTATAATGCTTTAATGTCTGCGTTGGTATCTTCATATTTCGGAGTTATTGTGCTGTTAATAATGCTGAGTTGACAAATGAAGATTACGATCAGATAGATTATGATCATTTGGAAGAAATGGATTTGAACTAGGAAATATGCTATGTTGGTTCGAAGAACGAATAAATTTTTCAATATAACTGGCAAGAAAAGATTGAATCAGGATGGAAAAATTGGATTGGACAAGTCAAAGGTTAAGTGTTATAAGTGTTCTGTTTATGGACATTTTGCACGAGAATGTCAAAGTTCATCTGAAAACAAGCTGAAATCTGGTTAACATGCTCATTTGGTTATTCATTCACCTAAGGCAGCTTCTAAGGTTGGAGAGAAGTCTGTTTTTGTTTTTGATGAAAAACTACCAGGCACATTTTGGCATCCAGATGAATTTGCTTGGAATGCAGATTCTGAAGCAAAAATGAAACATGCTCCATTTACGGTTGCATTGACTGCTCATCACGATGATGATGATAGTATTTTGACTGATTCTGATTCCAATTCAACAATATCAATGATTAAAGAAGTTAAAGTCGAAGAATCAAAATGTCTTGAATGTGTAAAGTTGGGAAAGAAGAATGCAACTTTTGTGAAAAATTCTGAATTATTGTCTGAAGAAATTGTAGTTCTCAAGAAAGATTTGGAAGAATTCCAGAAGAACTATTATGAATTGGTTCATGTTCATGATGATATTTTGAAGGAAAAGAGTAAGTTGGCAGAAGAATATGAAAAAGCTAAAGCTGAAGCATTAGATGCAGCTCAAGATTTTGAGAATTTTTTGAAAAGAGTTATCCGGTTCAACAAAAATATGAAAAGGCTAATGGTTTTGTGAATGAATAGACGTCTACTATTGAGAAACTTCAGAACAAGATTTCTATGCTTCAAGATGAAAATGTTCTTTATCGGGATAAAAATGAAGTTTTCACAAAAGATGTTGAAATTTACAAGAAGAAAAGAGAAAGGGTTCTTGAAGAATTATTTTCTGAATGTGAGATCCGAAAATTGCAAACGTATGAATATGATGATCTCAATGCAAAGTTCATCAAGTCTAAAAAAGAAGTGTTTGATGCTCAATAGAAAATTAATGAATTACATTTAGAAATTTTGCAGTTAAAAAGACAAGTGAAGAATTGTAATTTGTCACCGACATTGTTGAATTTCTTATACAAACAGGATAGGAGTGAGGATAGTTCTAAAAAGGATGATAATCACTTGGTACCTCAACCGGTGGATTTATCTGAGGTTACATCCGCTCCACTTGACCCTAAGGACGAATTACATGATTATTCGAAGTTTGCCACTGTATCCAAGAAGAAGAAGTCAAAGTCTAAGAAAAAGGAAAAGTCTTTGGGTGAAGCTCCGAAGTTTAGCTCAAAGTCTATTTTTCTAGAAAATGAGCAAGTTTTTTATAAAAGGGGTACAAGTACTTCATCTGCAATTGAAGAAGACAAAGTTTTGGCTGAGAAGAATAAACTAAAAGACATCAAAGTGAAATTCACTAGAGAAGCTAAGGGGAGAGAAGCTTCTGCTCCTTCTTCATATTCATCAAAGACTCCAGGTCTTAAGCACAAAGGCTTAGGTTATGAGGTGAAAGAAGCACTGGTTCCAGTTAAGAAGCCAGAAAAAACTAAGCAGAATTTAAAAGTTAACGTTCCAAAGAAATTAGCTACTCTGAAAGACAAATCTTATTATTCTGGAAGGTCATCATATTCAAGGAGTCCATCTCCTAGGTACATTGACTTAATTGGGAAATGATGGTACATTGACTTACGTGTCTGACTCATTGATAAATTAGATGAAAAGGTCATATGATCGGTGTTTGATGTGCTTGGTAGGCTCGGCATTATATAAGAAAGTATTCAGATGTGATATACATTAAATACTAATGCTTGACAAAGTGGACAACATCTTGAAAATGAGAAGTCACTGTGTATACATGTGTTCATTTTGCAAAGATTTAAACTTTTTTGATTTTCTTCTTGTTGTCAAACGATTCGACTTTCTCTGCGTATCGAAAGATCGACCTGATTTTTGTTCGTTTTACGTTCTATTTTATTTTCTTTGGTGTTTCGTATAATTCATTGGACTTCCTCTGCGCGTCCATAAGACCGACCTGATTATTGTTGAATTATACAATTTCAACTTGTTTTTATTTTCTTATTTTGTTAAATTCGAGGCCTTATCTGTGTATCAAGACCGACCGGATTGCCCTCCTCCGTCCCTCCTCCTCCTCCCTCCCTCCGCCCTCCTTCACCCTCCATGCCGCCTCCCCTCCCTCCGCCCCTCCTCCCTTCCTTCCTCTCTCGCCGCTCCTCCTTTTCTTCCTCTCTCGCCACCGCCCTGCCTCCACCATCTCCACCCTCTCTGCCGCCTCCCTCCGCCCTACTTCACCCTCTCTGCCGCCTCCCCTCCCTCCGCCCTCCTCCTCCTCTCTCCCTCCGCCCTCCTTCACCCTCCCTGCCGCCTCCCCCCCCCCCCCGCCCCTCCTCCTCCTCCCTGATCGACGCCCGCTGCTTGACCGCCGGACCAGTTCGCCGCCCCCTGCCTGACCTCCCCCAACGGGTCGCCGGACCAGTTTGAACTGGTCCGCGCATCCTCTGGTCCACCGATTTTTGGTCCGGCCCTCCTACCCTCTTCTGGTCCGCCGGTGCCGCCTCCTTTGGTCCGCCGCCTGTCCACTGGCACTCCTCTGGTCCGCCGCCACCCTCTGGTCCGCCGGCGCCCCACTGGTCCGCCGCCACCTCTGGTCCGTCGGGGACTCTGGTCCAAGATTTACTCACCGATTATTGCTAC
>JBCNJP010000010.1:57569473-57589968 GCA_039602395.1 Deinandra increscens subsp. villosa
TTGACCTAGTATCTCCAAGACTTCCAGTTCGGGTTGGTGTCCCCAGTGGGGCCGAGGCTATTTTGCATAGTGTCAATCGTCTCCTTGATGCCCGGCATACCGATGGGTCCCTTGCCATGCTCACCGTGGACTTTTCTAACGCCTTTAACCTTGTCGACCGCTCGTCCTTACAACGCGATGTTCGGCTGAGGTGCCCGGCTATCTCGCCCTGGGTGGACTTCTTATACGGGTAGCCGGCTCGTTTGTACTTGGGGGACGATCATATTTGGGCCACTACGGGGGTTCAGCAAGGTGACCCATTGGGCCCACTCCTGTTTGCCCTTGTTCTTCACCCCCTTGTCCACCACATCTGGGACTCTTGTCGCCTCCTTCTACAAGCTTGGTACCTCGATAATGGCACGATCATTGGGGATGTTGAAGAGGTTTCCAGGGCTCTCGAAATCATCAAGGTTATGGGGCATCCGTTAGGGCTGGACCTTAACATTAAGAAGACCGAACTTTTCTGGCCGAGTTGTGATGGTAGGAAGACTCTTCCGGGGCTTTTCCCTGTTGGCATCAGCAGGCCGACCTTAGGGGTGAAGCTCTTAGGCGGAGCAGTCAGCAACGATGGGGGGTTTATCCAAGGTTTGGCTTTGAGGAGGGCCAATACAGCTGCTGATCTTATGCGCCTCCTCCCCAAACTGGGTGATCCCCAATGTGCCCTCCTCCTGCTCCGGTCGTGTATGGGTTTCCCCAAACTTTCCTTTGGCCTCAAAACCTGCTCTCCCGTTCATGTGGCTCAGGAAGCAGTGGCTTTTGAAAACGACCTTCGCGCGACCATTGAAGATATTGTCGTGAGCGGTGGGCCCTTCTTTGGGGACCTCCAATGGTGGGTTGCCTCCTTACCCATCAAGCTGGGGGGGGGGGGCTTGGGGTCTACTCGGCTGTCGAGGCCTCCTCCTACGCTTTCGTGGCCTCGAGGGCCCAATCCTGGGAGCTCCAGGACCACATCCTTCGGGAGTGTGGGGTGTGCCCTATGGACTCGGCATAAACAGGCGTGTTGGCTGGCCTTCGTGCCCTTATTCCGGGCTTTGATCTTAGCGGTTTCTCTAACAAGGACACCGCCCCACCCAAAGCCCAACATGTTTTGGCGAATGTCCTTTTTGGTAAAGCCATGGGAGAAATGGAAGCTGCTTTCGGGATGTCATCCAGGGATAAAGCGGTGTGGGAATGCCTCCGCCAACCACATACTCAAGATTTCCTCCTCGCCCTCCATATTGATGGGCTGGGGCAGCACATATCACCAGTCCAATACCGGGCGATTCTTAAATATCGGCTTATGATCCCCCTGTACCCGAGGGATGAGAGATGTCCAGTCTGCCGCAAGGCATGCTTGGATGCTTATGGGGAACACGCGGTCCATTACAAAGAGCTGCCCGGTTTCAAATACCGGCATGATCTGGTCCGGGACGACTTATTTGACATTTTCAGAAGAGCCGGGATATCTGCAAAGAAGGAAGCCCCGGTTAATTTTTTGTCGGACCCAGTGGACGGGCGTTCCTCCCTTCGACCGGCGGACGTCCTTGTCTTTGGGTGGAAGCACGGGAAGCATGCCTGTGTCGACCTTACTGGTGTTTCCCCTCTCGTGGGGTTCAAGGGTTCTGGTTTCCGGGCAGGCCAGGCGGCTAAGAATGCTGCTGCCGAGAAAGTGCGCAAACATGAGGAAGTGTGTCTGGCGAATCAACATGTGTTCGTGCCTTTTGCGTTTGACACCTTCGGTTACCTTGCCCCGGAAGCTGTGGATACTTTGACCCGCGTCCAGAAGGTCATGAATGGGGATGTGGCGACTCCTGGGGGTTTGAATGTGGTTTTCACTCGGTTAGGCTTTGCTATTCAGAAAGGGGTGGCGGCGCAGCTTGTTGCCCGCCTCCCTTGTACTTCATGTTGAGTTGTAACCGTTGTTTATTGAGTGAGAATTTAAATAAATAAATGACCATTTTGATTTCTTTTTGCATAGAACACAGTTGACGAGATCATGAATACAATCACTATGTGTTAAATCACAAGTGAAGTCACAAAGTGTGAAAAGCAAATACATATCGGAGTATGTCTGATAGTGTGGGGTACACTGGTCAAAGCAAACCTAATCAAAACAAGAACATATCCAGATGTTATGAGTATGATTTTGCTTGAGTTTAAGATGGACAAATTATACCAGTAATTGAGATGACTTATGTGCTGAAGTAATTGAAATTAAAGTGTATTTCAGCATGTTATGTTCAATATGATCCCAAGTTGTGATCTTTCTCAAATGACAAAAATAGTGTCTGACTCAGTATTGCATTTATGTTTCATATGTAAAAAGTTTATAAAGATTTTAGGTGTGTTTTAGCATAAACTTAGAAAAATCAAAAAGATTTTCGGTGTGTTTTGGTTTAAAGTTTCAAAAAGCTAAAAAGATTTTGTTTCTTATTTGTTTTCTACCGATCGATACATGATACAAAATTATGATTTCAAAATTATATCTTGGATTCTCGAAGAGAAGTTTTGCGCCAAGATTAAATTAATTTTCAAAAGAAAAGAAAGTTGCGTTTCTATCTTCTAAAATTGCAGGTTCTGTTTGACAAGACTCAAGCATGGTGAAAGGGGGAGTTTGTAGTATCTTTCACAAATGGGTCTTGAAGTTCAAAGATTGTTCAAGTTCTGATCCAGCCATGCAAGCTTTATTGCTGAAAAGAAATGTCATGTTGGAGATCGGATGCAGTAATGCTGAAGATTGAAGACCGAAACTTTAGTTCTTTAGTTAGCATAGATACACTACACGTTAAGGGGGAGTTTGTTAGAGCATATTCCTATGCTATAATGTGTCTAGTGTATTGTATCTAGATCATAGCATTATTGTGTGAGTCTTAGGGTCTACGTACCAATGGTATGTTGGTTGGTACGCCGGGTAAGTGACTTACTATAAATAGTTCATGTTAGATAGAGAGTTAGCCAGTGTTGTCATTCCTATCTTCTTAACTGTGTGAAACTGAGTGTGTTCTCTCTCTCTCTCTCTCTCTCTCTCTCTCTCTAATCCTTGTATCCATCTTAGTGAAATCAATAAAGCAAAGCTTTATTTACATTCATGTTCATCTTGTTGATCGAATCATGCAGTAGTAAGATCCGTCTGTGTACTTACATATTCATAGCCCCAAATCACCTCTGGAGCTTCTGGGCCACAAGAATATAGAGAAAACCATCAGAGCTACTGGTTTCACCCAACCAAATGACCAAAGTCGGTCAAATGAAGAATTTATACTTCCGGATGGATACGGCCGTGTGGATATACCCAATACGGGCGTATGGCACGACATTCGTTTACATAGGGATCCTGATCCGACCCGTCCAACTCTTAACCGAATCATCATTCGGTTCGCCCGCGATATGGACATATCACCTTATTGTGATATGGCCGTATCCGGCCAAGTACTTAGAAAATTTCTTGTTTCCTCAATTTCATTCAAATCACAACCGAACATCGATCAGGGTTGTTACATTCACCCCCCCCCCTTTTCTAAATGAATTCCGTCCCGGAATTCCTTCTAAGGTTCAAATAATTGGGGATATTTTCTTTGCATATCTGCTTCTGATTCCCATAAGAATCTGCTTTCTCTTAAATTTCTTCACTATTCATTCCGGAATCTCAACAGGGTGTTCCAATAAGTGAAGCTTTTCTTCTACTTGAATATCTTTCAATGGAGTTACTATTGTTTCATCCACCACACATTTACGTCAGTTCAAAACATGAAACACATCATGGATCCCACTAAGTTCCTCAAGTAACTCCAATGGATATGCAACAATACCAACCTTGTCAATAATCTTAAACAGACCAATGTAACATGGACTCAATCTCCCTCGTTTACTGAATCGAATCACACCCTTCCAAGGTTACACTTTTAGCATGACCATATCATTTTTCTGGAATTCCAAAGGCTTCATGCCCCCATCCGCATAACTCTTCTGCCTATCTTAGGCAGCCTTAAGCCTTTCATGGGTTTGCTTAATCTTTTCGGTAGTCTAAACGACATCCTCTGGTCCAGTATATTGACCTTCTCCAACTTTTGACCAGCAAACTAATGTACGACACCTCCGACCATATAACGTTTTAAATGGTGCAACCTTTATGCTTGAGTGGTAACTATTATTATATGAGAATTCCATCAGAGACAGATACTTATCCCAGTTACCACCGAATTCAATAACACATACCCGAAGCATATCTTCAAGCGTCTGCATAGTTCTCTCACTTTTCCTATCAGTCTAAGGATGGTAAGCCGTACTTAAGTTCAATCTCATTCCCATTGCTTGTTGGAAACTTTTCCAAAAATGGGAACCGACTATCCTGATCTGACACAATGGACAGTGGTATGCCATGCAGTCTAAAGTCTCTTTAACCTACAGTTTAGCCAATCTATCCGTCGAATAAGTATCATTTTTCGGAAAAAAATGGGCTGACTTAGTTAGAAAATCCAATATGACCCATATAGTATCTTTATCATTGCTTGTACTGAGAAACTTATTTATAAGATCCATCGTGACCAACTCCTATTTACAGACATGTAGTTCTAACTTTTGAAGATACCCAGACGGTTTCTGATCTTCTGCTTTAACCTGCAAACAAGTGGAACACCTTTCACAAATTCGGCTATATACTTCTTCATTCCTGGCCACCAATAATTCACCTTCAACTTATGATACATCTTGTCGCCTCCAGGATGCATCATATACTTTGAGTTATGTGCTTCATTGAGAATTGTCTCACGCAATCCTCCTTCCTTGGGTATCCATACTTAATTGCCTAATCGAACTATGCCCATCTGATCCCTTAGTTAAGCTTTTGTCAATCATGCTGCTTACTTCTTTGTCTAATTCCAAACTTTTCAATTATTCCTTTTGAACTCTCAAGATGTCATCAATCAGATACACGTGCACATTTAACCCTGTCACACCCCAACCGACCGGAATATGTCAGGCGTGATGATTGTCCATGTAAATCACATACACGGACCTTACTAATGCATGATCGTAATCGGATTTGGAACACACGAGGTAAATAATGATTCCTTGATTGATCACAAGCTCGATTACAGAGAGAGATAATACAGAGAGTAAACACTATTGAAAACACACAGTTAAGCACTCCAACCCTCACAACTACTCTCTAACGCACGAGCTAAAAGTATTTATACTTTGAGCAAGTGTTGAGAAGTTTGGAAGTTTTGAGTATCTAATTGAAGTTGTTGAAGAATTCACTTACAGATTCAAGAATGTCTTTAACAAACTAGTTGGTTGTCCAAGACAACAGTGTTAGGACTCCAAATTTGGTTAATGGGGCGGAATTTGAGGAGTGGAAGTACAAGTTTGAGAATTACCTTCTATTTCTGGATTCTAATTTATTGATCTCCGTGACTGAAGGACCTACTGAGTTCTACATTGTGTATCAAGATGGCTTTTCATGATGACATCAAGTATCACTTTCGTGAAGCGAAGTCTTCTCATGAAATTAAAATTGGTATTTTCTTCAATTGAATAGGCTTCCTGTATTTCAATACCACAACAGCTTTCCCAGTTTTTGGATTAACATCTGTCGGATGCTCTGTATACTTTGCCCTCTAAGGAGTTAGAAATCTAAACCTTCCTTACATTCTTCTAACAACTTGTTCTTGAAAAATTTTGCCAACTGATCACCTTCATAGTTCAGAAATGGTCTTCTCGATAAATCTTGAACATCACAAACAAGAAAAGTGTTGAATCTTGTTGCATTCTTCAAGTACAGAATTCCAAACTCTTTTTTTATCGCATAACACTTGAGTTCTGAATCGAACATCCAACTAATTATGTTCCCAGTAGCTTCACCTTTGTTTTCAAATAATTTTTTCTGATCAACATCATTTGTAGGTTTCACTACCGGTATCTTCTTTGCTCTTTGAGTCTTCAACCATTCATCAAATAATATTTTCTTTTCCTGTTCCTTTGACAGATTATCAGACTCAGTTGTTTCAGTTTGTTTCTCTGATTCTTTCTTCTTCATCTCCTTCTCTACTTCTTCTTCAACATCTCTACCAAAGAAATTGAATCCTCTATATTGATCGTTATCAGAGAAATTTCCATAAACTTTCGAATCATTTGGATATTCTTCACCAGTCATGTCTTCAACATCTACACGTTCCTCTTCAAAACCATTGTCATCATCAGAATCTACTTCCTCGTATGGCTCAGCAAAAGGAACTTTGTCCACATCATCCACATTTAGAGCAAAAATGGCAGCAAGTTGCTCTTTCGAATATGGATTAATAAACTCCCCTTCTTCCAACTCTACCCTGGTAATCGGAGTCACATCATAAACATCCTTTCCCGATGACTCCCCCTGAGATGCAGCAGATGTTCCTGCAGCAGAAGATGTTCCAGCTGCACCAGTATAAGAACCATCTCCAGCATCACCTCCTTCAGGGTCATCATTATCATTCAAATATTTTGAAATATCATCCTCTTCTCGACAAATTTCTTCAGGATTCGGTCTCCTCTCCCCCTGAGCAGGTAAAGCTTTTAACAACTGATTTAGCTGCTCACCCAGAGACAGATAGATTTGTTGAAGTCGAGTAATCTCGTGATCTTTTGACTAATCACGAGACACCAGCTCTTGCACCATATTCTTTAATCCTTGAATCTCATTTGCTTGTTGACGATTGGTAGATTCTAACTCATCAAGTCTTGTTTGATGCAAAGCAAGCTTTAAATCAGTCGATGATATTATTGATTGAGTAGAAGAAGCAGCAGTTGAATCAGAAGCAGAAGTTGATGAATTTACTGATAATCAGCTTTCTAACAGGTGGCTGACTTGAACTTTGTACATTAGCAGACATAGTGGTTGGTTGATTTGGAATCGAAGACTTTGGATTAACCGTTTGCTTCTTACTAGGCGGACTGCTACCAGCCTTTCAAGCATCAGCAAGAAATGAGCCCTGTTTAACCATCATCTTTGGTCTTGACATATGTTTTACACGTTTTCCAGTAACGACCATTGGAGCTTTTCCTTTATCAGTAGCCTTTGTCTGTCTAGCTAATTCCTCCACAGAAGGAGTATAAGATGGATCATCAACGTCTTCTCGATTAGTAGATCGTTTTGATAAATGCTCATACATAGAAGTATCTTTATTTTGAGAAGCCAACTATGCCAAATGAGCTTTAGAACCTTTCTTTACTTGGACACCTCTGGTATTATGCAAAATCTCCACATAATCACCAGAGTCAGAATCTATATCCGAAAAACTTTCATCATCATCATCATTTCCAGAAACATCAACATCATGTATCATCTCATCATCTTGAACATTAACTGCCTCAGGTTCAATAACAGGCTCTTGAACGACTTGCTCTTGATTTTGTTGCTGTACAGGTTCTTGATTTTCAGGTTCATCTTCATCTTGATCATCATCATCTTCAATTGGATTACCATTTCGATCATCTTCCAATTCATCGTTTGAACTATCATCGTGTCGAGGTGCACCATTTTCGGGAGCCACATAATTTGAACATGCAAGATGACCAATCAAGCATTTAACCGTTGGAGGTGTATTTGCTCCATTTACGCTTCTGATAAACAGGTAACTTACCAACTGCAACCTGATTCATATGTTTGGGAACCAAAACGGAATTTGGATTCTTTGGAAGTAGAGGATACAAATCATCAAGAATCATCTGAATGAATCTAGGATACATCAGGCTCTTCTTTTGCTTTACCAAAATGTTCTCCTTCATGTAAGCAAATAACCATCCAGAAAAATTAAAATTTCTGTTCAACACTAAAGCAGAGAAAAATGACAATAGTTTCATGTCGAACTCTTCATGACCTTTGAGCCTATTCCCAAAACATCGGATTATCACATGCATTAAGTACTTGTATGGCGGTGAAAAATTTTCCTTGACAAACCATTAAGCAAAGATATTACCATCATATTTAATCCGTCGAAGAAGACCAACCAAATCTGCTTCATTAAAGATAATAGGAAAATTAGGATCATCATTGAAGCATAACACTCTACGAATGTCTTTCTCTGAAATGACAATATTTGTTTCATGCACCCTTGACCTGATCACCGGTGGAACACCCGAACAATCAACTTGAGCATTAACCCAGGAAGCATTGAGAGTATCTTTGTAAGTCGTGCACTCATCTGTGGCTGCATAATGAAATCTTGTACGTCGCGTAAACTCAAAAATTCCGTCAAAATGAGATATCCACTTGTTTGAAGCACCAAGATGTGCACAAATATTATGTTCCTCGTTAGACGGTAATTCAACAGCCATTTCTGAAAAGTCATAAAACCAAATCATGTTAAATTTACATTTACTAATCAAAAACACAAACGATTGACTCTAATTCGAATTGAAACGCTCAAACATTTAACTATGATCAAAATCTAGTCGGCGTATCCAATCGCGTACCACATTGGTCATGCGGATCAATCTAGTACGGACATAACAAATAATGTTGACTGCGTGCCAGATAGTCCAACGTACCACATGCGGACCACATTCGGCACTTACCAAATCTGGTACGCGCGTACCACATGGTACGGCGGAAGAACAGACAGCCGAGAAGTCTTTTGCGATTTTGACACTCAAATCCGTATTGGTTTTGAAATCGGACAACGAGGTTTTGATTTACATAAAAAACCGACCAAGAACATGTGTTTAAAACAGATTGAGATAGATGTTATCCCATTTAACCAAGCCTGTTCCAGTTTCGCGAGAAAACCCGAAACTTTAAACTCAAAAATCAAACGATTGAACCCATTATAATCAGATTCAAGACCACTAGAAGATGCGCAACTGATGTACCTACGTGTAACAACAAAAGGCTCGAGCAAGATTCGTTATCCGGTGAGAAATCAAGAAAAAACAATCTGAGGCGATTTAGGGTTTTTCAGAAAGGTTCGGAGGTGGTACGTGTGACACTTCGGTCAATCCGTTTGTAAATACCCGACCCGTTTTCAATCATGTTTGATAATCAATAAAGAATCGTTATCCATTTGATATTGTTATTTTACTTATTATATGATTAAACTCTTTAATCACAATATTCATAACTTTCGATATCTCAATTGATCGCAAATCGAATCTTTAACTCAATCGTTTTTGTTATTTATGTAAAACCATAAGACTTGAGTATTCCAAACATGTATAATGCTTGTGGGTAATACTAGTCATGCACACGAGTAAATACAAGTGAGGTTTCGCGAAAGTTCAAGGTTTAAAACAAAAATAACGAAACTACGATTTTACGTGTGATTTCGGTATGAACCGAGAGTCTTGTGATTTATCAAAAATTATTTTTATCATCCCAAGATTAGAAATCAATTAATCATGTATCTTTTAAAGTTCTAGGGTTTAAAATGGTAAATTATGAAAGTTTAGAGGGTTATAGTGCACAAAATCAAGCTGCAGGGACCAAAACTGTAAATATCAAAAATCTGTCAAATGTGGCGGCTGGGCGGTATGCCCTAAATGTTCTCATTCTGGGCGGTACGCCCCAGAATGAGATCAGCAGAATGTTGAGAGTTATCTCTTTGGGGCGTCGATTTCAACCTCCTATGTGTCGTTTTTGTGCGATTAATCACCATAGGACGTGTCTTTACCTCCCTGCGGTCCCAACCCCTATAAATACCCTTCCAATCCATCAAATCTGGTTGCCAATTTCGTGAATCAACACTCTAAAAACCCTAACCCGTCACAGCAACTTGCTCCTTCAAATTCGATCAATCCAGAGATCTTCTGAAGCCCTTCTTCTGCAGTCCTACGTTATTAGGTATGTAGATCAAAAGCCCTCAATCAATTTCTGTTCATATGATCGTTTGATTAGAGTTCTAGAATTTACCTAAAATTAGGGTTCTTAATGATGTTTTGCTCAATTAGAGAAATCTGTGATGTTTGAGGACCTGAAATTTTGCATAGCATCATGAAATAACATGTATTAAGAAAGCCCTAAACTAATTTTATGATTGGTAAAGGTTTGGTATATGTTCTTGAATCGGATCGAAAATTAGGGTTTTCTTAACGTTATTTTGTCAAAATTGGACTTTTGGGATCAAATTAAGGTTTCACCTTTTAAGGTATATCATAATATCATATTACGAATAAAAGCCCTAAGTTTATTTTATAAAATAACGAGTTTTTATATTTATTTGAGAAATACGTCAAATTAGGGTTTCTGAAAAACAATAATTAATATTTCTCAATCCGGAAGGAATTGTAATATAATTTTATGAACCAAAACATGTTAATATATATATATATTTATAAATTCAAGTGTGAAAAATAATAAAATGTTAATATACCGAGTTATTCGGATATTTAGAAGTTCGTGCGGACCGTAAGGGTAGACGCCTGTACACTGGGGTTTCTGGCAAAGCGGGGGTGTCGCATAAATCCCTATTGGGAACTGGCATACCTCACTGGGCGATCCCGGGGTGAGCGTTTACTTATAGGAATGCGCGTCTTCATATTATTATTTAACTATGATTATAATGGGTAAAACGGTAATTTTAACTCAATTAACATTTCTATAACTCTTAAGATACTTAGAACTCGATTCCATTGGTTTCTCCTATTTATATAGCCTCTTTGTGTCATTAGGATAATCTCAGGGTTAATTACCTTTCGCGTTTCGGTGTTATCTCTCTTGTCCGATCTCCTTATCAAGTGAGTATTCATAACCCCCCTCTTTTTATTACGGGATATGATGCGATATAAACTCTTGTTATTATTAGGAGGGTGATTCCTTCAAATGATAATTTGAGTAGTGAGTACTCATAGCCCCTGCTCTTTTAATACTTTGGGGTGTAACATGTATCTCTATCTCAAACTCAAACTCTATATATATATTACTCTAAAAATATATGCGAACTCTATGCTTGTTATGTGTATTCTAAGTGTGTTGAACTTGTTTGGATTATTGATGTTGTTGTGCTCAAACTCAAACTCGAAGCGGATTCATTAACATACCGAGCCGGGGTAACAATAATAGATCTATTGGTATGACAACCCACCCGGTAAATTGAAACGTATTTTCAATGGGTGATTGGAAACCTAATTGTCAAGGGTTTGATACGCTCATATTATTTACTTTATTTCATTACTCGTTTATCATACTCTACGAATATTTACTTAACACATAGATCGCATGTTTTATATAAATGATATACACAAAACCTATGTTTACTCACCAACTACTTTTGTAGTTGACACTTTATCTTATACATGTTGCAGGGAACCATGCTTGAGCCTTTTTGTGATCATACTAGGATGCTGGACCTAGTTAAGGACTTAAATCAGTGTTTATGTGGTTTTGTAATGTATAATTATGTTTGTAAGATGTTCTTGATTAAATAAATAAAAAGGGCATGTTTAAGTAAATTGCAACTTAAATTAGTTGTCATGAGCATTTGGACAATCATCATGCCCCGACAAATTCCGCCGTCGGTTGGGGTGTGACAGTACGTGGTAAATGCAGAAAACGTACCAGAATTCCCTTTAATACACCAGGTGGTTCGGCCCAGCATACCATATGGTACGGGGCGTACCACCCTCTGAACCAATTTGGTAAGTGCATACCAAATTCAATTTTCAACTTTAACCCCTCAAATTTTTCAGATTTACCAATTTGAACCTAAACAAAAACATAATTTTCCAATTTTTCTTTTTTAATAATAAAGATGAGCTGATGTATACGTCGATTGTGGTTCCTTCAATAAAAATTTGCCGTTTCTGAATTCAGTTGATAAAAAACAAAGCGAAAAAAAATCTTTTGAATTTTATCAAGTTTATATCAAAACACACTAAAATCTTTTTGAATTTTCGAACTTATCCTAAAACACACCAAAAATCTTTTTGGAATTTTCTAAATGGACAAAACAACAGAAATTAGAAATCTAGATTCTATAATTTATGTTTTTGTGAGAAAGATCGCAACATGAATACAACATTTTCATGTTTATTTCAGTCAAATCAAATCAATTTTTACTGCTTTCTGATATGAATTAGTTATATTTATCAAGCAGAGAAATCATGGTACCCACAAATTCAAGTAATTAAGAATCTAATTTATGATATTTTTGAGTTTTCTCTTATTCATCACTAAATATTTACAGATATAAGTCATTCATAGTGTTTCATGCAAAAATAAGGCAGAACCCTCAACAAACAACAATCAGGTTGGCCTTGTGAGCACGCAGAGAAACTCCGATTGTTTAGGAAAATAAGAAAGCAAAAGAAGTTGAAATTGTATAACTCAACAACAATCAGGTCGGTACTCCCGTACACGTAGAGAAAGTCCGATGAGTTATACGAAACACCAAGAAAAATAAAGCAGAACGTCAAACGAACAACGATCAGGTCGATCTTTCGATACGCAGAGAAAGTCCGATTGTTTGACAAAATAAAGAAAATCAAACAAGTTTAAATCTTTCAAAAGAACGCATGCATACACTAGAACACTTATTTATTCTATTTTTTTATTTTTCATCTTTCATCAAGATTACCCAACCATAAGAATCATGTTACGCCACAGATTTCAAGCAAGCGTTATTTTTATATCATACTGACAAGTATCAGATATTGATTGACACATTCAATGAAACACACAAGAACGTACAGCCTTTCACTCTATTTTATCTATTTTCAGTAACATTCACCAATGTACTATCATATCTCACGAGGTTGGATCACATTTCTCAATTTTGATTTTTCCATTTTTTTTATGCTTTTTCATATATGAATACAAGAAAACACTATTTTTGTATTTTTCATATCTCCCCTAAAAAGCAAAAATAAAAGAAAAACATCAAAAGAAAGTAAAAATGATCAACTGAACTAGTTTACTTGGCATTCAACCGAGTAATCCCATTAATTTGCAATAAAAATTTAAAGCGAGTTTTGTCAAAAGCTTTAGTGAACAGATCAACTCGTTGAAAATCTGTATGAATTTTCTGCAAATCAATTAGTTTCTTCTTATAGCAATCACGAATAAAGTGATATCTTATGTCAATGTGTTTAGTTTTTGAATGCTGAACAAGGTTTTTCGTGATAGAGATAGCAGCCGAGTTATCAATGAAAATGGGAGTAGTGAGAAAATTTAAACCATATTCGCATAACTACTGTTGAATCCACAAAACTTGTGAACAACAAACTTGAAGCAGCCACATACTCCGCCTCAGTAGTAGACGTTGCAACCGAAGTTTATTTTTTACATTTCTAGGACACTAATCTCTCCCCCAAAAACTGACATCCGGCGGTAGTTGACTTGAAATTGATTTTACAGCCGCCATAATCTGAGTCAGAATAAGCTGATAACTCGAACTTATCATCATTAGGGTACCAGATACCAAGATCCGGATTGCCCTTCAAATAAGGAAAAATACGTTTTCTGCTACCATATGAGAAGCCTTGGGAGCTGCCTAGTACCTAGCACACAAGCACACAGCAAACATTATATTAGGATAAGATGCAGTTAAATACATAAGAGAACCTATCATTGCACGAAACAATGTCGGATCAACATTGTCACCAGACTCATCTGGTTTAAGACCATGTGAAACCTGGATAGGTGTACTCGGGATCCGGACATCTCCAATTTTAAAGCGAGCCAAAATATCGGACATATATTTTGTTTGATGCAAAAAATATGCCTTTGGCAGATTGATGAACTTGAAGACTCAGAAAGAAACCCATCCCCCCCCATCGAACTCATCTCGAACTTCGTTTGCATGACACACTCAAATTCCTTACATAAGCTATCATTTGTGCTTCCAAAAATAATATCATCTACATAAACTTGAACCAGCAGCAAATCCTTCCTAAACTTCTTTGAAAACAGAGTACAATCCACCTTGCCACGTTTAAATCCATTGTCCAGATGATGTGTAGAAAGAGTCTCATACCAAGCCCTTTGTGCGTGATGAAGACCATATAAAGCCTTGTCTAGCTTATACACCCGCTCAGGAAACTATGGATCATAAAAACCAGGCGGTTGCCTCACATATACTTCTTCACGAATTTTCCCATTAAAACGCACTTTTAACATCCATCTGATATACTTTGAAACCAAGATGTGCCGCGAAAGCTAGAAAGATCCTAATTGCCTCAATTCTTGCTACAGGAGCGTATACTTCATTGAAATCAATACCTTCAATCTGAAAGAAACCCCGAACCACTAACCGAGCCTTTTTTTTACGATGATACCATGATCGTCCTTTTTGCATTTGAATACCTATTTCGTTCCACAAGGTTCTTTAGAATTAGCGGATAAATCCACGAGATGCCAAACTCCTAATTTCTGAAATTGCTGCAAATCTTCCTGCATCGCTTCTACCCAAGAAGCATCTTCCAACGCATGATTAACATTGGTAGGTTCAACTTGAGATAGAAAACATGAGTGAAATACTTCATTCTGAACACCGGAATCCCTAATTTCAGCAATTAATGCATCAACAGAATCAGCCAATTAATGCCATGTGCGCACCCCAGAATTTGGATCTCCAATTATATTCTCTTGAGGATGTATGTTATGAATCCGAAGCGTAGTCGAATCAGGAACTTTAATATTGTCTGCAAGATTATTTAAAGTTGCATCTGCGTCCTCTGAGCTTGAAAGATCACAAATAGGTAAATGAAACCGGCACTGAAGAACTTGTACTTGGTAGAGTAATTGGATCATCAACCGGTGTTGATTCAGCTTCATGAAACGTACGCTCATCATCATCAGACGAACTCATTGTTTCAAAGTTAGAAACATTCTGACTAGATGAAGTAGCATTAGAAACACTTGGAAGCTTTGGAACCCATGAGCCAGGATTAAGTATTGCATGTACCATAGCAACACCTAGAAGTTCTTCAGCATGCTCATCAGCAGAAACATTGTGTGTAGCCGAGAAAGAATCAAATAAGGTCTTGTAATCAAAAGCAGGAATATCAACCGATTTGGGTGTCAGAAAAGTGTGTCTTTGACAATCTACATTCAAATGATTCTCAATTGTCTTAGAAGAAGGAAAATAAACCCGTTTCACTGGATAATGATACCCAACAAAGATGCCGTCAACAGCTTTGGCTTCAAACTTCCAACCTTCCTTGAGAACCGTGCATAAACACCCAAATGGCTCTAAGAAAATGAAGATTTGGCTTACGACCCTTTAGCAATTGATAACTTGTCTTGTTGAATCGCTTGACAATCAAAACACGATTGTTCTTCTTTTTCTTCAGAACCCCCTATTCATCAGACTTAGAATCAGAAAACATAGAATAATCACAATCTTCAACCTTTTCCTTCACAATATTGACAGCTTCCTTGATAATGGCAGGGGGTAGAACTGTCTTGTCGAACATTTTCTCAAAATTCTCATCTTTTGCTAAAAAGCTTGTGAATAATTATGAATCTGTGACATTGTTCAGAAGACGATTTGTATCAATAATCTTGATCTTCAAATCAAAAATTTTCTGTTGTGCTTCAGATAATTCCTTCTGTGTTGCAATTAATTTCTTTACAACCCAGTTTGTTTCTGATTTCTGCAACCTCAAATTATCTAACTCAGCAAACAATTCTTTCTTCAACTTATCCTCATTTCTTTATCTAAATATCAATATTTTCATTCAACAACTTATTCACCCTTGCTAATTCCTTCTTTTCTTCTAACAATCTTTCATTATCCTTCTGATAAGCTACTGCTTTGGCAGCAAGTTCATCAGAAGTCTTGTTTAGCTACATCAAGCTTAATCTTAGATTTCTCAAAATGATCATTGAAATCAACTTCAACTTCTTTTGCTTCAGCTTTTCATTTATCAACTTCTTTAGCTACCTCGAGATTTTCATTAGATAACTTTGCAACTTTCAGTTGGGATTCCTTATATTCTTTCTTGGAAACCTCTAATTCTTCTTTCACCAATTTGAATGTTTCAGGGAAAAGACTATTTTTATTCAATAGCGCAGCATTCTCCTTTACCAAACTATCAACCTTAGACTCATACATGTCATCCTCAAATGATTCATAAGAACTTGTTTTTGAATAATAATCATCTTGTGGAGGTGTGACAATCAATGCAGATTCATTAAAAACTTTACCCCAGTTAGAGCATATTCATATGCTACAGTGTGTCTCGTGTATTGTATCTATGTGAGAGCATATGTGTGAGTCTAGAGCAGCATACCATGGTCCATACCATGATGGTACGCTGACCAACGTACCAATGGTACATTGGATAGATGGTACGTAGGCTAGTATCATGTCACCTATAAATAGGTTGACCTGTTTAGAATGCTAAAACTCTTGGTCATTCATCTACATTTCTGTGTGTGTGCTCTCAAGCTTGAATCAATACAATCTCATTGTGTTTACTCTTCGTGTCATTGAATTCATCTCATAATCACTAGATTAGAAAACGATTAATCGCTCCATGTCTTTACAAGTGGTATCAGATCTATCTGGTTCCATTTGCTGATCGAATTCTGTGATTTTTGAGATTTCTAGAGAGAGAAAGTGGGTTTTTGAACATTTTTCATCAAATTTTCTCAAATCTGTGTGTTTATGATGTCAAATTTGATTTCTAAATGTTCCTAGAGTGTTTTCGTTGCTTACTGCTACAAATTACAGTCCAAAACCTTTAAATTCGTGAGAATCCAAAAAATTCAGTTTGGTATGCCAGTTGAATGTCGTTGTTCGCTGGATAAATTTTTTAGTACACCTGTTGGTACGCTAGGCAATCTTCAACGTTGGTGCGCAGCAGTTACGCCGTACCATTAGGTCCGCTGGTTGGCACGGTAGGCAAACTTCATCAGTGGTACGGAGCAGCTACAACATACCAATTTGGTACGCTGAGTTTAAGTTGGTACACCAGATTCATTGGTACGCTGAGAAGTGTGGTACGCTGAGTGGCTGGTCTGATCAAACGATTTGGTTCGCTGGTCAACAGATTGGTAGGCTGGGAGGTTTATTGGTACGCCGACAGAATATTGGTGTTCACTAAAACTGACGTAACTTGAGTTCTGTTTGGAGTTACGGAACCCAATACCAGCCAAAACGACCATCTCGACGAGATCTACACTTTTACTGCCTACCGACTAGTACCCTCTGTTTTGGTACCCAAATTCTGCTTTTAAGACACCCGTTTTTGAGTTGAAGTTTTTGCGTCCGGTATCGTAAGTTCAAAATGAGCGATTATCAAGCGTTTTCCGCGATTCAAAACACGATGCAAGCTATTATTAACTATGATAATGAAATAGGAACAAGTCAGAAAGTTCCAAAGTTGCTCAAATTGGAAGATTATCATAGTTAGGTAAAACGATTCGAAGCATACATTGGTACTAATGATGTCGATCTTTGGTTGGCTTATACTGATCAATATGAATATCCAACTGGTACTACTAGAAGACCAATTGTGCAAAGAAGTCTGAATGCTGAACAAAAGAAAGCTTATCAAGCTGAACAAAAAGCTTATGGAACATTAACCATGGCATTACCCAAAGATCTATTACATCAGTTTTATGCTTATACTACATCGAAAGAATTATGGGATGCAATAAAGAAACGATGTGAGGGTAATGAGTTGTTTAAGAAAAGTAAGCAAAAGGTTCAATATCCAAATGAAATATTTCAAAGCTCATTACTAGATTTTCACATTTGCTGAATGAAATGAATTTAGTATGCATCAAATAGGAAGATGCTGAGTTGAAAGAGAAGCTACTAGAGGCATTACCTGAAAGATGGGAAAATTATGTGATGTTGATTACTAATGATAAAGAATTTTTAGGGGTGTCATTCAATAGTTTGATTGAAAACATACTAGCAAGAGATATGGAATTGAATGTGAACAGATCCATGCTTGCACAAGTACAGAATCCAGCAGCATATCATGGTGAAAATGATTCAACCATCAATGCTAAAAAGTCAAACTTTTTTCAGTGAAGGTCCTACTACTACTTTTCTTGTTGGAAAGTTGAGTTGTTCAAATATGATTTGAAACAGTTAGATGAGGATCATCTGAATGAACTAGATATGGGATGGCAGATGGCTATGTTAACTTGAAATAGCAAGGAGATTTTTTCACAAAACTGGTAAAAAGGAAATTAATCCAAAAGGAAAGTTGGGTTTGGATAAATCAAAGGCTAAGTGTTTCAAGTGTTCAAAATTTGGATATTTTGCTAGGGAATGTAACAACCAAAAGGAAGCTAATACTTCTACACAAACAGTTTTGGTTTCTCAAGTTGATAAACAATATGATTGGGGACGAACTGTTGATTCTAATCCAATTGCTTTAACTGCTATTACTTCTGAGGAAAATGCACAAGCATCCGATGAAGGTTATGATTGGGCTGCAGATTTTCCTGATGAACCTGCGTTTGTTGTGAAAATTGTACATAGTGATGAAGAAGTAACTAGTTATGATTCTGACATAAGTTCTTGTGAAACGGTTGAGGAAGATATTACTGAAGTAACTACACAAGAGATAAAGGCAGAGTGTTTTCAACGTCAATATCGTGCTGTTGCAAACAGAAAAATTGAATCTTAAAGTTGTGAAAGCTGATTTGGAGTGTTCACAACAACAGTCGGCTGATTTAGAAAAACTCAATGAGGTGTTAATAAAAGAGAAGAAAGAATTGTTGGAAAATATGAGAAAGCTAAATCTGAAGCTAAAGAAGCTGCTGAAGACTTTGAAGCTTTGTTTAACAAAAGTTATCCTATTCAACAGAAATACGAGAAAGCTAATCAAATTTCTATTGAAGCCGCTGAGAAAGTGATAAGTCTTCAGGAAGTTCTTTCAAAACTTCAAGATAACGATGTTCTTTTTCGAGAAAAGAACAAAATATTAACAAAAGATGTTGCTTATTTTAAGAAGAAATGGGAGAAGCTTACTGAGGAGTTATTTGAAGTGTGTGACTTGAACAGAAGACATAAATCTGAATATAACGATCTTTCAGATCAATTCATTGCTACTCGGAAAGAATTGCTAGATGCTCAGGTGAAAATTTCAGAATTTAAAGTTAAGATTCTTGATTTGCAAAAACAGGTGAAGAATTGCAACTTATCTCCTACATTTCTGAAATACATATACCGACAGGAGAAGAGTGAGGATAGTGTGAAAGAAGCAGATTTACACAAAGTTCCTGCAGCAGCTAACGTATCCAATTTTTCATCTGCTCCAGTCAATTAAAATGATGAAATGTATGATTACTCGAAGTTTGCAACTCCTGTTCAAGAAAAGAAGAAGAAAACAAAGCCGGACTAAGAAGAAAGTTAAAGCTAGACAAGCTACAAAGTTTGCTTCTGACTCATCATTCCTGGAAGATGAGAAGATCTTTGTTAAGGTTGAAAAGTCTGCTAGTACTTCATCTGAAGTAGAAGCAGATAAATCATTGATTGTTGATAATAAGCTGAAGGGCATCAAAGCTAAATTTACTAAAACAGCTATTGAAAAAAGTATTTCACATTCTCAATCCGGCTCTTCTAAGATTCCAGGTTACAAACACAAAGACTTGGGTTATGAAGTTAAGGAAGAATCAGTTCAACAAACATAACAGAAGAAGAAGGTTGATAAATCTGGTTTAACTCAAAAGCAAAAACAACAACAGAAGAAACAATATTTTTTTATGAACCACAAATGACCATGTTCAAATCAACAAGTAAGCCGTCTTGGGCAAAGACGCAAGTTGATAACTTTGTGGATTCATTGAAAAGTTTTTAATCGCCCATGATCTGGAAACCCCGAGTTGTTTCCAAGATCATCAAAGACCATGTTGAAGACACCGGGCGACCCGAGGCTATTGACTCAGGCCGATCCCAAAATTGCTAATGTTTATCTCGTGTTTGTAGGTTTCTTCAAGAAGACCTATCAAGCGTGTGTTGCTGATAGTGAAGAGTCTGCATTATTTATTATTTCAACGCATTATAATTTTCAAAAATTCTTTCAAAATAAATTTTTGATAAAAAAAAACAATGTGTTTTCAAAACTAAAACTGAAAAGTGTTAGTGTTGGTCGATCAATTTTCTTTCTTTTTCGTATTTTTACAAGTAGTAGTTGTACATATGTTTAGGGGGAGAAAATTGACAAAAGCCAAAAATAATGTCTTGTTTTCAAATTCAACTTCAAATTAAAGCGGACAACACAAAAAGGAAATACACACGGCATCAATTCGTCATATCGGGAAGGCGGGCAACAAGCTGCGCCGCCAACCCTTTTTGAATAGCAAAACCTAGACATATAAAAACAAAGTTCTTCATTCTAGAGTTTGCACTATTCCCGTGTATGACTCTTTGGATCCGCTTCAGCGTGGTCACCGCCTCTGTTTCAAGATGGCCGAAGGTATCAAATGCGATGGGAACAAACACATGTTGGTTTTCAATACACGCTTGCTCGTGCTTGTTCACCTTCCCAGCAGTTGCTCTGGAGGCCGCATGGCTAGCCTTGAAGGTACTAGTGTTGGACCT
>JBCNJP010000010.1:57590468-57616811 GCA_039602395.1 Deinandra increscens subsp. villosa
TTAGCAACCCATCTCATAGCGATTTTCGAAACCAGTCGGCGCCAAATAGTGCCCACCACAATAGGCCGGATCCCATTGTCAGGCTTTAAAAGCGGCGTGAGGGGCACCGAGGCAACGAATTCCGCAAGACTAACAGGGAACCTCCCCCCCCCCCCCCGTCACAGGTTAACGACTGAAGCCATGGCATCCAAAAGGTCATTGGCAGTGGCAGACCCTTCCTCGTAGAGACTGTCCAAAAAGTGTTGAGCCCTCAACCCATCCCTACCACAAGAAGTCCCTTTAGGAAACGATTTAATACCGTCGAGGACCCAATCAGTGGTAACGACTAGCGCGGGCTCAGCAAAAGGGTCATTAGGCATGGAGGGGCCCGGACGAGACGGGTGCTTGGCCACCAAAGCGCGAATAGTGTCGGCGTTATACGGCGCGACCCCATAAGAGGATAGCGCCTTCACAGCAGCAGTAAAATGGCCATCCACGACCTTCCGGAGACACCGTTTGACGTTAGGGGCAGCCTGGTCACCTTTATCTATACCAGCCACATGTCCCCCCCCCCCCCCCCGGAAAAGTCAAGGAGACGACTAACCAACTTCTCGACCCCATCTCCCCCCACCCAGGTGGATAAGGAAGTCATGATGGAGCGACACTGCAGAGCCTTCCGATTCCCGGAGCGACATTCTTGCCGACTTTGGGGTTTAAAAACCTGCAACGTGCACCGCAGGAGGAGAAGAAGGCGCACGCAGGCGGCCACAGAATCAGGCTGACCCACCACCGCGAGGAGAGCATTTTTAAGGGCTTGGGAGAAAGCCATGCTGCAGCTGTGCGGGATGCTCTTAACGGTAGTGCAACGTACCCTGAAAACACGATCAAGGAGCGTCACATTCAACAAGGAGGAGGACTTGGGGAGCCCAAATCGATAGGGGATTGGGGCGCCGAGATCCCAACGATATGGGTACCTCCACCCCCAGCGGGGGCAACGTACCGGACGATGCCATCAGGGTGGTGGCACCCACGACTCAGGGCATGAATCCTCCTACACCTTCCACATAACCACACCCCCTGGCATTTTAAGGCCCCGTCGAAGGCCATAAACATATCGTGGTCGGAAGTTAAGGCCTCTCGCACATAAATCTGACGATCTTCAGAGGAGAGGTGAAGGGTTTTGAGGTGGGCGACGAGACGGGAGAAACCCTTGGCTCCAATGTCCCATCGGGGCAGCAGTGAAGGGAGCGAATTGGACAGCGGACACCACCCGAGCCAAGGGCCGACACGGAACCCATAAAGGAGAAACGAAAAAGGAAAAAGAAAGGAAACGGAAAAGGCAAAAGAAACCGGGACCCCGCAACCGAGCAGGAGCGGGGCACAACCTAACAAGGTGCAAAGGCAGCACCCACCGGTATGCCAACCGGAGGTTGGCAAAGCCGGGAGACGGTAGACGGAAATCTACATCCCGGGTAGGTACGGGAAGGGACGGCCTCCCAAGTCCCGGCATCCACCAAAGGCCACGGCGGACTTACAGATGTAGATGTAGGTAGCAATAATCGGTGATTAAATCTTGGACCAGAGTCCCCGGCGGACTAGAGGAAGTGTCAGACCAGGGCCGACGGACCAGAGGTGGCGGCGGACCAGTGGGGCGCCGGCGGACCAGAGGGTGGCGGCGGACCAGAGGAGTGCCGGTGGACAGGCGGCGGACCAAAGGAGGCGGCACCGGCGGACCAGAAGAGGGGAGGAGGGCCGGACCAAAAATCGGTGGACCAGAGGATGCGCGGACCAGTTCAAACTGGTTCGGCGACCCGTTGGGGGAGGTCAGGCAGGGGGTGGCGAACTGGTCCGGCGGTCAAGCAACGGGCGTCGAGCAGGGAGGAGGAGGAGGGGCGGGGGGAGGGGAGGCGGCAGGGAGGGTGAAGGAGGGCGGAGGGAGGGAGGAGGAGGAGGGGCGGAGGAGGGCGGAGGGAGGGGAGGCGGCAGAGAGGGTGAAGTAGGGCGGAGGGAGGCGGCAGAGAGGGTGGAGATGGTGGAGGTAGGGCGGCGGCGAGAGAGGAAGGAAGGGAGGAGCGGCGAGAGAGGAAGGAAGGGAGGAGCGGCGAGGGAGGAGGAGGAGGGGAGGAGGGAGGGGAGGCGGCATGGAGGGTGAAGGAGGGCGGAGGGGCGGAGGAGGGCAATCCGGTCGGTCTTGATACACAGATAAGGCCTCGAATTTAACAAAATAAGAAAATAAAAACAAGTTGAAATTGTATAATTCAACAATAATTAGGTCGGTCTTGTGGACGCGCATAGGAAGTCCAATGAATTATACGAAACACCAAAGAAAATAAAACAGAACGTAAAACGAACAAAAATCAGGTCGATCTTTCGATACGCAGAGAAAGTCGAATCGTTTGACAACAAGAAGAAAATCAAAAAAGTTTAAATCTTTGCAAAATGAACACATGTATACACAGTGACTTCTCATTTTCAAGATGTTGTCCACTTGTTCAAGCATTAGTATTTAATGTATATCACATCTGAATACTTTCTGATATAATGCCGAGCCTACCAAGCAGATCAAACACCGATCATATGACCTTTTCATCTAATTTATCCATGAGTCAGACACGTAAGTCAATGTACCATCATTTCCCAATTAAGTCAATGTACCTAGGAGATAGACTCCTTGAAGATGATGACCTTCCAGAATAATAAGATTTGTCTTTCAGAGGAGCTAATTTCTTTGGAATGTTAACTTTTAAATTCTGCTTAGTTTTTTCTGGCTTCTTAACTGGAACCGGTGCTTCTTTCACCTCATAACCTAAGCCTTTGTGCTTAAGACCTGGAGTCTTTGATGAACTTGAAGAAGAACCAGAAGCTTCTCTCCCCTTAGCTTCTCTAGTGAATTTCGCTTTGATGTCTTTTAGTTTATTCTTCTCAGCCAAAACTTTGTCTTCTTCAGTTGCAGATGAAGTACTTGTACCCCTTTTATAAAAAACTTGCTCATTTTCTAGAAAAATAGACTTTGAGCTAAACTTCGGAGCTTCACCCAAAGACTTTTCCTTTTTCTTAGACTTTAACTTCTTCTTCTTGGATACAGTGGCAAACTTCGAATAATCATGTAATTCGTCCTTAGGGTCAAGTGGAGCGGATGTAACCTCAGATAAATCCACCGGTTGAGGTACCAAGTGAATATCATCCTTTTTAGAACTATCCTCACTCCTATCCTGTTTGTATAAGAAATTCAACAATGTCAGTGATAAATTACAATTCTTCACTTGTCTTTTTAACTGCAAAATTTCTAATTGTAATTCATTAATTTTCTATTGAGCATCAAACACTTCTTTATGATACTTGATGAACTTTGCATTGAGATCATCATATTCATACGTTTGCAATTTTTGGATCTCACATTCAGAAAATAATTCTTCAAGAACCCTTTCTCTTTTCTTCTTGTAAATTTCAACATCTTTTGTCAAAACTTCATTTTTATCCCGATAAAGAACATTTTCATCTTGAAGCATAGAAATCTTGTTCTGAAGTTTCTCAATAGTAGACGTCGATTCAATCACAAAACCATTAGCCTTTTCATATTTTTGTTGAACCGGATAACTCTTTTCAAAAAAAATCTCAAAATCTTGAGCTGCATCTAATGCTTCAGCTTTAGCTTTTTCATATTCTTCTGCCAACTTACTCTTTTCCTTCAAAATATCATCATGAACATGAACCAATTCATAATAGTTCTTCTGGAATTCTTCCAAATCTTTCTTGAGAACTACAATTTCTTCAGACAATAATTCAGAATTTTTCACAAAAGTTGCATTCTTCTTTCCCAACTTTACACATTCAAGACATTTTGATTCTTCGACTTTAACTTCTTTAATCATTGATATTGTTGAATTGGAATCAGAATCAGTCAAAATACTATCATCATCATCGTGATGAGCAGTCAATGCAACCGTAAATGGAGCATGTTTCATTTTTGCTTCAGAATCTGCATTCCAAGCAAATTCATCTGGATGCCAAAATGTGCCTGGTAGTTTTTCATCAAAAAAAAAAAAAAAAACAGACTTCTCTCCAACCTTAGAAGCTGCCTTAGGTGAATGAATAACCAAATGAGCATAAACAGAACACTTAAAACACTTAACCTTTGACTTGTCCAATCCAATTTTTCCATCCTGATTCAATCTTTTCTTGCCAGTTATATTGAAAAATTTCTTCGTTCTTCGAACCAACATAGCATATTTCCAGTTCAAATCCATTTCTTCCAAATGATCATAATCTATCTGATCGTAATCTTCATTTTTCAACTCAGCATTATTAACAGCACAATAACTCCGAAATATGAAGATACCAACGCAGACATTAAAGCATTATAATCATCGGTAGTTTGAGCAGACAAAACATTTTGAGTCGAAAAACTAGGAACGGAAACATTACAACCAGCAGAAAAACTAGAAGTTTCAGATTTACCTGCAATAAATGTTGTAGGAGGTGCAGAACTAAGAATATTAGATTTTCCAGCATTCATGGTTGAATCATTATCACCAAAATACACAGCAGGATTTTGAACTTGTGCGGGAAGTGATTTGTTAAACATTAACTCCATATATCTGGCTTAAATTTTTTGAATCAGATCATTAATGTAGTAACTCTTTAGGCAAAGCCATTGTCAAAGTAGCATATGCTTTCTTTTCAGCTTGATATGCTTTCTTTTGTTTAGATGACATTTTTCTTTGAAGTACGGGTTCCCCGGTTTCATCCTTAGGGTAAACATATTGATCAGTAAACGAAAACCACATATCAATGTCATATGTGTCCACATAAGCTTCAAACCGTTTAACCCAACTATGATAATCTTCCAATTTGAGCAATTTGGGACCTTTCTGACTTGTTCCAATTTCATTATCATAATTTATCACTATTTGCATCGTTGCTTGAACCGAATTTTGAATAGCTGCGAAGGCTTGAAAATCAAACATTTTGTAAATGCTGGTTACTGTTCACTCGAACCTGTTTCGAACCTCGTCCGAACCTCTACCGAACCTATACTGAACCTTAGTCGAACAAAAGTTGACCAAACTCCTTCCGAACCTCACCTTCGGATGATCAGACAGAACCTGGACCGGACTCCTTCTGAACTGTGTACGAACCTTGGCCGAACTATGTCCGAACGTGACCCGAACTCTTGCCGAACCAATCAAAGAACCAAACAATATCCGAACCTAGAGTTCGGAGCGGTTATTTTGAAGTTGTCCGACTCAAACGAACATGAGCACTCTCGACACCATTTTTGAAATTTTGAGAGAATTTGAACACAATTTTTGATAGAAACACTAATAAACTCAAGAGAAACAACCTAGAGGAAGATTTTTCATGTAAAGCACACTCGAAATGATCAAACGAACTCAAAAATGATTCTCATTTTCGCAAAAACGTGAAATTTGACTCAAAATTTCGAAAAACAGAGATTTTCGACCAGTAGAGCAAACCTAATGCTCTGATACCACTTGAAAATGCGTGAGTGGTGGATCGTCTACTTAGTCGTAATGAAATCAATGTAAAATGAGATGAACACGATGAGTAAATACAATGAGATTTGTATCAGACCACAGAGAAACACCACAGAGTTCACATCCAAGATATATCCAAGAAGTGCTTAATCATACACAAGACAAGCTATTTATAAGGCTAAAATCCCGATGGTACGAACCTCAGGTTCGGACAAGTTCAGACCTGTCCGAACTTGGAGTTCGCCAAGGGTTCAGCCAGCAGCAATCATGTATGTCCTTGTCTTATATTCGATACTTCACATGACGATCAGAACTAGGTACTAACAATCTATGTTATGACAATGCGTTCGTATTGTGGAGTTTGCAAGAATATGTTAATTATTGTATACGACTCTATCATTGCTTTGGGAATACAGTCATATCATGGGTTTTCCGAAAATGACAGTTGTTTAATACGGTCATATCAGAATAATGTGATGCGCCCATACTCATCCTATAACAGTTTCATAGCTTGATTTATTTGCTATGAAATAGGAATCCGAAGCTATGAATTTGGAATAAATGTGTTCAGTGATTGTAATGAAATGTTTGGAACTAGGTTGAAGTGTTTGTATAACACTTAGATAATTGATTAGTCCAAAAGTCCTTGATCAATGATTCGGGTGATCCTATGGATACCTGATATGAAATTGATGTTTTGTTTTTGTTTTTCCTACTAATATAAATTAGTAGCTTAGGGGTTGATTTGTGATTATAATGAATGTTTTAGGGTGACTCATATCTAGGGGTGGTGAATAGAGAGTTCAAGTTCGTCAGCCCTGCATACCTGTTCTCTATATAGGGGTGGTGATGTGTTGTTGTTTTCCCCTCTTTAAAATTATTTTAAATGTTTTGGGGTGCACATGAATTGTTTTGATTACTTGTTCTCTATTACTGTACTTTGTATGTGTTTGCTAGTTGGATGGGTCGTATGTTGGGTAGTAACTTTCAAGAGGATGCTACTCTTGTCATTAGGGGTCGGTGGACGCCACGAGGTGTATAGAGGAGCCTAACAGCTAATTAGGTAGGAATTGTTTGGCCTCACATCCATTAGTTGTCCTGATATTAAATTATCGAGCGGGAGTGTAAAAAGTCGTGAACGTTGGATCGTCTACTCAATCTAGCTATAACGGATACGAAACAAGTAATTAAGAGTTGTTTTATTGATCAACGAACAATTACAACTCAGAACACGAAGAACAGAGACAAAGAGAATTACACCTTAGAAACACACACTTAAGATTCACTCTACTGCACACTCTCCACTCATGCACAAAACAAAGACTAAGTTCACTATTTATAGACTACCGTCCGAACTCCTAGTGAACCTGGAGTTCGGCTTGTCCGAACCTCAGGTTCGGACTAGGTTTGGCAATAGCAACTTTGTCTTGAACTTGAACTTGTCTTGAATCAATTCGATACTTCACACGACGCACATATCAAGTATCAACAACCCCCCCCCCCCTCGTCGTGTGTAGTATTTCTTCAACATCTTCAAATCTGTATCTTCAATCAAACTCTCCCACAAGTGTAGAATCTGTTCATCCAATGGAAAAAATCGTTGAACAAACTCTTCCCCAACATGATCATAGCTTGATCTTGAATACTTGACGATGTCTAGTGATTCTCTGGTCTTTATCAACAACTTCAAAAGACTTAAAGTTATGATTTCATTCACTTTAGCATCCTGCTCAATCATTTAAATAATGTTGGCGCAAAACGTCTCTTCGAGACTCCAAGATATGATTTTGAAAATTTGATTTTATATCACGTGTTGATCAGATCGAAAACAAAGCAGAAACAAAATCTTTTTGACTTTTAGAAAATTTATATCAAAACAAACCTAAAATCTTTTTGATTTTTCAAATTCATGCTAAAACACACCAAAAATCTTTTTGTACTTTTCTGAAATGAAATGAAAATGCAATATAGGATCAGACACTATTTTTGGTATGAGAAAGATCACTATATGGGATCATATTGGACATGACGCGCCGAACTATACTTCAATTTCAACAAATTGAAACAAATAAGTCATGCTGATTGCTGGTATAATTTGTCCATCTTAAACGCAGGCAGAACCATACTCATAACTCTGGATATGTTAATGTATTTATTAGATTTGCTTTGACCAATGTATCCCACACTATCAGACATATTCAGACATTTTCCTTTTCTTTTTCTTTTGCTATTTCTTTTTGTTTGATTACACTTTTGAATTTCACAACGTATAATATTTTCATGATATCGTCAACTGTGTTCCATGCAAAAAGAAATAAGAACGTTAAATTGTCTACCTTAAGGTCGATCTTTCGTTACGCACATAAGGCCTCAGATTTTATAAAATAAAGAAAATAAAACAATTTGAAAGTGTATAACCCAACAACAATCAGGTCGGTACTCCCGTACACGCAGAGAAAGTCTGATGAGTTATACGAAACATCAAAGAAAATAAAGCAGAACGTCAAACGAACAACGATCAGGTCGGTCTTGTGGGCACGCAGAGAAAGTCCGATCGTTTGACAAAATAAAGAAAATCAAAGAAGTTTAAATCTTTTCAAAATGAACACATGTATACAGAGTGACTTCTCATTTTGATTTTCACACTTATTTTTCTCTTTGTCATGAAATACGCATCAAGATGTTATCCACATGGTCAAGCATTAGTATTTATTGTATATCACATCTGAATACTTTCTGATTTGCCGAGCCTACCAAACATATCAAACAATGATCTCATGGCCCTTTCATCTACTCTATCCATGAGTCAAATACGTAAGCCAATGTACCATCATTTCCCAATGATCAATATCTCAAAAATTTATATATATTTTGCATGTATTCACCTTCTTTATATATTTGGCATGTATTCACCTTCTCCCCATAACATGCATTTTCGCAATTTCTCCCCCTTACATGCATTTCTCCCCCTTAAGATGAAAACTCTATTTTTGGATTTTTCATTTTACAAAAACAACACTCTATTTTTGGACTTTTAAGCAATTGAAAATGCATAAAGAGAGAAAAATTGATCAATCAACATGGATATCTTTTAGTTTTTAGAATTTCAGAAAATTTGCAGGTTAGAAAAAAATATATTGCAAGCAATTTAAGTTAAGCAGAATACTCCTCTATCAACAACTTTGCAATCATCGATAGGTCTTCTAGAAGTACCTGCACACTGGTCAAACTGATTAGTTGATAAATGACCCGAAGCGGATCGCTTCTGGTCGACCAGTGTCCTGATTTTGCTTTGAACCCACCTTTGCTTTCCAATGTTGTTGTTTTGGTAATTCAGTTTTTGATGAATCAATCACAGGTGACTGTGATGAAGAACCTACAGTTTTTGAATATATCACGTATAAAGAAACAAGTGATTCATGCGATTCTTTTCACTACTTGGTGGGTCATTTGGAGGGAAAGGAACGAGCAGCTATTTGATAAGAAAAACTCGAGACATGTTAATATTTTTGATTCGGTTGTAATTTTTTCTTTCACGTGGTTCTTGGCTAGGTGTCGTAAAGTGTCGGTGTCGTGGACCAACTAGATGAGGAATCCATTACTTTTCTGTAATTTGCTCATCTTGAGCTTTTATTTATATATATATAGCCGTTTAAAAAAATAAATAAAAATAAAAATAAAAAGAAAACCTACATTTTGAATCTTTTGAAACATAGGAACAAAACGTTTTTGTTTAAGAAAGAATGTAGGTTCACATTCATAAAAATTCTGCCTTGTTCATTTACAAACTTTGGATTGGCAGATTTACCAAAAACTGGTTTCTGTTTAAACCTTTGGTTTGATTCAGTAGGGAGGGAACAATCTTTTGCCATATGCCCTTTTTGTCGGCAAACATAGCATATACGTTCAGATTTGTCCCACCTTTTAGGTGCCTGCACATAATCACAAACATGGATATCTCGAACATGATCAGAAAAAGAATTATATACCTATCGGCGGTGATCATGAACCCATTTAGATGTTGGGCTTCGAGAATGAGAACCATCAAAAGAACTTTTGGCAGTTTGATTCTCCAAGGTTCTTGAATCTTCCTTTTTCACAAAAACTTTGAAAATCTTCCGAGCATCGACACAATGAAGAGGAAATTATTTGTAGGAGATTATCTGTTCCGAACCCTTGAGTTTGTAAAAACGATCAGGCTAAACCTTCTGGCTTTAAAAACTTCCTTCTTCACCTGTTTCATCTTAAGTTTCTTCAAATCTTGAGATGATGATGCTTGAACCTCCTCAGCTGTCACACCCCGGACAAATGATTGGGTGTGAGCGAGATGGAATCATAGTCACAGATATACAGAACAACTACTACTAAATTCAAACGTTAATTAAAACATAATATCATTAATTGTTACAGCGGAAAGAGTGGCAAACGATATTATCTTACATTTGAACTTTAAAAGTCAAGTTTCATTTATTGAAAACATAAAGTAGTTATTTAGGATAGATTGGGACTAAGACTCCAACGAAGCAGGTCCGAATACAAAGGCGAAGTCCCATTTGCACGGCTTCCATGATCAGCTTAGTTACCTGAGAAAATCATGAGTTTTAAAAGGTCAACATAAAGTTGGTGAGGTTCACAGGTTTAGGACTCGATAGTAAGATTGTAAAACAGTTTTCAAGAAACTCAGAATGTTATATTGGCTTACTGTTGTAGTTGTATGATCTCACCTGAACCTTGATTTCAAATACTAACGGTTTACCCACCCATGGTATCCTCCCCCGAGAGATACCGAACAGGCAAGAATAACTGACGTGTACCCCTTGACAATATACGAAGTCAGAATTGGAGCTACCAATCTGGGCAGGGTTGTCAACCCAAATAGATCTATTTACTAGTTATCGTTTCGATCAGAACTAATTGAAATCAACTAATGGTGGGATTCAGTTGTACTAACGTTTATAACGATAAAGTACCAGTTAGGCAATCAGTAAGGGAACAGATAGTCATACGGCTAACAGTAATCATAACATTAAGTTAAAACAGTTTATCAGTTCATGATTTCTCCCCCAAAAGTGTAAAACAGTTGTAAAGAAAAGGGGCCGTGAAACTCACTTGATTCAGTGGAAATGATGAATTGCCTGTTGAACTCGGTCTGCCCAAGACACATACTAGATTGATGTGGCTAGTACGTTATGATCCAAGACGGGTCATACCCAATAACGAGCTAGACAAACACCCAATGGATATTTATTTAGATATGATCAATTAAATAAATATCACCTAAAGAAGATATTTAGAAATGGGTTTTTAAATAATTGCACTTATGATTAAATCATATGGATGATTCAAATTGAGAGAAGTATAACAATGTTATTTAATTGGTTAAATAAATTGTTACATAACATATAAAAGGTTATATGTTACAATATATTTTGAACATTCCACATGTCATGTAATATGTTACATGACATAAGATATGCATATTAGCACAATGTTTCAAAATATAAAAGATGGTTAAAGTGAATGACTAGATAGGAGGGAAAGTGAAATTTTGAAATAGTTTTCCCCCTCTTTTGGACTCCTTGGCCGGCCCTCCCTCTTTATGAGGGTAGGTGGGCTTTTGCTTATCCAAGACATGCATAAAAGAAGGTCTAGATACATTCCCTATCTCTCTTCTTGAACACACTTCGATTCTCTCTCTAAAAACAACAAGTGCAGAATTTTCCTCTCTACAATTCATCTCTAGAATTGGTTCTAGTAGAGAAAAGCAAGAATCTGGATTCAAGCCAAGAGGAAGAGTCATCTTCAAGAAATCCTAGCAACAAGGGTGGTTGTTGCTTGAGCTCGTGGGTATCATCACTTGAGGCTTTCAAGTTAGATAGCAAGCCGGTTCATCCACATCATCTTCTTCACAATCTTGAGCTTGGAAGAAGGTATATCTAAAACCCCCTATGGTTGGTTTTAGTTTTGATAGCATGCATACATATTTGGATCCTTGGTTTTTGGGTTTTATAATCAAGATGTTGAAATCGGTGTTAACATCAACTAATCAAAATATACATCAACTAAATGAAAGTATACATCAACTAATCAAACTATTCTTTTGATTTTTCCGTTGCGTTTTACATTTTAAGGAGTTAAAATGGCTTTGATAAAGTTCTTAAAACCCAACAATGGCATCTAGAGCCGCTTATATGGATGCATGCTTCAAAGAGCTAGTTGGTTAGCTCCACAAAACTCTTGGTTTTGGTTCCTCATACCACAAACCGAAAGTTTTGTTCATGGTTTCCCTTTGTCTTTCAAGATGCTTCACTAACATGCATGTGGTTATCTTGAAAGATTAAAACATTTTATCATTTTGTTGTTTTTGTTGTTTGGACAACAAACCCAAGTTTTCGGTTTTGTGTTGGACCGAAAAAGGAAATGGGTTAAAAGGGAACCATTTGTACATATGGATGTATTTTTAGATATATGTTTGGTGCATAAAGCCTAGCCAAAAGACCTTGTGATTGTTTGTGGTGAATGTTTGTGCTTGTTGTAATTATTCAAAAGTTGTAATAATTTCAAGTTCCTCATTTTGGGCATGTAATCTATTTATTTCATTTGGTATGTAATGTAATAGATTAGGTGCATTTTGTTTTACTAGAAAAATGTATTAGGATCCATATTTTGTAAAAGGGAAGAATGCACAAGATGGAGGATCTTGGATGCCCAAAGGAGTCAAGCAAAACACAACCAAAGGAGGTCACTTGAAGCATTTGGATGCGGGGTCAAGTGGGAGTTCACCAACACATCACTTGCGTGATCTTGTCCCTTAGGAGAGACCTTGACACACACTTGTTTCGGCTAACAAGTGTTGTCAATAGTTGGCTATGGCTATGCACCTATTTTATTATGCTTGTGTGGTTGTTTATTTTCATGTTTGGATGATATTTGGATATGCATGCTAAAACAAACTAATAAACATTAACAAGCTAAAACCGGTTCTTAAAATATCATTAACAAAGACTAATAAAATGGGTTTTATTAAGTTGATGATGATTTATCAATAAAATGGGTTTTATTAAAAGAACCATGAAATATGGATTTCAAACAACACTAGGGTACCATACATTTGAATGCATGTGAATTGTATGGTACATAGAGTTTTCTACACTAGAATTATGAAAACTAAAAACGACCCTTTTCAAAAACAAGTTTAAACGCCATCCTTTTATACAACACTCAATTTACTTGTAAACTCTTTATGGGATAAAGGTCACCTAACCATATTTGAGGGAACTTGTAAACTTGGGGTAGGTTTACCATATTTGTGGGATAAAGGTCACCTAACCACTTGTATGTGTAAATCTACACGTGTGTATAAGTAGGACAACTTGATTTGGAGACCATGTGAATAGGGTCACCGAAGCATGGGGAACCAAAGGCGTTGATGGGATTAAACATGCCAACTAAACATAAGATGTTTAATCGATCCCATACTACTAGAAGTTGCAAAGAGTTGCAATTGTCAAACGTTGACTACCTTGTTAATTTAAGTCATGGGATAAAGGTCACCTAACCACAACTTAAATGTAACGTTGGATTCTAGGTTTTAATTTATTAATTGTCTATGAGACATAAAAGGGTATTAATTAAATTAAAAGGTTAATATTGATATCGAAGATACTTAATAGAACTTTGTTAAATTTTGTAGATGGCCAATAATAACGAAATCATCCCCGCCACAAACGTCCATAACCTATCACTAAGATCCATCTTAGACAAGAATCGTCTCAACCAAGACAACTTTGTGGATTGGTACCGCAACTTGAGAATTGTTCTCAAACAAGAAAAGAAGTCTTATGTGTTGGACGATCCTATCCCCGACGAACCCGATGTCGAAGACGTTGAGGCTTATGCCGATTGGGTGAGGTACACCGAGGACTCAGTCCAAGTTTCATGCCTCATGCTAGCAAGTATGATCCCCGAGCTTCAAAAGGATTTAGAGAATCATGGGGCATACGACATGATATGCCAATTGAAGGAAATGTTCCAACAAAAGGCAAGGACCGAGCGCTTCGAAACGGTTCGGGCACTCCATGCATGTCGTATGGACGAGTCACAAACGGTTTCATCCTATGTTCTTAAGATGAAGAGCCTCATTGATCGTCTTGAAAGGCTCAATTGTCCCGTTTCAAAAGAGTTGGCTACGGATTTGATCCTCAACTCTTTGTCAAAGAAGTTTGACACTTTTGTATTGAATTACAATATGAATGGTTGGGAGAAGACCATTCCCGAGCTTCATGGGATGCTCAAAACGGCCGAGCAAGGGATGGGCAAAAGTGTTGTGCCCGTTCTAACGATCAATGAAGGTAGTAGCAAGAAGAGGTCTCGCTCTACCTCTAGTTCCTCAAAGGCAAAGGTTGCCAAAGGAAAGGGTTTCGTCAAGGGGAAGGGAAAGAAAGAAGCCCCCAAACCGAAGGAGAAGAAGCAAAAGGTTGCTTCAAATGATCCATGCTTTGAGTGTGGTGAGGTAGGACATTGGAAGAGGAATTGTCCAACCTATCTCAAAGGGTTGAAAGCAAAGAAAGATGAAGGTCAAGCCTCGGGTAAGACCTTTATGATCTATATTGAGCTTAATGCTATTTCTTCAAACACATGGGTATTGGATACCGGATGTGGAACTCATATATGTAATATGTTGCAGGGGTTCAAAAGAAATAGGCAATTGAAGACGGGAGAAGTTAGTCTCTTCATGGGCAATGGAGCGAAAGTTCAAGTTGAAGCCCAAGGAGACTATATTTTGGAACTTCCAAGTGGTTTGGAAGTAATTTTGAATAATGTATTGTATGCTCCTAGTTTGACTAGGAACATAATTTCCGTTTCCCGTTTAAGACATTTTGGATATGATTTTAAGTTTGTTAACAATGATATCCATGTTTCAATGAATGAAGTGTTTTATTTTAAAGCTAGCCCTTTAAATGGTATTTATGAATTGGTTCATGAAAACACTTCATGTAATAGCTCAATATACCAAACCACCACCAAGAAACTCAAAAGAGATTTGAGTGACACCTATATTTGGCATTGCCGCCTTGGTCACATTAATAAGAACCGCATACAAGCATTACAAAAGAGTGGTCTTTTGAAAACAAACGAATGCGATTCGTATGACGTATGCGAATCTTGTCTTCAAGGGAAGATGACTAAGGCACCTTTTAGTGGAACTACCGAAAGGGCAAAGGATTTTCTAGGGATCATACATTCGGATGTATGTGGACCTTTTAAGCCAACATCTAGGAATGGTGAAAGATACTTCATCACCTTTACCGATGACTATAGTCGCTATGGGTATGTGTACTTGTTAGCACACAAGGATGAAGCTTTTGAAATGTTCAAAATCTTCAAGAATGAAGTAGAAAATCAACTCAACAAAACAATAAAGATCCTTCGTTCGGATAGAGGAGGTGAATACCTTAGCAATGAATTTCAAAACTATCTTAGGAGTTGTGGGATTGTCTCACAACTTAGTCCACCTCGAACACCACAACATAATGGTGTATCGGAGAGGAGGAATCGAACCTTATTGGATATGGTTCGATCCATGATGAGTAGAAGTTCCTTACCTCTGTCATTTTGGGGTTATGCCCTACTCTCAGCGGCCCGTATTTTGAATATGGCCCCAACCAAGAAAGTGGAAAGGACACCTTTTGAGTTATGGCATGGAAGGGTTCCATCCTTATCTTATCTAAAGGTGTGGGGTTGTGAAGCTTATGTAAAACATGATGCTTCTAACAAACTAGAACCCCGGTCCACTAAGTGTATATTTGTAGGATATCCTAAAGATTGTATAGGATATTACTTCTATAATCCAACAGAGCAAAAGGTATTTATTGCTAGAAAGGCCGAGTTCTTGGAAACTAAGTTCCTTATGGAAGGAACTAGTGCAAGAACGGTGGAACTTGAGGAGGATCAAGAACCACAAGCCGATACACGTTTGGTTGAAACTAGCCCTCAACAAGAAATTGTTGAAGATGATCAAATGGTTGATCAAAACACAAACAACGTTCGTAGATCCGGTAGAACTAGTCGTCCACCCGAAAGATATGGATTTTTCATGGAGGGATGCTATGTGGTAGATTCGGATGAACCAACCACTTACCGTGATGCAATGTCCGATTCCGAATCGGAAAAATGGTTGGAAGCCATGAACGTTGAGATGCAATCCATGCATGATAACCAAGTATGGGACTTGGTAGAACGACCTCCTAATTCCAAAGTAGTTGGAAGTAAGTGGGTTTTCAAGAAGAAAACCGACATGCATGGAAACTTAGATACTTTCAAAGCTCGACTTGTAGCAAAAGGTTTCACTCAAACTCAAGGGGTTGATTACGATGAAACTTTCTCGCCGGTGGCAATGCTAAAGTCGATAAGGATATTATTTGCCATAGCCGCCTACTATGATTATGAGATATGGCAAATGGATGTCAAAACGGCTTTCCTAAATGGATATCTTGAGGAAGATGTCTATATGGCTCAGCCCGAGGGTTTTGTCGATCCAAAACATCCTAATAAAGTATGCAAGTTAAAGAAATCAATCTATGGATTGAAACAAGCATCAAGGAGTTGGAATCACCGTTTTGATGAAGAGATAAAGAAATTTGGCTTCATCAAGAACGAGGATGAGGCTTGTGTGTATAAGAAGGCTAGTGGGAGTATAATAACTTTTCTAGTATTGTATGTAGACGACATACTACTATTTGGAAATCACATTCCAACCTTGGAAGGTGTAAAAGCCTGGCTTGGAAGTTGTTTTTCCATCAAGGATCTCGGTGAAGCCACCTATATTTTGGGAATAAAAATCTATAGAGATAGATCAAGGCGCTTGATAGGTTTGAATCAAAGTGCATACATTGACAAAGTCTTGAAAAGGTTCAAGATGGAGAACTCTAAGAAAGGTTTGGTACCTATTCAAAGAGGGACTATATTGAGTACGACTCAATGTCCAAGCTCAAAGGATGAGCAAGACAAAATGAAAGGAATCCCATATGCATCTGCTATTGGATCGATTATGTATGCTATGTTATGCACTAGACCGGACGTGTCATGCGCGTTAAGCATGACAAGTAGATACCAACAAAATCCAGGAAATAGTCATTGGATGGCTGTCAAAAGTATATTGAAATATCTTAGAAGGTCTAAGAATATGTTCTTAATATACGGATCCGACGAGAAGGAACTCGTTGTAAGGGGTTACACGGATGCGAGTTTCCAAACGGATCGAGATGATTCTCGATCACAATCGGGGTATATCTTCATTATGAATGGAGGGGCGGTATCTTGGAAGAGCTCAAAGCAAGATGTGGTTGCATTGTCCACTACGGAATCAGAATACATCGCCGCATCTTTGGCCGCGCAAGAAGCCGCATGGTTGAAGAAATTTATTGCCGAACTAGGGGTTGTTCCTACCATTCAAGGACCCCTAGAGATCCTTTGTGATAACGAGGGAGCTATTGCTCAAATCAAGGAACCTCGTGATCATCAAAAGGTAAGGCACATCGAGCGGAGATTCAACTACATAAGGGATGAAGTTGCAAAAAGAAAGATATGTATTCGCAAAGTTCACACCGACGACAACGTCGCCGATCCACTCACGAAGCTCCTAGAACGCCCAAAGCATGAGGGTCATGTTTGTGCCATGGGACTTCGACATTCTAGTGATTGGATATGATTTATGTTTTGTATTTGGATATCGGAACAATTGTTATTTTGACACTTTTATATGAATGTGGGATTTCATTTAAAATTGTGTAGTGTTCCATTTTTGCATGTTTAAATCCATGAATAAGTTACTTGTTCTAAATGTCCGTAGTCGATCATATTTGTGGGAACAAATATGAAGGTAAGACTATTATGAACTTGGATTGGTGGATATTCATAAGGTATGAATATGGAGCAATGGGTTGCTACCAAAGTTCATAGATATTTGTGGGAGACAAATATTGGACGACCCGCTCTCAAGACTTACCCCATGGAATCTTAATTGATTGATCATAAGTAAGCTTGAGTAAAGGAAAATATCATTTGTATCCTCTGACCTGAGATACATATTGGGTCTTGATATTCACCCAGTGTTATGCTTTGACTTAGTCCTTCGCTGTTCTGAAACATGGCAGTACATAAGGCTAAGCTCAGGCATAGTACTAGGTGTTTGTGAGAGACGTATGTAGTCAAGATGGAATTTGTCCCTCTTATTCGTTGAGAGTTAAATGTCTAAGGCCTGAATTAAGTTAAATCTAATAGAGAGTGATCACTCTATGTCTCTAGGATTTAACATGACATTTGTGACAAAAGGATAAATGATCGTTTCACCTAAAACATTTCAAGTGGTGACTTGAAGGAGATGATGTTATTGAATGGCACTAAGTCATACGTATTAGGGGTAACAAACCGTTGTTAGGCGGTATTTGTTGCTTGCATCAATCTTCTATGAATCTTGTGCAAGTGGGAGATTGTTGGACTCGGTCTGCCCAAGACACATACTAGATTGATGTGGCTAGTACGTTATGATCCAAGACGGGTCATACCCAATAACGAGCTAGACAAACACCCAATGGATATTTATTTAGATATGATCAATTAAATAAATATCACCTAAAGAAGATATTTAGAAATGGGTTTTTAAATAATTGCACTTATGATTAAATCATATGGATGATTCAAATTGAGAGAAGTATAACAATGTTATTTAATTGGTTAAATAAATTATTACATAACATATAAAGGGTTATATGTTACAATATATTTTGAACATTCCACATGTCATGTAATATGTTACATGACATAAGATATGCATATTAGCACAATGTTTCAAAATATAAAAGATGGTTAAAGTGAATGACTAGATAGGAGGGAAAGTGAAATTTTGAAATAGTTTTCCCCCTCTTTTGGACTCCTTGGCCGGCCCTCCCTCTTTATGAGGGTAGGTGGGCTTTTGCTTATCCAAGACATGCATAAAAGAAGGTCTAGATACATTCCCTATCTCTCTTCTTGAACACACTTCGATTCTCTCTCTAAAACAACAAGTGCAGAATTTTCCTCTCTACAATTCATCTCTAGAATTGGTTCTAGTAGAGAAAAGCAAGAATCTGGATTCAAGCCAAGAGGAAGAGTCATCTTCAAGAAATCCTAGCAACAAGGGTGGTTGTTGCTTGAGCTCGTGGGTATCATCACTTGAGGCTTTCAAGTTAGATAGCAAGCCGGTTCATCCACATCATCTTCTTCACAATCTTGAGCTTGGAAGAAGGTATATCTAAAACCCCCTATGGTTGGTTTTAGTTTTGATAGCATGCATACATATTTGGATCCTTGGTTTTTGGGTTTTATAGTCAAGTGTTAAAATCGGTTTTAACATCAACTAATCAAAATATACATCAACTAAATAAATATACATCAACTAATCAAACTATTCTTTTGATTTTTCCGCTGCGTTTTACATTTTAAGGAGTTAAAATGGCTTTGATAAAGTTCTTAAAACCCAACATTGCCGAGTGGCAACTAGCAAGTAAAGTCCTATTAAAACATAAGACAACATGCATAAGGGTCCACATAATCATTTGAGTAACGAACGTTACCCAAATGATACCGGTCAAGTCTTGACGTATAACCCCGTTTGTAGCGTTTGAAAACCCGTTAGTTAATCAGTTTACAAAATCAGTAATTGCAATCGTTTACGTATACATGCATTTAATATAAATAAATACAAGTATTAAACATGCGATAACGTATCATGAAGTCCAGTTCAATCAAGTCTTGAATATTGTTTTAAATAATTATATTTATTATTATTTTTATGTTAGCTCGATCGATTGAATAATAAATCGCGTTAAGTTATAATATATATAACTAGGGTTAATAATTATTATTGACATAATTATTATAACTTGTCGAAATAATTTTATTAAATTATTACAAGTTAAATGATATAACATAAGTAGGTAAATATTAAAAGTTATCTTAATATTTAAACTCATGTTAAGAAAATTAGGGTTTTGAGTTAATATAAATATAATTATCATTAAAATAATTATATTTACAAACTAAAATGATTTTAACTCAAATTAGGGTTTCTAAAATTCGTAAAGATAATTATTTGTTGAAAATAATTATTTACGATTCGTTACGTCGTAAAACGTTTTTAAATTGTTTAAAGATTTCGTTTCAATTTCAAACGTTTAAAAATAAACATTTGATCCGGTTAAAACGTTTTGATTATTTTGATTCATTTAAAATAATCAAAAAAGTTTAAAATATGTTTTTCATAGTTTCTATAAGTCTTTTGATTTTATTTTTATAAAATCATTTTTAAATAACTTTATTTATTAAACAAAGTTAGGGTTTTAAATAAAAGACTTTTATAGAAATTCGTTAACATAAAATGTTTCTATTTTTGTATAAAATCCAAATGTTTTATACTTTTTGTCATTTATTCAAAAATATGATATTCTATCATTTTTTAACATAAAATATAACTATATATTTTATCCATTTTATTCCTTTTATAAATTCTAAACAAGACTTTTAATTATTGTCTTTTAGGATATATATTTTTATAAAATGTGACCATTTTATATAAAAATGATTATGGTGATATTTTTATGGTTTAAACATCCAAGTAATTTATAAAATCACTAGTTTTTATATTTTATCCATAAAATTCATTTAAATGGTTTTAAGGTTATCATTTTATGTCAAATTTGCATATAACCTTCCTAATGTCCCAAATGTGTCCATATGTGTCTCTAATCACTATCTAGTCCATTATGATCATCATTAGCAACATATTAACTTATTAACAAGGTGATTAACAATATAAGTTACCACTAATAATTCTATCATTTTATGTCAACATCTAAGTAATTCTAGTGAACCAGAACATATTAACACATAAGATTAACAATGATTAAACAGGTAACATATGTTAAACACTTATAAGATAATCATAGTTAACTAACAAGTTATACAACTTGAGTTTTCATGAATTAAAAAACTTCATAATCCATGTTCCAACCATGCAACCTTTTGTTTTAAGAAGATCAAATTTATGAACAAAATAAGTAGGTTAGAAACTCGGGTTTTAAAGGATCGTTTGTCAAGACTCGGGGATCACTTGGAAACGTTTAAACCGTATAAGAAACGTAAACGAGATGGTTAATGTCAGGACCGATTTCACATCAAGAATCCCGATCTTGAGCAAGAACGAAGGTGAGATAGGGAGGAGACGGGATGAAGAGAATCAAAGATAATAAATGGCAAGAAATGATCAAACAAACGATTCATTGATTATTGCTGAATGATTACAACGAACCGAATGATTACAAACTCGTCATTGGAAATCCATGGTCACATTGGGTTTAGCTCAAACCCAATGTGTGACTCTCTCTCTAGAATGATAGCTCACACCTCTCTAGAACATCCTTATTCATTCCATTATTCATAATCTATTCATCATCTTACTAATGAAGCTATCCCTTCCTATTTATAGAGAGCCCATGTGCTCACTAGCCCACTAACTAGCTAACACACATACAAATGAGCAAATACAAATAAACAAATGACATAATTATTATTAATTAAATCAAAGATAATTTAATTAATATGAAGCTTGACTCGCTCGAACCGATCTTCCGTTGACTTTTACGTTGACCGTTGACCCGAACGGTTGACTTTTCAAGAAAAACGTCTTCGGTCCAAACTTGCAAGCCTCGAGCATCACAACCCGCGTCTCTGAATCAAATCACAATGGATTCTTCAACCGAATTATTCGAGAATAGATTTGATGGCGTCAGTCACACTTATTAAAAGTTCCAACAATTCCCCCTTGACTGACGCTGTCAAATCTGTCATACTGGTGAAGAACCGCTCTGCCGTGCATCTTCGAAGAAAAACTGATAAACTGGAATCTTTATGTTGTAAAGGTTCCCCCTTTGAATAAGTTTCTTCTGTTCTTGTTGCTCCAGTTGAGATCCAAGTGCTGCAGTTCACTTGGTTCACACGGTCGGGTACAATACTAAGAATGCTGAACATTGGAGAGAAAATCGCAACAAATCGAATCAGATAAACCAATCAAACACTGAAAATGCTCCAACTTCAGATAATCGACCCGATAATCCAAATCCATAGAAGTTCCCCCTTTTCTCTAGATCCCTCTGAAAACATCCGATGCGGAAGCGGAAAATCAGATGCAGAGAGTGGAACCGTTCCGCTAAGTTCCGAAGAGAAAACGGTACAAAAATCCTGAAATCGGACAATCTTGCGAAAAACCGGAAGCCGGGTGCTAACAGTTGTGAATGATCCATAAATACTGAACTTGTTCCGCGTGACTGGGTTGGATGCGAATATAATGTCAAATCGGTGAAAAACTGAGATCCCGAGCGTAAACGCAAAATTTATTCATAACCGGAGTCTTCATAATTTTGGGTGAAGAAAATCGAGCTCGGAAAAATATTCCGTGAAGAATTCCGAGTTAAACGGTGCAATTTGGAATGAATCTGAGAAAACCGTCAATTTTATTCAAGTAACGGCCTTCCGTTAGAGATTTAACAGAATATTCCAATATTTAACTGAGATTCCAGTTAATTCGGTTAGATGACATCAGCGCTGCATCAGCTAAACAACTTGAAGTGAGACATAACGAAACAGTCACAAACTTAACCGAGAAGCGAAACCAATCCGTCAGTGGTCGTTAGCTAACGTGGTCTTGACGTCAACAAAAACTAGAAACCCGGTCAATAAACGAAATAATTCCATGACCACTAAAATATTTTCAAATTTTCGTTACGGCGTTATCATATTAGTCTAGTAAAAAAGACTTATAGAAAAATACCGCTTTTAACGAAAATGTCTAAAAAATTAATTTAGTGGAATTAAATCTCATATGAAAACCCTGATCCATGTCCATATTAATCCACCAATTAGAGAAGTGATTCCTAATTAAATCAACGGCTAGAAATGAAGGGATCCTAGGGCTGAAATGCGTGATCCGGGTGGAGTGGGGACGGACCAATCAGAGGCTGCAGCGAAAACTCCTTCAACAAATTCGCAATTTACAGCTGGTCCCACGCCTTTATTCCTTCAACGGTTCTCTAATCAACTGTGGGCCCCAAGTATACTTCTTTCAACCACATAGGTCTCGACAACAATAAAAGGGCAGCATATTCTTTATTGTACCTGGGCCCACCACCTTTGCTTTGGCCAATCAACATACGACAACCCAAAGGGAATGACCAGGTTTGACCGACATAAGTAAGGAGAGAGAATTCTCTTGCAGCCAGTGAATGATCAACATGTCATCAGCTTCAACAAAATTCTTCTTCAACCCCCGTAACCCTAATATGACCGGATGAGTCACCGGAAAAACGAGAGTTAACCGGAAAAACGTGAAACCGTCATATCTCCGTCAATACTCATTCGTTTTTCATGAATTTTATACCCACGAACTCGTTATTCGATCCTCTACACATCTAGATGATCAAAGCTCACTGAAAAACACCCGAACAAAAACCCAGATGACGAGTTTAGTCGAGATCGCCAAGGTCATTCGAAATCGCCAAGGCAAACACGAGATCGCCAAGGCAAACACGAGGTCGCCAAGTCCCATACAAGGTCGCCAAGCCCAGATCGCCAACCTTTATTGAAAACGCCAAGGCTTATTCAAGATCGCCAAGGAATAACTCGAAATCGCTAAGAAAAAGTTCATAGACAGTCGAGATCGCCAAGTGTATCTTCAAGGACATCTCAGGTCGCCAAGAACACCTTCAACAGCTGTGAGATCGCCAAGGCAATCTTCATAAAAAATGAAGAACACCAAGAACACCGTGAAACACACACTACTGTGTGTTTCTCCAGATTTGCCCAAACCCTTGCGTTTCAGACAAAACCGATGCCCCTAATGGATCCGGAATGCGTTTTCCTTCAAGATTCATACTTTATTTCATCCAAAAACACTGATTATTACACCAAAAACTCAGAATCAAAGCTCAAAAAGTATTCAAAACCCCAAAAACGGGAAAACTCTAACAACTTTATTTTTTCAGCTCAGATCTCATATTTCTTCACTGATTTGAACATATGGAGCATGAAATCATATCTAAATGAACCCAATAACAAGAATCTATCATCAGATTCATCCAGAAATCATCAATCAGCTCCAAAAATGAGAAAAAGTAGAAAAAAAGTCTCCAAAGTGGGTTTTCCAATCAGCACCTAATTCAAGCTCAAAATCACAGATTCGAGTGACCAGATTCACGGTGAGATGAATCTGATCGGTACCCGCTCTGATACCATTTGTCAGGACCGATTTCACATCAAGAATCCCGATCTTGAGCAAGAACGAAGGTGAGATAGGGAGGATACGGGATGAAGAGAATCAAAGATAATAAATGACAAGAAATGATAAAACAAACGATTCATTGATTATTGCTGAATGATTACAACGAACCGAATGATTACAAACTCATCATTGGAAATCCATGGTCACATTGGGTTTAGCTCAAACCCAATGTGTGACTCTCTCTCTAGAATGATAGCTCGCACCTCTCTAGAACATCCTTATTCATCATCTATTCATCATCTTACTAATGAAGCTATCCCTTCCTATTTATAGAGAGCCCATGTGCTCACTAGCCCACTAACTAGCTAACACACATACAAATGAGCAAATACAAATAAACAAATGACATAATTATTATTAATTAAATCAAAGATGATTTAATTAATATGAAGCTAGACTCGCTCGAACCGATCTTCCGTTGACTTTTACGTTGACCGTTGACCCGAACGATTGACTTTTCAAGAAAAACGTCTTCGTTCCAAACTTGCAAGCCTCGAGCATCACAACCCGCGTCTCTGAATCAAATCACAATGGATTCTTCAACCGAATTATTCGAGAATAGATTTGATGGCGTCAGTCACACTTATTAAAAGTTCCAACAGTTAAAAGACTCACAAAGGAGAACGAAAGGAAACCGAGAGAAACGGGGAGGGTGGCGGTGGCCTGCGGCTGTCCACAGTAGCAGCTCCGGCAGCAGCGGCTCCCGCAGCAGCGAGGTGGCGGAATGGCAGCAGCAAGTCGGGGCTGTGGTGTCTGTTTTGTGTCCGACGGAGAAGGGAGAAAAATAGGGTGGTGGCGATGGCTCAAGGTGGTGGCGGCTGTGGATGTGGGCAGTAGCGACGCAGCAGCTCGGAGTGGCAGTAGGGGGTCGCGGTGGTGGCCTGGTTCAAGGTGGTGGTGGGGCTGTGCGGGGCTGTCGCGAAAGGGAGCAAGAGGAGAAGGGAAAAGGGAGGCGGTGGTGGTGTTTGGTTGTTCACCGAGAAGAAGGAGGAAAGGAGTGGGGGTGGCGGTTCATGGTGGTGGCGGCAGTCTAAGGTGAGGGTGGTGGCGGTGGTGCTTGGCAGTGGTGGCGGTGGTGCTTGCAGGCTGCAAGAAAAGAAAAACAAAAGAGGGAAAAGAGGGGTTCACGTGAAGGGTCAGGATGGAGAGGAGGAGAGTACTTGATGGTTGTTCATGGTGGTGGATGGTGGTGCTTAAGGATGATGATGGTGGCTGTAAAGAAGAAAGAAAAAAAAAGTGGTGATGGTTGTGGTTTCTCGACAGGAAGAAGAAAAGAAGGAGGAGAGGGGTTAAGTGTTTGTATAAGTGAGTTGGTATGAGAGTGTGGTGATGGTGATAGTTGTGTCATCCCAACACTATTGGGCAATGATGGTCTAGTTTTAGGGTAATAGGTTAGGAGTGTTGTCATGTTGGCTTCCACAAGTTACCAACAAAAGTCTCCTACATACACATTTATTTTATAAAAATTTTGAGTAAGTAGGTGATTTGTTTTTATAAAAAGAATGTCATGGTTTATAAATGAAGTTCAAGTGTTATGAAGGTTTATAAAGTTTATAAATATTTGAGGTGAAATACCCTACGACTTTCATGAATAAAAGTTGTATACAATTTTATACAAGTTCATGACTAATTTTTATAAAAATAATAAGTGGTAACAAGTTTTATAAAAATCTATGCAAGTTTGATGGGTTTAGTTTATAAAAAAAAACCCATTGGGCTTTGGGCTTTTTTTTATTGGGCCAAAACATTTAAAAGAAAAATGTGTTCGGGCTCGTTTGTCGGTAACGGGCCGTACGGGCCCAAACGGGGCACCGGATCGAGGCCCGGGCCCGTTTTGCATCGGTTGAGGTTTCGGGTCGCCACGATTATTCGGAATATTATATTTGAGTAACGGATCGAAGTTTTGGGCTCGGTTTGATTGTTTTAGGCTTATTGGGCCTATTGGGCCAAGTCGGGCCCATTTGGGTGTTCGGTTGGAGTTTGGCATAAGTCTTGACAACGGTTTCAGTTCGCGATGTTTTTATTTCATAAAAACATTTGTTTAAGTTGATTATAAAAGTTTTTCAGAAATCAGTTATGTTTTTCAGTTTTTCAAATGGGTTACGGATAACGTTTTCAGTTTGTCAGTTTGTAATAGTTTTAAGCCCGATCGTCCAGGTTGTTTAAAACCGAATAGTTCTAAACGTAAGATCGCTTTTCAGTTTTGACATGTTGATTTATATAAACGTTCGACACCAGTTCCAGATAAAATATAAAAATACATTTTATATTTATTTTTCTTGTTATTGAAGTTCCATGATTTATGCATGAAATTTCTAAGTATTTAACGGGTATACGCTTCTAGTACAAACGCGGGATTAGGTTTACGTCATCAGTTAACAGTCAGGCACAGTAATTTGCAGTTTAAACAGAAATCAGATCAGATAAAGCACAATTAATACTTAATTAAAAGTCAAAGTAATGGGTTTGACCTGGATTTTCGGACGAGGTGTCACA
>JBCNJP010000010.1:57617311-57772446 GCA_039602395.1 Deinandra increscens subsp. villosa
CCCATGTGATAGATCGTAAACCCGAATAGTGGATCGGAAACATACTTGATTGATGAATTAAAGTCGTAAACTCATAACTGTTTTAAAATCCAATCAAACTTAATCGTTTTTAAGTTAAAATTTATGGTGTTTGTTAACTTGTGATTCAAAATCAAATATTTCACTTGTAGTTTAAATTGAGAATTTCCAGAATTTAACAAATTAAATGAGTAAATCAATTGAACTTCAAGTTATTGACAAACATAATTAAGTGTTGATGAATATGTCTGATACATATGTCTTGTCTTTCTTAGATGGCAGAAGAGATGCTAGACGAATAGATAAAGTTTGAACAGGATCACTGCATCCCAGCGTATCTGGATAAACCCACCAGAAAAGCATATGGAGTTATTCTATTCTCTGGTAGCCGGGATGAATACTTGTAAAATCAACCATGCCCTGAGAATGAGTGTGCTTATTGGTGAGATGCTAGTGAGGGAGTTCTGGGGTACTGCAAGAGCAAATGCTGACAAGACGAGTATTACTGCAACTGTTCAGAACAGACAAGTAGTGATTGAGGAAGAAGATATCAGACAAGGGCTAAACATTACTGATAAAGCCTCTGATCCAATCAAGTATCCGAAGGAAGCTGTTCTAGCGGGTGCTCAATCTATGGGGTATGAGGGGAAGTTTCCGCCTATCTTCAAGAAGCTACTGCCTCATTATTGGAGGTGCCTGGCACATTATATGCAGAAGTCATTTCTTGGCAAGAGAACCAGTTTTGATCAGCTGAATCAACTTCATGGAACTGCTTTCATCGCATAGGCATTAGATTGGGATTTCAACTTCTCGAAGATGATGCTGTCTGACTGGGTAGGCAATGCTGATCTGAGTGCCAGAGAACAGTTTTTGATGACACCAAGGTTTGTGCAAATGGTGGTCATGAAGAAATACCCGATGATTGAAGAAAGGATAGAGAAGTTGGACATAAAAGTGATGGATTGTGGGGTTTTTGGTCTTCAAACCCAAGATAGAAAGGGCAAAAACAACTTTCAAGGAAGACTTGAATGGGTAAAGAGGGGTGCGTTCCCAGAGGTGGCAAGGGAACAAGAGTTTGATGAGGATGAGCCTGAAGCTGCTGTGCCTAATGTTAATGCATCCGTTGCTGAAGAACAAGACATAACAGCAACTCCGGCTGTTAATGTATGTTGATACCTGAGATGTGCGTCGTGTGAAGTATCAAGCAATGTATAAGATCAAGTCATTCTAGGTCTGGCGGATCTAGGTCCGAACCTGAAGTTCGGACTGGCCGAACCTGAGGTTCGGCCGAAGCTTGGCCAGCTGGGTATAAATATACGTTTGGTCTTTGTAATAAAGGGTTCTGAGCGTGCAAATTCTGTTAAGTGTGTGTTTCTGAGTGTGTATTCTCTGTGTCTATTTCTGAGTGTTTGCTGATTGTAATTGTTCTTCATTGATCAATAAATTAATCGGTTAATTACGTTTTGATGTCCAATTAGCTAGATCGAGTAGACGATCCAATGCTCACGCTTTTTCAAGTGGTATCAGAGCTTTCTGGTTCACTCTACTGATTTGTGGTTGCTATTTCCGGATTTTTGAAGCGTTTTTTTGAAGTTATCGAGTTTGTTTTTGTGATTTTCATCATTTCTATCGAGTGTTTGGTGTTAAGCTTGCTTGCAAATCATTTTCTATCTGTTTTTCAAACTCACAGTAGCAAGTTTCGTCAAAATTAGTCCATTTTCGCGCGTTTTCGGAAAATGTGTTCAAAGTTCGGAGTTCTCTATTCAGGCTCGGAGTAACTGCTCCGAACTTTAAGTTCGGTCAGCGTTCGGTGTGTATTCGGTGAGAGTTCGGTCAAAGTTCGGATTTCAGAGGTGGTTCGGAGATAGATCGGAGTTGTTTAGGAGTTCGGCTTGTTGATTCTGATTCGGAGCAGGTTCGGACGTAGTTCGGACTTTTGATTTAGGTTCGGACAGAGTTCGGAGGATGGTGATAGGATCGGAGCAGGTTCGGCCAGCAGATTCAAATTTTCAACGATGTCAGATTTTCACGCGTTTGCTGCAATGCAAAGTGCCATGCAAACCATGCTAAATTTTGACAATGAAATTGGAACAAGTCAGAAAGTTCCCAAATTGTTAAAACTTGAAGATTATCAAAATTGGAAGAAACGATTTTCTGCTTATATTAGCACAAATGACATTGATTTATGGATTCCAATTCGAAAGTTCTATGAACGACCAATGGAAGATGGAGATCTTAAAGAAATTCAAGACTTCGATGGTGATGAAAGAAAAAGTTATGAGCTTGAAAAGAAAGTTTATGGTTATCTTACTATGGCTTTACCTACTGAATTGCTTCATCAATTTAGTACTTGCAAGAAATCTAAGCAATTGTGGGATGCCTTATCCGCAAGATGTGAAGGAAATGCTGATTATAAGAAGAGTCGAAAGAAAGTTTTGAACAAAGAATTTGATAACTTTCAAAATTATGACAATGAAAACATTACTGCTCTAGTTTCAAGATTTTCACATTTGATTAGTGAATTGAAGGTTGTTGGAATTGAAAAATCTGATGCAGATTTAAAGGAAATGATCATGGAAGCATTACCTGAAAAGTGGGAAAACTATGTTTTGTTACTCACTCATGACAAGGAGTATTCTACAATGACATTTCACGAGCTTACAGGAAAACTTCATGCTCGAGAAATGGAAATGTTGAATTCCAAGAAATCAACTGCTACTTTGCAACATCCTGAGTTGTATCATGGTGAGAATACAGCCAGTATGAATGCTAAAGCTAAACCAAGTCTCAATTCTGCACCAAGTACAGCTTTCTTGACTGGAATTTCTGATCATTCTGATAACAAATCTTCACGGGGTTGTAGTTTTACAATTCCGAATTTTTCAAATCAAAATGCGTTTTCTGCAGAATCTACAAATGATTATGCCAATATTATTTCTGCTTTAATTTCATCTTCATTTGGGTTGATTATCAAAGATGTTGCTGATGCCAAGATAACAAGGGATGATCTTAACGAACTTGATGATGATCAATTGCTTGAATTAGATTTAGCTTGGCAATATGCTATGCTTGGTCAAAGATCGAAACGTTTTTTCAAAAAGCATAACATGGGATCATCTGATTTCAATGGTCACTTAGGTTTTGATAAATCTAAATTGAAGTGTTATAAATGTCAACAGCTTGGACATTTTGCTAAGGAATGTCATCAGGCACATGCAAATAAGTCTGGTGTTTCTCTATCACCAAAGCCTAGTTTTACTCAACCATCTACTAGTAATACAAGCAAGTCAACAGCTTTGATGGCTCAAACTGATGGTGTTTATGATTGGGGTCAACAGTTTGGATATGATACTTCAGCATTGATTGTCACACATGACCAAGATGATTATTATTCTGATTCTAGTTCATATGATGCTGCTGAGTCTGAGAAATTTGAGTCTAAAATTGAAGCTTTGATGAAAGAAAAAGAATTTCTGATTGATGAAGTCAAAAGAGTTACTGCTGATTTCAAAATGATTAGTTCAGAGTTGGGAATTTCTAAGGAAAATGAGAAGGAATTGGTTATGAAGAATGAATGTTTGCTTAAAGAGATCAAGACGTTGAATGAAGTTTTAGAAATTTCCAAACAAGAGAAAAAGAATGTTGAAGTTGTAAAAGATAAAATTTGTGAAGAAAGAGATGAGTTGGTGAAAGAAGTCAAGAAATGGAAGGATGAGGCTGAAGATACTGCTAATGATTTTCAGAATTTGTTTGATAAATCCAAAGTCAAGCTTGATATGCTTACAAAGAATGTTGAAGAATCAACTGCTAAGATTGACACATATCAAGTTGACATGGGAAAGTTGCTGGATGAAAAGCGAGAGTTGGTTCGTGTGAATAAAGTTCAAACTGCAAATTTAGAAATTCAAAAGAGAAATGAGGATAAATTGAAAAAGGAGTTACATGCAGGACTTGATAATCTTCGCTTACAAAAATTTGAAACTCATAAGGTTACGAAGCGATTGATTGCTAAAGAAAAGGAATTTGCTGAGGCTCAACAGAAAATTTATGATCTGAAAATTCAAGTTCTTGATGCTAATCGATTACTCAACAATGTTTCAAATTCTCAGGTTTTCACAAGCTTCTTAGCTAACGATGAAAATTTTGAGAAAATGTTTGATAAGACTGCTTCACCCCCTGCTCATTTCAAAGAAGCTGTCAAAGAAGTGAAGGAACAAGTTAATGAATTTGATTATTCAAAGGTTTCGTCATCTACTGCTGAGGATGAGAAAGTTGTGCTGAAGAAGAAAAATAAGATGAATAAGAAAAAGAAGGAAAAGAAATCCGAAGTTTCTCCTGCACCAAAGTTTGTATCGGGATCATCATCTGCTGATAATGAAAAGTCGGCTACTTCTACTGACAAGATTCTGTCTCAACCTGAGATTGATGAACATATTTTTTATGATCAAAAGAATGTCACTGAAGTAAAAGCTGAGTTTTCTCGTTTAGCAAAGAATGGACATTCTACATCGGAGGTGAAAGGATCTGGAAAGAATGTTGGTTTGGGTTTTCAAGAGAAGAAAGTTGTAGCTGAAGAGTTTCCAGCATCTGAAGCACAAAATTTAAAGAAGATTAAGATGAAGCAAGCGAAGAAAGATGTTTTTAAAGCTGATAAAGTACTACCTGAGAGATTTTACAAGCTCAAAGGTTCTGAGCAGCTCTTTTCTGACAAGAAATTTCCTCTTCACTGCGTGGATGCTCGGAAAATTTCTGAAGTATTTGTTGTCACACCCCCAAAATACCACTAACGGAGTTTATACCGTTAAGGGGCGCGACTAGACCAGGATCCACAACCACAGTTACAAATACTAAACGAATCAGGGTTAGTTCAAACACAAGATAGAAATCAAAGTCTTAAATTACATACGCAGCGGAAAAGTAATATTTGTCCTCAGCACTAACCACGTGCTTTACATAAACTTTGTTTTAAATTCCCAAAATAGTTCAATTAAAATAAAGGTCTTCACATGCCATGCCAACCCGCTCCGGATACTCCTTAGCGATCTGCAAAAGTTTAAACCACGCAAGTGTCAACCTAACGGTTGGTGAGTTCACAGTGGGCTTGTCATGCATTGGCCCAGTCTCATAATCATAGTTCGTATCAAAATGTACTTACAAAATATTCATTTGTGAAAAGCAATGCTCGTATTTAATTCTCAGTTTATAAATGGTTTGTCCGTGACCACGTCATCGGGTATGTACTAGTTCCGTAAAGTTAAAGGACTCAACCGATATCGCGGGTAGCTAATCCGTTGTTCCATGCTCTAAGGAGGTTTGTACCAAAGCTGACTTATTTTGTGGGGGCCGAGCCATCCCGTACGGTGCGGACCAAGTCATCGCGTTTTCTGCCTCCCCCGTGTCCTCTCGGGACCACGGGCAAATAGGCTGATATTGTACCTCCGTGCACTCCCCGTGCCACGGGGCGGAGTTTGTCAAACTCCAGTAGATCTACCCAACATCCCCCCGCTTTCACAAATTAATGGCACAATTAAGTTGAGGACTTTTAAGTTATAAGGCATCCTTAGAAAACATGTGATATCATATGGTTTAGACTTTAACCTACACTAGCCATATTAAAATGTTTTCAGTTTTGTTTCAAAAGCAGTTTGATCAGAATTCACAAGTGTTCCCATAAAACACTTCAGTTCATCAAGTGGGTGCCGAGCATCCCGTGTTCTCAAGTTTATCAGTGAGGTGCCTAGCACTCTCGAGTTTGTCAGCATTATTTTCGTTAAGTTATTCTGTGTGGCCCAACGGACTCACGGTAAGCGGGTTAGTGACACTCACCTTTGGTTGCACAGCTACACTTCAAGTAAATCCAATATTGTTGTTTAACGAAGACCTAGAACACGTTTAGGTCTTAAGTATTAGTTTCGTGTCTAATCTTTACTTAACGTCACTATGGCCCATAACATAGCACGTTGCAACTATGACTCGACATACCGACACACGACACCAATGGTTGATCATAAACAAGGGTTCATATAAATCAGATATCAAGCATGTTTCATCATGGCATAATCATGTAAGTCATGGCATAACACTTAAGCAAATTTCACAAGTTTGGTTTTTAGGTCAAGCCTTAGTTTCGCTAGCATAGTTTCGCTAGGCAGTTTCGCTAGGTGCACGGGCAGCACTTTCGCTAGGCAATGCCCGGTAACACAGTTTCGCTAGGCTAGTTTCGCCCGAAACTGCTGATGCAGTTTCGCTAGCCTAGTTTCGCAGGGAAACTGGTTTGAACTTTCGTTCAGGTATTTCGCTCGATAGTTTCGCTCGAGCTGGTCTGGTCAGGTTACCCGGCGACACTATAGTTTCGCTGGTCAGTGTCGCTGGAAGGAGATGCAATTTCGCTACTCAGTTTCGCCCAGAGAACAACAGTTTCGCTGGTCGCGAAAAAACATACGGATTTGCCTAAAAATTAACCTAACAGCTTCTGATCATACATGCAATTCATTATCTAGCATCCCTAAGCATTTACCAACATAAATCAAGCAACTTTAACAAGTTTAACATGCATTTTGATCATCAAATCTCTAAAATAGGTTCAAAACCCTAAAATGACCTATTTTGCACAAATCTCTAACATGGATGGATTTCACACGTAAAGTTATCAACTTTATTACAGATCTAGCATCCTAAAGCATATATACAGATGATCAAGCAATATCATGAAGGTTTGAGCATGCTTTAAGAAGAAAACATATAGAAAACACATAAAGCATAGTTTTTTTGGGACTCACGGTTGATTCTAGAATCGATAGATGAGATGAGATGATGGTCTAGAGGCTGAGATCTTGGTCTCTTGATGGTATTCTTGGCTGACCAGGTTCCAGAGAAGTGTGTGTGTGTGTTGGTTGTGAAATGAGGCAAATGAGGCTACTAGGGTTCATTAAGTTTATTTATATCAGAGGCTAGTTTCGCTGGCAGTTTCGCTGGCTGGCGAAACTGGCCCTGATCTTGGACACACTGATCAGTCTAGCCTGCTACCGGGCGAATCTGTGATTTCGCTCGGTAGTTTCGCTGACTACCAAATTTAGGCAATTTTCACATAATCAAGTATTTACAATTAATCATGCTATTCACAATAATAAATCATGTATTTGAATCACATTGCACATAAAGACAATCAATGATGAACACATAACACATATGGACGGGTTTGGTGATCAACCAAAGGTCGTGGACGTACTCGGCCTAGTTATGCATTAGCTACTTATAACGTAACTAACGGGTTTGTCTAACGGAAGTTAACCTTGAAATTCTCGGGTGTCACATCATTCCCCTGAAATTGGAATTTTCGTCCCGAAAATTATTCTTGTGTCGTAGCGTTCGCAGCATCAGCTGTCGTCGTTGCTATCGTCGCTGGGGAAAGAAAGCAAAAAGTTTTAGGGTTGTCACATTTGTGAAAGCTGATATTTCTTCTGAAAGTTCTCAATCTCGAAGTCCTACATCCAAATGGGTGCATGATCATCGTCATCAGGTATATGCCTCTCATTCTGATCATGTTAGAGATATTCATGTGTGTTCTTCACAGGTACATCAAAGATGGGACAAAACAACAAGGATATGTTATATTTGCCGTCGTTCAGGGCATATGGCAAAAGATTGTCCATCACCTGCTGATTCACCCCAAAGATTTCACAAGAAATCAGTTTTTGGTAAATCTGCCACACCAAAGTTCTTTGATAAACAAGGCAGAGTTTTTGATGAAATTAAACCTACATTCTTTCATAAACAAAAACATTTTGTTCCAATGTTTTCAAAGGTTCATAATGTAGGTTCATCATCACAGTCACCTGTGATTGTTTCATCAAAAACAGAATTACCAAAACAACAACAATGGAAACCTAAGGTGGTTTCTAAGCAAAATAAGGACACTGGTCGACCAGAAGCAATTCGCTTCGGGTCACTTATGGACTAATTAGTATGACCAGTGTGCAGGTACTTCTAGAATACCTATTGACGATTGCAAAGTTGTTGATGGAGGAGTACTCTGCTTAAGTTAAATTTCATGATAAATTTTTCTAACCTGCAAATCTTCTGAATTCTAAAATTGCATCGTATCCGTGTTGATTTATCCCTTTACTTTGTTTCCAATGTTTTTCTCAAATACCCAAAAAATAGAGTCTTGTTTTGTGTAAAATGAAGATCCAAAAATAGAGTTTTTCATTTGAAGGGGGAGAATTGTAAGTAAGGGGGAGTAATTAGGAAAATGCATGTTATGGGGAGAGAGTGAATACATGCCAAATATATAATGAAGGAAGGTGAATACATGCCAAATATAAAAAAATTTGTGAGAAATTGATTATTTGGAAATGATGTTACATTGGCTTACGTGTCTGACTCATGAATAGAGTAGATGAAAGGGCCATAAGATCATTGTTTGATATGCTTGGTAGACTCGGTAAATCAGAAAGTATTCAGATGTGATATTCACTAAATACTAATGCTTAATCATGTGGATAACATCTTGATGCATATTTCATGACATAAAAAGAAAAATAAGTGTGAAAGTCAAAATGAGAAGTCACTGTGTATACATGTGTTCATTTTGCAAAGATTTAAACTTGTTTGATTTTCTTTATTTTGTCAAACGATCGGACTTTCTCTGCGTATCGAAAGATCGACCTGATTGTTGTTCGTTTGACGTTCTGCTTTATTTTCTTTGGTGTTTCGTATAACTCAACGGACTTTCTCTACGTGTACGGGAGTACCGACCTGATTGTTGTTGGGTTATACAATTTCAACTTGTTTTATTTTCTTTTTTTGTTAAATCCGAGGCCTTATCTGCGTATCGAAAGATCGACCTTAAGGTAGACGATTTAACGTTCTTATTTCTTTTTGCATGGAACACAGTTTACTATATCATGAAAATATTATGCATTGTGAAAAATCACATGTGCTGTTACACAAAAGGAAAAGAAATGAAAAGCTGAAAATGTCTGATTATGTCTGATAGTGTGGGATACACTGGTCAAAGCAAATCTAATCAATACCTTAACATATCTAAATGTTATGAGTATGATTCTGCCTGAGTTTCAGTTGGACAAATTATACCAGCAATCAACATGACATATGTGCTTCGATTAATTGAAATTGAAGTGCAGTTCAGTGCGTTATGTTCAATATGATCCCATATAGTGATCTTTCTCATACCAAAAATAGTGTTTGATTCTGTGTTGCAATTTCATTTCATTTTCAGAAAAGAACAAAAAGATTTTCGGTGTGTTTTAGCATAAACTGTCTAAAAGTCAAAAAGATTTTGTTTCTGCTTTATTTTCGATCTGATCATCACGTGATACAAATCATTTTCAAAATCATATCTTGGAGTCTCGAAGAGACGTTTTGCGCCAGGATTATTTTAAATGTTTGAACAGGTTGCTATGTGCAAGATATCACTACTTCAAGTCTTCTGAAGCTGTTGATAAAAGATCAGAGATACTCTACAGTGTTATCAGATCAAACTACGATCGAGTTGAGGAGGAGTTCGTTTGAAGATTCATTTCATTGAACGAACTGATTCTACACTTGAGGGGGAGCTTGGTTGAAGATACAAAGTTGATAATATTGAAGAGATACTGCACACGACGAGGGGGAGTTTGTTGATACCTGAGATGTGCATCGTGTGAAGTATCAAGCAATGTATAAGATAAAGTCATTCTAGGTTTGGCCGATCTAGGTCCGAACCTGAAGTTCGGACTGGCCGAACCTGAGGTTCGGCCGAAGCTCGGCCAGCTGGGTATAAATATACGTTTGGTCTTTGTAATAAAGGGTTCTGAGCGTGCAAATTCTGTTAAGTGTGTGTTTCTGAGTGTGTATTCTCTGTGTCTATTTCTGAGTGTTTGCTGATTGTAATTGTTCTTCATTGATCAATAAATCAATCGGTTAATTACGTTTTGATGTCCGATTAGCTAGATCGAGTAGACGATCCAATGCTCACGCTTTTTCAATGTACAAGAAGAAGATGTAATAATACCCTCCGATGAAGAGAATGTAATGGATGATATACTTGCTGTTCAGGAGATTACTGATGATGATATCTATGGAAATTTGGGGCCCCTTAACCTTAAAAGGTCAAGGTATGACATGATCGGATCATCAGGCAGTGATACAACCCCTCCTGAGCTGAATCTGGATGTTGAAGATGTTCTTGAAGAACCAATTCCTGCACGTGAACCTTCTCCAAGAAAGAGGTCAGATCCAAGAAGCATCAGATTCAAGCTTTAAAGACAAGCTCAAGCTTAATGATAGTGCATCCAGCGGGGCCCAGTTCTGAGGGTCCCAGTACTCAAGAAGAAACAGCTGCTGAAAATGTTCAAGATCAACCTGCTCCTGCTCAGACTGAAACTCCACTTCTATCCGAACGTAGCCCAGTTCGGGAAGAAGGACAATTTATAGAGGTTGATCATTCTTTCGCTGTACCAAGCCCAGTGAAAGTGAGCGCTGCTCCTGTGATAAGTCAGCCAACAGCTATTCCTAGCTTCAGGCCCTTCCAATCTGCTGAACTTCCAATTGATTTGAGGATAAGCACTGATCCTCATATGAACTTTTTGATATCTCAGAATCGATTCTGAGAAAATGAGATAAAGGCATTGAAGGATGAGAACAAAAGGATGAGAGAAAAGGAGGTGGCAGATAAAAATAGAATGAAGTGGCTCTATGAGACTTTGATGGATCTTAAGAAGAAATTTACTGACTTGAAAAGTGTCGTGGAGTCAAAATCTTCAGGTGCCCCTGAACAAAGTTCATCACAGGGTGTGCAAGGTGCTGATGCAATGAATGAAGACGATGGAGATGAAAATATTGAGATGTCTGATTATGCCAGAGGAGGAAGAGTGATCTCCAAAGCTCCTGAAGGTCACGACAACTGGTTCCGAGAATTCTTTCAAGGACCAGCCCCCACTCAGTACTCTCTTGATCTTGGAGGAAGCTCTTTAGACAAAAAGGGGAGTTGTGAACCCATCTTATGCTGGCATTATGACACCGAAAAGAAATTATTTGCTGTGATCCGTGAAGGCTATAGTCCAGTTGAATATTATAAATCTCGTGCACAATTCCATTCTTGGACTGAGCCTGAGATCAGAAATCTGCTTCGAGCTCCCTACATAAACAGATGGAACATCCCTGACGGAGAACTCATTAGAAACAATTTGCTGAGCCATCAAGAAAATAACTTTGAAAATTTTGAGCTGAAGCAAGTAAAATGGGTCCAGACTGAAACTGACCCAGTGACTGGAGAGCCAATTGGTGAAGCGAGGAAACCACCCACCAAACGCACAAGAGTTATCAATATGTTGGACGAGATTGAAGATGGTACCTTGGTCAAAAACTTTGACTGCTGGTGTTATGATCCAACGACACACGAGGTGGTGGTTCTCTGCAAGGGTCTGAGGCAGTTTCGCTTTTACGATTCGGTTGATTTGCTAAGATTTGGAGAAAAGGATATCAAGTTGCTTGCCTCACAGCCTATTCTCGGAGATGAAAATGACTTGGAAAACGCTGTGAGGGTGGGAATCTTCCATGGGACGGCAAACCGGATTGTGGCGAACAGATGGTGGTCGAACAACACTCAGAATACATTCAGATTCTATTTGTTGCTGCCGTAAAAGGTATAATGGTTCATGCCTAGGGGAAGATTGTTGGTCTATATTTTATTGAGGCATGAACATTAGTTATTAGGCTAGCTTTAGTTGGTTTTGGGCTTAGTTAGTTATTGTCTTGTGCCATGTGGGCCGATTTTGGTATGATTACGTATGGGCCTAATGTGTTTACTATTGGGCTAGGTTTTTGTAAGAGGCACTATAATGTGTTTATGATTTTAGTTAAGCTTTTCAAATACAATTTTGGGTTTACGATTTCTGTGTGCATTCAAGATTACGATCAGCTTCAACTTGTAGAGTTTATCATTCAAGATTCAATCTTTCTCATAGATTGAATCTATTTCTTCTACTTGTTTCTTGAATCAATCGCACTTGAGGTTTCCGCACTCATTTGTGATCGAATATCGTGTTGTCGGTTTGATCTCGGACCAACACAACTCAAGAAATATCTCGTTGCAGACTGGAATCGGACCAAGTCTTCACAACTCAAGAAATATCTCATTGTAGACTGGAATCTAACCAAGTCTTCCCACAACTCAAGAAAGTATCGGACATATGACAGAGAGTTCCAAACCATAATTGATAACTTTGACATATCAGTTCACACGAACATCATAATATACCACCTTTCCATGAAGATCAAAAACCACCATCATCCCTGAACTGATTGCTTTTGAATATTCACTTTTTCAATTATGAAACTTTGAAAGTTTTTAGGGTCCCCAATTTCCCCCTAAAAAAGTGACATATTCAAATCTTCAATTTCTTATGATTCCAACCCCGCATTCTTGTAGTGGAATGATAAACTCAAGTGGCCCACAACGGAATCTAAAATCTCATTCAATCTTCAGTTTTTGTAGAAAGATAATCTCCGACAAACATTCCCAAGTAATCATAACCATGTCTCCGAATCTCTGTCCATCATCAGAAACACACGTTCTTGAATCTCTGTCCATCATCAAGAACAATGACTACCCACAAACTCATTTCTTGAAATTCGATCACTAACTCGTAACAAATATCGTGATCTGGATGTTCTTCAAACATAACACCCTACAACTACCGAGTCAATGGTAAACCCGATAGCTGATCCGCTTCTTTGAAATTCCCACCTAACGGGGGTTTAGGGGCAGCGTCCATGAGAAGCGGGGTCCAAGGGGCGGCAGCCCCTGGCGGGGTCCAAGGGGCAGAGCCCCTGGCTGGCGCGAAATTTTTTTTTTGAACAAAATTGCTTCATTAAAAATGCATCCAGCTCGTCCGAACCTTGTCTGAACTACCTCCGAACCCGATCCTCCGAACCCTCTCCGAAACTGACCTTCGGACCTCATCCGAACCTGACCTTCGGAACCTCCTCCGAACCTGACCTTCGGACGTCCAAACCTGGAGTTTGGAATGGTTATTTTTCAGATATGTTCTTCGGCCGAACGTTGTCCGAACTCGAACGGGAAGTTTTTAAAATCGCACCAGATTCAGAATTTGATCGAATTTTGACATCTAGAGGCTTCTGTTAGGTAAAAACATGACTCAGAAAGACTCGATTGATTAAAAATCAACCAGAAACACTTTCAATCACCCCTAACCAAAGGTTTAACGTCTCGAAATGAAGAAAACGATAGATTTCGACCATAGAAAGAGCCAACAGCTCTGATACCAACTGAAAAACAGTATACGATCAATTCTATGGATGAGGCGGAAGTTTTGTCATTGATTCGTGTCGTATGATTACATGACCGAAGGAGTATACAAACGTTTAAGCTCTGGGGGAGGTTGGACAGAACCTGCCCTCTCAATCACACAGACACTAGATAGAAACTTACAAAGAAACACAAAGACGAATCTATTTATACTTCTTAATTCTGTCCGAACTGGGCACCTCCGAACCCTGTCCGAACTCCCTCCGAACCTGGAGTTCGGCCACCAAGGTTCGGCCAACTCCGAACCTAGAGTTCGGCTAGGTTTCGGACCCTAGTTCATGTCTCCGACAAATCAGTCTGTTTGACAATTCGAACAGTAACGGCCACACAAGGTTCATGCATCAACACCGATCTTCAAGAAGCTTTTGCCACACTACTGGAGGTGTTTGGCACACTACATGCATAAATCTTTCTTGGGAAAGAGAACAAGCTTTGATCAGCTGAACAAGGTGCATGGAACAACATTTGTTGCACTGGCCTTGGACTGGGAGTTTAATTTTTCAAAGATGATGCTGTTGGATTGGGTTGCTAATGCTAATTTGAGTGCAAGAGAGCCATTTCTCATGACTCCAAGGTTTGTGCATATGGTGGTTTTGAAGAAGTATCCAATGATTCAAGAGAGGGTTGAGAAGCTAGATATAAAGTTCATGGATAACAGTGTGTTTGGTCTCCAAACCCAAGATAGAAGGGGAAAGAGCACTTTTCAAGGATGTCAGGACCAGATTTGAGTACATCGTTCTCATATGATTCATCACACAAGTGCGGAAATCATGTGTGATGGTCGATTCCGGATGAATCTGCATCAATGCTCTCCCATTTTAATGATTCCTAAAGCTCAAGAACACACACTAAGACCAAGAACACACACATAAAAGCTCTCTGTAGAAAATACTCCTTGAAGCGTACCCAATAGGGTTTTCCAATTGGTATTTATACTACCTGATAGCTTGGGACAAAAAGAATGTTTGACACAATACAATCATTACCTAGTATTCAGCAAAATATTCCAACAGGACAACAAGTTCGCTAAGAGTTAAATCAAGTTCGCTAGCACTTATTAAGTTCGCTAACAAGTACGCTAGGTAACAACACGTCCGCTAACAAGTATGCTAAGCATAAACAAGTCCGCTAACATGAACAAGTACGCTAACAAGTTCGTTAAGAACAAGACAAGTACGCTAGGAACAAGATCAAGACTACTAAGTAAACAAGTTCGCTAGGAATAAACAAGTCTGGTAAGATAAGTAATCAAACAAGTACGCTAAGAGTAAAACAAGTCCGTTAGGAACATAAGTCACAAGTCCGCTAAGAAGCATAACAAGTACGCTAATCACGTAAACAAGGTTTACCAAGTACATATCCAAAGTCAATTACAAAACAATGTATCAATTACAAGGCAAGAAAACAAAAGGTTTGTGTTGCTAACAAATAGGTTCTAACAATTCCACCCTTGTTGGCAATGCAAACTCTCGAGCTTCAAGCATCTTGACCGATCAGCTTTAGCAAAAATCTCCAGTTCTCTCTAGCTGCATGTTTGTCTTTATCAGAAAGTACGTGAATACCTATATCATACAGCCTATAGAGATCTTGCCAAACGAGCTTCTTCAGGTCATTATAATTGTTCAGCTCGACCAATCGTCTTGACTTATCTAGAATGACACTTGAACCATGTTCTTCAATCAACCAACAGTTTGCTGTTCTCAGGAGTTCTGAATCAAGAGTGAGTCTACCTAATTCTGCAAGCCTTGTACACCACCAGTTTAAGAATATCAAAAAGTAGTTGGCATCGTAGCATTCATAGGGGCTCAACTGAACAGGTATGGTCCACATCTTCTCATAATACATTATCTTCAAGTAGGATCGAGAGAGAAGTCGGAGTTCTATTGCAGCAAATATTCTGATAGCATCAGCACCATCTCTTTCAATTACCAACTCATGAGTCATCCCATTATAGTACCAGCTGATCATAGGAGCATTTTTCTGATTTCCAGGGATAGTCTTTGCTTTCACTTCCTTTCCTATATCCTTGAACATACCACGGTGAGGAGCACGAAGTCTTCTTTTCTCTTCAGCCAACTGAGCTTTTCTCTCTGCTTCTGGATCTTGACTAAATCTCTTATCATCATAAGCAGACTGGATCAACGCAGCAACTCTTATACCCTTTGGATGTTTAGTGTGGTTCACCAAGTCCAGGTACTTAAGCTGTTTGAGTTCCCAAGAGAACAAGCTAGTAAGAGCTTTGAAGTCTCCGAATATTTGGACATAGCCATTTCGCCTCTTTACCATGAAAGCATCAAAAGCTTCGTCATACTTCCAACCCAAGATTTTCATCCCATGATTGACATTCGGGTTGCTAGGCATTTTCCTTAGGTTCTTGGCAGCAAACAGTTGCATAGCCTTCAGGTTAGGAGTCAGCTTTTCCCATTCGTCATAGATTGGGGGATTATCTTTTCTCTTGAGAGCCTCAGCCCGTTCCTCTTCATTGATTCCTATTTGTTCCAACTTAGCCAACCGCTCTGTCTTTCGGTACTCACAAACAAACTTCCGGAGACCAGTAAGTCTCTTCTTGTTGTATTCCTTTTTATCAATGTTCTTGAATTTACAGAAGTTGCGGAGTGCTTCAGAAGTCATACTGTTAGTGGTGGATTCAATGTATGCTTCAGAGTCAGGAGGGTCAACGGACAAGTTCTCTGGAGGAGGAATGTATGTGTTGCCGATGTCAAGGGTAGGATCAGAGAGATGATCACGGATGGGAAGAAAGTCCACAGTCTTGGTTATGTCAGCGAAGATATCTGCTAGGAGATCAGATTGTGCTTCAACATTTTGATTTTAAGGTAGGTGAGAATTCAACCTCTCCTCGTTAGTGTACAGCTTGGTTAACTCAGTGTCAGTGAGACTCATAAGATATTTTAATGAGAAGTATGTCTTTCATTAGAGTTCTAACCATGTTGGCTGTAACAGGGGTGTCATCAGCATCTACATTGGTGCCCTCTAAGTTAGTGACGATGCGGATCAAAGGTTCATTTGTTCTTGTTGATTCTGAACGATCCGGCAAAGTACTCGAGCCTTTTACATACATGATAGCAAGAGGATGGTTTGATTCATATCTCTTGAGTGCTTCGGCCTTTTCCTCGATTAGTCTATTTTGTTCCCGGTGTGTTTCATCAATAAGCGCTCTACGGGATCTTTCTTTCTCGGCTTCCCTTTTTAGATGCTCTTCAGCAATCTCTTCAGGAGTTAATCTCCTTTTTCCTCTATCCTCAGTAGACGGACCAGGTTGTTCTGTAACAGCAGGATCTTGTGTTACAGTCACATTGGGTTCATCTTAAGTGTCAGAATCAGAGGAGAAGTGCACAAAGGAGGCTTCAAAGATTTGATCACGGAAGCTTTGCTCAGCCGATAAAGTAGGAACAGATTGACTCTCAGATTCTTGGGCAGCACTTGATTCAAGATTAATGATATTAGCATCTACAGGAATAAAACCTGGAACATGGGGAGCAATATCCAAAGCAGAAGCCTTAGATAAGGTTTGCATAGGCTCAGAAAGTGAAACTTGCACATATATATCATCCACCTCCTTCTTCACTTGAATAGGAGTGGGAAACAGAGGTTCCATTTCTTCATCTTCACTCTCGATCAGATCCAGATCAATGTAATTCAGTGGATTGGCATCATTCATGAACACATTCATTCGTTCTTCTAGCTCATTCATGTCATCTTCATCACCGAAGTCTACAAAATATGGATGTTCCTCATACGAAACTTCACCAGTGTCATCTTCGATTGACTCGATCAAAATACCACAAGAGTTTCTTCTCGAGTAGATCTTTTCTGCATAGTATTCCCTGAAGTTGGCCATAGCAAAATCTAGGAAGGCCGGGTCAACGTGCATATGACGGACTCCTTCAGTCAAGGGAACTAAGGCAGTGGATGTGTCCGTTGAAGTTTGAGAGGAGGGTACTAGAGAGAGTTGAAGATCTATGTTAGATGCAGCAGCAGCTTCCTCATTTGAAGTTCCCTCAATAGCAAGTGCCTTGGCTGCCTGTGAAAATCTTGGAAGTTTCAGATTCTCTGGCACTGAAGCAAGCTTCTTGATTGAATCCAGAGTTTCATCTACAGGCTCGTCATGAAGGAGGCTGTTGACGAAAGATTCATCGTCGTCTGAGGAGTTCAACTCATCTCCTTCTATGAACGTATCTACATCAATCTCAAAATCACTGTCATGCATGGGGCTTGAGGTGTCTTGACCACCTGTAGAATCTTTACCAGCAGGCATGGTTGTAGAAGAAATAGGATCTTGAGAATTGCCACCATCAGTTCCTTGATTAGTTTGAGGCTGGTCTTCAGGCAACTCACTTTCTTTATCACCAACATCATCACCATCTGGTTTGTCACTATGTTGTTTATCTTCACCTGATTTGCTTAACAAATCCTTGAGTCTTTGAATTTCAGCTGCCTATTCAGCAATTACAAGTGACTGGTCACTGATCTTCTGGTTTGCCACTTGTAGATAACAATTGAGGTGATCGTTCTGACTTTGAAGATTAACAATTTCATCTTGTAGTTCCATCATCTTCTCAGATTCAGAAACTGTTGGGCTTGTAGTCACAGTACCAGAGGGGTCAGTGGTGATAACAGCATCTTCAGCTATGGTCTCCAGAGGTCTCATATCCATAACAATCCTATCACTGTGATCAGTAGGAGATAGAGAAACAGGTGTTGTAGCTAAAGTTGTATCTAGTTGAGTGCTAGATGAACCAACAAATTCATACTCATCTGTGGAACCGGGCTTTCTCCTGACTTGGAGTTTCTCTGTGCAGGACTTGCTTCTTATCGCTCTTACCGTGAGGAGATCAGAGGATTGATTACTATCATCAGCAGTAAATGTAAGATATCTCTTAGTTATCTTAGGAGGAGACTTAGGAGGACTTTCAGTCTCAGCTGCAAGATCATATGTAGAATCCACTTGATCGAGAGACACTGAAGAGTCGTCTTCATCTAGATCATCCTCTGTCGGTTTGTAGCTTTCATCAGATGATGATTGTTGTGTCAGATTTGTAGAGGCCCTGGAAGGTTCTCCAGTCCTTTGTCTTTTCCGAGGGTGAATCTCTTCAGTTTGTGCAGGACTGTCATCTGAGCTTGAGGAGTTACATTCATCACTATTTGTGCCATCACCTTCCTCAGCTTCTGATGAGATCACATTCACTGGACTAAAGGAGTGTTCAATATGCTCAGAAGCTTCAACATTTTCACCTTGGAGATTCCCAAGGTCTTCAGCAGCAGCAGCGGGATTTGTGATAACTAGGGCATTCAAGTCCAATTCAGGGTGGACTTGAGCCACATCAGTAGGTTCAATTTGTGCTTCTTCTGCAGCTTCACCCATCTGAATATCTCCTTCAACATTAACGGGAGCTAATCGAGCAATCATCTCGGGAAAGAAAGGTACCTCATTCCCTTGATACTTACCTTTGTGGTACTTGCTGTACGAGCCAGTATTCATTGAACTAGTGGAGAATGTCTCTCCTTGCTTCACCAAAGTAGGGTAATAATGATCCAAGATGGCTTGTACAAATCGAGGGTACATCAGAAACTTCTTTTGTCTTCCAGTTGGGTGTAGGTTAGAAATCATCCACTTGAGAAGTTGATGTGAAAGATTGAAACCCTCATCAGTGACAAACTCATGGATAGCACATGCGGTGTCATCAATAAAGTCATCTGGAGCTGCCTTTCGGTGTCCAAATGCTGCAATGAAGAAACTGATAATAAACTTCCAATTTGTTGGAAATAAATTCTTCTGAACCTTGTTGCTGACGTCTGGGAGAAAAACACCAGAGTATCCCATTCTTGTTAGTGTTGACTGCCACTGAGCCCTTGTAAAAGTCTTGGGCAGGTCAGCATCTTGTAAGTTCAGGACCGTTCTGATCTTTTCTTCAGTAATTTCAACATCAATATTCTGAATTTGACCTTATCACACTTGTTTCATCATCAAGCTCTGCAGATTCAGCATTGTACCAGAACGCTTCTATTATACCCTTGTAGATGACAGGGTTAATCTGCATCGCCGTTGCCCAACTTGATTGAAGCAAGAGGTCAAGGGCTTGCTCATCAGCACCTTCCTAGTTTTTGTTGAACACGCACCTTCCGTTGTGCAAGCGACCATACTCTAAAGCTTCAGCAACTTGTCTGGGAGGCATCTGCACATATAGAATTACAAGATTATATCTAATTTAACACTAGATGAATGTCATGTCACACTAGACTCGTGATAGTGACAGAGCTTTTCATTTAAGTATTAATGACATAAACTAACTCATATAGTGCATATACTTCAAAATGATCACAAGCAACCGGAATATCATGATTAACAAACGTAAGTATCTCAGGAAAAATAGATGTTGTGTGTGATGAATTAAAATCTGGAAAACAAGGAGCCAGATCTAAATCTCCAATAACATTGACTTAAATGAACTATTTTGCATGAAAATTTGAAAAATGACCCAAGTGTAGATTAGGTTAACTAAATTCAGAATTATTGATGAGTCAAGGAGAATTTCAGGGAGAATTCTACTACTTGGTCTCAACAACAATCACAGGTGTCAAACAAGGGAGTTCTTGGCAATCTGGGATCAACATTTAGAAGTTTTTGTTATCCCATTTTGTCAAGTCAGTTTAGGGAAAGTCACATTGGGACTTGGTTCCACCCGAGCTTGTGAACTCCTTGATTTGATATCATATGATTATGACAGGAAACAATTTAGTTAAAAACAATGCTTTAAATGTAAGACAGGAAAGTTGGAATAAAACAAAACTAAAATTCAAAGACCAATTAGATGCAGGTAATAAGTGTAACACTTATAAGCAAGTAAGAGATCCTAATGAGTCAATTGTTCCAATTTGATCATTTAAAGGACAAGATGTGATTATTTAAGCTTAACAGATTAGATGGATCCATTACATGTCACATTTAATCCTAAGACACAAATATAAGCATGCATGGATCAAATAACACATACCCAAATCACTAAATTCACATTCAAGCTAAGACAGTCACATAAGTCTCATAAAAACAATTTCATGCAAAATTTGACTTATTAAAGTCAAAATGACCAAATGAGTGTTCAAGTAGAGCTTAAATGCCTAAGACAGTTCATATGAACCTTAGAGGTATCATAGATCACATCCTATGTATAAATGCTCTCAATTAGTCACAAAGAGGGTCAAATCAACTTAGATAGGTCAAGACATTCAAGTTTATCTATCTCAGTGCTAACTGGGTCCAAGATCCTTCCACCTGAGTTATTGGCTAGTTACAGACCCATGTGGATCAAAACCAGTCTAAACCACCAGTGTTAGGCTCAATTGGATGACAATTTACACAGAGAAATACATATAAGCACATAAAATTTAAACAAAGTGATGCACTACCTGATTAATAACATGAATGCTTATATTGAGAAACACATACCTTTGTGAAGATCTAAAGGTGACTAAGATCTAATCTAAGATGCAGTGATGTCTCAATTGACTCAGTGGATAATCTGCTGGGATCAAGCAATTTATATTAAAAAATCAAGTAAGCTTCAGATAGTCTAAAGTAAAGTAAAGATTGCCCCTGTGTAGCCAAGTTTGAGTCTGAACACACATTGCCATTTGATAGAACAACATACCTTTTTGATGATCTATGGTTTGCTAAGATTAATAGAAAAAGATGCAATGCTCTTGATCAATCACTCAATAGTAAGAAGTTCTATTTTGTGATCAGGCAAGCTATGTTAGATTTCAAAATTTTAGGCAAACACAGAGAAATATAGGCAAATTGAATTTAAAAACACAACTGAGAAACTTTAAACTTAATCTATCAACTGATGAGTGACTATGCTAATCAACAGTTATCAGCAGATTCTCAAGTTTAAGTCTCATCAAATTTGGTCATGAACAACAAAGGACAACAGTTTTTGATTGGAGACTAGATAATTTCAATACTATGTGGAATTCATTAAGTCTAACCATTCAAGAGAGAAAACAAAGAATTGAAATTTCTAAGTTGTCAATTGTAGACTCATAGGTATATATGCACAATTAGAATTGGGTAAACTAAAGTGAGATAGCAGAAGCCACAATGAGTTATAGTTAACTAACCAAAGTTCCAAAATGACAAATAAAGCAAAGAAAATTCCTAAGTAGTCAAATAACAGAGGTCATAACATTTATAGTTCATAGGTTATCAATACAACCAATTTTCATGGTTCAAACTAATTAACCAGAACTAAAAACAACCAACAGCTATATAAAACTCAAAGAATTTTCATATTCAAACACATTCAACCAAACCCCTGTACACAACTTTCTCGGATTCAAAATGATAAATGAGAGATTCGAATCACATACCTTTAACTTGAGCACAAGTGAATTAGGATCAAGTAAAGTTGTAACAAATCTGTAATTTACATAAATTTAACGCATTAGAACCCTAAAAATTGAGAATTGGACCCACGGCTCATCATCATCAGAGAAACCAAAATCAACCTAAATAAACGTGAAAACGAACCTGTGAATGCAAGGAGAGTGTGTGAATCAACCCTAATTGCAATTGGAACAACAGATTCGAGAAAGAATAGGTGGTTTTCGATCGAACAGTGGATGGGAATGAATCGTCGGTTTGAGAGTATGAGAGCGGGTGAGAAAGTTTGAATGCATGAATAAGAACAATGACAAAGTCTCCCTTATATAGTATAGGGTTTAGCGAACTTACAAATTTCTGTGTAATAAAACAAGTTCGCTAAGTGATGTCTCCAAGTCCGCTAAGTATAGGCAGACTGAAACAACTACGCTAAAGGGAGGGTATTTAAAAAACAAGTTCGCTAAGGCCTTAGAGAAGTACGCTAAGCCCAAATGAAGTTCGCTAACCCAGGAAGTTTGCTAAGGCTAAACCAAGTACGCTAAGCCTAAATGAAGTTCGCTAACCTAGGAAGTTCGCTAAGGCTAAACCAAGTACGCTAAGCCTAAATGAAGTTCGCTAACCCAGGAAGTTCGCTAAGGCTAAATCAAGTACGCTAAGGCCACTTGGAACTTGAGACATCAAAAATTTTCTAAGTATGAAGAAGTCCGCTAAGGCATAAACAAGTTCGCTAAGAATAGTTTAGCCTCAGTAGATTTAATAATGTAAGTGGAGAAGTTCGCTAAGGTAATATTCTTCTTATCGGACTTCCCAAACACTTAAACAAAAAATCAAAACACAGGAGAAGTTCGCTAAGGACAAGTTCAACTTAGTGGACTTCTCACCATATAAAAGACTCAAAAAAAAACAAGTTCGCTAAGAACAATTTGTTCTTTGCGGACTTCTTGAAAAACACAAAACATTTACAAGTCATTCAAACAAGTTCGCTAAGGGCAAACTTTTGAGCATACTTAGCGGACTTGCCTCAGACAGAAGTTCGTAAGGCAAAAACAAGTCCGCTAAGAGCAGAATTGTAATAAAAAGTTACAAAATTTCTAAGTCCAAAAATTTACCAAAATTAGAAAAAATTGCTATTTAACTACAAAACTTAAAAAAAACAGAAATGCATGCCTGTCACCAGTAACCTACCAGGAAGATAAATTTTAAATTGATAAAACAAGTACCTGTTAATTTCAACAAATTTGATGATGACTCACTTAGTACCTAAATTTGACTTTTATTGGTCAAAATTCCACCCGAACTCAAAATTTCCATTTTTATCTGAATTGGGTCAATTTTCCACCCGAACTCAAGAATTCATTTTCTTTCAAGTTGGTTAATTTCAAACCAATACCTAGATTAATTTTAGTACAAGTTGGTCAATTTTTCTGTAAGGAAAAATAGAGCTTGGAAGATTTCCGGCTGAAATGCCAATTTTACTAGTTCCGGCTGAAGTTGAAGTTGAAGCGGAATTCACACTTCAAGCGGAACAGGCAGTTCAAGCGGAAAGAAGCAATTCTGTTACTTAGCGAATATTCCGGGTGAACTCGATTATCCACCAGATAAAGAGTTCAACCTAACTTTTCCTGAGATGTCTTTTCAACAAGTCCAATCCTGCAAAAGCTTCTCGTATGCTTCTAAATCAGATTTAAGCCGCTCTCCTAAAGTAGATTGTTGCTGCCAACACACAAGTTATTCCGATTGTCGATGTTTATTCTTTTGGTAGTTTGTATTTGACTTTTATGTTTACGGTCTAGATTAGATCGCATGAGATCAATGGCTGTCATTGATCTCATTAGCACTATATATAGCATTAGTTAGCTTACTTTTACACAAGTGTGTCGACATACACAGTTCTTGAACAACTTGTAATAGTATAGCTTCGAGTTAATGCAAATAGTGCCGAGTATTTGATACTTTGTTGTTACTATATTTCTGTAAATCAAGCTTATACATTATACTCAAGAACTCAAATATCGCTTAAATAAAGTGAAATGTAACTTTAATTCCACAGGGTTATATTTGCAAGTAAAGGGCTTAGTTTTAGTTTATTCATAACTAATAACGATCCTACAAGTGGTATCAGAGCTTTGGCTCTCACTTTGAAGACTTTCTGTGCTTCAAAGTCGATACTTTACTTGCTTACTTTACAAGCTTCGTTGTTTTATCTTTCTAAAGATTTTTCAAAATGAGTGATTTCAGTTTAAGTTGTCCAAATGGCTCCTCCAACAAACCACCAATGTTCACTCCTGATGACTTTGGTACCTGGAAACTCATGATGGAAGGTTTTGTTAGGATTTTGGACCATCGTATTTGGAAATCTTTCACTGAAGGACCCTACTCACCAATGGTTTCATCTGCTGATGATGCAGAAGTCAAGATACCTAAGCCATTAGATAAATATGTTGAATCTGACTACACTGCTCTTGAATTTGACCATAAGGCATATTGGACTCTACAGGCTGCACTTCCTAATTCCATTTTAAGTGGGTTTAAAGGATATAAAACTGCATTTGACCTGTGGAATGCCTTAAGTGAAATGTATGAAGGAACCAGTGAAGTAAAAGAAAACAAGAAAGATGTTTTAAAACAAAAGTATGAAAACTTTACTTTTAAATCTGGTGAAACAATGACAAACCAGTACTTAAGATTTGTCTCGTTGCTTGATGAACTCCAAAAAGTGGATGTTAAACTAGAACAAGTAGATGTGAACAGAAAATTTCTACGTTCCCTGCCTTCTGTGTGGACAGTTTACACAGTAAGCATCAGGGAATGCAAGAATTTGAAAAAGATGAGACTTAGTGAACTTCATGGCATACTCAGTGCTTATGAAATGGAACTAGATCTTAAACAAAGCTCATCTTCTGAATCAACTCAGCTGTTCTCATCTGCACTAGTAACCACTGATTTTAACAGTCAAGGGTCATCCAACTCATCATCATATCCCTCACCTATAGTCAGTTTCCCTGAGACACCAAGGTGTCAAGAGAACTTTTCAAACTCCTTTGAAAGTTCTCACAATGCTCATGTAGCAGCTGACTCTTATCAAGGCTTCATGCCTGAAGATCTTGAATGCATAGGTGCTGATGATTTAGAAGAAATAGATATAATGACTCAACTTGCCATGGTTTCTGTAAGAGCTCAAAGGTTTTACAAAAGAACAGGTAGAACCTACAAGGGAGCAAAAGGTGCTCACATAGGCCTTGACAAAAGTAAAGTCAAATGCTACAACTGTCACTAACTTGGTCATTTTGCAAGAGAATGCTCTCAACCAAGAAGAGAAGGACAGAATCAGAACCATGCTCAAGGGAAAAATCATGGAGGAAGCAATTCAAACAACAACAATTCTGGAAACAACTCAGGTTCACACCCCACCCCACCAAAGCCAACCGGAAGTCAAAACCACCAGAACGTGGTAGCTGCTGTTGCAAATCAAACATCATGTGTTGAATGGGAAGATTTCGTTGCTGAGTTTGAACCCATTAACCATGCTTTAATGGCCAAACAGGACTCCATCTCAGATCAGGTAAATTCTATCCCTGAGAAAGTCTTAGAGAATCTATGTAGACCTGCCTGCATAGAACAAGTGGCAAAATATCGAAATCACAACACTGATTTGATTGATGAAGTTTCAAACTTAAATGAGTTAAAGGAATGTTTTAAGAAAACTGAATCATCATACATTTCAAAAATTGAAAACTTAACCAAAGAGTATGAACAGTTAAAACAAACCAACTTAGTGCTTGAAACACAGCTTGATGACTTGCTATCAAAACTTGAGAAATCAAGAAATGAAACCAATGATGCTAAGGCTGAGGTTGATGTTCTTGAGATCAAGCTGAAAGATGCTTTGTTTACTTGTGACAAATTTCAAACAACAAACAAAAAGGCTGAAAAACTTTGGATGGGAGGGATGTATGGTAAAGCAGGTGTTGGCTATAACTGTGTTGAGCCACCAATTGAATACTCACCTGTAATCAAACCAATTGAAGCTTTAAAATCAAAATGTAAAGTTAGTCACACAGTTGATGACATTTCATCACAATCGAGTTCTGAAAACACTGTTGAGTCTAAGAAAATTGAAGTCACTGCTGCTAGCACATCTGCTTCAGCTGACCAATTAAACATTTTGAGACCATCAATTGCTGTTCCTCCACCAACTGTTTATGAACCTAAGGATTCAAAAGTTGGAGGAAAGCAAACTGAGCAACCAAAGGGAAGTCAAACTCAAAGGTTTGGTCAACTGAACTTTAATCAAGTAACCAAAATTGAGTCTCCCAGGAAATTTGAAACCAAAATTGTTGAGTGCATGTGCTGTGGTGAACAAGGTCACCTAGCTGCTGTCTGTCAGTTTAACCCAATGAGTAAAGTTAAACCATTTCAAAAACCAAAACCTGTTTTGAAACCAAAGGCTGATTTTCAAAAGAAGCTCACAGGAAGAATCTCACCTGTGAAAAAGCACACTTTGAAGCATTTTGGATCTGAATTCAACAGAGTTTTAGTTGGTAACGATAGAAATGGTAGTTTCACTGTTTTAAAGCAAAATCGTTTTCCGGTTGAAGTTCAAGCGGAACATTTTTCCGCTCGAACTCATGTTCAACCGGAAAGTGAATTTCAACCCAGATCAGCTACTGCTCCAAAGCAGAGACCTCAAGTTCATTTTGCTGATGGGTTTGAACATTTTGAAGCTCAAGGAAGAAGAAACCCCTCCAGAGGAAAAGTCACCTCTAGAGAAAACTTTTCAAGAAACAGCAAACTCAATCAATTTGAAACTGTATTTGCTAATGGTTCAAGTGGAAATCATTATGTTCCACTTCAGGGGGGGAGTTTAAATCAAAACAAACATTTTCCTCAAAGATTTTCAAAATCACCTGAAAGGACTAAGTTGGTTAATCAAGAAAGTGAAAAACTCAAGAAACTAACCAACAAGCAAAGAAAGTTTAAAGAATATAGGGATAGGAAAATTGCTGCAAAAAGGAACACCAAAGATGAAAGGTCAAGTCAAACAAGTTCTCAGTATGAGAACTTCAGTTTGGACAATGATGATCTGCTAAATGAAGCTCCAGTAGTAAATACTCTAGTACTCAAAGAGTACAAGTATAATGATGCTTATGGCAGACCCAAGACCACTCAGGCTTGGGTCCCCTATAGAAATTAATCAATTCTGATATGTGCAGGTGCAAAATAAAGGCCAGAATAGCCTATGGGTAGTTGACAGTGGTTTCACTTGCCACATGACAGGGAATAAGCACATTCTGGAAAATACAAAAAGAATCAATGGAGGACCAGTTGCCTTTGGAAGCACAAAAGGCCATATCACAGCACAAGGTGATGTGACAAACGGACTGGTAAAATTTGACAGAGTCAATTTTGTTGATACATTGAATTTTAATTTGCTTAGTGTCTCACAAATGTGTGACAAGAATTTGAATTTAATGTTTAATGAGAGAGAGGCAATAGTTCTCAAACCCGGTGTTAAAATTCCTGATTAGTTGATAATGCTTAAGGCACCCAGGAGAGATGGACTATACATTTTGGATATGTCAGTGGCTACACCTTCATGTGGCACTGCTTGCTTTGTATCTAAAGCCTCAGTTGACGAATCTGATCTTTGGCATATGAGGTTAGGTCATGTGAACTACAAGAACATGAACAGAATTGTAAATTTAGGCTTGGTTAAGGGTCTTCCTAACAAGCACTTTATATGTTCTGAAAACTGTGTGCCATGTCTCAAAGGCAAGCAACACAGAACCTCTTTTAAGCCAAAAGTTGAATCTTCAATATCAAAACCTCTAGAGCTTTTGCACATGGACTTATTTGGTCCAACTAGAGTAATGAGTTTAGGAAAAAGGTCATACTGCTTTGTTATAATTGATGATTTTTCTAGATATACTGGGGTTTTCTTTCTCAAAACAAAAGATGAAACTGCTGAATTGTTGAAAACTCTTGTCATTAATTTAGAAAATCAATCCAATCTTAAAGTCAAAACAATCAGATGTGACAATGGCACAGAATTCAAAAATCATGTTCTGAATTCATTTTGTGAGGAAAAGGGAATTTTGAGGCAATTTAGTGCTCCTAGAACTCCACAGCAAAACGGTGTTGCTGAAAGGAGAAATAGGACATTGATTAAAGCTGCCAGGTCAATGTTGGCAAACTCTAAGCTCCCTGTGATATTTTGGGCTGAAGCAGTGAACACTGCCTGCTATGTCCAAAACAGGATCTTAATTGTCAAGGGAAAGAATAAAACACCTTATGAGCTTTGGAGAAAAAGGAAGCCAAACATTTATTTCTTTAAGCCATTTGGTTGTTCTGTCACTATTTTAATAACCAGTGAGTCTTTGCCTAAGTTTGCTGAAAAGGCAGATGAAGGTTATTTTGTTGGCTACTCTGGTGTGTCAAAGGCATTTAGAGTATACAACAAGAGAACTAAAATTGTTGAAGAAACCATAAACGTATATTTCAATGAGAAATCTGCCAACAATTTTAAGTCTCAGCCAAGCTGGTTATTTGATATTGATGCACTAACCACTGCTTTCAACATAACTGTTAATAAGCATGTGAGCTCTCTAGTGCAGGAACAAAACTTCAACAGGTCTGCTGATGAGCATTGGAAGAAAAACCAAACTGTTAATGAGAAGTCAATCTTCTTCTCTTCAATAAGTTCTCAACCTGTTTTCCCAAGGAATGACAAGAAACTGACTGACATAATTCAAATTGAAGAAGAAATTGTTTCGCTTGAAGTTCAAGCTGAACATATTTCTCCGGTTCAAGTTCAACCGGAAAATCAAATTTCAGAAACTGAAGAGAATACTGAATCAGAGTCAAATGAAGCTGGAAACTCACATGATAACACATCAAATGAGCTCAATTTAGATCATCTGATCTACAATTCAGATACCAATTCTCTTGAATCAATTGGAGTTTCAGATCCTATGTCACAATTTGAAAATGTTGAGCTTGATCACAGACTTCCTCAGCTCAACATACCCTCAAATGGAAGAAGCCATGAATTTCCTATGTTCATTGATAGAAGAATCAACAGAGATCATCCAGCGGGAAATATTATTGGAGAAGCTTCAGCTCCAGTGCTGACAAGAAGTAGATCTGCAAATGCAAATATCTGTCTGCATGCTGCATTTTTGTCTCAAGAAGTACCCAAGAAGGTAGCAGATGTCTTAGAAGACAACAGCTGGGTAGAGGCAATGCAAGAAGAACTATTTCAGATAAACAAACAAAAGGTTTGGGAATTGGTAGATCTGCCTGATGGAGCAGAACCAATTGGAACAAAATGGGTGTTCAGAAACAAGAAAGATGATAGGGGAATTGTTATCAAGAATAAAGCAAGACTGGTTTTGCAAGGCTATGTACAGGAAGAAGGCATTGATTATGATGAAGTTTTTGCACCAGTAGCCAGGTTGGAAGCAATTAGAATCTTCCTAGCCTATGCTGCATTTAAAGACTTCCAAGTGTATCAAATGGATGTGAAAAGTGCTTTCCTGTATGGCCTCCTGGAACAAGAAGTTTATGTCAATCAACCTCCTGGTTTTGAAGACCCTCACCATCCGAACAAGGTATGCAAGCTGATCAAAGCTTTGTATGGTCTCAAACAAGCTCCTAGAACCTGGTATGAAACTCTTTCTAATTACCTTCTAGTGAATGGCTACAGGAGAGGAGCAATTGACAAAACTCTTTTTGTTAAAACTGTTGGTAATGACTTGCTAATGGTACAAATTTATGTTGATGATATTATTTTTGGTTCATCTAACACTGTGTTGTGCAAGGAGTTTGAAACTTTGATGCAGTCAAAATTTGAAATGAGCTCCATGGGAGAACTAACCTTCTTCCTAGGGCTTCAAGTAAAGCAAACTGTAGATGGAATCTTTCTGAATCAATCAAAGTACATCCAAGACATGCTGAAGAGATTCGACATGTTATCATGCTCAAGTGCCAAGACTCCCATCTCCACTTCCCACAAGTTAACCAGTGACTTAAGTGGAAAGCCAGTGGATGTGCACATGTATAGAGCAATGATAGGCTCTCTGATGTATCTCACAGCTAGTAGACCTGACATCATGTTCAGTGTTTGCTTATGTGCTAGATATCAATCTTCTCCAAAAGAGTCACACTTGCTTGCTGTTAAGAGAATTTTCAAGTACCTAAAGGGGCAACCCAAACTGGGTTTGTGGTATCCCAAGAACTCTGACTTCTCTTTCAAAGCATACACAGACAGTGATTATGGAGGATGTGATATAGATAAGAAATCAACATCAGGAGGATGTCAATTTCTAGGAGAAAGGCTTGTCTCTTGGCAATGCAAGAAGCAAACATGTGTTTCTACTTCAACTGCAGAGGCTGAGTACATTGCTGCCTCAAGTTGTTGCAGCCAAGTCCTTTGGATCCAAAATCAGATGCTTGATTATGGGATCACATTCATGGAAACTCCTATTCTTGCAGACAACAACAGTGCCATTTCCATCATCAACAATCCAGTGAAGCACTCCAAGACCAAACACATTGACATAAGGTATCACTTTATTAGAGATTGTGCTGAAAAGAATTTAATCAAATTATTTAAAGTTCACACTGATCATCAACTGGCAGATTTGTTTACAAAAGCTTTCGATGAAGCAAGATTTTTCTACCTCATCACAGCCATTGGGATGATGAACTTTGAATAAAACCTTTCACAACTTTAATAAAAGAAAGAGATGTGCTCAAGAGCCCGTCTCTTGATACAAAAAGAAAAGGAAAAAGAAAATCTCTTGTGTTAATTGAAGAATATTTCAGTTCATAGTCAATAACTGCTGTTAAAACTATGAAAAATCGACACAAATTTTCAAAATTTATGTGTTTTGGATTTTCCGGTTCAAGTTCAGGTTCAACCTGAAAGAACAACTTTTGAAATTCACCGGGTGAACTTCAACCGGAAAAATGCTTTAAATTTGACGTGGAAACTTATTTTTGAAAACAATTCTTCCAAGCAGAAAACTTGTCCGCTTGAAGTTCAGACGGAAGAAATTTGGTTTTTAAAATCAAGGAGAAAATGGGTTCCGCTTGAACTTCCGGGTCAACAAAGTCAAGGAATCATTTAATTACCCGGAAGGCACAATTTTCTAAGCGGATGCTCATTTATTTTACCCACTGAATTTTTAACTGTTTAATTCCGAGGTTTCAGTAAATTAACTTTTGGATAAGGTCATGCTTTAACCAGTTGTACCGTATAACTCATAAAGCACCTGTCCCATCCGTCACTGAACCGTCGATTTTTAACCTCTCTCCTCCACGTCATCACCAAAAAGGTAAAAAGCCCTAAATTACCGTCATTTTCCCCATTTCTCGCAACACCACTCAGAAGTTACTCCCAAAATCCTCTCAAACCATCTCCGATTAACTTCCACATAACCGTCAACATTCTCGAATTCCGTCACAACAATGGCTCCGAAGGGAAAGGCAAGTGGCAAGAAGCCAGTTGGTGACTCAAAATTTCCGGTAGAACACAACCTGGTGGCATATCTTGAACCACCATCCAAGACCGATATCTACAATGGAATGATCGAGTTCATCAAAAGTTCTCACCTCCATCATGCGCTTACTGTCGAAGCAGAAATCTTTGAAGAGGTGATGGAAGACTTTTGGGTTCACGCTAGGGTTACCGACGAGGCTAGCGGAAGTGTTAAAATTGTGTCAACTGTCCAAGGGAAGGAAGTTGAAATTGATGAAGCGAAGGTTCGAAGGTTGTTGAAACTGAGGGATGAAGGTGGATACGGAGAGATAGATCACAACAGATATCTCCGCTTATTCAGAAACATTGGTTATGGTGGCTCCCTGCACAGCAAAACTATCAAGAAGGGGCAGTTACCATACAAGTGGAGATTTCTTGCACACACACTTCTGGTGTGTTTATCTCCAAAGAAGGGAGGTTTTGATGAGCTCTCCAGTGAGCAAGCCTCTGCCTTCTATGCTGTGGTCAAGGGTGAGAACTTTAATTTTTCCAAACAAATTTTTCAAGCCCTAAAATCCAATGTTCATTCTGAATATATTTACCAATACCCTAGATTTTTGACCTATATTCTCAAAGAAGAGTACCCCCATATAGTATGGCTTGGTACAATTTTGCACCAAAAACTTCTGAATGAGAAAACTTTTTCAAACCTTGCTGTAAATAAGTCTGCATTTCTTGGAAGGGATACTGACCATCCTCTACCAATTCCAAGGCAGCTTCCTGATGAACCTGCTGATGCAGAGGTTCAAGCGGAAGCTGCAGCAGCAACTGAGCCCCAGGCTCAAGATGACAGAGCTGTAGACCTAACAGTTTCTGATCCCACATCTGTCCCAGCTTCCTCTTCACTTATAGTTTTTCAATCCAAAAAGAGGAAAGCTTCCACAAACACTTCCACTGCCACCTCCTCATCAAACTCACCTCCTGTCATTTTTAAGAGACAGAGAAATGTGGTTACTAGGTCTCCTCCACCTAGCACCACCAACCAACCTGAAGCTTCAAACCCCGTTCAAGGCAAAAAGCCTAAACGGAAACTGGTAAATTTGGGATTCTCTCTTAGGGATGAACCTTCTGTTGAGGGGGAGTCATTAGAAGCAGATGTAGCTTCCCCATCTGAAAATTTTTCACCCCTGCAACCCCTGTCACCTAGGAGTGACAGTGCTCTCAATCTTGGCTTAAGTGAAGGTGTTATTAACTCACCTGCCACATTACATGAGAACATCTTGATAAGCCAGGACACTGTAGCACTGCAACCCCACTCCTCACCGGAGGTGAGTCTCAGGAGTTCTGAAGAGATTCATGCAGAAAGGGCTGCTGCTGCCCAAGTATCCCAACTGGAGCTTGGTGTCAGCAGTAACATCAATAAGACCCAATCTGCGGCAATCTTCTCTGAATCAGCACCCGGAAGTCCTTCATTGGAACCAAGGGTTGTTGAAACAGTTGAAGAGAATCCCAGGTGCCAAGAAGCCATGGGTACCAATGCTGATCAATCTAGGATTGATAGTTTGGTTATTTCCAAGGATACTGGCAAAAAGCCAGTTGAGGATAGTCTTACACTACCTGAATTGACGAAACTGTACCTTTCTCTACAAGCACAGGTTGAAGCTCTTAACTCAACTGTTGCCAAATTGGTTCAAGCTGATCCTACTCCAACTGAAGCAGGTCCTTCAAACCCTACCAGAGATGCTGAAGAAGTTATTGCAACTGATGAAGCTGATACTGTCAAATTGGGGGAGAAGTTAGTGTCAAAACCTGCTATCGCTGAAATCGAAGAGGAAGAAAGGATACCGGCTGAAGTAAGAGCCACAGCTTGCCAAAAGATTGGCATAGAGCCTTTTTCTGTTGAAGAGAGTTGGGTGAATATGAGATGCAGTCAACTGATTGCTATTTCTCCTTTTGAGGACCCCAACCTCACTGAGCTTGTTCAGTCATCCATGCTGATTGCTGGTGCTCTCCCTGAGCACATCAACATGATCACAACACTTCTGAAAGATGTTATTTTTCCGGCTGAAAGAGCCAGTGATCATGTTGTAGGCAACATTGCCTCCACCAGCAAGGCAGCAGTTGATATGGAAGAAAGTACTGCAACTGCAGCAGTTGGTACTATGACTGAAGGAGAAGATGAGAATTTGATTGGTGAAGATGAAGGAACTGAGGTACTGGAGATAACTGATAAAGAACCTGAAGTCACCCAACCTCAGGTGGTGATTGATGGTCAATTACTGGTTCAAGCGGAAGTTCAAGCGGAACTTCAACCGGAAGTTCAACCGGTAGTTCCAGTTGAAGGAGAACTGAATGTTCAACCGGAACAACAAATTCCAACCCAGGTGGATGTTCAAGGTCCTAGCTCCTCAATATTTGGGACTGATGAAACACCTGTGGTTCAACCGGAAGAACAAAGAAATGAAGAAGCTGAGGATGTGGCTGAATCACTGATAGCCTTAAGGAGTTCAGAGACAGTTCTAACTGAGGAACCTGTTCAAGCTGATATAGCTAGAACCTTTCAACAGGTAACTCAAACTCCTGAAGCTGAGGCTATAGTGAAAATGGTTGAAGATGCCAGAAGGGTAGCTGAAGATGAGAGGATAGCCAGAGAGCTCCAAAAAGAATTTGATCTATACATGCAAAACAATGTGTTTGAAAACCTTCTTGAAGAAGCAAAGACCAGGTCTTTCAACTGGAGGTTAAAGGATTATGACTTGGATACAATGTCTGAAGCTAATAGGCAGAGGTTAATTGCTATTGCCTCTCAATTGCTTACCAAGCTGACAAAGAATGATGAAAATTACCGTCTGTTGAAAAAGATTAAGAGGGCTCTTGTGATTAGAAACTTGAAGAAAAAGAGGAAGAGGTAGCTCAGATGCAGGTTAGAGGACTTTGCAGCTTGATTGACAAAATATTTTATGAGCTGAAAGGAGAAATTGCTGCTGTCAATCCTAACCTGGTGATGCCTTCACCATCAGAGCTGATCTCAGGTACAATAACTGCTAATGTTAAACCTGAAATTGATGATATTGCAGATATACCACCTCCACCTTCATTTTATCTACAACCCAAACCCAATGCCTACAACAGCTTCATCCATTCTACAGTCACTTCCCATCATACCTTACAAACCTCCACATATCCCCAAGAAGCTTGCTGCTAAACTTGCCAATCCCAAGTTTAGATCAGACAATTTTACACCCATCATTCCCTTCAAAAAGAAGCCTCCACCAACCATGGACTTCTCTGACATCTTTCCACCTACTCCACCCTCAAGCCCAACTCCTGAAGCCAATGAACCACTTCCAAAAACCACCCTACCTCCACTCACCATAAGAGAACCTTCTTCCACCACCACCAAACCTACTGAAACTCAACCAGGTCCCTCTTCATCATCTGCCAAAGGCAAAAGGCCTATTGTGCAAGAATCTGCTGGTAATTCTGACGAAGAGAGGGAAATTAAGAAGAGGAGGTTGATGCATGCCAGAAATAAAAGAGATCAGAGCAAGAGAAGGAAAGGGCCACCCAGAAAGTACAAAATTGTTGGGTGGACAGCAAATGAAGATACCTTTGACTTCACCTTCCAACTGGCAAATGGCATAACTCAGGTGATTAATGCTCACAAGGCCACTTCACTTCTCACTGCACTACAAATGGGAGACATCATTCTGAAACTTAGAGAAATTCTAAGTCCTTCTAGAGCTGAGCACTTATTGAGGCTTCACATAGAGCCACAAGTGATAGAATGTGGAGTGCTCAGCAGAAGAGGTGAAGATGATGAATCAGCTGGAGAAGAAGAAGAGCCTACCAGTGAGATTCAATTCATCATTTGGGAAGAAGATGAGAAACTGTACTACGTACACAGAGCCGATGGCACTTTCACTCCCCATGAATCTATTTCAGTTCAATCTAAATGGAGTGAAAAGGATTGGAAGTCTTTTGAGTTTGTGAAGGTAACCAAGACAAACTCCAAAGTGCTCTCTCAAGATCTTGGTGCTAGCATCAGAACCTCTGACAAGTAGGTTGTGGAGAAGAAGATTTTTGGGTACAAGTCAGTTTTGAAGATAAACATTGAAGATAATGAATAATTTGACAGCATCAGCTTAGGGGGAGATTGTAAGGAAAAATAGAGCTTGGAAGATTTCCGGCTGAAATGCCAATTTTACTAGTTCCGGCTGAAGATGAAGTTGAAGCGGAATTCACACTTCAAGCGGAACAGCCAGTTCAAGCGGAAAGAAGCAATTCTGGTACTTATCGAATATTCCGGGTGAACTCGATTATCCACCAGATAAAGAGTTCAACCTGACTTTTCCTGAGATGTCTTTTCAGCAAGTCCAATCCTGCAAAAGCTTCTCGTATGCTTCTAAATCATATTTAAGCCACCCTCCTAAAGTAGATTGTTGCTGCCAACACGCAAGTTATTCCGATTGTCGATGTTTATTCTTTTAGTAGTTTGTATTTGACTTTTATGTTTACGGTCTAGATTAGATCGCATGAGATCAATGGCTGTCATTGATCTCATTAGCACTATATATAGCATTAGTTAGCTTACTTTTACACAAGTGTGTCGACATACACAGTTCTTGAACAACTTGTAATAGTGTAGCTTCGAGTTAATGCAAATAGTGCCGAGTATTTGATACTTTGTTGTTACTATATTTCTGCAAATCAAGCTTATACATTATACTCAAGAACTCAAATATCGCTTAAGTAAAGTGAAATATAACTTTAATTCCGCAGGGTTATATTTGCAAGTAAAGGGCTTAGTTTTAGTTTATTCATAACTAATAACGATCCTACATTTTCACTAAACTTGGAAATTCAAGCACATTGGCTTTGAGAATTCACATATTTTTTTGTATGGTCGTGGTCAGACATGTTTAGAATCATACCGGTCAATTACGTGATCGATAACAGTTACAATTCAAATCACCTTTCGGATCCGGTACCCTAAGTCAGATTGTCGGTATTGTTTATCCACTTAAGCTCAGACAAGGTAATTTTCAACAAATTTCTGTGACATATTTATCATGTTTTGTCCGATTAGAGAAAGATGTGAATGTCCTTATATACAACTTAAGTCACCAGAATTCTACCATGGGCCATTTTTTGCACTTCGGATACAGCCCTCACACATAAGAATTTTAAAATTGGTACATATGGAATTTCTTCAACATATGACAACTTATATTATTTCCCCCTATTTCTTTAGTGTTAAGTAGCTGATTTCATGAATGGATGTTATAATGGATCGCGTGATCACAAGGTCATTGCTTTCACAAAGCAGATGTGTCACAGATAAATGATGAATGTGATGATGGGATCGCGTGGTCACAAGGTCATCGCTTTCGCAAAGCAGATGTGCCACGGATTTATTAATGGATGAAGCGACACCAAGGTCTTTACGCAAGCAAAACAGATGGTGTGCTGATGAGTGCAATCAGGGACTTAATGCTAAAGAAATATTCGTGTGTGTTGGCATATCGTACTTAGCTCAGACTTAGGCAAATTTAAATAATTTTGCACTGGTAGACTTAAAGGTTCACATTTTCAAGCATATTAATGTGTAATCACAGAAATAGTATACTTCTAAGTATGTCGAGCCTACCGACACATCAAATGATAGAATTACCGGTCGATTGGATCATATCCTATGGTTAGATCTACAAGACCAGAGTTATATCATGTTCCTGACATATTGTCTGACCACAGACCAAAGGTTTTAGCTTTTTCAATGTTTTTGGTATTTTTCTGCTATTTTAACTGCACATGTGTATAGACAATTACTAAACAATTACGGAATTGACACTATTTTGGTTTTTATCTTCCACAGATGCAGGCACGACAGACAGACTAAAAAACAAGCTAGTTGAATGAAAAAAAATTCCTTAGGTCATAAATCATTTTGACTCGGGACACAAACATACTGATATATTTTTCTCTGCCAAAACAAGTCAAACAACATAGGAACAGACTCAAGTGAGTCAAAAGAGTAACAAAAGCAATAACATAAGATAAAATAAGCCATTCAACAAAAATTAGATAAAATGCAAAACAAGCAAGAAGTGTAATTTTTTTTTGGTGATTTTAGTGACAGGAATGCATGATTTAGGATATATACACACATAATTCATAAAAGAAAGCAACCTAGAGAGCAAGACAATAACGTATCAGAGAGCAAGAAGTTCTAGTCCTAGTCAAAGTTGATCATACCTATAGAGGTAACCAGAAAGTTGAACCTAGATATATCAAATGACTTAGTGAAAAGGTCAGCTAACTGATTTTCTGTATCAATCTGAACTAAGGTGACTACTTTCTTCTCAGCACAATCCCTAATGAAATGGTGTCTAATCTCTATATGCTTAGTCTTAGAATGCTGAATTGGATTTTTAAATATAGACACAGCAGCAAAATTATCAATATGTATAGGAGTACTCATGAAATTTAAACGGTAGTCTAACAATTGATTCTGGATCCAGAGAACTTGAGAGCAGCATGATGCAGCAGCGATGTACTCCGCCTCAGCAGTTGAATTGGACAACGTACTCTGCTTCTTGCATTGCCACGACACGAGTCGGTTTCCCAAAAACTGAGCTCCACCCGTTGTAGACTTCCGATCGAGTTAACAACCAGCATAGTCACTATCCGAGTAGGCTCTAAGATCGAAGGCCGAATCTTTTGGATACCATAGCCCTCGGTTGGGATTCGACTTCAAGTATCAAAAAATTCTCTTAACCGCAGTCAAATGTGATTGTTGGTCCGAGATCAAACCGTCAACACGATATCTAATCACAAATGAGTGCGGAATCCTCAAATGCAATCGATTCAAGAAACAAGTAGAAGAAATAGATTCAATATATGAGAAAGATTGAATCTTGAATGACAAACTCTACAAGTGAAGCTGATCGTAAACTTGAAAGCACACAGAAATCGTAAACTTGAAGTTGTATTAGAAAAGCTTGTGTAAATCATAAACACATGAGGCTTATATAGTGCCTCTTACATTAACCTAGCCCAATAGTAAACACATTAGGCCCAATCATAATCATAACAAAATCGGCCCACATGGCTCAAAACAATAACTAACTAAGCCCAAAACCAACTAAAGCTAGCCCAATAACTAATGTTCATGCCTCAATAAAATATAGCCCAACAATCTTCCCCTAGGCATGAACCATTAGACCTTTTACGGCAGCAGAAGATCGAATCTGAATGTATTCTGAGTGTTGTTCGACCACCATCTGTTCGCCACAATCCGGTTTGCCGTCCCATGGAATATTCCCAGCCTCACAGCGTTTTCCAAGTCATTTTCATCTCCGAGAATAGGCTGTGAGGCGAGCAACTTGATATCCTTTTCTCCAAACCTTAGCAAATCCACCGGATCGTAAAAGCGAAACTGCCTCAGACCCTTGCAGAGAACCACCACCTCGTGTGTCGTTGGATCATAACACCAGCAGTCAAAGTTTTTGACCAAGGTACCATCTTCAATCTCGTCCAACATATTGATAACTCTTGTGCGTTTGGTGGGTGGTCTCCTTGCTTCACCAATAGGCTCTCCAGTCACTGGGTCAGTTTCAGTCTGGAACCACCTTACTTGCTTTAGATCAAAATTTGCAAAGTTATTTTCTAGATGGCTCAGCAAATTGTTTCTAATAAGGTCTCCATCAGGGCTGTTCCATCTGTTTATGTAGGGGGCTCGAAGTAGATTCCTGATCTCAGGCTCAGTCCAAGAATGGAATTGTGCACGAGTTCTATAATATTCAACTGGACTATAGCCATCACGGATCACAACAAATAATTTCTTCTCGGTGTCGTAATGCCAGCATAAGATGGGTTCACAACTCCCCTTTTTGTCTAAATAGCTTCCTCCAAGATCAAGAGAGTACTGAGTGGGGGCTGGTCCTTGAAAGAATTCTCGGAACCAGTTCTCGTGACCTTCAGGAGCTTTGGAGATCACTCTTCCTCCTCTGGCATAATCAGACATCTCAATATTTTCATCTCCATCGTCTTCTTTCATTGCTTCAGCACCTTGCACACCTTGTGATGAACTTTGTTCAGGGGCACTTGAAGATTTTGACTCCACGACACTTTTCAAATCAGTAAATTTCTTCTTAAGATCCATCAAAGTCTCATAGAGCCACTTCATTCTATTTTTATCTGCCACCTCCTTTTCTCTCATCCTTCTGTTCTCATCTTTCAGGGCCTTTATCTCATTTTCTCTAAATCGATTCTTAGATATCAAAAAGTTGATATGAGGATCAGTGCTTATCCTCAAATCAATTGGAAGTTCAGCAGCTTGGAAGGGCCTGAAGCTAGGAATAGCTGTTGGCTGACTTATCACAGGAGCAGCGCTCACTTTCACTGGGCTTGGTACAGCGAAAGAGTGATCAACCTCTATAAATTGTCCTTCTTCTCGAACTGGGCTACGTTCGGATAGAAGTGGAGTTTCAGTCTGAGCAGGAGCAGGTTGATCTTGAACATTTTCAGCAGCTGTTTCTTCTTGAGTACTAGGACCCTCAGAACTGGGCCCCGATGGATGCACTATCATTAAGCTTGAGCTTGTCTTTGAAAGCTTGAATCTGATGCTTCTTGGATCTGACCTCTTACTTAGAGAAGGTTCACGTGCAGGAATTAGTTCTTCAAGAACATCTTCAACATCCAGATTCAGCTCAGGAGGGGTTGTATCACTGCCTGATGATCCGATCATGTCATCCCTTGACCTTTTAAGGTTAAGGGGCCCCAGATTCCCATAGATATCATCATCAGTAATCTCCTGACCAGCAAGTATATCATCTATTACATTCTCTTCATCGGAGGGTATTATTACATCATCTTCTTGTACATTAACAGCCGGAGTTGCTGTTATGTCTTGTTCTTCAGCAACGGATGCATTAACATTAGGCACAGCAGTTTCAGGTTCATCTTCATCAAACTCTTGTTCCCTTTCTACCTCTGGGAACGCACCCCTCTTTACCCATTCAAGTCTTCCCTGAAAGTTGTTTTTACCCTTTCTATCTTGGGTTTGAAGACCAAAAACCCCACAATCCATCACTTTGATGTCCAACTTCTCTATCCTTTCTTCAATCATCGGGTATTTCTTCATGACCACCATTTGCACAAACCTTGGTGTCATCAAAAACTGTTCTCTGGCACTTAGATCAGCATTGCCTACCCAGTCAGATAGCATCATCTTCGAGAAGTTGAAATCCCAATCTAAGGCCAATGCGATGAAAGCAGTTCCATGAAGTTGATTCAGCTGATCAAAACTGGTTCTCTTGCCTAGAAATGACTTCTGCATATAATGTGCCAGGCTCCTCCAGTAATGTGGCAGAAGCTTCTTGAAGATAGGCGGAAACTTCCCCTCATACCCCATAGATTGAGCACCAGCAAGAACAACCTCCTTCGGATACTTGATTGGATCAGTGGCTTTATCAGTAATGTTTAGCCCTTGTCTGATATCTTCTTCCTCAATCACTACTTGTCTATTCTGAATAGTTTCAGAAATACTTGTCTTGTCAGCATTCGCTCTTGCAGTACCCCAGAACTCCCTCACCAGCATCTCGTCAATAAGCACATTCGTCCTCAGGGCATGATTTATTTTGCACGTGTTCATCCCGGCCACCAGAGAATAGAATAACTCCATATGCTTTTTTGGTGGGTCTTCCAGATACGCTGGGATGCAGTGATCCTGTCCAAACTTTATCTCTTCGTCTAGCATCTCTTCTGCCATCTGAGAAAACGAGACAAATGCATCAGACATATTCATCAAAGCAATTATGAATATTAACCCTTGACGTTGTTCAATTGAAAATCACACTTTACTTTTGAAGATCACACAGTTTCAATTTGAACTTTTAGGGAAAATAATTGAATTAAGCACACGCTCACCAACCATCATAAATTTTAACTTAAACATGTTTAAGTTTGATGAAATTATGAAAGACTTAGGTGTTTATGATTTTCATTGAAATTAATCAACTTTCTACGATTTTTATAGTGGGTTTACGATCCTAAAACCGGGTTCACGATTGGGTCCAGTCGGAAACACTAAGTCCAATCGTAATCTTATAAAATCCTTTATCCCGATCGTAAACACTGAATGTCGTAAACAACGCTCGTAATCACCGATCGTAATCTATACTCGTAATCGACAATCGTAAACTACGATCGTAAACTACGATCGTAAACACCAACAGTCGTCTCCTTCGATGAGATTATCGTAAACCTCAATTCCGCCATGGATGAACCTGCAACCAACTCGTAAACAGGTTAAAACACCTCAAACATGTAAACACAACATATTGCACTACCTTTTATGAGTTGTAAGCACACAATCGACTTCAGTTCACGCAAAATCGACTCGAAATGAGTAGAAGAACGAAACTGATCTCCGAGAAAAACAAAACTCAAAAAAACTTGCAAATGACCGTCCCGTAGACGAGGAAACACTCGACTGACCAAGGTTTCTTGGTCGTAAAACGATTCCGAAGGTGATGGTGAACTTGGATCGCACAGTGGTGGTCGGAAATGGTTTTCCGGGGAGGGCAGCAGCGGAGCTAGTGTTTCGGTTTGGGCGGATCGTAAACGCAGCAGGGAGAAGGGATCGTAAATGATAATGTGAATCGGAAATGTGAGAGTTAAGGGTTTTATATAAAAAATTTCATTTTACCCCCTCAACTCTTGAGAGACATTTTAAATACACCCCAAACCTCAAAAACATTGACAATTCTCATGAAACTTTATAATTTTATCCTTTGAGAAAATACGAAGCTTCCCCTCAGAATCAAACCCCAAGTATCTGATCTTGATCAAAAAATAAAATTTTAAATATTTAAAGGCTAAAAAACAAATTGAAAAATGCACAAAATTAAGATAATCTAAAAACGGGACACAAACATACTTACCTTGAGGTTGATGATTTTCATGGATCAAACCAGACAAATCTTTAACTGAGGAACCCTTTTCAGCTTCCGTTACTTGACGCTCTAGACGATTACTCAAAAATTTTGAGATCATATAAACTCACATCCAGTTAAAAAATTTTAAAGTGCTTAAGATGAAGTACATAATTACCGTCATGTTTAACCGTCCCCACACCCAATTATTCATAGCAAAACCTACCCAACCTCAGAGTTTATTGAGGATTCACAAACCCCCAACTTGAGGAACCATGCAACACTGCTTTGACAACCACTTATCTCTTATTTTCATGAATTATCGGTTGGTGATCAGGTCGGCCGTATAAGCACGCAGAGAAGACCAACAGAATAATTTTCTTTTTCATTTTCTTTTTCTTTTTCACAATTTATTTTTTTTGAATCTTTTTCTTTTTCTTTTTCTGAGGAGTTGTCATTTACAGTATAACCATGGCGTGTGAGAGAGTGAATACTAGGTAAATACCACTCTCAACCCATTTTTGCCGGGTCTCAGTTTTTTAAACTATGTAAACTAGGATGGAAACCTAAACATATATAAGTGTTAAGTTTACTGCACTTACAATGGATGATCATTGTTTTTGATTTAGCTTACCGAACATCATCTTTGAGACGTCTTTCACTTCTGCCTTACACGTGTCAGTCTCCGATTGTCATGGAAATTTATATCACTTCCTAACAACTCAAGGCAAACAAAAGACATCATAAAAACTTCAAACAGATATTTTTAGATTTTCTGAGACAATGAAATTTCTTCCCCTGTTTTTATGAGGCCTTTGAAAACAAACACTATTTTTTTTTTTAAAGTTTTCTAAAAAAAAATATACAAATAAAATTTGATCAGATCATTCCTCGAAAGCAATCATCTTTAGGCCTTCAACACATGATTCAAAATTTGGACGAGGAAGGGGTTTAGTAAAAATGTCGGACACATTCTGATCGGAGCTTACTTTTTAAAGCTGAATTAGCTCCCGATCATAGCAATCACGTATGAAATGAACCTTTATGTCTATATGCTTGGTTATGGAATGTTGGACAGGGTTTTTTACAATTTCCAGAGCAGCAGCGTTATCACAAAAGATAGGAGTGTTAACGAATTCCATACCGTAATCTGTGAGCTGGTTTTGGATCCATACTACCTGTGAAGTACCGGCAGATGCTGCCACGTACTCAGCTTCGGCAGTTGATTTTGATACGGTATGCTGCTTTTTGCTCTGCCATGAGATGAGCCTATCTCCCAGGTACTGACATCCTCCAGTAGTAGATTTCCTGTCAAGGTCACTACCTCCATAGTCACTGTCAATAAAAGCATATAATTGAAAATCAGTGTTCTTTGGGTACCAAAGACCAAGCCTAGGCTTGCCCTTCAGATACCTAAAGATACGCTTAACAGCAGATAAATGAGAAAGTTTAGGGTTGGCCTGATAGCGTGCACACACACAAACTGCATGCATGATGTCTGGCCTGCTGGCTGTCAAGTACATAAGTGATCCAATCATCGACCGATACTGGAATTCACTCACTGGTTCTCCATTAAGATCAGCTGACAAAAGTGGCCTGGATGCCATGGGAGTGGACATGGGCTTGCAATCCTGCATCTTGAATTTCTCGAGAATCTCATTCACATACTTTGCCTGATGAATAAGAATTCCCGATTCATCCTGTTTTACTTGTAATGCAAGAAAGAAACTCATTTCCCCTTGGTCACTCATTTCAAACTTTTTCCTCATAATCTCTTCAAATTCAGTGCACAATTCCTCGTTTGTTGATCCGTAGGTAATGTCATCTACATAAACTTGCACCATGATTATGTCTTCCTTCACCCTTTTTCTGAACAACGTTTGATCAACCACTCCTCTTGTATATCCATTCTCCACCAAGTGATTGGACAGAGTTTCATACCAGGTGCGCGGAGCTTGATGCAAACCATACAAGGCCTTATCCAGCAGATAAACATGATCAGGATTTTCTTCATCTATGAACCCTGGTGGTTGAGTTACAGTAAACCTCTTCATTCATCTCTGCATAAAGGAAGGAAGTCTTCACATCCATCTGATGTACCGTAAAATTGAGATACGATGCCACAGCCAGAAAGATCCGAATTGCTTCCACTGGAGCATCGCGTGTTCCTGAACATTCTGGAACATTTGCATTGGAATTTCGTGACGTCTCTGCCGATGCTCTTTCCACATGTGGCCTCACTTCAGAACTAGGAGCAATGATATCTTCTTCTTCTCCCAGATTGTGGAGAACATTGGAGAATTTGAAACCTTCAAACAGCGATCCGTAGTCAAAGACCCAATCTGGTCTAGTACCCGAATCAGTTGGATTATCCTCCATCCAATCCACATCAAAGGTCTCAATAATCAATTTGATGGTTTTGTTGTACACGCGATAAGCACTATTTGCTGAGTAACCAACAAAATAGCACTCATCCGCTTTGGCTTCGAATTTCCCTACATCGGACTGAATTAGCACCGTGCATGGACATCCGAAGGTCTTGAAGTACCCCACCCTTGGCTTTTCTCCATAAACAATCTGATATGGAGTCTTCTCGTGTCGCTTGTTCAGAAGTACTCTGTTTTGCACATAACAAGCTGTATTCACCGCTTCTGCCCAAAAGAAGATTGGTAGTTTGCCTCACACATCATCGTTCTTGCTGCCTCAATGAGTGTCCTATTCCTTCTTTCTGCAACTCCATTCTGTTGTGGTGTATAAGGAGCACTGAACTGCCTTTCAATACCCTTCTCACCACAAAACATGTTCAACTCTGCATTCTTGAATTCTGTTCCATTGTCAGTTCTTATGCCCTTCACTCTCTTGTTCAGCTGGTTTTCTAAAAGTGTGACGAACTGTTTTACAAGGGTCGGAGTTTCGTAGTTGTTTGATAAAAAGAAGACCCAAGTATAACGCGAATAGTCATCCACTATTACGAGACAATAAGAAAACTTGCGGATGCTTTGTACCTGCATGGGACCAAAAAGATCCATATGTAAGAGTTGAAGAACAGAAGAGACAGAGTTAACAACCTTTGGACGGTGTGGCAACTTGTGCTGCTTCCCCTTAGCACAAGCCACACATTTCTCCACAGACGAGAAATCTTTGATCGGTAAATTTCTAACGTGCTCTCCTTTAGGCAGCTTAGACAGATTCTTCATATTGGCATGCCCCAGGCGACGATGCCATAATAACGCTAAATTCTCATTCTGCTTTGAGATAAGACAGGCTTCTTCTGTAGTTGGAGGTTTGCCCAAGTTCATCTGATAGGAATTTCCTCTTCTTGGAGTGCGCATTAAGATGCACTCCTCTGGAATTTCGAAGCCTGGCTTGAGGATTATGCATTCCTTTTTGATGAACAGGACTGAAAAGTCTTTTTCACACATTTGCGACACACTTAGTAAACTGTGAGACAGCTCCTCTACATAGTGTACGTCAGAAAACGTCAAGCTTCCACTCTTCACAACCCCTTTCTTACTGATTCTACCACCTACCCCACCTGCAAAAGATACTCCTCCGCCATTGAAGTCTTGTACATCTTCCAATAGGGATAAGTCTCCGGTCATGTGTCGGGAGCAACCGCTATCAACGTACCAGAGATTGTTGATAGAACTACTTGGCTGTCCCTACAAAATCGGAAATCAGTTAGAGTCAGGTACCCAGGTCATAACTGATCTGGGCACTCCTTTGGAGTCAATGTAGTTAACCAATTTGAAAGACATTCCTGCTTTAGATTCAGGTTTACTCAAAATTTGAGCATTGACTTTAGGTTTCCAAGTGGGTTGTTTCTGAGTGTTAGAACTGCTAGCTGAGTTCTTTGCTGGTGATTGTTTCTTTGATGGAGATGTGACCTTTTTGCCTTTTGACTTAACAATAGGTGTCCACTCAAGTTTCAATTTAGTATAAACCATCTGTTTTGTTTGAGTGACCACTTTTGGTTTTTCAATTACTGCTTTTGCCCTTAGGTTTAGCAACAAGGTTGACTTTAGGCACTTGTTTCTCAAAAGGTTTTGTTTTCATTTTGTCTTTTCTTTGATAACCTACCTTAGGTTTGTAAGAAGAGTTTAAAGGTCTAGTCACATTCCACTTTTCTTCAACATGCTTTGCCATCGGAGCTTTTGTGTTCAAAACCTTAGACTGTTCAGTCTTCATTGGTTCTAAAATCTGCTTCCCCTTAGACAAAGCTTGTTGTTTTTGGTTTTTGTTTTCTCCTGCCATCATTTTCTGCAACATACTGGTCCGTGGGTTGTGCGGACAATATGGTTGATAAGGTCTATTTAAGCAATTGGCAGCAAAATGTCCTGGCTTCCCACATTGAAAACAATTCATAGGTCTAGGTCCATTTACATGGCTACACAAATATGAACGTCTTGGGTATGATGATTTCCACTCTGGCTTATCATCCCACTTGTGTATCACATGTTTTGTATCCCTTTCAGGTTGTGTGATCAAACAAAATTGTTCTGATTTAGTTTTGTTTGTTCTATTAAAAGCTGACACAACCTGGGGATAAGCAACAAAATCTTTGGGCTTGGTCTCACGGCCAATTTTTGTGTTAGGCACACGAATTTTAAAACCAGTCACTTTTTCATTTGATTCAGAAACATTTTTTAACAGTGGTACAACTATTCGTTTTGACTTGGATGTTTCAAGTTCTGACACAAGTGCCATTACATCATCCTTAGGTAAATAAACACTAGAACTACTAGACACGTGACTCTCTTCCACTCTCTGACATTCTGCATCCTCCTTAGAAATGTCTTTGATTTCTACTTCATCTGCACAATAAATAGATACATCAGAAGAGCTCACACAATTATTCAGAGAGGTCTTTGATGGACCTGCTTCACACGTGTCTGTCATCACTCTATCCTTATCACCCAACCCATAAGTCATGTGTTTTTCATTTTCTATTTCCTCTTCTGTCATAGGCTTAACTCCAACCAAGTCACTATCTAAGGGAGGTCCTTCTTCATGCATTTCCGATGCAGATCTATCTATCTGATCCTCCTCCAAGATCATTCCTATTACGTCTCTAGTTTTATCTTGAGGAACATCGTTCTTGTTTGCAAAGCTAATTCCTATGCCACCTTTGTCCTTACCCATTCTAACATCAGTTATGCATGTGTTCAGAGATTTACTAGCCTGTAACATTCTTTTGCTTCTCATAAGATTCATATCAAGCTTCACCTGCAACTCATTGTTTTTATGCTTAAGGTCATCTATCTGCTTACTAAGCTCAGTTATTTCTAACTTAGCGTTGTCATACAGATAGGCGTTCTCAGTTGCTAGTTTCTTATATTTCACTATGTCTAATTTCTGGGCTTTAACCTTTTCTTCATTCTTTTGCCATCTACCCTTAAAAGAGATTCTTTCACATTTTACCTCAAATAATTCCAATTGAAAATTTTTGCAGAATTGTCTAAGACCAGTAATTATACGATCACAAGTAGGGTTAGAACATACCTTGGTGTGATCTGCTGCTAAAGCTTCATTTTCCTCCATCGGGCTCTCCTCAGGTTCATCTTCAGTCACAACAAAAGCATGCTCTTCATCTTCATCCCTTTCCATGGCAGCAATCATTGCATGAGACATACTAAACTCTTTCAATTGAGGAGTCCAATCATAACCTCCTCCTTCCTGAACAACCAGAGCCTTTGCTTCAACCTTACCTTTGACCTCAGCAGCATTCTTCTCTTCGACCTTCTCTTTCTTAGGCTTAGTGCACTCCCTAGCAAAATGCCTGTATTCATCAAAATTGTAGCACCTCAGCTTGCTTTTGTCAAACCCCATCCTTATCTTGTCTTGATCTTTCTAGACGTTTCTCCCTGTCTTTGCCATGAACTTCTTTGCTCTGAAGACTGCCATAGCCATCTGCCATGAGACATCCAACATCTCAACATCTTCAGGATTTATCTGGTTCAGCTCACCAGACAACATATCAGTAGGCACAAGAGTTCCGGCCATGAGAGCATGGTAGCTGTTCATAAAACCCATACCAAGAGCAAAATTGGGATCATTTGTATCATCAGGGTTGACATTTCCACTTGAACTTCCTTGAGGTTGAGCCACAAAAGCAGTTGACTTTGCGACTGAGCTTGATCCATTTCCAGTTGACTTCACTTCATGCTTAGCTTCCACATCTTGTGACAACAGAGCTTGATTTAGTTTCCCTGCCAAACTAAGAGAGCTTATATGGTTCAACTCTCTCTGCTTGTCATCAATTAGCTTGGACTTGAGTTTGTTGATCATTTCATCAAGAGACAGCTCACTCAGCTTGTTGTTATCCTTAATGATTGAGATATTGGTGTTCCAAGACTTTGGTAAACTATTCAGCAGCTTCAAATTCTTATCTTCCAATTCTGGCTCCACACCATAGCTTGACATTTCTGCCATCAGAGACACAAACCTTTGCACCTGTGCTTCAAAAGATTCACCTTGGATATGGTTGAACAGATTGAATTTCTGTTTCAACATTTGCTTGCGACTTGCCTTAATGTCTGGATTTCCCTCATAGGCCACAATCAAAGCATTCCAGAGATCCTTCGCTGTCTTGCAGTGCTTAAATCCTTGAGCAATGTCAGGTGTTAGTGCCATGGTCATAATTGCAAACGCCCTCTCAGCCTTGTTGCATCTTTCCCAGTCATCATCATCAAACTCTTCTTCAGTCTTAGCTTTTCCTGCTTTAGCTCCTTCTCCATGTATAGGTACATGTGGTCCATTAATCACTGCTCTCCACAATCTTAAGTCAACACTCTTCAAGTGGTTTTCAAACCGATATTTCCATTCCAAAAAGTTATCCGCCGAGGTGAGTCTAGGTGGGCGAGTGATGGATCCAATTTCAAAATCTAGCTTCTGATACATACTTGGTTCGAAATCCATTACGATAGCAAAGGTAACCTAATTCTAAAGTCCAAACATCCAAAAACTGTGATTACGATATAAATCACTTGATTACGATCGTAAATGCCTGATTACGATCGTGAACACCGTTTCCGATCAAAGTCAAATCGCAAACACCAATTCCGATTGTGAGAATCGTAAACACCGATTACGACTATCGATTACGACTCCGTATATCGTAAACACCTGATTCCGATAAGATCCAATCGTAAACTCCAATTACGATTAAATGAGCCGTAAACAACGATTACGACTAGAGATTCCGGTCAGGCAAAATCGTAAACACCGATTACGACCAAGCAACGTCGTAAACACCAAACTCTCGATCGTAAACGCGATGAAAATGGTTTCTTGAAGTCGTAAACACGAGAATACAGCAGATCTTCAACCGATGAACTCGTAAACACCCCGAAAACCCAGAAAAACGATCGTAATCACAAAGAACAGCAGCAGCAGGAATCGTAAACACCCAGAAACGCTTCAAATCTTCAAAAACAATAACTTTAACCCAGAAATCTGCTTGAATCAATATCGTATGAGCCTCGAATCAATGATTCTTAGCTCTGATACCAATTATTGGTCCGAGATCAAACCGTCAACACGATATCTAATCACAAATGAGTGCGGAATCCTCAAATGCAATCGATTCAAGAAACAAGTAGAAGAAATAGATTCAATCTATGAGAAAGATTGAATCTTGAATGATAAACTCTACAAGTGAAGCTGATCGTAAACTTGAAAGCACATAGAAATCGTAAACTTGAAGTTGTATTAGAAAAGCTTGTGTAAATCATAAACACATGAGGCTTATATAGTGCCTCTTACATTAACCTAGCCAAATAGTAAACACATTAGGCCCAATCATAATCATAACAAAATCGGCCCACATGGCTCCAAACAATAACTAAATAAGCCCAAAACGAACTAAAGCTAGCCCAATAACTAATGTTCATGCCTCAATAAAATATAGCCTAACAGTGATTCCTTTGGTTTGCTCTGAAATCTTGAACAGAGGCAGACTCCAAACATGATATCGGGACGACTTGCCGTCAAATACATCAACGAACCGATCATCGAACGGTATAAGTGCTCATCCACCGAGACTCAATGAGGATCAGTATTCAGTCTGTGACGAGTTTCCACTGTTGTAGAAAATCCCTTAGAGTCGTGAAACCCGAACTTCTTCAGTATTTCTTTAACATATTTCCCTTGGCTGATCAGAATACCGTCTGGTGACTGTTTCACTTGAATTCCCAGGAAAAATGTTAATTCACCCATGGCACTCATCTCGAACTTTTTCTTCATCAAGTCCTCGAATGCATGACACAAATTCACGTTCGTTGACCTGAAAATGATATCGTAAACATATACTTGAACCAAAAGCATATACTTTCCGACGTGTCGAATGAAGAGAGTCTGGTCAATAACACCCCTTTTATACCCATTTTCCAGAAGATATGTAGACAATGTCTCGTACCACTTCCTCGGGGCTTGGTGTAGACCATAAAGGGCCCTGTCAAGTTTGTAACATTTGTTTGGAAATGACTTGTTCACAAACCCGGGAGGTTGCTGTACGTACACATCCTCTTCCAGTTCACCATAAAGAAATGCAGTCTTAACATCAAGTTGGTAAACCGTGATGTCCATAGACGCAACATAAGCTAAGAAAATCTGAATGGCTACTAAACGAGCGACAGGTGCATAGACTTCGTCATAATCAATGCCGTCTTCTTGCATGTAACCTTTCACTACTAATCGAGCTTTGTTTCTGATGATTATTCCACGGTCGTCTCGTTTGTTCTTGAAAATCCACTTAACCGGTATGGGTTCAACCCCCTTTGGAGCTTCAACAAGATGCCAAACATTGAGCAATTTGAACTGAAGTAACTCTGCTTGCATGGCTTCAATCCAATTGTCATCTTTGAGAGCAGCAGCAACTGAAGTTGGTTCTTCTTGATATATGAAGAATGAAAATAGACACGAGTTAACATGTTCTATTTGACTTCGGGTGATCCTTTTGTCTACGGGGCCTATAATCTGGCTTGTTGGATGAATTTTATGAACCCTTGATTCTTCAATAACGGTGTCATCGATGGTAGATTCAAGGTTCCCAATTTGCAGATCATTTCCCGGGACCTCACCGGTGTCAATTTCAGCTTCAACTTCTGAGTCGGAATCATGATTTTCAGGAGCAGTTTCCGTGTTGGTTTCCCCCTGAACTGCGGCAGGTGCTGGTTCTGTTTCTACAATAACTGGATCTGGCACTGGAATTACTGTTTCATCAGGAGTTGCTGATGAAGTTGATTCTCTGGATCGATATACTGACTCACTCGTCTGATTTCCCCATGTTAGATCAGGAGGGTCTGCTGAATAGATAGTTCCCAAAATCGATGAAGAAACCGGAGCAAATGTGTCAAAGGTCGGAAAATCTCCCTCACGAGCATCATCATCTGAGATAGTATTTCCTGAAACACCAGAATCAACAATATTAAAAGTAGAAGAAAGAGAGTCAAGGTCATACATGCTATCTGAATCAGGTTCTCAAGTGATCTGAGTGTGCTCGTTAAATTTAACTTGAGTTCTTTTGTTGTATACTCGATACGCCACTGAGGACATAGAATATCCAACAAAATAACCTTCATTTTCCCTAGGGGCAAACTTGGCTAACTGATCAGACTGTATAAGCACAGTACAAGGACATCCGAACGGTTTAAGTCTTGTTAAAACAGGTTTTTGTTTAGAAAACAGTTACACATATTTTTAATTCAACTAATTACAAAATAAAGGTTACAACTCAGTCCGACATACGGGGCAAACGAGCAACAAGTTGCGCCGCAAGCCCTTTTTGAATAGCAAAACCTAAGCGGATGAAAACAAGTTTCTTAGCTCTAGGAGTCACTATATGTCCATGCATAACCTTCTGGATCCGCCCGAGCGTGTCCGCAGCCTCTGACGCGAGGTGCCCGAACGTGTCAAAAGCAAAGGGGACAAATACATGCTGATTCTCGAGACATGCCTTCTCGTGCTTGTCCACCTTACCCGCAGCCGCCTTAGCAGCAGCCTGCCCCGCCGTGAAAACTCCAGAGCCAAAGCCCGCAAGGGGAGAGACCCCAGTCAGATCAATGCAAGCGTGCTTCCCCCTTGACCACCCAAACACCAGGATGTCCGTCGGTCTAAGGGTTGAACGCCCCTCTTTTGGGTCAGTTAAGAAGTTGACAGGGGCTTCCTTCTTGGCTGAAATCCCAGCCTTTCTGAAAATGTCAAATAGCACATCCCGGACCCAGTCATGACGGTACTTGAACCCCGGGAGATCTTTACAGTGAACCGCGTGCTCCCCAAATGAGTCCAAACACGCCTTGCGGCAAACAGGGCACTTCTCATCCGCGGGAAAGAGGGGTATCATAAGCCGGTACTTGAGGATAGATCGGTATTCGACCGATAACATGCGTTGCCCGAGCCCGTCAATGGGGAGAGCATGGAGGAAATCTTGGGCATGTGGTTGACGAATACAGCTCCACACCGCTTTTTGCCTAGCATTCATATTAAACCGGGTCTCCATATCCAACACGATTTTGCTGAAATGGGCATTCGCCAAAACATGTTGGGGTTTTGGTGGGGCGGTGTCCTTGTCAGAGAAATCGCTAAGATCAAAACCCGGTACGATGTCACGCAGGGCAACCAGAGCGAAAGTATAATCCGAGTCCATACCACAGACCCCGCTCTCCCGCAAGATGTGGTCCTGCAGCCCCCAAGATTGGGCCCGGGACGCAACAAACGCATAAGACGAGGCCTCCAAAGCCGAAGAAACCCCGAGTCCTCCGTGCCGAATAGGCAGGGAAGCAAGCCGCCACTGAAGGTCCCCAAAATAAGCCCCTCCACAGACCACAATCTTTTCAACTGTCTCGCGCAGGGTCTGATCAAAACAGGAGGCCGCCCCAATGTGCATGTGGGCGGGAGGACAAGTCTCGCAGGACCGATAAACTGACTCGCTTGGCTAATTTCACCCATGTAAGAGCGAAGCAGGAGGAGTCTGCTGCATTGACGGGTCCCAGAATCTTGGTGAAGGATGTGCATCAGAGCGGCAACGTGTCAGAAGCCCTCTTGGACGCCAATCTCCCTCAACGAACCCACCATCCCTACTGCGCTAGCCCCTCCAAGGAGCTTTACCCCTAGGGCCGGCCATACTAGATGCCCGAGGAGAAGAGAGCCCAGGCCGATTCATCCTCCCATCTGCAAGCACGGTTCTCAAAACAATCTCCGTCTGCTCGTTAGATATTGACGTTGCAAGACTCCAAGGAGGGGCTCGAGTTCTCTCGTAATATAATCGATGCAAAGCTTAGGCCACTTCCTCGGAATCCCCAATGAGAGTGTCCATCGTCAAGGTACCACGTGTGAAGGAGGCAGGCTTGGCTAATTTTCTCGAATCTGGCTGCGTAAGGGGGTGAAGAACAAGGGCATCCAATACGGTTTAGAGTCGTGCCCAAACAGGATCTCCCTGTTTAGCACCCCAGTTCGAACGGCGTCTTATTAGCATGCTTGACCAAGAGCGTTCTGTTCCGAACGTAGCACGCAGTATTCACTGTTCTGCCCAAAAAGAGAGTTTAAGGTTAGAATCCGCAAGCATGGTTCTGGCAGAATCAATGATGGTTCTATTCTTCCGTTCCGCTACACCATTTTGGTATGGCGTGTACGGTGAACTGAACTGTCATGTGATGCCCTTCAAATTGCAAAAAGCGTCAAATGTTTGATTCTTGAACTCCGTCCCATTATCTGATCTGATTATTCTGACCCGCTCTCTGCCGGCGTTTTCAATGCGAGTAACGAAATTCTTCAGTATCTCAACTGTCTCAGATTTTTCTCTCAGGAAGAACACCCATGAGTATCTGGAGTAGCCGTCAGTAACAACGAGACAATAACACTTTCCCCCTAAGCTCGTGATGTTCACTGGCCCGAAAAGATCAAGATGGAGTTGCTGAAGAATTTTCGTTGTTCTACCAGGTGGCTTCGGCTTGTGAGACGTCGTGTGCTGTTTTCCTTTGGAACACGCAAGACAGTTATCGACATGGACAAATTCTTTTTCCTATAGCCCAATAACGTGTTTTCCTCTTACGAGTCGATTCATGTTCCTAAAGTTAACGTGACCCATTCGTCGGTGCCATATGGTTGAGTCTTCTGCCGATGCCTTTACTAGATAACAAGCGATTGAATTTGCTGGATTTGCTTCTGCCATATCCAAAGCATACAAGTTTCCTCTTTGATGTGCTCGAAACAAGATCTGCTCTTCAGGTATCTTGACACCAGGCTTCAGAATTAGACACTCGCGATCATTGAACACCATTGGCATTTGGTTATCGCAGATTTGCTACACACTGAGTAGGTTGATACTTCAAAATTCGATACCAGGTTAACCTTGTCAAATGAAATTTATCCGCTTGTTAAGAGAACGTTTCCTATTATTCTTCCGCCATACACATCTCCCCTAAAGGCAACAGAACTACCGTTAGATATTGTTTTGACATCATACAGCAAGTCCCTTGTTCCCTGTCATGTGCCTGGAGCACCCGCTGTCCATGTACCATGTATTTACAGCTTTCCGGATGCGTCCCTGCACAAGCAAAGAAATTAATTAGTTTAAGGAGGGACCCCGGTCATATTGACCTTTGGGTCTTCTTGTTAACGGGTTTCTTCACAGTTCATGAAGATGGTGCGGATGAAGACGATGGAGCTGATGGAATAACTGAAGGTGGAATGAAGGTAGTTGCAGGCCTTGGAGCTATCATTGGCCTTTGAGACGAAAATGGCCTTGGTATAAAGCCGGGTCTTGGCCATGGGTTCCATGACCTGATTGGAGTCAGACTCGGTGCTTTCATCCTTGGTGGTTGTCTGATGTGAGGCTAATTTGAATACAAGCTTCCCCCTAAGCCTTGTGGTAGATACAGGGCTTGACTCGGAATGTACAGTTGGTTGGGATAAGACTGTTGGAACATAGAATCATCCCGCAATTCCATGAAGTCTTCACTGCAATTACCGTAGTTTCTCGAGTGGAGGTGTGTATTCCGACCAGCAGTTGCTTGTTGCTCATAGTAGTTTACATGTGGCATTGGTGCGTTGCCATAGGTGTTGTACCCTTGATTGTAGATACACCCCCTTACATCGTGATGAGGATTGCCACAGATAGCACAACCATTTTGCACAGTTGGAGCATTTGGAACAACAAAAGCAACATTTTCATTAACAGGATCACCACAGATGAGTGTTCAACATATGAAGCAGCAGGAGTCTTCTCATCATCAGTAATAACCTTCTTTTTCCTTCTTCTTGTTCTTTTCTTCTTTTACAACAACAGCTTCAGCACATTCTGTCATTGGATTAGAAGGCTCTACCACGATCAATGCATACTCATCAGTTGTTGAAGAGGTTGCTTCAGTTACTTTTGGAACACTCTTCATTTTTGGTTTGACAATCTTTACCAGTTCAACTTTAGAGTCAACAACTCCAGTGGGAGCACAACTTTCAACAAGAGCCTTTGATTTGCTTGAATGAGGAGATTGCCCAGCATGTGGTGTTGATGTAGAGTGAGTTCCAGTTGAGGCACTTGGAATAGAATTCACCTTAACATCGGTGATCACAAGACCCGCTTGTGTGTGCATGACAGTCTTACCATGTTTGAGTGCCATTTCAGCAAATGCACGATTGAACTCATCCTCATTCACATCTGACTGATCAGTGAATCCCTTGTTGGAATTCTACTTAGGCTTTCGCCTTCGTGTGTTCTTAGCTCGTTTTGGAGCAATAGTGGTTTTTAAAATCTCGTAGTTGTCGTCAAACAAAAACGATTGACCATCCACGGCAGATGTTTTCAACAAATCAAGGAATTCATGTTCAGCTGCCTCTTTAGTCAGAGTCTCAAAAAGACTAGTATCAACACCTTTTAAAACATCAGAACTGACTTCATCAAAGTGAAGTGCGACATCGGTTGGTGGGAGATCAGATCCACTCGTGTGGGTAGAGAGCTGATCTTCCATCTTTTGGATTTTGGAAGCACTTGGAACCAACTCAGGATTAATGAATTTTAAGTGACTCTTTGAGTTAATCTTGGTTAACTCGGGAACTCTATAATATTTATGGTTAAGCGGATGCTCTGCCGCACTATCATTAATTTCCCTTGTCAAGCCAAGTCCAGTTTTAAGTCTAGCAAAAATATCACGAGCAACGGCATTGCCAAGAGTTGCTGGATTGAGTTTTAACAAATCAATTGTTTCTCGAGCCTGAGCATAGCTCGTCCTCAGAGAAGTTAGTTTTTTCAAAAGATCAGTTATTTGAATTGTTAGAGTTGTTTCTGTATGCTTCGTGACCTCAATGTCATCTTGTAAAGACTTGATCTTAATAAAAACGTCTTTCTCATTTTCTTTTAACTTCTCAACTTGACTCTCACTCTCATTCGCCTTACTGAGTTACTTAATGTTGTAAGCGCGATAGCGAGCTACAGCCTCAATACATGTATCAGAACATAAAGCAAGTTTTACCTCATCAGGGATGGTTTCACGTTGAAGTTCTACAAGCCTCTTACTTGCCTTAGATTCGACTTCAGATGAGCTCACCTCAGTAACAGTTCCAGTGTCTTGAGCATTATCTTCACTCAGATCATCAATTTCAGCCATTAAACAGAAGTTAGTTGGAACGAGAGGGTCAATTGTGTTAGACACGCTCTCCATCATTTGCTTTCACTACAAGAGCATAGTTGGTCTGGCTAGAAGACGGATTCTAAGACGAGGAGGTCCAGTTGTAGTTTGAGTCTTCAAGCGATACCAAAACCTTGTTGCTTTCATCCGATCTTTGTGGTTGTTGAGAAGATGACAATCCTCATTGAGAGACATTTGAGCTGGTGCCCTGTGGCTTCTGGTATGACGAGCTGCCTTGTTTCTAATAAGATTGGGTAACACCACCACTCTCCTTTTGATGAGATTGATTACTTCCACCAGAATTGGATTGCCCGTTCCACGTACTCAGCTTAGGACATTCACGTGCAAAGTGCCCCAATTCTTGACCGTTATAACATGGCACTTTTGACTTGTCAAAGCCGATGTTGGTGTTTCAGGGAGCTTGAAAAAGCTTTCTTCCAGTCTTCTTGAAGAACTTTCGAGTTCGAGCAACTATCATACCCATTTTCCGTTTGATATCGATCTCTTCGAGATCATCAGCAGAAACTTGGTCAATGTCTTCTTGACAGACGGTCATGGACTCAAGACTTCCGGACATCTGAGAATTCATGCAAGCTAGAAAAGCATTGCATAAGTCGGAATCCATGCTTGTGTTCGGATGGGATGTAGGAGATGATTGCTGAATGAAGTAACCAGTTGGAAATTGTTGCACAAATGTCACATTTGGAGTCTGGCCGGTGACGGGAGCAATGACAGCTTTAGTTGGAGGAGCAGCTGGAACAGAAGTAGTGGCAGGTGGGCTTTGACTTGAAGGAACAGGGAATTGGAACCCGTCATCTAGGTCGGGAGCAATGAACGCAGCATTGGGAGCAGTTGAAGAACTCCTAACAGTCACAACACCGATGAGAGACTTTCCATTGTGCTCAACGGCTCGAACTACATACTCACTTTGCTTGTCGATCATATCCATATAGTCGGCAGTAGAAAGATCATTACTATCGAGCAAGTAAGTCACATATGAAGCGAACTCTTGAGGAAAGGAGTGAAGGACCTTCTTGATGATGGCACTATTTTCAGGTCGGATGTTCTTTGTCGTCATCTCAGTGATTATGCGGCAGAATCGATTGACATGTGTTTCAAATGATTCGCCTTGCTTATGAGAGAACGTGTTGAATGCCAACTTGATCTTATAAAATCTTCTTTCCTTAGTAGCCGGGTTGCCTTCATATTTTTTTTCCAAGCCTTCCCAGATCTCATGAGCCGATGTGGCAGCACGAAATTGGTACTGCAACTCATCATTGATAGCCATCTTAATGCACCCAAGTGCACGCATGTCAGTTTTCAATTGAACCTTTTCTGCAGCATCCAACTTGTTTCTTGGTTTGGCAATCATCTTCTTTGGTGGAGGATCAGCACCAGTGGCAGCTGCCACAGTGCTAGCAATGGTAGCCTCTTCCACTTCAAACACAGCGGAACCTTCGACTACAGAAGTCAACAGGTCAAAGTCAACGAATTCCAAGTAAGATAGGAATTTCGCCTTCCAATCATCGAAGTCACTTGCCCCCATCAGTTTAGGAGGCCTATTGTTGCCTTGTGTGGCAGAAGTGAGGTGATCCGACATGTTGAAATGATCAACACTAGTCAATTTCGAGACAAAGTAAGCTAACGGGTCAAACGAGTTGAAATCGGTTCACTTGCTTGCAAAGTTGTAAAATGCTTGAAATCACCCAAATCCTACGAGACAAACAATAATAAACATCATTAGTCATTAGAAAGAGAGATTTCAGCAAAAAATTTTGAAAAGTCAAATTTTCAGACTTAGCCAAAATTTGAACAGCTTGATCTTGAGCAAATTCAAACTCAGAAATCAATGTTGACATAATCAAAGTTTAAGATCATCAATAGTTTCAAAATTCATGTAGGGATACTTTACTCAACTGTCACAAACTCCAAAAATCACTCTAGATGACCTAAATCGATGGAATAGTAACATTATGTGAAGAACACCAAAAATCACCACTTTTAGCCTCAAAAATCTTCAATACTTGATGTTTTTGAGAGAGATTAGTGCCTATAGCAAATCTGTGGCGACCCTAAAACTTTTGCTTTCTTTCCCCAGCAACAACAGCAACAACGACAGCTGAGGCTGCGAACGCTACAACGCAAGAATAATTTTCAGGACGAAAATTCCATTTACAAGGGGATGATGTGACATCCGAGAATACCAAGGTTAACTTCCGTTAGACAATTTCCGTTAGTTACGTTATAAGTGTTAACTTAGTAACTAATGCTTAGTAACTAATGCTTAACTAGGCCGAATACGTCCACGACCTTTGGTTGATCACAGAACCCGACCACTTGTGTTATGTGTTTATGTGTTTATTGTCATTATGTGCAATGTGATTTAAACGCATGATTTAGTATTATTAATAGCATGACAAATTCATGGATTGTGCTTAGAATGTAAATTGGCCCTTTTTTGTTGCCAGCGAAACTACCGGGCGAAACTGTAGATTCGCTCGGTGGCCGGCTAAGCTGTTTGATTTGCATGTGTTCAGAGCCACTTTCGCTTGGCCAGCGAAACTAGCTCCAGATATAAAGACCATAAAACCCTAATTACTCCCCATTTGCATAAACCACACAAAACACACACACACCCTCTATCTCTTCTCCTGTGAAATCTGGTCAGCCGAGAAATACTACGAGCCGACGTGATCTCAGCCTCGAGACATCATCCATTCGGATCCTAGATCAAACCATGAGTCTCCAAAAACCATTTTTATGCCTTTTCTATGTGTTTTCTTAAAAAGCATGCTTAGATCTTCATGAAATCGTGTATGCTTGTAGTATGATGCTTAGGAATGCTAGATATGTCATAAAGTCTGTAACTTTACGTGTGAAATCAAACCATAATGAAGATTCATGCTAGTTAGGTTAACTTTGTGCTAAAAATGAGCTTTGAGGTGTTTTTGGTGATTTGATGATGAAAACTCATGTTTAAGATGTTAAAAATTTCCTCTGTGATGTTGGTAAATGTTTATGCATGCTAGATATTGAATTACATGATGTATGGAAGCTGTTAGATTGATTTTGGTCTTAAAAACGAGTCTTTTTCACGACTAGCAAAACTGGGCATTCTTTAGGAGAAACTGTAGTTTCGCAGACCCTTTGAATATTCATCCGGCGACACTATGTAGCGAAACTATAGTGTCGCCTGTGTATTGCCTGAACGAAACTACCGAGCGAAACAACCATAGACCTTGTCCCTGAACGAAAGTTCAAACCAATTTCGAGCGAAGCTATGCTAGCGAAACTGTGTCATCAGTTTCGAGCGAAACTAGCAAGCGAAACTGTGTCCTCGGGTATTACCCAGCGAAAGTGCTGCCCGTGCACACAGCGAAACTGTGTAGCGAAACTGGGTAGCGAAACTATAGCGAAACTGTGTAGCGAAATTGTGCCAAGACCAAAACCCAAACTTGTGCAACTTATTTGAATGTTATGCCATGACTTACATGATTATGCAATAATGAACATGTTTTGATTCCTGAGTTATGTGAACCCTCATTTATGATCAACCATCGGTGTCGTGCGTCGGTATGTCGTGTCATAGTTCCAACGTGCTATGTTATGGGCCATAGTGACGTAAGTTAAATATTAGACACAAACTAATACTTAAGACCTAAACGTGTTCTTAGGTCTTCGATAAGCAAACAATACTTGGATTATTTAGCAAGTGTAGCAGTGCAACCAAAGGTGAGTGTCACTAACCCATTTACCGTGAGCCCGTTTGGGTCACACTGAATAACTTAATGAAAAACAATGCTGACAACCTTATGAGTGCTATGCACCTCTCTGATGAACTTGAAAACTTAGGAGTGCTTGGCACCCACTTGATGAACTTGAAGTGTTTTATGGGAGACACTTGTGAAATACTTAAACAACTATTTCTAAAACGAAACTGAAAATGTTTTCGGGATTCATGAGAACCCAAAGTAAACCGTTTTAATATGGCTAGTGTAGGTTAAAGTCTAACCACATGATATCACATGATTTCTAAGGATTGCCTTATAACTGAAACAGTCCTCAACTTAATTGTACCATTAATTGTAAAGCGAGGGGATGTTGGGTAGATCTACTGGAGTTTGACAAACTCCACCTCGTGACACGGGAAGTGCACGGAGGTACAGTATCAGCCTATCTGACCGTGATCCCGAGAGGACACGGGGGAGGCAAAGCCGCGATGACGTATGTCCGCAAAACAAAATAGATGATGGCAATGCCACTACAATATTAGTCAGCTTTGGTACAAACTTCCTTAGTGCATGGAACAAGGAATAGCTACCCGCGATATCGGTTGAGCACCTTACCTATACAAAACTAGTACATACCCGATAACGTATGTTACGGACATTACTTTTACTAAACCACAATACTATGATTATGGATATCACTAAGCATCGCTTCTCACAATTAAATGTTACATAAGTATATGTTGACACGATTATGATTATGAGACCGGGCCACTTCATGACAAGCCCACCGTGAACTCACCAACTGTTAGGTTGACACTTGCGTGGTTTAAACTTTTGCAGATCGCTGAGGAGTATCCGGAGCGGGTTGGCATGGCACATGAAGGCATTTTACTTTTCTTTAAATCATATTGGGAATTTAAAACAATGACTTTGTAAAGCACGTGGTTAGTGCTAAGACAATATTTTCCGCTGCGTATTTTGAGACTTTATTTTATGATATATATTTGGACTTACTCTGATTCGTTTAGTATTTGTAACTAATGGTTGTGGTCCTGGTTTGCTCGCACCCCTTAACGGTATAAACTCCGTTAGTGGTTATTTGGGGGTGTGACAAAATCCATCCAAAATCAACAACTCATATGAGATTTTCTCCATTTTGAGAAAACCTTAAAAAATGAAGAACAAGACTCTGATACCAATTGTCAGGACCAGATTTGAGCACGTTGTTCTCATATGATTCATCACACAAGTGCGGAAATCATGTGTGATGGTCGATTCCGGATGAATGTGCATCAATGCTCTCCCATTTTAATGATTCCTAAAGCTCAAGAACACACACACAAAAGATCTCTGTAGAAGATACTCCTTGAAGCGTACCCATTAGGGTTTTCCAATTGGTATTTATACTACCTGATAGCTTGGGACAAAAAGAATGTTTGACACAATACAATCATTACCTAGTATTCAGTAAAATATTCCAACAGGACAACGAGTTCGCTAAGAGTTAAATCAAGTTCGCTACCACTTATCAAGTTCGCTAACAAGTACGCTAGGTAACAACACGTCCGCTAACAAGTACACTAAGCATTAACAAGTCCGCTAACATGAACAAGTACGCTAACAAGTTCGTTAAGAACAAGACAAGTACGCTAGGAACAAGATCAAGACTGCTAAGTAAACAAGTTCGCTAGGAATAAACAAGTCCGCTAAGATAAGTAATCAAACAAGTACGCTAAGAGTAAAACAAGTCCGCTAGGAACATAAGTCACAAGTCCGCTAAGAAGCATAACAAATACGCTAATCACATAAACAAGGTTTACCAAGTACATATCCAAAGTCAATTACAAAACAAAGTATCAATTACAAGGTAAGAAAAAGAAAGGTTTGTGTTTCTAACAAATAGGTTCTAACAAAGGAAGGCTTGAGTGGACTAAAAGAGGTGCTTTCCTTGAGGTTTCAAGGGAACAAGATGAAGAATCAAAATCCGAACCTGAAGTACCTCCACTCAATGTATCTGTGGCAGAAGATCATGATGTGTTAGCAAATGTTCCTGTGAATGTTCAGGGAGAACCTGAGAATATAACTTTGGATGAAGAAAATGTGATGGATGACATTTTCCTGGAAAATGAGAATTTGACAGACGATATTTATGGGGATCTAGGGCCAATCAGTCACAAGAGAACAAGGGATGACTTGACCTCTTCTTCAAGCAGTGGTTCAATTCCACAAGAGTTGGATGTTGATTTTGTTGTTGATGATGTTCTTACAGAACCTATTCCTGTGCGTGAACCTTCACTGAGAAAGAAAGCTGATCCAAGAACTGTCAGATTTAAATTCCAGAAGACAAGCTCAAACCTGATGGTGTTTGAACCATTAGGTGTAAATGTTCAAGATGATGAAGTGTATGAGCCTGCAAATGTACAGAGCACATTTTAGGGTGACGATCAAGCTGATATTCAAGAGCCAACTCCAACTCATACTGAAAGTCCTATTCTGAATGAACATAGCCCAGTTCATGAGGAAAGGCAACTCTTCGATGTGGATAGCACGTTTGTTGTGCCAAGCCCAGTGAGAGTAAACTTTTCTACTGAATCAAGCCAGCCTCCCATCATACCAAGCTTTTGTCCTTATCCAACACTTGTCGGAGAGAGTGTTCAAACTGGTGATCTCCCGGTAGACCTTCGAATAAGTGTTGATCCTCAAATCAACTTCCTTCTATCTCAAAACACGAGGAGAGAGGGAGAGATTAAAGAACTGAAGGAAGAAAACAAGAGGTTGAAGGAGAAGGAGAGCAAGAATGAAGCCAGTATTAAATTTTTGTATACATGATATCTTGAACTGAGGAAGAAGTTGGAAGATTTGAAGGAAGCTGATAGTTCAAACATTCAGAGTTCTTCTCAAGGTGCTCAAACTGCTGATGTAGTGCATAAAGATGAAGGTGATGACACCATTGAGATGGCTGACTATGTTCGAGGAGGAAGATTCATCTCGAAAGCACTAGAAAGCCATGAAAATTGGTTCAAGGATTTTATCCAGGGACCTCCCCTAAGTTGTACTCAATTGATGTGGGAGAAAGTGAAGTTGACAAAAGGGGGAGCCGTGAACCTATTATGTGCTGGAATTACAATGCAGATAAGAAGTTGTTTGCTGTAATCAGAGATGGCTATAGTCTAGTGGAGTACTACACTACTGGATTGAGACAGAGATGAGAAAATTGATGAGGGTTCCATTTATTAACAGATGGATGAATGCACACGGAGACCTGTTCGTAACAATCTAATGAGCCATCTTGAGGAAAACTTTGCAAATTTTGACCTCAAGCAAGCAAGATGGGTTCAGACTAGAACTGACCCTGTTACAAATGAGCCTGTAGGAGAAGTGAGGCGACCACCCACCAAGAGAACTCGAGTGATCAACATGTTGGACGAGATTGAAGATGGCACACTTGTGAGGAATTTTGATAATTGGTTTTATGATCCAACAACTCATGAGGTGGTGGTAGTTTGCAAGAAGATGAGAGAATTCTGCTTCTATGATCCAGTTGATCTGCTAAGGTTTGGAGAGCGTGATATCAAGCTCCTGGCCACCCAACCTATTCTTGGTGATGAGCTTGACTTTGAGAATGCTATAAGGGTGGGAATATTTCATGGTACAGCAAACCGGATTATAGAGCGTGAATGGTGGTTAAGGAAGGAGTCTCACACCTTCCGTTTTGATTTGCTTCTACCATAGATTGTCTAATGGTTCATGCCTAGAGGAAGATTGTTGGGCTATATTTAAGTGAGGCATGAACATTAGAGAGGTGGGCTTACATTGGATTGGGCTTGTTATGATTATGACATGGGCTTGATGGGCCGGTTCACTTTAGTGGGTTTACGATTATGTTTAGGGCTTTTGTAGGGTAGTATAAATACCCATGTAATTTATGTTCATGACTAGTTTTGTGATTACGATTTTCCGTGTTCCCTTTTGTATTCACGATCGTAAACTCAGTTTTATAGAAGATTGATTGTTCTCCATTCAAGATTTGATTGTGTTACTTTGTTCTTCATCTTGAATCAAGGCTTTTTCATCATCTTCTTCTCGAATATCACATAAACAAGGTTTCCGCACTTGTTTGTGTTTACGATATCGTGTTCGATTATTGTTTCGGGACCAACAGATACCTTTCAGTTTAAAGTTTCAGAAAAACTTTGAGGTTAGTAAGATATTTCATGAAATTTAAGTTAAGTAGAATACTCCTCCATCAACAACTTTTCAATCATCGATAGGTCTTCTAGAAGTATCTGCACACTGGTCAAACTGATTAGTTCATAAATGACCCGAAGCAAAGTGCTTCTAGTCGACCAGTGTCCTGGTTTTGCTTTGAAACCACCTTAGGTTTCCATTGTTATTTTGGTTTTGGTAACTCAGTTTTTGATGAATCATTCATAGGTGACTGTGATGAAGAACCTACATTTTGAATCTTTTGAAAAATAGGAATAAAACGTTTTTGTTTTAGAAAGAATGTATGCTCAACTTCATCAAAAGCTCTGCCTTATTCATCAAAAAACTTTGGTTTGGCAGGTTTACCAAAAGCTGGAATCTTTTGAAATCTTTGATTTGAATCAGCAGGGATTGGACAATCTTTTGTCATATGCCCTTTTTGGCGGAAAATATAGCATAAGCGACCAGCTTTGTCCCACCTTTTAGGTGCCTGCACAATATTACAAACATGAATATCTTTAACATGATCAAAGGAAGGATCATATACCTGATGTCTGTGATCATGAACCCATTTGGATGATAGGCTTTTAGAGATAGAACTATTAGAAGAAAATATGCAGTTTATTCTTCATGGTTGTTGAAGCAGCATCTTTGACAAATACCTCTAAAATCTTCCGTGCATCGACGCCATGAAGATGAAATTCTTGATCAGAAAATAGTTGTTCCGAACCCGTGAGTTTGTAAAACCTTTCGGGTTGAACTTTTTCAGCTTTGAATATCTCCTTCTTGATTTGCTTCATTTTGAGCTTTTGCAGATTTTGTTGTTTATGTTGATACATGGTCCTTGTTCGTCATGTGAAGTATCGAATACAAGACGGATTCACACAAGTTTTCTGAGGTCCGAACTCAGGCCGAACCTGGAGTTCGGACATGGCCGAACCATAAGCCGAACCTGAGGTTCAGACCAGTAGTTTCTCTAGTATATATATGAGAGTCTTGTGTTGTATTCAGGGACGATAACGGTCTGAGCTTTTGTGTCATATACTCTGATTGTACTCTGTGGTTATCTCTGTGGTTAATACAAGTTAATTGTATTTACTCTCTGTGTTTTACACATTTACATTGATTTCATTACGACTAAGTAGAAGATTCGCACGCTCACGCACTTTCAAGTGTATCAGAGCATTTGGTTTGCTCTACTAGTCGGAGATCAATGATTCTCGGAGTTTTGAGTTCAAATTCACAATTTTGCTAAAATGTCAATCATTTTTTAGTTCGTTTGATTGTTTCGAGTGTGCTTTTCATTCAAAATTCATTCCTGAGTTGTTTCTATCAAGTTTGCTTGAATTCCTGTCAAAAATTCCAGTCAAAAACGTTGAAAATTGAGAAAATGGCGTCGAGTGAATTCTGTCCTGTTTGAGGTTCGGACTAGTTCGGTATAACCGCTCCGAACTCAAGGTTCGGACAGAGTTCGGTCATTATAGTGAGGTTTGGTGATTGTCCGGTCAACGTTCGGACAGTGTTCGGTGATCTCGAAGCAAGTTCGGTCCTTGTTTCTCCGAAGGTCAGGTTCGGTGATAGTTCGGCGAGTTTGTGTTTCGGAATAGGTTCAGACTAGGATCGGTGATAATTCCGAGGAGTTACGGACGAGGTTCGGAGTGAGCAGTAACTAATTTTTTCGAAAATATCCGATTTTCAAGCGTTCGCGGCTATTCAAAATTCGGTTCAAGCTACGATGCAAACAATGATGAATGATAATGAAATCGGAACAAGTCAGAAAGTTCCCAAATTGCTGAAATTGGAAGATTATCATAGTTGGGTTAAACGATTTGAAGCATTTGTCGATACAAATGACATTGATATGTGGTTAGCTTTCACTGAGCAATATGTTTATCGTAAAGATGAAACTGGTGAACCTATTCTTCAAAGAAAAATGTCATCTGAACAAAAGAAAGCTTATCAAGCTGAGAAAAAGGCGTATGGTACGTTAACGATGGCATTGCCTAAAGAGTTACTTCATCAATTTGCTGGTAACTACACATCAAAAAGTCTATGGGATGCGTTGGAAAAACGATGTGAAGGCAATGACCAATACAAGAAAAGTCGACAAAAGGTTTTGAAGAAAGAGTTTGATAGTTTTAAGCATTATCAAAATGAAACGATTCCTAATCTGATTGCAAGATTCGCTCATCTGATGAGTGAAATGCGTTTGGTGAATCTTACTAAAGAAGAGGTTGATATGAAAGAAAAGATCTTCGAAGCTTTGCCTGAAAAGTGGGAGAATTATGTGATGATGATTACTCACGATAAGGATTTTTCAGGATTGTCTTTCAATGATTTGGTTCAAAGAATTCAGGCTCGGGATATGGAATTAATGGTGAACAAATCACTTCCTACACAAATTCAGAATCCTGCAGTGTATCATGGTGAAAATGACTCTACAATGAATGCTGGGAAGTCTAATATTCTGAGTTCTGCTCCTCCTACAGCATTTCTGGCAGGTAAATCTGATACTCCAAGTTATTCTTCTGCTAGTTGTACTGTATCAATTCCACGTTCTTCGACTCAAAGTGCATTGTCTGTTCAAACTGTCGATGATTATAATGCGTTGATGTCTGCATTAGTATCTTCATACTTTGGTGTTATCACTGGTTCTGTGAGTAATGCTGAGTTAGCAAATGAAGATTATGATCAGATTGATTATGATCATCTGGAGGAAATGGATCTAAATTGGCAATATGCTATTTTGGTTCGTAGAACAAAGAAATTCTTCAATAGAACTGGTAAGAAGAGACTTAATCAGGAAGGAAAGATTGGATTGGACAAATCTAAAGTGAAATGTTATAAGTGTTCATTTATGGTCACTTCGCTCGAGAATGTCCAAGTTCTACAGAAAGTAAGTTGAAGACTGGTCAACATGCACATTTAGTTTTCCATCCATCAGATAAAGCTGAAAAGGTTGAACAGAAATTTGCTACTCTTGCTCATGATTGGACTGATACATTTGTACATTCAAATGAATTTGCTTGGAATGCAGATTCAGCAGTTAAAAAGAATCATACTCCAATCTCAATTGCTTTAACTGTTTAACATGCTGATGATGAGAGCTTTTTAATTGAGTCTGATACTTCTTCAAGTGTATCTTTGATTCAAGAAGAATTACCTAAGACTTCTGAGAATTCCAAAGCTGATGAATTTAAATGTTATAAATGTGAGAAGCTGCTCAAATGAAATTGCAAGTTTTGAACAACATCGTCAAATTTCAACTGAAGAAATTGTGGTGTTAAAGAAACAGTTGGAGGATTTTCAAAATAAATATTATGCGTTGGTTCATATTCATGAAGATGTTTTGAAGGAAAAGGCTCAATTGGCTGAAGAGTGTGAGAAAGCCAAAGCTGAAGCATTAGACGCAACTCAAGATTTTGAAAATCTGTTTGAGAAGAGTTATCCGGTTCAGCAAAAATATGAAGAAGCTACTGCTCTTATTGCTATAACTGCTGTTACTGTTGAAAATTGCAAAATAAGATATCTATGCTTCAAGATGAGAATGTTTTGTACCGAGACAAGAATGAAGTATTAACTAAAGATGCTGAAATCTATAAATAGAAGAGAGAAAGTGTTCTTCAAGAACTATTTACAGAACGTGAGATCAGGAAGTTACAGACTTATGAATATGATGATCTCAATGCAAAATTCATCAAGTCACAATAAGAGGTGTTTGAAGGTCAACAGAAAATTAATGACTTGAAATTGGAGATTTTGGAGTTGAAAAGACAAGTTAAGAATTGCAATTTGTCGCCGACATTGCTAAATTTCTAATACAAGCAGGATCAGAGTTCAGAGAAGTCTAAAGAAGAAAATATTCACTTGGTACCTCAACCAGTGGATTTGATTGAAGTTACTTATGCTCAGATTGATCCACATAATGAATTGCATGACTATTCAAAGTTTGCTACTCCACCCAAGAAGACCAAGTCTAAGTCTAACAAGAAGGAGAAACCTTTGGGTGATGCTCCAAAGTTTATTTCCAAGTCGGTATTGCTGGAAAATGAGAACGTGTTTGATAAGGTTGCTTCGAGGTCTTCATCTGCAACCGAAGAAGAAAAGGTGTGACACCCGAGAATTTCAAGGTTAACTTCCGTTAGACAAACCCGTTAGTTACGTTATAAGTGTTAACTTAGTAACTAATGCATAACTAGGCCGAATACGTCCACGACCTTTGGTTGATCACCGAACCCGTCCATATGTGTTATGTGTTCATCATTGATTGTCTTTATGTGCAAAGTGATTTAAATACATGACTTATTATTGTGAATAGCATGATTAATTGTAAATACTTGATTATGTGAAAATTGCCCAAATTTGGTAGTCAGCGAAACTACCGAGCGAAATTACAGATTCGCTCGGTAGAAGGCTAGACTGATCAATGTACCCGAGACCGGAGCTAGTTTCGCCTGGCCAGCGAAACTGCCAGCGAAACTAGCCTCTGATATAAATAAACATTATAAACCCTAGTAGCCTCATTTGCTCAAACCACACAACACACACACACACACACTCTCCTGGTCAGCCGAGAAGATCACCTAAGGACCAAGACCCCAGCCTCAATACCATCATCTCACCCCATTCATCGATCCTAGAATCATCCGTGAGTCCCAAAAACTATGTTTTATGCTTTTCTATATGTTTTCTTCTTAAAGCATGCTCAAATCTTCATGTAACTGCTTGATCTGCTAGTATATTGTTTAGGAATGCTAGATCTGTACTAAAGTTGATAACTTTACGCGTGAAATCCATCCATGTTAGAGATTTGTGCAAACTAGGTCATTTTAGGGTTTTGAACCTATTTTAGAGATTTGATGATCAAAATGCATGTTAAACTTGATAAAGCTGCTTGATTTATGTTGGTAAATGCCTATGGATGCTAGATAATGAATTGCATGTATGATCAGAAGCTGTTAGGTTGACACTTGCGTGGTTTAAACTTTTGCAGATCGCTAAGGAGTATCCGCTGGAGGTTGGCATGGCACAGAAGATGTTTACTTTTATTTAAACTAATTTGGGAATTTAAAACAACATTTATGTAAAGCACGTGGTTAGTGCTAAGGACAATTAATTTTCCGCTGCGTATGTAAATTTAAGACTTTGATTTATAACTTGTGTTTGAACTAACCCTGATTCGTTTAGTATTTGTAACTATGGTTGTGGATCCTGGTCTAGTCGCGCCCCTTAACGGTATAAACTCCGTTAGTGGTATTTTGGGGGTGTGACAGATTGGTATCAGAGCCATAGGTTGCAGAGAACTGGAATCATTTTTGAAAACGATTTGGAAACTGCAACTTGAAAACCTTGGTTACAAAACGAACAAACAAATTCCCAAAGACAAAATTTTTACGTGCCAACCTGGGATACTCGCTCTGCTGTGTAAGTAAATGCTAAATACGTATGAATATATATATATATAAATATATATGTATAGACCATGTCTAAGTAGTCTAACGGAAAGACCTTAGGAAATTTTCACACACGAATACGAAATGCGACCGCGAATACGCACACTACTCTGGGGAAAGCGACAACGAAACGACGCTACACGCTACGTCCTGATTTCTACTACGACGACTACGCCGACGGTGACTTTATGGGAAGCCGACCTTCGACGATAGCACTTACGACGTTCCTCGACGACGCCTCGATTTCGCACGAAAATTTTTCTGGACTAATAGTGGGATAACGGGAACTGGCTAATATACATATTATGGGATATGTATAATATATAACCGTGACTGAACACTGGCTACTTTAACTGTTCAGCAAGATGTCTGGAAGAGGAAACGGAAGAGGTGGCATAAACATGACGCCTGCACAGCTGCAAGCGATGATTAATGAACATGTGCAAGCCGCGGTGGCAGCCGTCCAAGCTGCATATGCCGCACAGGGTAACTATTATGCCGGTTAAGGCACAAAGCAATTATATCGTGACCTGTTTAATTTTAAAATCCGAACTATCTATGCATCAGGAAACCAGCACCACTGCACGTTCAAGTCCTTCATGGACTGTAAGCCGATGACATTTTCCGGCGAAGAAGGAGCTGTAGGACTCCTTAGGTGGATTGAGAAGTCCGAAAAGGTTTTCTCCATGTGTAACTGCCCAGCTGAAAGCAAGGTGAAGTTTGCTACTGGTACCTTCGAAGGAGCCGCACTCTCCTGGTGGAACGCTGAAATTCTGATGGTTGGGCTAGACGCGGCTAACAACATGCAGTGGGCAGCGTTTAAGGAGCTAATTATGGAAGAATACTGTCCACGTGACCAAGTCAAGAAGCTTGAGGGTGAATTCCTGAATTTGAAGATGTCTGGGTCTGAAGTCGAACAGTACACTGCACGGTATCATGAATATGAAGTCCTATGCCCCACAATGGTTGATGCTGAGTTCAAACGCATCGAGCGTTATCTGGAAGGCCTCGCGCCTCAAATCAAAGGATTGGTGACTGCCAGTAACCCTGCGACCGTACAGCAAGCCATTCGTTTGGCTCACAAACTCACTGATCAAGAGGTCGAGAAAGGTACTCTACCTGCGAAAGCCACCGAGAAGACTGCCTTGAGTGGCAAGAGAAAGGCTGATGATGAAGCCCCTGAAAACTCGATGAATGTTCAGAGTGTTGGAAACAGCACTGGGAGGTCTTTCAACTCCCAAGGCCAAAGCAAGAGGTCCGGGAATAACAGTGGCAACTACCGCCAGGGCGGAAATGGTCAGAGCAACTACAAGGGTAACCTGCCCTTGTGCAACAGGTGTGGAAAGCATCATGCTGGTAATTGTAGGAAGAATATGAGCTGCGAAAGGTGTGGTAAGGGAGGCCACGAAGCGAAGGACTGTTGGGCAACTTTACCCGAGCAGCAAAACCGCCCCAGAAGGAACAGCAACAATCAAGGGAACAACTATGGGAACAATCGGGGAAATGGGAACAATGGTCAGAACCGCAACAATGAAGCTCCCAGGGGAAACGGTAACGGGAATTGTTATGAATGTGGTGCTCCAGGCCACATTAAAAGAGACTGCCCACAGCTAAGAAGACAAGGTAATGGCAATCAGGGAAATAACGGTGGGAATGGTAACGGCGGAGGTAATGGTAATGGGAATGGCAATGGTAATGGTGGAAATGGTAGAGGTCGAGTTTTCGTCATGGGCCAGGGTGAAGCTCGCAATGACGCCAACGTGATTAATGGTAAATTTATTTTGAACGGTTTCTTTGCTACTGTTTTGTTTGATTCTGGTGCTGAGAAAAGTTTTATTTCCACTAAATTTGCTAGACTAATAAATGCTAAACTGATCGACTTAGATGCTAAATATGTGGTAGAACTAGCAAATGGTAAACTTCATGATACGACTCAGATAGTTAAGGATTGTAAGCTAGAAATAGCTGGCCATACCCTAGGAATTGACCTTATGCCTTTCCCGATTGGTAGTTTCGACGTTATAGTAGGAATGGATTGGTTATCTGAGAATCGGGCTGAAATCTTATGTAAAGAAAAAGTGGTTCGTATCCCACTCGAAGACGGTAAAGTGTTAACGGTCCAAGGAGAAAAAGGTGGGACAGTCACCGGCATTATTTCATTCCTTAAAGCTCAGAAATGCCTCCGTAAGGGTCACTTCGCGATTCTTGCAAACGTCACTGATACGACACATCCCGAGCGCAAAATTGACGATTACCCGATAGTTCGCGACTTCCGGGATGTATTTCCTGAAGATCTGCCTGGCTTGCCTCCATTTCGACAAGTTGAGTTTGGGATTGATTTAGCTCCAGGTGCCGCTCCGATCGCACGCGCACCTTACCGATTGGCTGTAAGTGAACTTAACGAACTCTCCTCACAACTGCAAGAGCTACTCGACAAGGGGTTTATTCGTCCAAGTTCGTCTCCATGGGGAGCTCCGGTACTGTTTGTTAAGAAGAAGGATGGAACGTTCCGCATGTGCATTGACTACCGAGAGCTTAACAAGGTTACGATCAAGAATCGGTATCCACTTCCTCGAATCGACGATCTCTTCGATCAACTGCAAGGTTCAAGCTACTTTTCAAAGATTGATCTACGATCTGGATATCACCAGCTTCGCGTTCGTGAAGAGGATGTACCCAAGACAGCTTTCAGAACTCGGTATGGTCACTACGAGTTCCTAGTTATGCCGTTTGGGCTAACCAATGCACCTGCCGTATTTATGGATCTGATGAATCGAGTGTGCAAGCCGTACCTCGATAAGTTTGTGATAGTCTTCATCGACGACATTTTAATCTACTCCAAGTCGAAGGAAGAACACGAGGAGCATCTGCGTCTTATTTTGGAATTGCTTCGCAAGGAACAGCTTTATGCTAAGTTTTCGAAATGCGATTTTTGGATTCGCGAAGTCCAGTTTCTTGGACACATTGTTAATGAGGAAGGAATTCATGTCGATCCAGCCAAAGTGGAAGCTATAAAGAACTGGTCTACCCCAAGAGCGCCAACAGAAATCCGACAATTTTTAGGACTTGCCGGATATTATCGAAGGTTTATTAAGGGTTTCTCTCAATTGGCTCAACCCTTAACAGCCTTAACGCACAAAGGAGTGCAATACAGATGGGGTGAAAAAGAAGAGCGCGCGTTCCAAACGCTTAAAGATATGTTATGTTCGGCTCCAATTCTTGCGTTACCCGACGGAGTTGACGACTTTATGGTTTACTGCGATGCATCAATCCAAGGACTCGGTTGCGTGTTGATGCAACGAGATAAAGTGATTGCCTATGGGTCCAGGCAACTAAAGGATACTGAAAAGAATTATACAACGCATGATTTGGAAATGGGAGCCGTTGTTCATGCACTCAAGATTTGGAGACATTACCTATACGGAACAAAGTGCACAATATTCACCGATCATAAAAGTTTACAGCACATCTTTGATCAGAAAGACCTCAACATGCGGCAAAGAAGGTGGGTTGAATTACTAAATGACTATGATTTGGCAATTAAGTATCATCCTGCAAAAGCCAACGTTGTGGCTGATGCTTTAAGTCGGAAAGAGTATGAAAAGCCTCGACGGGTACGAGCGCTTCAACTTACAATACATTCAGGATTGCCGGATCGGATCCGTGACTGCCAACGAGAAGCTTTGAAAGCAGAAAACTTCGCAGCTGAAGCACTGCGTGGTGTAGATGGCCATTCTGAAGTTAAGTCCGATGGACTCACGTACTATAATGACAGAATTTGGGTTCTATTGTTTGGAAATCTCCGTGAGCTCGTAATGGACGAGGCTCACAAGTCAAGATACTCGGTACACCCTGGATCAGATAAAATGTATCAGGATTTGAAGAGTTTGTATTGGTGGCCGAATATGAAAGCCGACATTGCTCGATATGTGGCTAAGTGTCTTACATGCTCAAGAGTCAAAATTGAATACCAAAAGCCTTCTGGTTTACTGCAACAACCAAAGATCCCAGAATGGAAATGGGAGGATATCTCAATGGATTTTGTAACAGGACTACCTCATCGATCAAATAAACCGGATGCGATTTGGGTTATCATCGATCGGTTAACCAAATCTGCACACTTCATTCCGATGAAGGAAAGTGATAATATGGACAAATTGACAAAGCTGTACATCGACAAGATTGTGAAGCTTCACGGTGTGCCTAAGACTATCATTTCTGATCGAGATCCTCGATTCACTTCCCGGTTATGGCAATCAATGCAGGAAGCATTGGGAACCCGACTAGACATGAGTACAGCTTATCACCCGCAGACTGACGGTCAGACGGAACGAACGATTCAAACCTTAGAAGATATGCTCCGAGCTTGCGTCCTTGACTTTGGGAAGGATTGGGAGACTCACCTTCCACTGGTGGAGTTCTCTTACAACAATAGTTATCATTCAAGTATAGGTGCTGCACCTTTTGAAGCACTTTATGGCAGAAAATGTAGATCGCCCGTGTGTTGGGCTGAAACGGGTGAGAAAGGGCTCACTGGACCAGAAGTTATCCATGATATGACCGAGCGAATTATTAAAATCAGGCAACGGCTAGCTGCAGCACGTGATCGACAAAAGAGTTATGCCGACAAACGCCGAAAACCTCTAAAGTTTGAGGTGGGTGACAAAGTACTGTTGAAGGTATCTCCTTGGAAGGGAGTGATACGCTTCGGGAAGCGTGGAAAGTTAAATCCTCGCTACATCGGTCCGTTTGAAATTATTGGGGAAGTAGGCCCGGTGGCCTATCGATTGCAACTCCCTGCTGAACTCGATGGAGTTCACAACGTGTTTCACGTTTCCAATCTGAAAAAATGTCTGGCTGAAGACATCGAAATAATTCCCTTGGAGGAATTGGAAATCGACGAACATCTGAGATTTATTGAGCAACCAGTAGAAATCATGGGACGCGAGGAGAAGGCCCTCAAACGTAGCAAGATTCCGATCGTCAAGGTGCGATGGAACTCAAGACGTGGACCTGAATATACTTGGGAGCGTGAGGATCAGATGAAGAAAAAGTATCCTCACTTGTTTGAGCAAACGTCCACTGAAACTCAAGGTATGATTTAATTTTGGGGACCAAAATTCCTTAACGGGAGGAGGATGTGACAACCCTAAAACTTTTTGCTTTCTTTCCCCAGCGACGACAGCAACAACGACAGCTGATGCTGCGAACGCTACGACACAAGAATAATTTTCGGGACGAAAATTCCAATTTCAAGGGAATGATGTGACACCCGAGAATTTCAAGGTTAACTTCCGTTAGACAAACCCGTTAGTTACGTTATAAGTGTTAACTTAGTAACTAATGCATAACTAGGCCGAATACGTCCACGACCTTTGGTTGATCACCGAACCCGTCCATATGTGTTATGTGTTCATCATTGATTGTCTTTATGTGCAAAGTGATTTAAATACATGACTTATTATTGTGAATAGCATGATTAATTGTAAATACTTGATTATGTGAAAATTGCCCAAATTTGGTAGTCAGCGAAACTACCGAGCGAAATTACAGATTCGCCCGGTAGAAGGCTAGACTGATCAATGTACCCGAGACCGGAGCTAGTTTCGCCTGGCCAGCGAAACTGCCAGCGAAACTAGCCTCTGATATAAATAAACATTATAAACCCTAGTAGCCTCATTTGCTCAAACCACACAACACACACACACACACACTCTCCTGGTCAGCCGAGAAGATCACCTAAGGACCAAGACCCCAGCCTCAATACCATCATCTCACCCCATTCATCGATCCTAGAATCATCCGTGAGTCCCAAAAACTATGTTTTATGCTTTTCTATATGTTTTCTTCTTAAAGCATGCTCAAATCTTCATGTAACTGCTTGATCTGCTAGTATATTGTTTAGGAATGCTAGATCTGTACTAAAGTTGATAACTTTACGCGTGAAATCCATCCATGTTAGAGATTTGTGCAAACTAGGTCATTTTAGGGTTTTGAACCTATTTTAGAGATTTGATGATCAAAATGCATGTTAAACTTGATAAAGCTGCTTGATTTATGTTGGTAAATGCCTATGGATGCTAGATAATGAATTGCATGTATGATCAGAAGCTGTTAGGTTGATTTTTAGGCAAATCCGTATGTTTTTCGCGACCAGCGAAACTGTCTGTTCTCTGGGCGAAACTAAGTAGCGAAATTATATCTCCTTCCAGCGACACTGACCAGCGAAACTATAGTGTCGCCGGGAACCTGACCAGACCAGCTCGAGCGAAACTATCGAGCGAAATACCTGAACGAAAGTTCAAACCAGTTTCCCTGCGAAACTAGGCTAGCGAAACTGCGTCAGCAGTTTCGGGCGAAACTAGCCTAGCGAAACTGTGTCACCGGGCATTGCCTAGCGAAAGTGCTGCCCGTGCACCTAGCGAAACTATGCTAGCGAAACTAAGACTTGACCTAAAAACAAAACTTGTGAAATTTGCTTAAGTGTTATGCCATGACTTACATGATTATGCCATGATGAAACATGTTTGATATCTGATTCATATGAACCCTTGTTTATGATCAACCATTGGTGTCGTGTGTCGGTATGTCGAGTCATAGTTGCAACGTGCTATGTTATGGGCCATAGTGACGTTAAGTAAAGATTAGACACGAAACTAATACTTAAGACCTAAACGTGTTCTAGGTCTTCGTTAAACAACTATATTTTTAGGGGGAGAAATTTGAAAAAGCCAAAAACATTGAAAAATGAGAAATTGTATCCGACATGATTGGGAAATGATGGTACATTGGCTGGCAGTGTCTGACTCATGGATAAAGTAGATGAAAAAGCCATAAGACCATTTGATCGATGTGCAAGGTAGGCTCGGCAAATCAGAAAGTATACAAATGTGATATACATTAAATCTGTTGCTTGACCTAGTGGACAATATCTTGAAGCATATCTTATGATATATCAAGAAAAAGATATGTGAAAAATAAAATGAGAAGTCATTGTGTATACATGTGTTCATTTTGCAAAGATTTAAACTTGTTTTATTTTCTTTATTTTGTCAAACGATCGGACTTTCTCTGCGTGTCGAAAGACCGACCTGGTCGTTTTTCGTTTGACGGTCTGCTTTATTTTCTTTGGTGTTTCATATAACTCATCGGACTTTCTCTGCGTGTACGGGAGTACCGACCAGATTGTTGTTGAGTTATACAATTTCAACTTGTTTTATTTTCTTATTCTGTTAAATCCGAGGCCTTATCTGCGTATCGAAAGATCGACCTTAAGGTAGACGATTTAACGTTCTTATTTCTTTTTGCATGGAACATAGTTGACTATATCATGGTTACAATCATTGTGTGATTAAAATCACAAATGAGATCACAAAATGTGATAAGCAAAAGCATATCTGAGTATGTCTGATAGTGTGGGGTACACTGGTCAATGCAAATCTAATAAATATCTTAACATATCCAGATGTTATGAGTATGATTGTGCCAGAGTTTAAAGTTGGACAAATTATATCTGCAATCGGAATGGCTTCTGTGCTTCAATAATTAAAATTGAAATGTAGTTCAGCATGTTATGTCCAATATGATCCCAAGTTGTGATCTTTCTCACAAAAGACAAAAATAGTGATTGATTCTGTAATGCCTTTACTTTTCTTATCAGAAAATACCAAAAAGATTTTAGGTGTGTTTTGATATAAAGTTTCTAAAAGTCAAAAAGATTTGTTTCTGATTTGTTTTTGATTGATCAACAAAAAATACAAAATCAAGTTTTCAAAATCAATCTATCTTGGAGTCTCGAAGAGATATTTTGCACCAACATTATTTATGTTGGCAGGTTTCTAAGTGAGAAGAGAGCATCACAACTTCAAGTCTTCTGAAGGTTGTTGATAAAGAGATTACACACGATGCAATATCAAGTATTCAAGATTGAACTCATCATCAAGATCGAGGAAGAGTTTGATTGAAGATACAAGATACAAGTTTGTATAGAGGAGATGATACTGCACATGCCGAGGGGGAGTTTGTTGATACATGGTCCTTGATCGTCATGTGAAGTATCGAATACAAGACGGATTCACACAAGTTTGCTGAGGTCCGAACTCAGGCCGAACCTGGAGTTCGGACATGGCCGAACCATAGGCCGAACCTGAGGTTCGGACCAGTAGTTTCTCTAATATATATATGAGAGTCTTGTGTTGTATTCAGGGACGATAACGGTCTGAGCTTTTGTGTTATATACTCTGATTGTACTCTGTGGTTATCTCTGTGGTTAATACAAATCAATTGTATTTACTCTCTGTGTTTTACACGTTTACATTGATTTCATTACGACTAAGTAGAAGATCCGCACGCTCACGCACTTTCAGTTTAGAAGCTTGAACACCCTCATCTTCAACAACTTCTTGCTTATATCCCAAACCAACACCTTTTCCAGAAACTCTTTCTTCAGAACCTGAATTATTATGTCCATCATTTGCTAATCTTGAAAACTCAGCTTTAAATTCATTAACATTTTTCTTCTTATAGAAAATTGTCTTATCAAATTCAGGTTGAGAACGAATTTTCTCACTTGAAGTAGCTAACTTCTCATTTTCTGTTGAAGATGAACCAGAAACAAACGTTGAGACCTGAGGAACTTCAACTTGCTTGTTCTTCTTCTTGCATTTCTTCTTATTCTTCTTCTTTTTCACAACCTTCTCTTCTTCTGTAGTTGATGATAAAAACTTTGAATAATCATATTCTTTAACCTTTTCTTGCACCTCTTTGACCATTTCTTTGATACTAGCTGGGGGTGATGCGGTTTTGTCAAACATCTTTTTAAATTTTGCAGCATGCGTTAAGAAGCTTGTGAACAATTGTGAATTGGTGACATTGTTTAAAAGACGAGTTGCATCAGTAACTTGTATCTTCAAATCTGAAATTTGTTGCTGTGCTTCAGCTAACTCTTTTTCAGTAGCAATCAATCTTTTAGCAACTTTATGTGTTTCAAATTTTTGCATTCGAAAATTATCAAGCCCATCAAATAATTTCTTCTTCAATTTATCCTCATTTCGTTTTTGAATTTCCAGATTCGCAGTTTGAACTTTATTGACACTGACCAACTATCGCTTTTCATCCAACAACTTTTCCATATGAACTTGATAAGCTTTAATTTTAGCAACATACTCTTCAGAATTCTTTGTAAGCATATCAAGCTTGATTTTTGATTTATTAAACAGATTTTGAAAATCATTAGCAGCTTTTTCTGCTTCATACTTCAATTTCTTAACTTCTTGAACTAATTCATCATTTTCCTCACTCAATTTCGCATTCTTTGCTTCATCATCCTTTCTATTCTGTTTAGATATTTCCAAAACCTCATTTAGCAACTTAACCTCCTTGATTAAAGACTCATTTTGTAAATCTAAATCTTTTTCATTTTTCTTTGAAATCTTCAAATCTGCTATAACCAATTGAAGTTCAGCATTGATCCTACTAACTTCTTCCACCAAAGATTCATTTTCTTTCATCATACTTTCAATTTTGGATTCAAATCAGAATAATATTCATCTTGCTCTGATACCACTTGAAAGTTCGTGAGCATCGGATCGTCTACTCAATCTAGCTATAACGGACGATAAACCTAATTAAACTGATTGTTTTATTGATCAAATGAACAATTACAATCAGTAAATACTCAGAAACAGACTCAGAGAAACACCGTGGTAAACACACACTTAACACTTGATCTCACACGCTCCGTCCTGACTCTATTACAGAATATAAAGACAAACATTTTATATATACATGACTGGGCGAACCCTGGGCGAACTGCCAGTTCGCCTGGATCCGAACTGCAGTTCGGACCTAGTTTGCCTAGCAGCTTGAACTTTGTCTTGAACTTTTCATTGTCTTGTCTCGATACTTCACACGACGCACAAATTATACATTAATAGACCAGCGTACCAATTCATTTGACCGGACCAAGAACTCAGCGTACCAAACCAATGGCGTACCAGTGAACAATAGCGAACCAACTTGGTACGACGTAACTGCTCTGGACCAATGTTGAAGATTGCCTTGCGTACCAGTCAGCGGACCCAATGGTACGGCGTAACTGCTGCGGACCAACGTTGAAGATTGCCTTGCTTACCAATCATCATACCAACAAGTTCATCCAGCGTACCAACACATTCAATCGGCATACCAAACTGAAATTTTTGAACTGTCACAAATTTGAAGGTTTTGAACTGTGAATTGAAGCAGTCAGCAACGAAAACACTCTAGGAACGTTTTGCAATCAAGTTTGACATCATAAATACTCAGAATTGAGAAAAATGGATGAAAAATGATTAAAAACCCACTTTCTCTCTCTAGAACTCTAAAAAATGACAGAATTTGATCAGCAAATGGAACCAGAAAGCTTTGATACCACTTGTAAAGACATGGAGCGATGGATAGTTTGCTAATATAGTGATTATGAGATGAATTCAATGACACAAAGGGTAAATACAATGAGATTATATTAATTCAATCTTCAGAGCACACACACAGAATACACACACAGAATGTAGAAATGAATGACAAAGAGTTCTAGAAGTCTAAACAGGTCAACCTATTTATAGGTGACATTAAACTGCCCGGCGTACCATGTATCCAACGTACCATTGGTATGTTGGTCAGCATGCCAATATGGTACAGAGCATGGTACGCTGCCCTAGACTCACACATATGCTCTCACATATAGATACAATACATGAGACACACTGTAGCATAGGAATATGCTCTAATAAAATTTCATCCTGAAATTTAGCCTTGGACACCGGCATTGGGGGTTGTCAATGAGGTGAGGGTATTTCCTTACGCATTTAATCTTCACGTTCCCATGTATATTCTGGATTTGACGAGAGTTCCATCAAACTTTCATAATGGGAATCCGACTTTGCTTTAATCTATTGACCTCACGGTCACAGATTTCAGCGGGAGCCTCAACGAAATGGCGTCGATCATCAATCTCAATCTCATCGAGAGGGATGATGGCTGACTCATCAGAAAGACACTTCTTCAAGTGCATATAATAAAGACATTATGAACGTTACTGAGTTCAGGCCACAACTGAAGACGATATGCTACTAGTCCAATCCGTTCGAGGATCTCAAGAGACCAATGTAGTGGGGCTTTAGCTGACCGCGCTTACCAAAATGAATGACTTCCTTCCAAGGAGCTACTTTCACATGGTAACCTTCTTAAAATTCCAATGGCTTGTGTCGGTTGTCAACGAAGCTTTTCTGGCAATCTCGTGTAGCTTTTAGGCGGCTATGAATCTGGAAGATTTTTTCAGTGGTTTGATGCACTAGCTCAGGACCAGTTAGTTGACTATCACCATCTTCAATCCAACAAAGGGGCGAGCAGAATTTTCTTCCATAGAGAGCTTCGAAAGGGGCAGCTTGAATATTCATGTGATAGTTGTTGTTATATGAAAGCTCAGCTAGGGGCAATTGGTCGTCCTAACTATAACCGAAATTGATCACACAAGCATGGTGGCATGTCTGTTTGAGGATGATAGGCCGTACTCATATCGAGCTGAGTACCCCCAAGTTCTTGAAGTGTTTTCTAGAACTTAAATGTGGAACGACTATCTCGGTCGGAGATGATCGAAGTAGGCACTCAATGATGTGACATAATTTCCTTGAGATAAATTCTCACAAGGCGTTTAGCGTTGAACTTCCATTTGATGGCTAAGAATGTGCAGACTTTGTCGAATGATCGACAATCACCCAAATATAATCGTCACCAGACCGAGTCTTTGGTAACTTGGTGATGAAATCCATGGAGATTTCCTCCCATTTCCATTGGGGTATCCCTGTTGCATAAGTAAACCAGAAGGTTTTTGATATTCTGATTTGTCCTTTGAACAGGTTACGCATTTACCAACGTAGATGGCAATCTTAGCCTTCATGTTTGGCCACCAGTACAACTCTTTCAGACTGTGATACATCTTATCAAAGCCCAGGTGAATGGAATATCTAGATTATGAGCTTCATCTAAGACCAATTTCTTTACTGAACCAACATTTGGTACCCAAAGTCTATCCATGAAGTAGTAGGCTCCGTCAGGCTTCTTCACGAATAGCTTTTCCATGCCTCGCAGGCATTCAGCCTTCATATTTTTATCTATGAGGGCTTCTGACTAGGCTTCTAGAATCAAATAAATGAGATTGGTTTGGATGGTTAAACCAAAAGCTCGGACTCGAAGAGGCTTAACTCGATCCTTCCTGCTTAAGGCGTTAGTGACTACGTTAGCCTTTCCAGGATTGTAGCGGATTTTGCAGTCATAATCATTTAGAATTATACACAACGACGATGTCTCATGTTAAGCTCTTTCTGATTAAAGATATGTTGAAGACTCTTGTGATCGGTGAAGATAGTTCACTTCGTTCCGTAGAGATAATGTCTCCAAATCTTTAGAGAAAAGACAACAACTCTGAGTTCTAGATTGTGAGTCGAGTAGTTCTTCTCAGGAATCTTCAATTGATGGAAGCAAAAGCAATGACTTTCTTTCACTGCATAAGCAGACATCCTAGACCCTGGTGTGACGCGTCGCAGTACACCACGCAGTCATTGGTTCCTTCTGGCAAGGATAGGATAGGTGCGTTAGATAACTTTTGCTTTAATAGCTAGAAAGCAGTCTTGGTTTTAGAATTCCAGAAAAAATTCTTGTCTTTTTGGGTGAGGGCAATCAAAGGCTGGGCTATCTTGGAAAATTTTTCGATAAACCTTCGATAGTAGCCAGCAAGACCTAGAAATTGACGGTTTCGGATGGAGTAGAAGGTGATTTCCAATCTTGAATTACTTCAATCTTTGACGGGTCCACGTGTATTCCTTTTTCATTTACAACATGACCTAAAAAAGCACTTCGCGTAACCAAAATTTGCATTTGGAGAGCGTCGTGTACAATTTCTCCTTCTTAAGCAATTCTAAGAAGAGTCTTAAGTGTTGTTCGTGTTCCACTTTACTACGCAAGTAGATCAAGATGTCGTCAATGAACATAATAACAAACTTGTCCAAGTATGGCTTACAAGCACGATTCATTAAATCCATCAATACGGCTGGTGCGTTGGTCAAGCGAAAGGGCATCACTAAGAATCCATAATGACCATAATGAGTTCTGAAAGTGGTCTTCGCGACATCTTCTTCACGCACTTTTAACTGGTGATAACCTGACCGTAGATCAATCTTTGAATAATAGCTTGACCCTTGGGGCTGATCGAACAGATCCTCGATTCTTGGAAGAGAGTAACGGCTCTTCACAGTTAATTTTAGTTCGCGATAGTCAATACAGATGCGAAAAGATTCGTCTTTCTTCTTAACAAAAGAATAGGAGCACTTCGGGGGGGGGGGGGGGGAACAACTGGGCCAAATGAATTCCTTGTCCAATAATTCTCGCAATTGAACAATTCTTGCATTTCCGAGGGAGCAAGGCGGTAAGTGGAACGAGCTACATGAGCAACTCCTGGTGCAAGATCAATTTTGAAATTCTACTTGTCTAGACAATGGCAGTCCGGGAAAGTCTCTATGAACTATGCCAATATATTCATGAATAATTGGAACATCCTTGGGTGACTTTTCTTTAGAATCCTTCTCAGCGACATGGGCCAAGACGATGGGGCATCCTTGCGAAGATACTTCTAGGCTTTCATGCAAGATATAATGTCAAATCTAGATCCACTGCTTTTACCTTGAATGATTGAAGTTTCACCATTTGCCAATGGAATTTTGACTTGCTTCTGGTGACAGACAATCTCTATGCGATTCTCCGACAACCAATCCATGCCAATAATGATATCGAAACTTCCCAATTCAACTGGCAACAAGTCAATGTCGAACAAACGATCAGAAAGGCGTAGAGAATAACCACGATAGACCTTGTTAGTTTCAATTAAACTACCATCTGCTAGCTCTATGGAGTACTTAGTGTCTAGCATGCTTGGGGCACTGGTTCTTCATATGACCGGCAGTACCACAACCAAAACAGGTTCTCGATGGGCAATCTCTGGCCATGTGACCTTTAGTACTGCAGCCATGGCAGTAGACGTTACTACCATCCAAGGTATAGTTTAGTTTACATTTAGAACACAGAGGCAGGTTCCATGTGTAGCCAGATTTATTCTGTTCTTGAACAGTGTAGTAGCAACAAAATCTTTCATAGACATAGGGTCCCCTTCAAATTGCTTCTCAGAACTTTTATTGCCATGGTGAGGCTGACATTTATAGGCAAGTCGTCTGGACAAGTACGGGCCATGCCCTGCTTGGCACGGGTTGTGCTGTGACAACCGGCAATTTCCCAGGTTAATCCCGTTAATAACTTATGTTATATTTCGATAACGTCCGTTACCTCAGTTAACTAGAATAGTTACACGTGCATTGCACATGAGTCTAGACGTTGGTTGACCAACTTGAATGGATATAATTTATAATTTTATATAAATTATATTTTATGATTTCACGAACACGTTTTGTCATTTTTTGTGGCAATTATTATTTTTACGTGGTATATATGTATATATTTATATATATACGCACGTCGTTTTAGGATTTTATGTGCATCAATTCGGGTTTACATCCTATAAATGTTACACGTCAACTATATTTGTGACAAACACACGTGTACATTCGATTTAGGGTGTTCTTCGTTAAATCCGTTAGAGTTAACTCGCAACTTTTAACCTTGAGGGGTTACTTTTGTCATTTCATAAACTCCAATATAATTAACAAACTCATAGGGGCATCTATGTAACTTTCGGAAACAAGGGGTTCTTTATTGCAAATCATGGAGGGACCAGAGTTGACATATTCCAATAGTTCGTTAGAAAGAACCCAGTAACGTACGCAAATCCAATTTGAATGCCTGTAACCGCCTCGACTTAATTCCAACTTAATTCCTTTCCGGTTCATTCGACGATCATCATTTTGAAACCCTTAAAACGTTTCCTTCAATCATTTGACAACTTTTGACACAATCTAAACCCTCTCGTAGCACCACCGTGAGCCACTGCCGGCGAGAGAAAATCCGGCCACCAACTTCGTTCCTGTTGATTTCCGATTGGGCACCCTTCTGTCATCTTGAGTCACTGTTAGAAGCAACCAAAAGGTTCCAGGACGTTTGCGGGTTCGGGTTAACTTCGCAAACGTATTGGGTTTCATCTCCCAACATAAGGTATGTACTAATCCTTGTTATTCGAGTCTTTTCTAGGGTTCGTAGGCGAGTTTTACGTTTTTTCCGATGACCGGAAAATAGTTCCGGCGAGATTAGGGTTTTGTATGAAGATGATGTCTGATTCAACGTCCTCAGTGTCACACCCCCAATTTCCACTAACGGAGTTTTACCGTGTGGGGTGTGAACCAGACCAGGACCCGAGTCATTAGTTACATCAAACATAAGTTAAGGGTTCAAAATGTAAATATATTTCCAAACGGGAAATATCAAACCAGAGTTTAAAGTTTAGCGGAAGCTTATAAAAGTTATGATGCGCAAAACAAGCGCCCGACAAGTAAATAAAGTTCAAGATAAAGGTTTTAAAAGCAAGTTCCCAAAAATAAAGTTTAACCAGCGTACGTGCCCAAAAATCCGATTCTCCTAGCGTCCTGCAAAGCATGCATAAGAGCAAGTGTCAACTAATGTTGGTGAGTTCACATAAGCACATAAGTATAACTAGTATAGTTATGCAGTACGAATACAACAGTTTTTATTCGTATGTAAGCATGTATATTAACAGTACAATCCATATCGTAGGTAGCGAGCCTAAGTTCATGTCACTAAAACGTTCGCAACCGAAGCTGACCAATTAGTTGTAGGAATAATTCCTTACGTGGTTTGCCTTCCCCGTGTCTACTCGATCACGGTAAGTTTAGGCTGACATTGTCCTCAGTCCGACCGCCAGACGGGTGGTGCATCTCGTGCCCGCTTAGTGGGGTTTGTCAGACCCCAGTAGTACTACCCAATATCCCCTCGCTATAAACTATTAACGGTTCGATAAGTAAGGACTTTCAAAGATAAGCATTTTACGTGAACATGTGATATATGTTGGATTTCTACTTTAATCATACATAAACGTTGTCGTGTTATCACCCTAACCCGGGTGTAACGTGTTTGCGTGTGTTATCGTCCAAACGCGGACGTAACGTAAAAGGATGTGAAACTCACCTTAGGGTGCGCTGCTACAAATTTAGTTAGACTTCCGAGTCTTGCGTAATTACCGAGCACCTATCGATTTTACATACGTAAGTGTGTGTTTGCACATAAGTAATATAGCCTAGACGACGGTTCAATAACAAGTAATTCAAAATGTGACGTAGGTGACAATATCAATACGCGATAGAATCGTTTGTTCGAAAGCAGTCAAATAATGATATTTAATCGAGGACACGAAGATTTACAAAAAAATCAATGTGCGTATGTTTTGTTCTCCAAATAATAAATGTAGAGACGATCGGGTAAACGTATATGTATTCTTAAATTTATATATACATACATGAACATAATCATATGTGTGAAAAATAAAACGTCCCATATATATATATATATATATATATATATATATATATATATATATATATATATATATAGATTTGGGGTAAAATACATCAAGCAAAAACGCTACATCAATGCGGATTGATCTGGGGCGTCCATCAAGATCATTCAACAGCCAGGATCTATGGTGTTTTCCGCCTATGGTGTTTTTTTTCCCCCCGAAAACGCCATAGGCGAAAACACCATAGATCTTGGCTGTTGGATGATCTTGATGGACGCCCCAGATCAATCCGCATTGATGTAGCGTTTTTGCTTGATGTAGCGTAACTCGACTCTATATATATATATATGTATATATATATATATGCCGTAACAAGTTTTCAAGAGTTTGAAGTAAGGTCTTGAAAACGTTCGCATGAATATAAGTACATGGTAATAATTCAAATATATCTATTTTTCTATGTTTAAAACTAATTTTTATTAGAGTAAATTACGGATTTCGTCCCTGAGGTTTGCACAAATTTCGGATTTCGTCCCTAAGTTTCATTTATTACGGATTTTGTCCTCAAGTTTTGTAAAAACGTATCGGATTTCGTCCTTTTGACCAACTTCTGTTAAAATTTTCTGTTAAAAGAATGTAAAAAGACCTTAATACCCCCTTCTTTAATATTAATATAAGTTAACCTATAAGAAATTCTAAAAGTTAAATAAAAACCTAAAAATTCTAAAATCTACACCTTCTTCATCCACCCATCCAACCACCACCTGGAAAGAGCTCCGTTGAAATCTTCGACCACTGCCCGCAAAGAAATCTCCGACAAGGAGCCGCTGGATTCAAGCGTATCCAAAGTCCTTAATTATATTCTCGTTCCCTATTAATACCAACCTAAACAACGACGTTGCGGAATTCAGTTGTTATCCATAACTTCAATCTAGAGCAAACATCCACAAAACATATCAAAATTTAGGTGCTGAGATAGAATAATGAATTTGAGAGAAAACCAGAGGAAAATTGTGGAATCGGGAGGATGAATAATGAATTTCCCCTCTTCTTCAGAAAAACAGAGGAAATGCGGTTGGGTTCATCCTTCTTCACAATCGATGTTGATCGATCTGCGGCTGTTCCTGCGAAATAATCATCATCGAGACACGGTCGGACCACCCCCAGGCCATCCTCACCTTGAATCGTTACTGGTTAGTTCAGGCGGAGCTCTAATCGGATGCTACCGCCGCTGCAATAGAAGATAAAAAGGGGAAACGCAACCGAGGTCTGATCGAGTATGAGAGGGGAAAGATTGGAACTTGAAATTATAAAAACGCCCATCGATGGCCATGGTCGGACGCCTACCAAGTTCGCCGGAGGAGCGGATTCGACGGTTGGAGCCTGGAGGTCACTACCTCTCTCTTTCTCTCGAACACATACGATCACGTTCTCTCGCAAGGAGCTTGCTTGGGTAAAAAAATGGAGGAAGAATGGTTGGGATTAACAGTTGACAAGGGGTTGGGGTAAAAAAGGGAGGAAGAATGGTTGGGATTAAGGAAGAAGAATTGTTGAATCGTTGACTGGGAAGTGGGAACTGTAAGGTGTGATAGTTTGATTGACATTTTTAATTTTTTTCCTTTTTTATTTAACAGAGGGGTAAAACTGTCATTTAAAAAAATTAACAGAAAAAGTTAACAGAAGTTAATCAAAAGGACGAAATCCGATACGTTTTTGCAAAACTTGAGGACGAAATCCATAATAAATGAAACTTAGGGACGAAATCCAAAATTTGTGCAAACCTAAGGGACGAAATCCGTAATTTACTCTTTTTATTAATAATAAGACTATGAAATCTCGATCCATTTAAATCGTAATGTTTTTCATAATATAACGATTCTATGAGACTCTTCGGGTCTAAGATGACATAAGGGGAACGATCGGTGGAAGGTTTTGAGTTAATCAATCTATGGAACAAGAAATAGAGTGTTAGTAAAAAAAAATACAGAATATCCGGAGGTGACCAGGTTCGAATCTGGGACCTCTGGGTTGGAAGTAAACGACACAACCACTGGGCTGGACGCGCATATGTTATCTGGATCGACTGGAAATGGTTATATCTGCGTGATAACAATTGAATCGGACAGTGGAACAATTCAGAAAAAAAAAACGGAGGTCGCCAAGGTTCGAACGGACGACATCCTGGTCACCAGCGAATGCTTTAACCAGTTGCGCTACCCATGCGCTGGTATTACAATCCAGTGACTTAAATATATAACAGTTCCCAGGCTGCCATCTTCTTCTTCATAACTCCGGTGGCCGGAGTTCTATTCCGGTCACAGGAAACTCGCGAATCTAGAACCAAACTGAAGATAAGGGTGCGACTAACATAAAGATGTGCTTACCTCGAATCGGAGATGAATTTAGACACGGTTTTTAAGCCGAAACGAAACCGAAAAGTCGCGACTCCGATGCTTGACGTTGCTCCGTTCCTGAATCTAATGCTTCGGGGTTACCCAACAGGGGACGACGACCTCAGTGATGCACGAATGGTGGAGAAACAGTGCTTGGTTGGCCGCCGGAGTTTTTGAGTTCACCGGAAAACTAAAAAAAACGAGAGAAAGCTCGAGAGTGTTTGGGAGTTGTATTGCATACGAAAAATGATTGATGAGGAGTGAGTTGAGGGGTCTTGATCGTAGGTTAACTGTTTGAAGTTCGTAACCGGTGATTCCATAAATCAAAATTGAAGGCAGTGGTGTAGATGGACGGTTTCAACAAAGACACAAATTGTGTTTTGCATAAAGGCAAAAATAGTCCCTCTAGTAGTTACAAGATGGACACAAAGTTTAAGGTAATTTCATAAGTGGTCATTCAAGTTTTAACAAAAGAAAAGGGTTTGATAATTTGCAGAAATGGTCCCTCAGGTTTTCAAAAGGATAACGATACTAGCGGATAGTAACGGAAAAACGTAACAATGATCAAACAAGTGTATGCATCTCAACACCTTCTAATATGTAACGTTTGTGAAAAAAATATAAACTTAAACGACCCAATAAAATCATAGATAACAATATCTAATTATCCGTTTAAATTCACATAAAATCATAGTTATAACCCCATAACTATATGTTTTTAATTCCTATAAAAATATAGAAACGCTTCATATAATTTACGTAACAGGCCGTCACATAAAATCATAAAATGACACGCGTATATATGCATATATACCACGTAAAAATAATAAATATAATTGCCACATAAAATGAGAAACGTTTTCGTGAGATCATAAAATATAATTTATATAAAATCATAAATTGTAATTATTCAAGTTAGTTAACCGACGTCTGGACTCATGTGCAATGTTCGTGTAGCTATTCTAGTTAACCGAGATAACGGACGTTATCAAAGTATAACACAAGTTATTAACGGGCTTAACCTGGGAAATTGTCGGTTGTCACATCATTCCCTTGTTAAGGAATTTTCGTCCCGAAAATTGCCTTAAGTTCCTACGGTTTATGTGAAAGGAAAAGAAAAATTTTAGGGTTGCTACACTCAGGGTCTAGCCGAGCAGCTAGCCGCCAAATCTTTTGCCGTTTTTTTTCTTTTCCTCTCCAGTTCTCCTGTCGCGACACGATTAAAAGCCATGAGTTGTGAACCAGTTAACGAATAGAGCCCCTAGCCTAACGGTTAGGGCGCTGTGTGACGACCTCCAGGTCACGGGTTCGAGTCCCGTGACCCCTGTTTTGTTGTTTTATTATTATTATTATCTTTTTTTAGTGGATCTAAACATCATTTGGTATATAACCCCAAACTACTATCACATGCCTATAAAACCCTGACTCGAGAATGTTTCCATAAAGCCCTGCTAGGATACTCGTTAATTTGTTTTATGAAACCATTATGATTTAATCGGACCAAAAATTTATAGTCTCGTTATTATTAATCTAAATTATTTTAAAAATAGAGATTGATATATATGATATATATATATATACATATATATATATATTTATATATATATATATATATATATATTGTAGGATCGGTGTTAAACATATTAACTTAACAAGAAACCCTTCTACTTGCAAATATAACCCTACAGAATTAAAGTTATATTTCACTCTACTTAAGTTTATATTAGTTCTCTTGTATTGATGTGAGTGCTTGATTGCATAAAGATAGTAACAGCGAAGTAAGAAATACTCGGCACTATTTGCATTAACTCAAAGCTACACTATTACAAGTTGTTCGAGAACCAATGTATAAACTATGAGCTAACTAAGCTATATATAGTGCTAGTGAGATCAATGACAGCCATTGATCTCATGCGATCTAATCTAGACCGTAAAATATAAAGTCAAATACAAACTACCAAAAGCATAAACATCGACAATTGGAATATCTTGCGTCTAAACAGCAACATACTGTTGAGGGTGTATTTTCAGGATGCTCACAGGAAGCTCAGACAGTTCAGGAATCCTATTGTCGTCTGAGAATCTCGTACGTTCAGGTATCCTGATTGTTTATTTTAACTAACCTTCATATTTTGCCACATGTTTATTTGACCAGGTATTACCGGAATCATCAACGACCTCCGAAACTTATGCTCCTGCTTCTGTTCCAATCGCAACATCTCCTGTTGCACAAGCTGTTCCTCAGCCATCATTTCTCAAGCAAAAGGGATCATCTGCTCATACTGCTTCCAATGAAGCTGGCACTTCATCTGTGTTTCTTGTGAAGACTGGTAATCCAAAGAACAAAAGACCTCAGAGTGATCCAGTTATCACAGTTCCACATGAAAATGAAGATCAGTATCAGACGGTTGAGCAAAGTGAGCTTAATTTAAGCATTTCTGAAAATGAGTCTACACCAAAGAAGAAGAAACAGACCAGAAGACGGAAGAAGAAGCCCGTTGCTGAAAAAGAGAAGGGTGAAAGTGTCACTTCAAGTGAGCCTCAACAATTGGCTCCTCAGTCTGTTGAACAATCTGCTGCAATTTCAGCTAGTGGTACTGTCGAGAATGTAGGGTGTTCTGTCTGTGGAAACCCGCATCATGATGCCAGGGTTTGTGTTTACAATACAGGATACTCTGACTTCAACAATGCTCCAGTGCCTCCATCCCATTTCTACCAACAGCAGCAAGTAGGTCCTCAAGGAAACCAATTGGCTCCAATGTATTATGGGAATTATGGGGAAGAATACGTGGATCAGCGCCTTGACACCATGTTTCAACAATCTTACCCAAATCAGCCCTACATTCCAAATCAGGCCCCGTATGTGCCACGTGGTCTCGGTAGGGGTGTGAATACATTCAGGCCAAATGTTCAACAACAAATGAGAATGTCGGCACCAAACACTTTTCCTGTTAGGTCCTGGACGCCTCGACCAAGGCCAGGATTCATTCCAAGGCCTCTCGTGGTTCAACAACCTGTCGCAGCTCCTCGACCATCTGCTACATTTAAGGCTGCTTCATCTGCCTCTCCTGCTGTTGTGAACGCACCAACTGCTCCCTCCACCTCGAAAGCACCTAAGAAGAAGGCTCCTGGTCAATTTGGCCAGGGTCCATCCTTGAACTAATCACTTTCTTTTTCATGTGCAGGGAACGGCCCGGAGTGCTATGAACATATGGTACTTGGACAGTGGCTGCTCTAGGCACATGACAGGGAACAAGGACCTGCTGTCTGATGTCAAGACGATAACTCATGGCGGTTCTGTTGCCTTTGGGGGTGATATTCGTGGTGGTAGAATAATAGGAAACGGTCTTTTATCTAATGGAGAAATTTCGTTTGACAAAGTGAATCTGGTCTCCAATCTGAAGTTCAACCTGCTCAGTGTATCGCAGATCTGCGACAACAAAATGCCGATGTTATTCGATGATAAGGAGTGTTATATCCTGAAGCCGGGATTCAAGGTTCCCGAAGATCAAATTCTATTTCGAGCAAAACGAAACGGGAATATGTACGCCTTAGATATGTCTGCTGCAAGGCCGACTGGTTCAGTGACGTGTTTCTTGGCAAAGGCTTCGGAAGATGACTCAACTTTATGGCATAGGCGAATGGGACATGTGAACTTTCGAAACATGAACCGCCTTGTAAGAGGAAAACACGTGGTCGGTGTGCCGGAGAAGGAATTCATCCATATCGATAACTGTGTGGCATGTTTGAAAGGTAAACAGCGCAAGTCGTCTCACAAGCCAAAGCCACCTGGAAGGACTACGGCAATTCTTCAACAACTCCATCTCGACCTTTTCGGGCCAGTGAACGTCTACAGTTTAGGGGGAAAGTCGTACTGCTTGGTTATTACCGACGATTACTCCAGATACTCGTGGGTGTTCTTCCTGAGAGAGAAGTCTGAGACAGCTGAGATCTTGAAGGATTTTGTAACGCGGATCGAGAATCGGTGCAGAGAGCGAGTTAAAGTCATCAGATCAGATAATGGGTCAGAGTTCAAAATCAGACTTTTGATGCTTTTTGCAATGAAAAGGGCATATTTCGACAGTTCAGTTCACCGTACACGCCTCAACAAAATGGCGTCGCAGAACGGAAGAATAGAACAATCATTGAGTGTGCCAGAACTCTGCTTGCTGATTCCAACCTTAAATTGTCATTTTGGGCAGAAGCTGTGAATACAGCCTGCTATGTTCTAAATAGAACTCTCTTGGTTAAACATGCTAACAAGACGCCTTTCGAGCTGTTTTCAAAAGAAAAACCAAACTTAAAACAATTAAAACCGTTTGGATGCGCTTGTACTGTGTTAATCCAGTCGGAACAGTTAGCTAAATTTGCCCCTCGGGCGGATGAAGGCTATTTTGTTGGATACTCGATGAGCTCTCCAGCATTTCGAGTATTTAACAGAAGAACTCGAGTTATTCTTGAATCGTGCAACGTTACTTTTAACGAGCATGCTCAGAATACTAGAGATCCTGCTCCTGATAGCATGTATGACCTTGAGACTTTTTCTTCAACTTTTAACTTGTTTGAGTCTGATGTTGCAGGTAATTCGTTAAATCAAGCTGAACAAGTAAATGAAGAAGTCTTTCCTTCTGTTGATATGTTTGCTCCAATTACTTCGTCTATCCTGGATTCCATCTATTCGGTTGATACAACGACGATTTCAAGGGGAGAACAGTCAACACCATCAACTGATGTCACTGAAGCAACTACTACAACTTCTTTACCTGATCAGCCGTCTGTTCAGACTCTCGAGCCAGTAATTGTGGAGATAGAACCAGCTCAAGCAACAACTGAGGCAGAAAACTTAGTTGGAAATGAAGCTGAAACTCATGAGTCAGATTCAGATGACATATCTGAGATTGAAACTGGAGAGACCCCAGGCGACGATCTTCAAATTGGGAATCTAGAATCGTCTATTCCAGCACCTGCTGTTGAAGAGACTCGGATTCATAAGAATCATCCCTCTAGTCAGATCATTGGTCCCGTTGATGTGCGTCTCACTAGGAGTAAAACTAAGGATCTGCACACATGTCTGTTTTCTTGTTTCATATCACAAGAAGAGCCTACTACTGTTGCTGCTGCCCTTCTTGATGAAAATTGGATTGATGCGATGCAAACAGAGCTTCTTCAGTTCAAACTGCTCAAGGTCTGGCATTTGGTGGACCCACCAGAAGGTTTGGAACCCATTCCTGTCAAATGGATTTTCAAAAACAAAAGAGATGACCGTGGAATCATTATAAGGAATAAGGCCCGATTAGTTGTAAAAGGGTATAAGCAAATCGATGGCATTGATTATGATGATGTCTATGCTCCAGTCGCTCGTCTAGAGGCAATCCGGATTTTCTTGGCGTATGCTGCGTCAATGAACATCACTGTCTATCAGTTGGACGTGAAAACCGCCTTTCTCTATGGTGAGCTTGACGAAGATGTATACGTAGACCAACCTCCGGGGTTTGTGAACAAATCTTTTCCCAAGAAATGTTACAAATTGGATAAGGCTCTTTATGGTCTACACCAAGCCCCGAGGAAATGGTACGAGACATTATCAACTTATCTGCTGTCAAATGGTTACAAAAGGGGTGTCATTGATCAGACTCTCTTCATTCGTCATGTTGGTGAAGACAAGCTGTTAGTACAAGTGTACGTCGACGACATTATTTTTGCCTCAACAGATGTTGCTCTCTGTCACGAATTTGAGGATCTGATGAAAAAGAAGTTTGAGATGAGTGCTATGGGTGAACTGACATTCTTTCTGGGAATTCAAGTGAAGCAAACACCGGATGGTATTTTAATCAGCCAAGGGAAGTATGTCAAAGAAATCCTGAAGAAATTTGGTTTCAATGATTCTAAGGGTTTTTCTACACCCGTCGTTACGCGTCATAGACTTAATCTGGATCCGGAAGGTATTTGTGTGGATGAGCATCTCTACAGGTCAATGATAGGTTCTCTCATGTATCTGACAGCCAGCCGTCCCGACATCATGTATGGAGTGTGTCTATGTTCCCGATTCCAATGCAAGCCAAAAGAATCGCACTTACTAGCTGTGAAAAGGATTTTTCGATACTTGAGGTCCAATTCAAACAGAGGACTTTGGTATCCTAAAGACCCATCCTTCGATCTTCGAGCCTTCTCAGATAGTGACTATGCTGGTTGTGAACTCAATCGTAAGTCGACAACGGGAGGAGCTCAGTTCTTGGGAAACCGGTTAGTTTCATGGCAATGCAAGAAGCAGACAACAGTGTCAGTCTCAACGGCTGAAGCGGAATACATTGCTGCCGCATCGTGCTGCTCTCAAGTGCTTTGGATTCAGAATCAGCTTCTGGATTACGGTTTGAACTTCATGGGTACCCCTATTCATATAGATAATACTGCTGCTGTTTCTATTGTTAAAAATCCTATTCAGCATTCTAAAACTAAGCACATAGAGATTAGATATCATTTCATTAGGGATTGTGCCGAGAAGAAGCTAGTCACTTTAGTTCATGTTAGCTCCGATGACCAGTTAGCAGACCTTTTCACAAAACCCTTTGATATGTCTAGGTTTAATTTTCTGGTTAGTGCAGTAGGCATGATAAACTATGACTAAGCTCTCTCCATTCTCTAGTATGTTAGTATCTTAACTTTATAGGTTTAGCTGCTTAGAAGTGTTATCTCTGATTTCTTTAGTTTCAAATTTTTACATTTATCTGCTTGTCGAGTTATTTTATCTTTTGACCCTGATTTGACCTAAACTTTTTGTTTGTGGTTGTCAAGTGTCAATTTTGTCTGTCTCTAAAGATCAAATAGATTTTTTCCCTATGTTTTTGTGACTGTCTACCGTGCCTGCATTTGTGGAAGATAAAACCAAAAATAGTGTCATTTCGGTAATTATAAATCAAGTGTCTATACACATGTGCAGTGAAAAATAGCAGAAAAATACCAAAAACATTGAAAAAGCAAAAACCTTTTGGTCTGTGGTCGGACAATATGTTGGAACATGATATGATTCTGGTCTTGTTGATCTAACCGTAGGATATGATCCAATCGACCGGTAATTCTATCATTTGATGTGTCGGTAGGCTCGACATACTTAGAAGTAGACTATTTCTGTGATTACACATTAATTTGCATGAAAATGTGAACCTTTAAGTCTACCAGAGCAAAATTCTTTAAATTTGCCTAAGTCTGAGCTAAGTACGATATGCCAACACACACGAATATTTCTTTAGCATTAAGTCCCTGATTTCACTCATCAGCACACCATCTGTTTTGCTTACGCAAAGACCTTGGTGTCGCTTCATCCATCAATAAATCCGTGGCACATCTGCTTTGCGAAAGCGATGACCTTGTGACCACGCGATACCATCATCACAATCATCATTTATCCGTGACACATCTGCTTTGCGAAAGCAATGACCTTGTGTTCACGCGATCCATCAAAATATCCATTCATGAAATCAGCTACTTAACACTAAAGAAATAGGGGGAAATAAAATATGTTGTCATATGTTGAAGAAATTCCATATGTACATTTTGAAATTCTTATGTGTGTGGGTTGTATCCGAAGTGCAAAAATGGCCCATGGTAGAATTCTGGTGACTTAAGTTGAATATAAGGTTAATCACATCTTTCACTAATTGGACAAAACATGATAACAATACATCACAGAAATTGGTTGAAAATTAACTTGTCTGAGCTTAAGTGGAAAAACAATACCGACAATCTGACTTAGGGTACCGGATCCGAAAGGTGATTTGAATTATAAGTGTTATTGATCACGTAAATGATCGGTATGATTCTAAACATGTCTGACCACGACCATCCAAAAATATGTGAATATTCAAAAGCCAATGTGCTTAAAATTTCCAAGTTTGGTGAAAAATTGACCAACTTGTGCTTGAATGAATCTTGGTTTTGGTTTGAAATAAACCAACTCGAATGAAAATGAAATCTTGAGTTCGGGTGGAAAATTGACCCAACTCGGTTGAAAATGTAACTTTTTGAGTTTGGATGTGTTTTGAACCAATAAGAGTCAATTGTAGGTACTAGGTGTGTCTCTATCAAATTTGTTGAAATTATCAAGTACTTGTCTTATAAATTAAAAGTTTATCTTCCTGGTAGGTTACTGGTGACAGACATGCATTTATGAACTTTTATTTTGATGTAATTTAAGATTTAGAATTTTTGAAAATTTTTGAAAATTTTTAAGACTTAGAATTTTTCTTATGTTTTTACATAATTCTGGTCTTAGCGGACTTGTTTTTGCCTTAGCGAACTTAATCCTAAGGCAAGTCCGCTAAGAACAATCCACAAGGTTAATAACAGGTTTGCTCTTAGCGAACTTGTTTGGAAGTCTTGAAAAATTGTCTTTAAGTTTTTCTTTAAGTCCGCTAAGAACAAAGTGTTCTTAGCGAACTTGTTTCCTTAAAGCTTTTCTCTTTTGAGTAAGAAGTACGCTAAGTTGATTTTATCCTTAGCGAACTTCACATGATTTTACCTTAAAATTTCTGTTAAGTGTTGATGAAGTACGCTAAGTTGATTTTAGCCTTAGCGAACTTCTCCACTTTCATATTATGTCTACTTAGGCTAAACTGTTCTTAGCGAACTTGTTTAAGCCTTAGCGGACTTGTTTTTACTTAGATTATTTTGGTGTCTCAAGTTCATATTGGCCTTAGCGTACTTGTTCAGCCTTAGCGAACTTCCTAGCTTAGCGAACTTCTTTAGGCTTAGCGTACTTGTTTAGCCTTAGCGAACTTCCTAGCTTAGCGAACTTCTTTAGGCTTAGCGTACTTATTTTAGGCCTTAGCGAACTTGTTTCCCTTTAGCGTACTAGTTTAAGTCCGCTTATACTTAGCGTACTTGAGCACAGGTTAGCGAACTTATCTAATTTTAGGATATTTTCAAGTCCGCTAAACCTAATACTATATAAAGGGGACTTGATCGTTTTATTCTTTCACGCATTCAAACTCACACACCCGCTCACACATTACGAACCGGCGACTCTCTCCCTTCACTGTTCGATCGAAATCCTCCCATTTTCTCTCGAATCTGTCGTTCTAGTTGCAATTAGGGTTGATTCGAACACTCTTCTTGCATCCACAGGTTCGATTTTACTTTCATTCAGGTTGATTTTGGTTTCGGTGATAATCTTGAGCCGTAGGTGTAAATCGTAAAATTTCTAGGGTTCTAATGAGTTTTTTTGATGTTATCTCAGATTCATTATCATCTTACTTGATTCTAGTTCACTTTGTGATCAAGACTAAGGTATGTGAATCTAAACTCACAAATTTCATTTTTTGAACTCAAAGAAAATTGTGTACAGGAAAATGTTTGAAGGTGTATGAAATTGAAATCCTTTTAAGTGTTCCATAACAGTTGGTTACTAATGTGTACTAATGTGTACCTGTTAATTAGTTTGAACCTAAGTAAGTGTTTAGATTGATAAAACTAGTATACAGTGAGCCTCTGTTTTTTGGATACTTGAATTTCTTCATTCAGTTGGAAAATCTTTTTAATTAGCTTGAATGGAACTCTATGTGGCTACTTTCAATTCAGTATAGTTAATTCAATTCTGTTTGTGCTTGTATGCCTGTGAGTTTGCTTTTGGCTAGTTAGAAGGTTAAATTTATTTTTCTCTCATGATTGGGTAGACTTGAAGAATTCCACTTAGTGTTGAATTATGTTGTCCCCTATCAAGTCATTGTTACTCTTTACTGTTTATAATGATGAAACTTAAACTTATCCTGAATATCTACTGATTATTGTTGATTCAGCCTAGTCACATTTCAGCATGATAGACTAAGTTTAAATTTCTCAAATTAAGCATTTAAATTCAGATTGCTGTATTATTCTCTGTTTAACTAAGATTTTGAAGTTTAACTTAGCTTGTCTGATCTCATTAACAGAAACAGTTATTGTTGTGATTGATCAAGATCATCACATTCTCTTCATTGTGATCTTAGCAAAAATTAGATCCTACAAGAGGTATGTTGTTCTAAATTCAAGCATTGTTGAGTCAAACTCAATCTTCAGCTACACAGGGGCAATCTTTTATTTTATTTAAGTTAATGTGAAGCCAACTTGATTTCTAAAGTTATTCTGCTTGATCCTAGCAGATTGCTCACTGAGTCATTGAGAAATACACTACATCTTATATTAGATCTTTGTCTACATTAGATCTTCAGAAAGGTATGTGTTTTTCAAGTTATGTACTCAGGTTATTAATCAGGTAGTGCATCATCATGATTCAAATTGTTTATGTTATTGTACATCTTTCTATGTGTAAACTGACATCCAATTGAGCCTAACACTGGTGGTTTAGACTGGTTGTGATCCTCACAGGTCTGAGACTAGCCAATAACTCAGGTGAAAGGATCTTGGATCAAGTTGACACTTAAATAGATAAATGTGAATGAACTGACCTATCTAAGTTGATTTGACCACCTTTGTGATTAATTGTGAGCATATCTACATAGGATGTGATCTATGACACCTATAGGTTTCATATGAACTATCCTAGGCAGTTAAGCTCTAAGTCAACACTTACTTGGTCATTTTGACTTCAATAAGTCAAATTTTGCATAAAATTGTTTTAAGTGACTTATGTGACTGTTTTGATTGAATGTGTGTTTGATGGTTTGAGCATGTGTTGTTTGGTCCATATATGCTTATATTAGTGTGTTAGGATTGAATGTGACATGAAATAGCTCCATCTAACCTGTCAAACTTATATAATCACATCTATGTCCTTTAAATGTTCAAATTTTGAAATCATGACCCATTGAGACATTCTACTTGCTTATAAGTGTGAAATTGACTTTGTTGCTACTAAACAAACCTTGTTGATGTTGATTTATGATCTATGCACATTGTGTTCAACTTAAAGTGATTTATGTCTGCTAATTGAGCCAAATTGGTCTTAGCGGACTTGTTAAAGTCCTTAGCGAACTTCATGTCTGCTTAGCGAACTTCTTCTGTTCTTAGCGAACTTGTGCCATAGCTAGCGAACTTGATTAGTTCCTAGCGTACTTGTTCATGTCTTAGCGAACTTGATTAGTTCTAGCGGACTTGTTGTTATACTTAGAGGATTTTGTGTCGATTCACATTACTATAGATCAGTAAATTTTGATTCTTTCATACTTGGTTTGTTCTGTGTGTTAACCTGTCTATGATACACTTACTTGCATAAGCTGTTTTAAACTGAGTTGTGTCCTGTCTGTTGACATCACATCAAAAGGTTCACAAGCTTGGGTGGAATCATGCCCAAAAGGACATTCCCTGAACTGTGTTGACAAACTGGGATCACAAAACCCCTATAGTGCTTAAAAACACTTGGTTGTTGATCCCAGATTGCCAAAACCTTCTTTGATGTCTATGTCTGTTGTTGAAATCAAGTTGTAGAATTCTCATTGAATTTCTCCTTTGTTTCTTCAAATATCTCAGGCTTTAATTGACTTAGTCTAAAACTCTGGGTCATCTTTATCATTTATCTTGCATTCTTTACTTTCAAAATATGTTAATTGGAGATTTAGATCTGGCTCCTTTGTTTTCCAGGTTTCCTTTACACACTTGTTAATATTCAAGGTCACCTGGTATTTATAATTGTTAACATAATTTCATGTTTTATCTATCCATTATGAGGCAAATGCACTGTATGATTCATCCTTGTAACTTTGATACTCAAAATGAAAAGCTCAGTCACTATCACGAGTCTAGTGTGACATGACATTCATTAAGTGTCAAATTGATATAATCCTGTTAATCTACATGTGCAGATGCCTCCCAGACAAGAGTTAACTTATGGAAGATTACACAATGGAGTATGTGTTTTCAATAAATTCTGGGAAGATGCTGATGAGCTAGCTATAGACCTCCTCGTGCAATCAACTTGGGCCCCTGCAATGATCATCAACCCAACCATCTACAAGATCCATATTGAATCCTTCTGGAATACAGCTCAATCTGTTGAACTTGATGATGGATCCAGTTTGATTAGAGCCACTATTTTGAACACTGATGTGGAGATAACCGAGGAGAAAATCAGAACAACTCTGGGTTTACAGGATGCTGATAAGCCTAAGTCCTTTCCTAGGGAAGATTGGCAAACTACCATCATGAACATGGGTTATTCTGGCGAGTTACTCCCTAACGTCAGCAACAAAATAAAGAAGACTCTATTTCCAGCAAATTGGAGGTTTTTGATAAACTTCTTCACTGCCGCTTTCTCTCACAGAAAGGCTGCTCCTGATGACTTCGTTGAAGAAACAGCATGTGCTCTACACGGATTTATCTCAGGACAGGGTTTCAATCTATCCCATCAACTCCTAAGATGGATGATTGCTAACTTACACCCAACTGGAAGGGCGGTAAAGTTCTTTTTGTACCCAAGATTCATTCAGGCTATCTTAGATAGATATTATCCTAATTTGCCAAAGCAAGGTGAGGTGTTCAGAACAAGCTCAATGAACTCCGGTTCATACAGCAAATTCCAGCAAGGTAAGTACCAAGGTGCTCCTGTACCTTTCTTTCCTGAGATGATTGCTCGATTAGCACCCGTTAATGCCGAAGGAGATGTCCACATGGGTGAAGCTGCAGCGGAAGCACAACCAGAATCTTCTGAAGCGGCTCAAGTTCATTCTACATTGGACTTGAATGCCCCAGTCATACCTGACCCTGTTGCTGCTGCTGAAGACCTTGGGAATCTCCAGGGTGATAATGTTGATGCATCTGAGCATGCTGATCCGCTCAGTTCAGTGAATGTGATATCTTCAGAAGCTGAGGAAGGCAATGACACAGATAAAGATGCATCTGACTCCTCAAGCTCAGATGACACTCCTGATCTAGCTGAAGCAATTCATCCAAGGAAAAGACAGAGGACTGGAGAATCTTCCAGGGCCTCTATGACACAACCATCATCATCTGATGACAGCTATAAACCTTCAGAGGACGACTTTGATGAAGATGAAACTTCAGTATCTCTTGATCAAGCAGATCTATCTTATGATCTACAAGATGAACCTGAAAGCCCTCCAAAGTCTCCTCCTACTTTTCTATCTAATCAGATGACAAGAATTGCTGATGAAGGAAATCAATCTTCTGAATTAATTACAATTAGAGCTAAGAGAAGCAAGTCCTGCACTGAAAAACTACAAGTTAGACGAAAGCCAGGCTCCTCAGACGAGTATGAAGTTGTTGGTTCATCTGGAGCTCAACCTGAATCGACCTTTGCAACTGCTTCTGTCTCTCCATCTTCTATGATTCAATCTGAAAGGGTTAATTTGGAACAGAGATCTCTAGAAGTTATTGCAGAAGCCGCTGTCGCCACTACTGAAGCTACTGTTACCGTCTCCTCAAGCACGACATCTTCTGAATCTGAAAGGGTTTTGGAACTCCAAGCTGAAGTGTCAAATCTACAGAGTCAGAATGATCATCTCAACTGTTCTCTACAAGTGGCAAACCAGAAAATCTCTGAGCAGTCACGTGTAATTGCTGAACAAGCTGCTGAGATTCAAAGGCTTAAGGAGCTGTTGACCAAATCAAAAGAAGTAACCCAGCTCAGTGACAAGCCTGACAGTGGTGATACTGGTAATAAAGGTTCTGAGCAACCAGAAGAACAACCGTCAACTCATCAAGGAACTGATAGCGCTAATTTTCCATCGGGTAAAGAATCTAAAGGAGATCTTGACTCCACAAGTTCCTTAAACGATAGTGACTTCGATGTTGATGATGATACAGTATTTGAAGGAAATGAGCCTAGCATGACTGATGATGAAGAATCTTTTGTAAACAGTCTACTTCATGATGAGCCAGTTGATGAAATCCTGGACTCACTCAAGAAACTGGCTCCATTGCCAGAAAACTTGAAGCTGCCAAGGTTTGCACCAGCTCTCAAAGCAATTGAAGGTTCATCCAGTTCGGAACCAGTAGAATCGGAGTTAGACAACTCTCTTCAACTTGCAATCGTACCTTCTGGGCAAGACATCACTAATTCATCATCTGCTATTGTCCCTGTAAGTGAAGGTGTCCGTAGATTTCACGTCGACTCGACCTTCTTGGACTTTTCAATGGCAGACTTTCGTGAGTATTATGCTGAAAAGTTATACACGAGAAGAAATTCATGTGGAATACTCATTGAAACCATTGAGGATGATAGTGAAACAACCTATGAAGAGTTTCCCTACACGGTTGATTTCAGTAATGTGGAAGATATGAATGAGTTGGAACAAAGGTTAAATGTTCTAGTCAATCAAGCTAACCCACTGAACTACATCGATCTGGATATGATTGAAAGTGAAGATGAAGAAGATGAAGTTCCTATTCCTACTCCAATTCAAGTAAAAATGGAGGTAGATGATGGAGTGTTTGTAAATGTCACTCTGCCAACTGGTACGGCAACTGATGAAATCCCTGCTCTTGACTCTTCTCCTCATGTTACTGGCTCTATTCCTGAAGATGCTGAAGTTATTAATCTTGAAGAAGCTGCTACTCCAACCATCTCTCAAGCTAATCCTGATGTTTCTGCTGAACAAACTCCAACTGTTCAAATCTATTTAGCTCCTTTCCATCCTGCCTTCCTTCCCTTGTTTCCTGATGAAGACGTGACCACGGTAACTCAGGAACCTTCTGTCTCTGAACAACCTGGTCCCTCAGCCACAGACAAAGGAAAAAGGATTCTTACACAAGAAGAAATTGAAGCCGAAGTGTTAAGAAAGGAAGCTGAAAAAGACAGATCACGTAGAGCTCTTATTGCAGAAGCACTAGAAGAAGAAAATAGAGTGGCCAGAGAAAGAGAAGAAGCTTTAAAGAGATATGAATCTGATCATCCTCCAGCTGTTGTTTATGGAAAGGGTTCAAATTCTTTACCTGAAAAATCTGCACCTTCCAACGACAAAGAACCGACCATCCGCATCGTCACTAATCTGGAAGGAACAGACGTTGATGAGGATGATGTGTCAGAAACAGCTCAGATGGTGAGGACTCTTATGAAGGACAGGATTCCTCTGGAATACCTTCTTAAACTTACCGATCTTGAGCTAACCAAGTTGTATACTGACGAAGAGAGATTGAATGCTAATCTCCCTCGTACTGATGAAGCTGAAATAATTCCTGAATCTCTGGTTGATCCTATGTCAGATCCATTTGCTGACTCCGACAGGACATTTGTTTTTGCACCAGTCAGAGATCATCTTTCCGATCTTGTTCTTGATATGGGAAAGTCTTTCATTCCTGAAGATCCTGCTGATAATCTGCTTGAACCAGACTCCGTTGAGTATATTATTGCTACTACCAACCGGATGAACTTTGAAGCGCTCCGCAACTATCTCAAGTTCAAAAATGTGGAGAGAAAGTCTTGGATTCATAAGAAGACTCCTGGCCTTCGCAAATTTGTCATTGAGTATAGGCAGACAGAGAGGCTCGCCAAGTTGGAGCAGATTAGACTTAAGGAGCAGGAGAGAGCTGAAGCGATTGAAAGGAACAAAAATCCACCTATTTATGATGACTGGGTGAGGATGGCTCCAAATTCTAAATCAATGCTGAGATTCACTGCCAAGAATTTGAGAAAAATGCCAGCCAATCCCAATGTTAATCATGGAATGAAAATTCTGGGTTGGAAATTTGATGAAGCTTTCGATGCTTTTATTGTGAAGAGACGGAATGGATATGTTCAATTCTTCGCTGACTTCAAAGCTCTTACAAGCCTATTCTCATGGGAATTGAAGCAGCTCAAATACCTGGATTTGGTGAATCATACGAAACACAGCAAAGGTATTAGAGCTGAGCATCTGATTAAGTCAGCCTATGATGATAAAGTATTCAATCTGAATCCTGAGGAAGAAAGAAGAGCTCAGATAGCTGAAGAGAAGAAGAGACTCCGTGCTCCACACAAAGGTATTTTCAAGAACATTGGTGATAAGATAAATGTCAAATGGATCCCAGGGAATCAGAAGAAATTTCCCATTATCAGCTGGTATTACAATGGGATGACACATGAGTTAGTGATTGAAAGGGAAGGTGCGGAGGCCATCAGATTGTTTGCAGCTATTGAATTACGATTATTGTCAAGATCTTACATCAAAATCATCTATTACCAGAAAATGCGTACCATTCCTTCTCAGCTGAAACTATACGAGTGCTATGATGCCAACTACTTCCTGATGTTTCTAAATTGGTGGCGTCATCAGCTTGCCGTTAAAGGTTGGTTCAAGCTTGATGAAGAGATGTTGAGGAATGCTAACTGCTGGTTGATGGAAGACAATGGTTCAAGTGTGGCTCTTGACAAGGCAAAAAGATTAGTCGAGTTTAACAACTACAATGACTTGAAGAAACTAGTATGGCAAGACCTCTGGAGACTCTATGATCTGGGGATTCATGTCCTTTCAGACAAACACAAAGAAGCGGCTAGAGAAAACTGGAGGTTCCTGCTCAAGTTGATTGGTCAAGATGGTTGAAACTCGAGAGGTTTGCATTGCCAACATGGGTGGAAATTGTTAGAACTTATTTATGTTGGCAACACAAACTATTTATCTTTTTGGTGATTAATTGTAATTTGACTTTGGTTTGTACTTAACTTTGATTATGTACTTTGTTATCATTGATTATGTCTATGTATGATGTTTTGACTAAGTGTTAGCGTACTTGTGTTTTTCTTCTTAGCGAACTTCTTGTATGTTGAACTTAGCGGACTTGATTTACTCTTAGCGAACTTGTCATTGTACTTAGCGTACTTGTTTGTTAACTGTCCTAGCGAACTTGTTTTTACTCCTAGCGAACTTGATTTGTTCCTAGCGAACTTGTCTTGTTCCTAGCGAACTTGAACTGTTCCTAGCGTACTTAAGTTGTGCTTAGCGTACTTGTTAGCGGACTTATTTGTGTTTAGCGAACTTGTTAGCGGACTTGTTAATGCTTAGCGTACTTGTTAGCGAACTTGTTTAATTCTTAGCGTACTTCTTATATGCTTAGCGTACTTCATATTCTGTTAGAATATTTTGCTGAATTCTAGGTAATGATTGGTTGTTGTCAAACATTCTATTTGTCCCAGGCTCTCTTGTAGTATAAATACCAAAGTGAAAACCCTAATACGTGTTCCTCCTGGTCTATTCTACAAGAGAGCCTTTGTGTGTGTGTTCTTGGTGTATTTTGTGTGTGTTCTTGAGCTTTAGAGATCTATGGGGTGAAATCAACCAAGATTGATCATCACACTTGTTTTCCGCACCTGTGTGATGAATCAAATGAGAACATTGTGCTCAAATCAGGTCCTAACAGGTTTTACTCAGTGGTTCTAGGTACGCCACCAAGTTGTGCTCTACGGGGAACTTTGAGTCACCGACGGGCTTCTTGCCACTTGACCTTGCTTTAGGAGCCATTGTTGATGATCGATTTGAGAGAAATCGACGGTTATTTGGAAGTTATGGAGAGGTGTTGGGAGAAATTTGGGGGTGATTTCTGAGTGGGGTTTGAGAGAAATGGGGAAGAATGACGGTAATTTAGAGCTTTTACCTTTGACGTGGATGACGTGGAGGAGAGAAGTTTTAAACCGACGGTTCATTAATTGATGTGACAGATGCTTTATTGGTTATACGGTACAACGTGGTAAAGCATGTCATTATCCAAAAGTAAATTTGCTGAAACCTTGGATATTAAATGGTTAAAAACTTAATGGGTAAATAAATGTATATCTGCTTAGAAACTCGTGCATTCTGGGTAATTAAATGAGACTTTGACTTTTCTTGACCCAAAAGTTCAAGCGGAACCCATTTTCTCCATTATTTTAAAGACTAAAATTCTTCCGTTTGAATTTCAAGCGGAGAATTTTTCCGCTTGGAAGAATTATCCTAAAATTTTTCTCCATGTGAGTTACAAACATTGTTCCGGTTGAAGTTCACCCGGTGCTTTTCAAAGTTGTTTTTCTCACAGGTTGAACTGGAACTTTAAACCGAATAACAAAAAACATGATTTTTGAAAATTTTTGATGATTTTTTTCATAGTGTAACAGAAGTTACTGACTATGAACTGAGATGATATCTAATTATCACAAGATATTTTCTTTTTCTTTTTCTTTTTGTATCAATAGACGGGCTCTTAAGCACATGCCTCTCTTTTATTGAAAAATTGTGAAAAGTTTTAATCAAAATTCATCATCCCAATGGCTGTGACGAGATAGAAAAATCTTGCCTTATCAATAGTTTTTGTAAACAGATCTGCCAATTGATGATCACTGTGAACTTTGAACAATTTAATCAGATTCTTTTCTGCATAATCTCTAATAAAGTGATACCTTATGTCAATGTGTTTGGTTTTGGAGTGCTTTACTGGATTGTTGATGATGGAGATGGCACTGTTGTTGTCTGCAAGAATAGGAGTTTCCATGAATGTGATCCCATAGTCAAGCATCTGATTTTGGATCCAAAGGACTTGACTACAACAACTTGAGGCAGCAATATACTCAGCCTCTACAGTTGAAGTGGAAACACAAGTTTGTTTCTTGCATTGCCAAGAGACAAGCCTTTTACCAAAAAATTGACATCCACATGATGTTGATTTCTAGTCTATGTCACATCCTCCATAGTCACTGTCTGTGAATGCTTTGAAAGAGAAGTCAGAGTTCTTGGATACCACAAACCCAGTTTTGCTTGCCCCTTCAGATACTTGAAGATTCTCTTAACAGCTAGTATATGTGACTCCTTTGGTGAGGACTGTTATCTAGCACATAAGCAAACACTGAACATGATGTCAGGACTACTAGCAGTGAGATACATCAGTGAGCCTATCATTGCCCTGTACATGTGCACATCCACTGGCTTGCCACTTAAGTCACTTGTTAACTTGTGGGAAGTGGACATAGGAGCTTTTGCACTTGAGCATGCTTGCATATCAAATCTCTTCAGCAGGTCTGGGATGTACTTTGATTGATTCAAAAAGATGCCATCTGCAGTTTGCTTCACTTGTAGTCCTATGAGAATGTTAGTTCTCCCATGGAGCTCATCTCAAATTTGGACTCCATCAAAGTTTCAAACTCCTAGCACAAAACAGTGTTCGATGAACCAAAAATAATACCATCTACATAAATTTGTACCATCAACATATCCTTACCAACAGTTTTGACAAAAAAGTGTTTTGTCAATTGCCCCTCTCCTGTAGCCGTTCTCTAGAAGATAGTTAGAAAGAGTTTAATACCAGGTTCTAGGTGCTTGTTTGAGACCATACAAAGCTTTGATCAGCTTGCACAACTTGTTAGGATGATGAGGATCCTCAAAACCAGGAGGTTGTTTGACATATACTTCTTGTTCCAGTAGGCCATACAGGAATGCACTTTTGACATCCATCTGAAATACTTGGAAGTCTTTAAAGGCAGCATAGGCTAAAAAGATTCCGATTGCTTCCAATCTAGCCACAAGTGCAAACACTTCATCATAATCAATGCCTTCTTCCTACACATAGCCTTGCACAACCAATCTTGCTTTGTTTTTAATTACAATTCCCTGGTCATCTTTCTTGTTTCTGAATACCCACTTTGTGCCAATTGGTTCTGCTCCATCAGTCAGATCTACCAATTCTCAAACTTTCTGCTTGTTGATTTGAAATAACTCTTCCTGCATTGCCTCTACCCAACTGTTATCTTCCAAGTCATCTATTACCTTCTTGGGTACTTCTTGAGACAAAAATGCAGCATGCAAACAAATGTTTGCATTAGCAGATCTACTTCTTGTCAATACGGGTGCTGACACTTCTCCAAAATATTCCTCACTAGATGATCTCTGTTGATTCTTCTGTCAAGAAACATAGGGAACTCATGGCTTCTTCCATTTGAGGGTATGTTGAGCTGAGGAAGTCTGTGGTCACGCTCAATATCACCAATTTGTGATACAGGATCTAAACATTCAACTGTATTATGAGAGCTATTCTCTGAAATGTGGGTCAGATGCTCAAAAATGAATTCATTTGATGTATCATCATTTGAATTTTTAGGTTCAGTGGACCCGGAATCAGTGTTCTCAACAGTTTCTGAAATTAAGTTTTCCAGTTGAACTTGAGCTGGAGAAATTTCCGCTTGAACTTGGACCGGAACTATGTCATCTTCAATTTGAACTGTTTCAGAAGGTTTCATTCCTTTCTCTGGCAAGATAGGTATGATTCTCATTGAAATGAAGAAGGTTTGCTTCTCAGTTCCAGCAGTGTTGCTCTTCGAATGTTCATCAGCTGACCTATATAGATTATGTTCCTACACTAGAGATCTCACAGGCTTATCAACGGTTATGTTGAAAGCAGTGGTTAGTGAGTCAATATCAAATAACCAAGTAGGCTGAGATTCAAAATTGTTGATAGATTTTTCATTTGAAGATACATTTATAGTATCCTTAACAATTTTGGTTCTCTTGTTGTACACTCTGTATGCTTTTGACATACCTGAGTATCCAACAAAATATCCCTCATCTGCCTTTTCTGCAAATTTGGGCAATAACTCATTGGTTATTAATATTGTAACAGGACAACCAAATGGCTTAAAGAAGTAAATGTTTGGCTTTCTTTTTCTCCAAAGCTCATAGGGTGTCTTGTTTTTGCCTTTGACAATTAGAATCCTGCTTTGGACATAACAGGTAGTGTTCACTGCTTCTGCCGAAAATATCACAGGCAGCTTGGAGTCTGCTAACATAGATCTAGCAACTTCAATCAATGTCCTATTTCTCCTTTCAGCAACATCGTTTTGTTGTGGAGTTCTAGGAGCACTGAATTGTCTCACAATTCCCTTTTCCTCACAAAATGAATCCAGAACATGATTTTTGAATTACGTGCCATTATCACATCTGATTGTTTTAACCTTAAGATTAGACTGATTTTCTAAATTTGTCACAAGTGTTTTCAACAATTCAGAAGTTTCATCTTTTGTTTTAAGAAAGAAAACCAAAGTGTATCTAGAAAAATCATCAATTATGACAAAACAATATGACCTTTTCCCTAAGCTCATCACTCTAGTTGGACCAAAGAGACCCATGTGCAATAACTCTAGAGGTTTTGAAATAGAAGACTCAACTTTTGGCTTAAAAGAGGTTTTGTGTTGCTTGCCCTTGAGACATGGCACACAGTTTTCAGAACATGCAAAATGCTTGTTAGGAAGACCCTTAACCAAGCCAAGATTGACAATTCGATTCATATTCTTATAGTTTACATGCCCTAACCTTCTATGCCACAGATCACTCTCATCAACAGAGGCTTTGGATATAAAGCAAGCAGTGCCACATGAGGGTGCAGCAACTGACATATCCAAGATGTATAGCCCATCTCTCCTAGGTGCTTTAAACATAATTAATTCATTAGGAATTTTAACACCAGATTTGTGGACTATAGCTTCTCTCTCATTAAACATCAAATTCAAATTCTTGTCACACATCTGTGAGACACTAAGCAAGTTGAAATTTAATGTATCAACAAAATTGACTCTGTCAAATTTTACCAGTCCATTTGTCACATCACCTTGTGCTGTGATATGGCCTTTTGTGTTTCCAAAGGCAACTAGTCCTCCATTAATTCTTTTTGTATTTTCCAGAATTTGCTTATTCCCTGTCATGTGGCAAGTGCATCCACTGTCAACTACCCATAGGCTATTTTGGCCTTTATTATGCACCTGCACACATCAGAATTGATTAGTTTCTATAGGGGACCCAAGCCTGAGTGGTCTTGGGTCTGCCATAAGCATTATTATACTTGTACTCCTTGAGTACTAAAGTATCTAGAACTGGAGCTTCATTAAGCATATCATCATTGTCAAAACTGAAGTTCTTATATTGAGTAATTTTTTGACTAAATCCTCCACCTTTGGTGTGTTTCCTTTCAGCAATTTTTCTTTCCCTGTACTCCTTAAAATTTCTTTGCTTGTTGGTTATTTTCTTAGATTTTTCATTACCTTGATTAACCAACTTAGTTCTTTCAGGGGATTTGGGAAATCTTTGAGGAAAGTGTTTGTTTTGGCTTGAACTCTCCCCCTGAAGTGGAACAGTGTGATTTCCATTTGAACTAGTAGCAAATTCAATTTCAGGTTGGTTAGACTTTTTGCTTCTTGAAAAGTTTTCTCTAGAGGCAGTCTTTCCTCTAGAGGGATTTCTTCTTCCTTGAGCTTCAAAATGCTCAAACCCATCAGCAAAGTGTACATGTGGTCTCTGCTTTGGAGCAGTAGCTGACATGGGTTGAATTTTGTTTTCCGGTTGAACTTGAGTTCGAGCGGAAAGGTGTTCCGCTTGAACTTCAGCCGGAAAACGATTTTGCCTTAGAACAGAAAAACTTCCATTTTTTTCATTACCAATTAAGACCCTGTTGGATTCAGATCCAAAATGCTTCATTGTGTGGATTTTCACATGTGAAATTCTTCCTATGAGTTTCTTTTGAGAATTAGCCTTTGGTTGCAAAACAGGTTTTGGTTTCAAAAATGGTTTAGTTTTACTCAATGGGTTGAACTGACACATAGCAGCTATGTGGCCTTGTTCACCACAGAACATGCATTCAACAAGTTTGGTTTCAAATCTTCTGGGAGACCCATGTTTGGTCACTTGGTTGAAAGTGAGTTGACCAAACCTTTGAGTTTGACTTCCCTTTGGTTGCTCAGGTTGTTTCCCTCCAACTTTTGACTCTTTATGCTCATAAATAGTTGGTGGTGGAACAGCAATTGAAGGTTTCAAAATGCTTGATTGGTCAGCTAATGCAGAAGTGCTTGCATCAGTCACTTCAGTTTTCTTTGACACAACAGTGTTTTCAAAACTTATCTGTGATGAAGTGTCATCAACAGTAAGACTAACTTTACATTCTGAATTCAAAGCTTCAATTGGTTTGATTACAGGTGAGTATTCAATTGGTGGTTCAACTCCCAACACCTGCTTTACCGTACATCCCTCCCATCCATAATTTCTCAGCCTTTTTATTTATTGTTTGAAATTTGTCACAAGTAAACAACGCATCTTTTAGTTTGATGTCAAGAACATCAATCTCAGCCTTAGCATCTTTGGTTTCATTTCTTGATTTCTCAAGTTTTGATAGCAAGTCATCAAGCTGTGTTTCAAGAACTGAGTTGGTTTGTTTTAACTGTTCATACTCTTTGGTTAAGTTTTAAATTTTTGAAATGTATGATGATTCAGTTTTTTTAAAACATTCCTTTTAACTCATTTAGGTTTGAAACTTCATCAATCAAGTCAGTGTTGTGATTTCGATACTTTGCCACTTGCTCTATGCAAGCAGGGCTGCATAGATTTTCTAAAACTTTCTCAGGGATAGAGTTTACCTGATCTGAGATGGAGTCTTGTTTGGCCATCAAAGAATGGTTGATAGGCTTAAACTCAGTACCAAAATCTTCCCATTCAACACACAAGGTTTGATTAATAACAGCAGCAACCACATTCTAGTGGTTTTGACTTCCGGCTGGCTTTTGCGGGGTGGGGTGATGACCTGATTTGTTACCAGAGTTGTTGTTGTTTAAATTGTTTTCTCCATGCTTTTTCACTTTGACATGACCCTGGTTTTGTCCTTCTCTTCTTGGTTGAGAGCACTCCCTTGCGAAGTGGCCAAGTTGGTGACAGTTGTAGCATTTCACTTTGCTTTTGTCTAGGCCTATGTGAGCGCCCTTTTCTCCCTTGTAGGTTCTACCAGTTCTTTTGTAAAATTTTTGAGCTCTGAAAGACACCATGGCAAGTTGGGTCATGATATCCATTTCTTCCAAGTCATCAGCACCTATGCACTCAAGATCTTTAGGAATGAAGCCTTGGTAAGAGTCAGTTGCTACGTGAGCATTGTGAGAGTTGTCAAACGTGTTTGAGAAGCTCTCTTGACACCTTGGTGTCTCAGGGAAACTGACGGTAGGTGAAAAGTATGATGATGAGTTTAAAGTTCTTTGATTGTGAAAGTCGGTATTTACTAATGCAGTTGAAAACAGCTGAGTTGACTCAGAAGATGAGGTTTGTTTAAGGTTTAGCTCCATTTCATAAGCACTGAGTATGCCATGAAGTTCACTAAGTCTCATCTTTTTCAAATTCTTACATTTCCTGATGCTCACAGTGTAAACTGTCCACACAGAAGGCAAGGAACGAAGGAATTTTTTGTTTACATCTACCTGATCTAGTTTTACGTCTACCTTTTGCAGTTCATCAAGTAAGGAAACAAATCTTAAGTACTGGTTTGTCATTGATTAACCAGTGAAGTAAAGTTCTCATATCTCAACTTTGTGTTCATATGCTTGTTTTTGTCATATTTATTTTCATTAAAAAACCATAACTTATTATTTTTAAGTCATAAAAATCATTTATTGAAATATGCTTTAATATTTAGTATTTCTTTTAACAATATAGCATTTTATTTTTATAAAATGACCATTAGTAATTTATAAAATACTAAACAAAATTATAAGTTATGAATTTATGTATGGACTTTTATAAAGACATTTTTATGACACGCATTTTAGTGTCATCCTTGTTCCATAACACATTTCTATTATGGAAAATACAAATTATGTTGTCCAAATATTTACATGTATGTTTTCTAGTCATTTTGTCAAAATATATACCTATGACTTTTTATCTAGAACATACATATACTAACATTTTTAGAACTCTTGATTTCTAAAGTGATTTTAGCATTGTTTCAGTTTCATGATGATATTATAATCATAAAAACACTAACACATCACTTGGTATATAAAATCATTATGTTAGTCTAAAAATGAGTTCAGCAATGTAAGCTTTTAACTACTAACAACATGGTTTGTTTGTAAGTTATCAAACAATAACATCAAGACTTAAACTTGGAACATGAATTGGTGAATTTTAAGAACAAAACCATGAATGGAGTTATAAGAGAGTTTAGAATCTCACTAAAGCTTCCACACGATCGGTTAATAACGTAAATGGGTAGTTAAATTTGCATCTGATTAAGCTCCAAACCACCCTTGAATCTTGAATGATGAAGGTAATGATGATGGAAAGAAAGGATGATCATGAATATGATAAAGAAAGCATGATGATTAGTATTATGTTGTTAGAATAAAAAGGAAGTAAGCATCTTTGATTTAGAAATGAAAGAATATGAACTTACTAAAGAGATGCAATGGATGAACGCTTGAACTTGAAGCTTGAATGTGGTTTAAATGATGAAAAGTGGAGTGGTGGTGGCGGTTTAGAGAGAGCCGAGAGGGAGAGAAGAGAAGAAGAGAAAGAATGTTTGTTGAAATGATTAAGTTTTGAGAATATAAGTAGAGGGTTATGTGACTAGCTTGGTGCCTTGGTCTGGTTTTAATAGAGACCGAATGGGTCTCGGTTTGGGTTGGTCCGAACCAAAGAAAGAAAGGGATGAAGGAATAAGCTTGAACACTTGAGTTATATGGCTAAAGAATGAACCATATGGTGTGTTAGTGGGTTCATAAGAACCGTCCAAATGGGAAAGGATGAAGGGAGATATGGATTTTGGGCAAAGCTATTACCCAATGGTTCATGCTTGTGTTTATACTACCTTAGACAAAATTGTCTAATATCTAAGAGGCATGATTTGGATCTAGGGAACAATGTAGGTGTAGAGTTACTTGTATTATATAATTAGGCATGTGATGTTTAGTAGAAATCTAATAGTGTTGTTTGGAGGCTTGGTTAGAACCGAACTAGAAAAAGAAGACGGAAAAGAGAAAGGGTAAAAAACGAATCGGAAAAAGAGAATAGAAGAAATGGGAATAGGGGGCTCGAACTCGCGACGGGCCAAAGAAAAGAAGAGGGAAAATGGGTTGGCGGGGCGGGCCCAATAGGGAAAGAAATCGGGTTGGGCCAGAAAATGAAAGCGGGGCGAGGGAAATGGGCTGGAGGAAAAGAAGATGGGCCGGAAAGAAAGAAAAGACAGATTTGGCCGGATGGCCCACTGGGCCGAATTGGGTCTTGGGTCGGGTCAAAATGAATTCGGGTTTGGGTCATTGGATCAGATTGGATCATAAGGGGCCTTGGTTGGATTAAATATGATAAATGGATTGGTTTGGGCCTATTGGGCCATAAACCATTGAATTGGGCCGATAAACCCATGTTGGGCCAAACGGGTTGAACCAGGTTAATCCAATGCGTTATATGGATCAATATGAATATTTGTTCGGGTCGAAATGACAAAAAGGATTTGAAAACAAATGTGTTAGAAATTAAACGGATACGGACAGATATGTATATAACGAATAAAAATAATTAACGAATATCGTCCGAAAGAACGAATTGGGATTTGTCACAAGTCTTGATATTTTGATGATTTATGAACGTACTTCGAATATTTTTGACTGATTGAAATAAGTTTTGTTCGAAGCGAACATTAGTAGTTTGAATTTTGATGTTTTTAATTCTTAACGAATGTTTAGATTGTTTTGATGAAAAAGAAATAATGTTTTGAACGAATTTGAAATGACTAAGTTTAATTAATGTAAACTCTGGTTTATTTGAATGAATTCCTCGTTTGAATAAACGATATGTTTTGAAATGGGTTACTCGTTTGAATAAATGATATGTTTTGAATGGGCTACGTCGTAACCACGATGTTTGAAAAGAATATAAAATAAATATTTTATACTTCTTATTCTTAAAATTCCATAAATAAATTTATGAAATTTTCCTGTTATTAAAATTCCAGTTTGAATAAACGTGGAACTTTATGGACGATTTCCAATACGGTATGGGTTGTCAAGTCTAGTTTATGTTTGCACGCATGTTTACCTAATTTGAATAAATTAAATCTAATGCACATAATTAATCAGATAATTGCACGTAAATATAATATTAATGTTGACTTGTAATCTTGGATTGTCACAACTCGAATCTCCAGTCCTCATGAAATACAAACAAGGACTGGAGTTTCAATAACAAAATTCTACTAAGACAAACCAACCAACCAGTGCCCATAGCCCACAAAGTCCCATTTCTCTGAGTCAGTTAATATGCACAGAGATACATCCAACTCACCCACATCAACCCACTCACTTCCCTTATACCAAGACTTCAATCCCAACCTTAACCAACCATCCTCACCTACTGGAATCTTAGTTCACATAATAGCCACAAATGGAGACTCCATGAGTCAAGGAAACTTGGAATGTGACACCAAGGATTGGTTCCCTGAAGACTCACCAAAAGGATTTTCTGAAAAGAATATCTCAACAACACAAGAGTGAGATCCTTCATAGGAGAAAACAATGACTGTGGAAGACCTCGGAACACTAGATAATTCTAGACCCTCAGGCACTGACAAAACTCCTAAGGGAGTTTCTCTTAGTAAAACAGTAGGACATGTGTTGTCCTCTGATTTGTTAGATAAAGAAAAATTATCTGTTATTTTTTCTTCAAACTTACCCAATATTTTGCTAAATTCTGGTCTCTTGAAATTCTCTCAATCATTCAGAGAAAACATCTCTAAAAAGAAAAGAGATCAGAGAAACGCCATCTTTGAGATTGAAAAAGTTGATTATTCCAATTCTCAAAAACTAAAAGAGACAGAGCAAAGCAGAAGTCTGGCTTAGGAAAGGAGTTGAACACTTAGGAAGCCCAGTTTAATGAAGAACTCACCCAAGTATCTGAAGGAATCAAATAAAGGTCTACAAAAGAAATAACAGTGGATCTCTCAATTGAAAACAACAAAATCAAGGTATTTACTATAGAGTTAATTAGCAAGAGGAAGATTCTTGAAGAAACAGGAAGAAGTCAGCTAAATAAGGCACAAAATATACTAAGCCATGTCAGGTCCAACCTGAAAAAAAAATCAAATGGCTTCAATCAACTCAGGAATCAAGCATTCCTTCTAAGAAGATGAGGTGAAAGAAATTAAAAAGGAGTGGGAACAGAAGAAAGACAGAAAGGACAAAAGAAAATCAGACTTTGCTCCAACTCACCCACCTTTAAAGAAAAACAAGATTGAACAAGAAGAAGAGGAACAACCCCTGAAAAGAAAAAAACGCAAAAGGATGCAGACCTCCAATTCCAACTTCTGAAGGTATGCCTCCTCCTCCATTCTCATCCTCAAGAAAAGCAGCTGAAAAATCCACTCTTTTAAAGCCCCCTACAACTGTAGCACCAAAATAGACTTCTCAGCCCAATGTGCAAAAATATAAGCAATCCTCTTCATTAGCAGGATCATTCATATTTGCATCTGCTTTTGAAGATGATTATACCAAAAAACAAAGCATGCAACAAAAAATCTGGGAAGAAGTAACAGGGCTATCAGAAAAACTTCTAAAAAGAGAAGAAGATAGACCTCTCATGATTCCTCTCTCAAAGAGAGTGTATGACAGAGCATTTAAAAAACATGTTGAAGAAGATCAAATATACACAATGTCTTCAATAGAAGAACTTTTACGTATCAAAGCTCAATCAATGCCAAAACATCACTGGATTGATCACTTCAACAACTACAATGTCATTACACTCGATAGAAACTTAAGGGAATTCACAGATCGTGACCTTGACAAAATGAATCTAGTTCAGCTAATCTCATTTTTCAGATACTTTTCTGATTAAACCTCAAAAACTAAAAGGGTCAGGAGAGCCCTGTACAAAGGAATAGAAGCCAGAAAAAGGATGTTCAGAACGCAAGCACAAGTAGACATACAACTTGCTAAAGAGATAGATCCTCCTCTGTTGTTCTTAACTAAACCAAATGAAGATCTCCCTTCTGAGTCTCCTGGAGAGGATCCGGAATAACTTTGATCGGTCAATATTCTAGACCTTGCTTCAAGATCACAAAGAAGAAAGAAGATTCTTTAGACTTAATGAGAAACAAAAATACACAAATCTAGCTCTGAACTTCTTCCTCTTCATAATAGACAAATGTGAAACAAATGAAAAGGGGTCAAAGAAAGGATCAAAACAGAAATATTCAATCTTCAGAAAGAAAGAAGCATCTTTTACACTCTATTTTAAGAAAGAAGGAAACCTTACAAATTCAAGATAAACTCTGTTGGGAATCGAGATACCGAGCCAACAAGATTTGGATAGATGTGATTAATACTCAACGGCCACTTAACTTAAACCATCCCGAAAACACGGTGAAGACCATGACAACTCAAGTTACAAGACTCAACTAAAGAAAAGGCTCTAGTGAATATTATTTATTGTTTAGATATTGTCACTAGTTGGTAGTTTACTATTATGCCCTTAGTGAGTTTGTATTATATATAGTAAGTCTTTCTCATGTGAGACTTGATGAGTGATACTTAGAGAGAGAGTTAGTCATGGTTCTTTGAAGCTTGTCGAGGGTTCATGAACTCACCTAGTAAGTTCATGATACCCGGGAATGCGTGGGGTAGGTAAAATGTAATCTTTCGGTTTTTTTTATTTATCTATCATTCCACCTTGTTTATCTATCTATCTTGTTCTTCATCTATCATGTTTATACTAGCTTTGCTCATCATCATCATCACATCTCAAACACCATCGTGTTCATATCCGGATGTTCATTTGTTTCTACAAAAACGAGTTACACAAAGACACGATCGGCTTCCGCAACCAAGGTATTTTCCCACCACCTCGGTTTTTCAATTGGCATCAGAGCCACGGTCGAGATAATGCAACTTCAACGTTGATATCTCAACTTTGTGTTCATGTCACCGGGGAACGTGTTTTCTGATCGAAAAAGAACATCAGGTCACCTAAGATGAAGCTTCTGATCAGAATCTCAACTATTCTAGATTCCGATCACCAGAAAACACATCTGATCAATGTCAGGTCGCCGGCTGTGTAAGGATCAAACTAGTCCCTCACGTGATACCCAACTATCAAACACCGTGCGGAATCCGGTGTGTGATAGTGATTCGAGTAAACAAACTAAGAAAAACGACTAACAATGCAATAAGATTAAAAGTTACCGAATGAAGAACACAAGCACAATGAAAGCCGTATTCTAGAGGCTTAGAATACGCAAAACACCCTTTGAATATTTCGCAAACCAACAACCCCCAAACATGAAGAAAGACTATCTATATATAGGCTAAGGTTTGAGTAGAGAACAAGTTTCCCTCAAACCCTAAATATTTCGGCCCTAGCCGAAATCTATAAGCCCATCAAAATAAACCAAAAGTGTTAGCCCAACCCATTACATTTAACCCAAAACACATAACTAACTAATGCAAAAGCCTTAATAAAATCTAGGTCTTTACAGTCTTCCCCTAGGCTTTAGCATTAGTTGCTTCCAATCACATCCTGAAATGTCTGGAATGATTCACTGTGAGTGGTGAATACCAGAGCTTTTCTTCAATTATCCATGCTACTCCCTTGGTGTAGACTTTGGCCAGCTGCTCCTCTTCTGCTGTATGAGCAATCTGATGCTTGCTAAGCACCCGAATATCAACCTCATAAAATCTTAAAAGATCATGCACCTCCATCACTGTGGTTGTGTTGGATTCACACATTATCTTAGCAGTTCCAGAATAGCTACAATAAGCCCAAGATTTATAATCTGAGAGGCAACCCTCAGGATGCTTCATTGGCAGTGGGATTTGCTTGGTCTTATTGGTAGGTGGATATCTCTTGTGGAAATATATCTTCTTGTCAGGACCCCAGATTCCCTTAAAGTGCTTCAACTTGGATTTTACGTGTGGAAAATCTGTAAACACTTTGAATCCACTCTTGACAGCCTTGTCCAACTTCTTCCAGAAATGATCAACATAGTCATTGTTTGATGGATGAAAGAATGGTGCATTGTGAAGTGAAATCAAATCCACAGTGGTCCAAGAGTAAAATTGTGTCCAGTCTTTATAGTACTCCAGTGGACTTGGACCAGTTCTTCTCACAACATACATGTGCTTTTCATCATCAAACATCCAGCTCTTGACAGGCTGAGAAATCCCTCGTTTATCATGAAGGTGTTTTCCCAGCTGAATGAGATATCGTTCTGGAGGATGAGCGAATGTAGATGCTTCCCATAAATGATCTCTGGTAGCAGCAGGAGTAGTCATAAAGTCAACTTCTCTAGCATCTATCTTTGGTTCTTCATTAACAGGTGGGTTTGGATCTATAGGAGCACCAGTACTGTCTCCTTTATTTCCCCCAATATCAGCCTCACCTAATCCTCCTTGTGGATCCTGATCTTTTCCTCTTGAACTCTTCTTCTTGGAGCTGGTTTGTCTTTTCCCTCTTAAATCAGCAACTTGTTTCGGTAATTCACCAATTAAGATAGTGAAATCATCATTCACCTTCCTTTGCTTTTCTAAAGCAGCTTCATGCTCCTTTTGTACTTCAACAAGTTGTGATATCACCTCTGCCTGATGTACAGTAGTAGCGGTCAGTTTCTTGATTTCAGCTTTCAATTCTTTCTCCAATCTGTACTCTGGGGTTTCAATTTCCTTTCCCTTGTCAGCTTGGGAAGGACCGGCAGAGGATGAAGACTGTCCATGTGAAGTGGACTGTCTTGAGGGAATACTAAGAGGAGGAAGGGCTCTTGGGTCTCTTTTCCTTCTCACAGGGTTGGTTGGTGCATTTGTAAAGGCTTCCTTCACTAGTTGGGCAGCATGAACAGCCTGTGAAGTCAAATCATCATCCATAGAGGCATTGAGTGGAGGTTCCTCAGTTACCTTCTGCTTCTTTGCAATATGGACTTCTGGCTCTTCAACATCTTCATCAAGGATCACATCATCAAGGTATCTACCATAATCCAGTTGCTCTTCATCATCTTCAAATCTTAGAGCATCAATTCTGATATCATCTGTGGGCAACTCATCAGCCCAAGAGTTATTATCATCAGGAATATCTGTCACGGTTTTTTGTGTTGGAGGAGCTGAGTGTTCTTCCTCTACAAATACATTAGCAGAAGGTTGAACTTCTGAAAAATTACCAAATTTCTCTCCAAACACATACCCTGGCTCATCAATCTTCTTCTTGGGATTCAGCAAAGAAAATACATCTGGACCCATTGGTTTCAGATCCAGAATTTCACCAGTCTTTCTCAGTTGAGGATATCTTGAATCCAAGATCAATTGAACGAACCTTGGTACAGCAACAAATTTCTCCTCATCTCTGACTATAACATTCTTGACATCTTCAAATACTACTCTCAACCAGTTAAATCTCCATCCTCTGATCAAGGCAACCAGAGCATGGGTATGCAGTCTATTTAGCTGATCACTAGAGCTCTTCTTGGCAATCAAACACTTCTGCAAATAATGGATGAGCATTCTCCGGTAAGGTGGGACTGAATTTTTCCATGTGGGTGGAGTGCCTAGTAGATATCCCATCTGCCTTAAACACGCTAGAACTTGTTCATCCGTGAATTCTATAGGATCTTCAGCAGTGTCCACAAACCTCAGTGCTTGCCTGACCACCTCTTCTGTTATCACAATCTTGTGATCTTGAATCTCAGCATGGATCTCCTTTCCATCTTCTGACATAAGTGCAGTCTTCCAGAAATCCATCACCATCTCTTTGCATACTACAGCCTCTGCTGTTAATGCGTACTTCAAACAGCATCTGTTCAACCCATCAATCAAAGATTGATATATCTTCTTGTGGATAGGCGGAGGATCACTGAGATATGCCACTTGATTGTGGCCTTTCGCAAAACCTAAAACCCTGCAAGCACAAACATCCGACAAACACCAACCACAAAACACAATGCAACGTAGTTAATCTCAATTAATAGCACAAATAACTCACACACATTTTTCTTAAAAATTGGGCAGCATAACAGCTTAAAAAAGGGAGTTCACCAAGTTTTGAGGTTGACCGAAAAACTGGTCGAAAACCCATATGGGTAGTCGAAAACCCAAGATTTTCGGAGTAATTGGACCAGCCGATCGAAAACATATATGTGCCTGACCGAAATCCCTGGCAGCTGATTGATAACCCATTGTTCTGATCGAAAACCCAGGCAAATGGTCGAAAACCATATATATACTATAGGAAAACCTTGGTTTATGGCCGAAAACCGAGATTTGTGATCAAAAACCAGAATGGTTTGATCAAAAACCTCGAACCTTAGTCGAAAACCTAGATTTTCCCTAGTATTTCGACCGAAAACCCCTAGATTATCTCCGAAAAGCCTTTCGGCGTAATCGAAAGCAACCGAGGGGTGTCCAATCATCGATCACAGGTATGCAGGCATCGAAAGGTAAGAATACCAGCCGAAAACCCCCTATACCCTGACCGAAAACCCCTTTTTAACACTTTTCAACCTGCAAATACTTCAATCATCAATCAAACTCAGAAAAAACTGTGTAAAAACCTTAGTCGCACCCTTTAGGACTTATTCCAAGCATTCCCGAACCCTAAAACTCAAATAAGATCGACATACCTTGTGACCAACTTAGGTCGTTTGACAACGTGTTTGATTCGAGGACCCATGGATACAATGCACAACAAATCAACACTTGGAACGGCTTGAGAAGGCTAAACCGAGTACGACGGTGCTATCGGATCGAAGTTAGCCGGCCGGAATCGCCAGAATCAGTGACGACAGCGGCGGAGAAGACGGAGGACAGCGGAGGTGGTTTCCGGTGACGAATGGGGCTGAAAACTCAGAGGGTTGGTTGGTTTCTCACGAGGACAAGATGGCGGTGGCGGATTTCAGCGAGGGTGGCCGGAAATTTGGTAATCGGTGGTGGCGGTGAGAAGAGAGAAAGGGGTTAGGGTTTTGAACGGTTATGGGGAGGGTGCCGACTTTTGAGGTTTTTAAACTCACCTTTTTTTTTTAAATTTCAAGATTACCCCCTCAAAGTTTACCATTTGTTTCGATTTTAACCCAAAACTTAAACTTATTGGATGTTAGCCCTTTTCGGTTAACATCAAACTTTTCGGTTAAAAGTTTTCACGCTTCTCCTAAGATTGTGCCCGAGAGTCTTAAACCCAACACCTCAAAGAATAAATAAATTAAATAAACAATTCAAAAAAAAAATAGAAACTTAACCAAACAAAATACTAAATATTTACTTGATTGACATACTGTACATACCAGGCTTTAAGTTATAGGTGTGTTAGGGATCAAACCAGACTGTCTGAGGCTGAGGAACCCTTTTCAGCTTCAGCTACTCCACATGCTCTGGTGATTGCCGGTATAGTTGTCCACTTTAAACTCATGCCGCTTTCTCTTACTCAAGCAGACTGTCACTTTATTTATCTTTTGGGTTCAATTATTTATGAGTACCATTAAATCCACACACATACGTCCTAGGTATGTTTTGTACGTTTCATCAAGTTTATCAGGTTTCCCATGACATTTTTCACGACACCTTTCCTAAGCCTAACACCATGCTCCATACTGGATTGAGAAAAGAAAGAATAGATCACGAGGATTTTTGGGGATAATATACAGCATCAACTGAATTTTTGAGACATTTTTATTAACGCTCTCATCAGTGACAGGGCTTTCAGGGTTTTGGACACTTGAGGGTCTCTTTTGATTTGTGCGCTTTGGCATCTTTTTGGTTTTAATATATTATACAATGTGATCTACATGGATCAGGGAGGCTCCAGGTCTCAGCCATCGCCGAACAGAGGAGGCCTGACTCATGTACAACATCCCCAGGTCATTGCTCACGCAAAGCAGAGGGGATGGGATTTTTGAGCATAGCATCAGAACCCAGTACTCGGGCGTGTGTCTCAGGACCCCTAACAAACAGTCAAATGAAAACAGTACTAACCTAAGTGCGTGCTTCCTATCAGGCATCATACGTTATCTTCAGGTGTAGTGACTAGACATGCCTTTTTATCAATTGCATCTGAGCCTACCGAGCACATCAACCAAGAGACGCTGCTTTTCGCATCCACCTTACACGTGTCAGCGAGGAATCAATCTCCCAATTATGCCATTCGGAAGAAGTCTTCTATAGAGGGAAAGCCTGTGTTTTGATATTCTAAAATAAATCCCAAAGCAGAAAGAATAGGCGGAGAAATTTTGTGTTATAAGGCCTTTCCTTATTACCAGGAAAGAGAAAATGGGCCAAATCGCCTCTGGCACCATCCCTGAAAGGTTGGGGCGTTTGAGCAGTTTGGTAAAGCTGAACTTTACTAGTAATAAGAATCGATGACCAAACGCCTGGAAATTTATTTCATTTCCCAACCTGATCAAACAAAGCCAAAAACACATGAAAAAATTAAAAGCACATATTATTTGGGGGACATCATTTGATGTTACTCCTTTTCCTTCCCCTTGCTTTTTAATTTTCTCATTCCAACATACTGAAATGGACACTATTTTTGTATTTTTGTTGCTTTTTTGCTTTTTTTTTTTTTTTTTGAATAATAATAATTAACTATGTACAAGATTTTGAGGTGTCAGATTTACTCTTCAAAGGCAATCATACGAAGGCCTTTTAAACACATTTCAAAGCTAGCTCTGGGAAGGGGTTTGGTGAGCATGTCTGCCACATTCTCGTCCGACGTAACCTGTTCCAAGTGTATCAATCTGCGATCATGGCAGTCCCGAATAAAGTGAATTTTGATGTCGATATGTTTTGTTTTAGAAAACTGAACAGGGTTTTTGACAATTTGTAAAGCAGCAGTATTATCATAATAAATAGTAGTGTCAAAGAAATTCAAACCATAGTCATGCAACTGATGTTGTAACCAAACCACCTGAGAGCAACAGGCAGATGCCGCAACATACTCAGCCTCAGCTGTGCTTGTAGACACAGTGTGATGCTTCTTGCTTTGCCATGACACCAATCTGTCACCTAAAAATTGTGCACCTGCTGAAGTGGATTTCCTGTCAAGTTCACATCCTCCATAATCACTGTCAGAAAAAGCATACAATTTAAAACCTGAATCTTTAGGATACCAAAGTCCAAGCCGAGGCCTGCCCTTTAGATACCTAAAGATTCGTTTAACAGCAGAAAGATGTGAGAGTTTAGGGTTAGCCTGGTAGCTTGCACATTGGCACACTGCAAACATTATATCAGGACGACTTGCTGTGAGATACATCAAAGACCCGATCATCGAGCGATTATTGTGTTCATTGACCGATTGCCCTTCTGGATCTTTAGTAAGAAGTGGACGAGCTGCCATAGGAGTGTCTGTTGGTTTGGACTCATTCATCTTGTACTTTTCCAAAATTTCTGTCACGTACTTTGCTTGATGTACAAGAATGCCGGAGTCACTCTGCTTTACTTGCAACGCCAAGAAGAATTCCATCTCGCCCATTTGACTCATCTCAAACTTAGTTCTCATCACCTGCTCAAAATCTTTACACAAATCTTCATTCGTGGACCCGAAGATGATGTCGTCCACATATACTTGCACCATGATTATGTCACTGCCAACCTCTTTTCTGAATAACGTTTGATTAACAATCCCTCTGATGTACCCGTGTGCAAGGAGGTGATCAGTCAGAGTTTTGTACCAGGACCTCGGTGCTTGATGTAGTCCGTACAATGCTCTGTCTAACTTGTACACATGGTAGGGATGTTCTTCGTCGATGAACCCTGGAGGTTGATGAACATAAACTTCTTCATCCATATCAGCATAAAGGAATGCTGTCTTGACATCTAACTGGTACACTGTGAAGTTCATGTATGAGGCATATGCCAAGAAGACTCGAATTGCCTCCAACCTGGGAACTGGAGCATACACCTCATCATAATCTATTCCCTCGATCTGCTTGTGCCCTTGAACCATCAGTCGACCCTTGTTTCTAACTATCACCCCGTTGTCATCTTTCTTGTTCTTGTATAGCCATCGAGTTGTGATGACTTTCTTGTCGACTGGCTTCTCCACTAGTCTCCAAACATGTAACTTGGAGAACTGATTCAATGTCGCACCCCCAAAATACCACTAACGGAGTTTATACCGTTAAGGGGCACGACTAGACCAGGATCCACAACCATAGTTACAAATACTAAACGAATCAGGGTTAGTTCAAACACAAGATAGAAATCAAAGTCTTAAATTACATACACAGCGGAAATAGTTATCCTGGCACTAACCGCGTGCCTTACAATTTCATTGTTTTAAAATTCCCAAGTTTAGTTTAATTATCAAAAACAAAGGTCTTCAAATGCCATGCCAACCTCCAGCGGATACTCCTTAGCGATCTGTAAAAGTTTAAACCACGCAAGTGTCAACCTAACGGTTGGTGAGTTCACAGTGGGCTTGTCATGCATTGGCCTGGTCTCATAATCATAATTCGTGTCAAGGTATACTTACAAGTTATTTATTTGTGAAAAGCAATGCTCGTAATTAAATCTCAGTTTATAAATGGTTTGTCCGTGACCTACGTCATCGGGTATGTACTAGTTCCGTAAAGTTAAAGGACTCAACCGATATCGCGGGTAGCTAATCCGTTGTTCCATGCTCTAAGGAAGTTTGTACCAAAGCTGACTTATTTTGTGGGGGCCGAGCCATCCCGTACGGTGCGGACCTAGTCATCGCGGTTTCTGCCTCCCCCGTGTCCTCTCGGGACCACGGTCAAATAGGCTGATATTGTTCCTCCGTGCACTTCCCGTGCCACGGGGCGGAGTTTGTCAAACTCCAGTAGATCTACCCAACATCCCCTCGCTTTCACAAATTAATGGCACAATTAAGTTGAGGACTTTTAAGTTATAAGGCATCCTTAGAAAACATGTGATATCATATGGTTTAGACTTTAACCTACACTAGCCATATTAAAATGTTTTCAGTTTTGTTTCAAAAAGCAGTTTGATCAGAGTTCACAAGTGTTCCCATAAAACACTTCAGTTCATCAAGTGGGTGCCGAGCATCCCGAGTTCTCAAGTTTATCAGTGAGGTGCCTAGCACTCTCGAGTTTGTCAGCATTGTTTTTCGTTAAATTGTTCGGTGTGGCCCAATGGACTCACGGTAAGCGGGTTAGTGACACTCACCTTTGGTTGCACTGCTACACTTCAAGTAATCCAAATATTGTTGTTTAACGAAGACCTAGAACACGTTTAGGTCTTAAGTATTAGTTTCGTGTCTAATCTTTACTTAACGTCACTATGGTCCATAACATAGCACGTTGCAACTATGACTCGACATACCGACGCACGACACCAATGGTTGATCATAAACAAGGGTTCATATGAATCAGATTCAAGCATGTTTCATCATAGTATAATCATGTAAGTCATGGCATAACACTTAAGCAAATTTCACAAGTTTGGTTTTTAGGTCAGGTCTTAGTTTCGCTAGCATAGTTTCGCTAGGCAGTTTCGCTAGGTGCACGGGCAGCACTTTCGCTAGGCAATGCCCGGTGACACAGTTTCGCTAGGCTAGTTTCGCCCGAAACTGCCGACGCAGTTTCGCTAGCCTAGTTTCGCAGGGAAACTGGTTTGAACTTTCGTTCAGGTATTTCGCTCGATAGTTTCGCTCGAGCTGGTCTGGTCAGGTTCCCGGCGACACTATAGTTTCGCTGGTCAGTGTCGCTGGAAGGAGATATAATTTCGCTACTTAGTTTCGCCCAGAGAACACACAGTTTCGCTGGTCGCGAAAAAACATACGGATTTGCCTAAAAATCAACCTAACAGCTTCTGATCATACATGCAATTCATTATCTAGCATCCATAGGCATTTACCAACATAAATCAAGCAGCTTTAACACGTTTAACATGCATTTTAATCATCAAATCTCTAAAAACACTTCTAAACCCTAAAATGGCCAAAATTGCATAAATCATCATCATGGTTTGTTTATAAACGTAAAGTTGCTGACTTTATGGTAGATCTAGCATCCCTAAGCATTATCTCAGAAGCATACAAGTTTTCATGAAGGTTTGAGCATACTTTATAAAGAAACACATAGAAAACACATAAGTAAAGGTTTTTGGGACTCACGGATGATTCTAGGATCGATGAATGAGGTGAGATGATGGTATTGAGGCTGGGGTCTTGGTCCTTAGGTGATCTTCTCGGCTGACCAGGAGAGTGTGTGTGTGTGTGTGTGGTTTGAGCAAATGAGGCTACTAGGGTTTATAATGTTTATTTATATCAGGGGCTAGTTTCGCTGGCAGTTTCGCTGGCCAGGCGAAACTAGCTCCGGTCACGAGTTAACGGGTAGTTTAGCTGGCTACCGGGCGACACTATAGTTTCGCCCGTTAGTTTCGCTGGCTACCAAAACAGGTCAATTTTCACATAATCAACTATTTACAATTAATCATGCTATTCACAATGATAAGTCATGTATTTAAATCATATTGCACATGAGGACAATCAATGATGAGCACATAACACATATGGGCGGGTTCGGTGATCAACCAAAGGTCGTGGACGTATTCGGCCTAGTTAAGCATTAGTTACTTAAGTTAACACTTATAACGTAACTAACGGGTTTGTCTAACGGAAGTTAACCTTGAAATTCTCGGGTGTCACATCATTCCCCTGAAATTGGAATTTTCGTCCCGAAAATTATTCTTGTGTCGTAGCGTTCGCAGCATCAGCTGTCGTCGTTGCTATCGTCGCTGGGGAAAGAAAGCAAAAAGTTTTAGGGTTGTCACATCCTCCTCCCGTTAAGGAATTTTGGTCCCCAAAATTAAATCATACCATGAGTTTTCGTGGATGTTTGCTCGAACAAGTGAGGATACTTTTTCTTCATCTGATCCTCACGTTCCCAAGTATATTCGGGTCCACGCCTTGAGTTCCATCGCACCTTGACGATCGGAATCTTGCTACGTTTGAGGGCTTTCTCCTCGCGTCCCATGATTTCTACTGGTTGCTCAATAAATCTCAAATGTTCGTCAATTTCCAATTCCTCCAAGGGAATTATTTCGATGTCTTCAGCCAGACATTTCTTCAGATTGGAAACGTGAAACACGTTGTGAACTCCATCGAGTTCAGCAGGGAGTTGCAATCGATAGGCCACCGGGCCTACTTCCCCAATAATTTCAAACGGACCGATGTAGCGAGGATTTAACTTTCCACGCTTCCCGAAGCGTATCACTCCCTTCCAAGGAGATACCTTCAACAATACTTTGTCACCCACCTCGAACTTTAGAGGTTTTCGGCGTTTGTCGGCGTAACTCTTTTGTCGATCACGTGCTGCAGCTAACCGTTGCCTAATTTGAATAATCCGTTCGGTCATATCATGGATAACTTCCGGTCCAGTGAGCCCTTTCTCACCCGTTTCAGCCCAACACACGGGCGATCTACATTTCCTGCCGTAAAGTGCTTCAAAAGGTGCAGCACCTATACTTGAATGATAACTATTGTTGTAAGAGAACTCCACCAGTGGAAGGTGAGTCTCCCAATCCTTTCCAAAGTCAAGAACGCAAGCTCGGAGCATATCTTCTAAGGTTTGAATCGTTCGTTCCGTCTGACCGTCAGTCTGCGGGTGATAAGCTGTTCTCATGTCTAGTCGGGTTCCCAATGCTTCCTGCATTGATTGCCATAACCGGGAAGTGAATCGAGGATCTCGATCAGAAATGATAGTCTTAGGCACACCGTGAAGCTTCACAATTTTGTCGATGTACAGCTTTGTCAATTTATCCATATTATCACTTTCCTTCATCGGAATGAAATGTGCAGATTTGGTTAATCGATCGATGATAACCCAAATCGCATCCGGTTGATTTGATCGATGAGGTAGTCCTGTTACAAAATCCATTGAGATATCCTCCCATTTCCATTCTGGGATCTTTGGTTGTTGCAGTAAACCGGAAGGCTTTTGATATTCGATCTTGACCCTTGAGCATGTTAAGCATTTAGCCACATATCGAGCAATGTCGGCTTTCATATTCGGCCACCAATAAAGATTCTTCAAGTCCTGATACATTTTATCTGATCCGGGGTGTACCGAGTACCTTGACTTGTGAGCCTCGTCCATTACGAGCTCACGGAGATTTCCAAACAAAGGAACCCAGATTCTGTCATTATAATACGTGAGTCCATCGGACTTAACTTCAGAATGGCCATCTACACCACGTAGTGCTTCAGCTGCGAAGTTTTCTGCTTTCAAAGCTTCTCGTTGGCAATCACGGATCCGATCCGGTAATCCTGAATGTATTGTAAGTTGAAGCGCTCGTACTCGACGAGGCTTTTCGTACTCTTTTCTGCTTAGGGCATCAGCCACAACGTTGGCTTTTCCAGGATGATACTTAATGGCCAAATCATAATCATTTAGTAACTCGACCCACCGTCGTTGTCGCATGTTGAGGTCTTTCTGATCAAAGATGTGCTGTAGACTTTTATGATCGGTGAATATTGTGCACTTTGCTCCATATAGGTAATGTCTCCAAATCTTGAGTGCATGAACAACGGCTCCCATTTCCAAATCATGCGTTGTATAATTCTTTTCTGTATCCTTTAGTTGCCTGGACCCGTAGGCAATTACCTTGTCTCGTTGCATCAACACGCAACCGAGTCCTTGAATCGATGCATCGCAGTAAACCACAAAGTCGTCTATTCCATCGGGTAACGCGAGAATTGGAGCCGAACATAACATATCTTTAAGCGTTTGGAACGCGCGCTCTTCTTTCTCACCCCATCTGTATTGCACTCCTTTGTGCGTTAAGGCTGTTAAGGGTTGGGCCAATTGAGAGAAACCCTTAATAAACCTTCGATAATACCCGGCAAGTCCTAAAAATTGTCGGATTTCCGTTGGCGCTCTTGGGGTAGACCAGTTCTTTATTGCTTCCACTTTGGCTGGATCGACATGAATTCCTTCCTCATTAACAATGTGTCCAAGAAATTGGACTTCGCGGATCCAAAAAATTGCACTTCGAAAACTTAGCATAGAGCTGTTCCTTGCGGAGTAATTCCAAAATAAGACGCAGATGCTCCTCGTGTTCTTCCTTTGACTTGGAGTAGATCAAAATATCGTCGATGAAGACTATCACAAACTTATCGAGGTACGGCTTGCACACTCGATTCATCAGATCCATAAATACGGCAGGTGCATTGGTTAGCCCAAACGGCATAACCAGGAACTCGTAGTGTCCATACCGAGTTCTAAAAGCAGTCTTAGGAACATCCTCTTCACGAACACGAAGTTGGTGATATCCAGACCGTAGATCAATCTTTGAAAAGTAGCTTGAACCTTGCAGTTGATCGAAGAGATCGTCGATTCGAGGAAGTGGATACCGATTCTTGATCGTAACTTTGTTAAGCTCTCGGTAGTCAATGCACATGCGGAACGTTCCATCCTTCTTCTTAACAAACAGTACCGGAGCTCCCCATGGAGACGAACTTGGACGAATAAACCCCTTGTCGAGTAGCTCTTGCAGTTGTGAGGAGAGTTCGTTGAGTTCACTTACAGCCAATCGGTAAGGTGCGCGTGCGATCGGAGCGGCACCTGGAGCTAAATCAATCCCAAACTCAACTTGTCGAAATGGAGGCAAGCCAGGCAGATCTTCAGGAAATACGTCTTGGAAGTCGCGAACTATCGGGTAATCATCAATTTTGCGCTCGGGATGTGTCGTGTCAGTGACGTTCGCAAGAATCGCGAAGTGACCCTTACGGAGGCATTTCTGAGCTTTAAGGAATGAAATAATGCCGGTGACTGTTCCACCTTTCTCACCTTGAACCGCTAATACTTTACCGTCTTCGAGTGGGATACGAACCACTTTTTCTTTACATAAGATTTCAGCCCGATTCTCGGATAACCAATCCATTCCTACTATAACGTCGAAACTACCAATTGGGAAAGGCATAAGGTCAATTCCTAGGGTATGGCCCGCTAGTTCTAGCTTACAATCCTTAACTATCTGGGTCGTATCATGAATTTACCATTTGCTAGTTCTACCACATATTTAGCATCTAAGTCGATCGGTTTAGCGTTAATTAGTCTAGCAAATTTAGTGGAAATAAAACTTTTCTCAGCACCAGAATCAAATAAAACAGTAGCAAAGAAACCGTTCAAAATAAATTTACCATTGATCACGTTGGCGTCATTGCGAGCTTCACCCTGGCCCATGACGAAAGCTCGACCTCTACCATTTCCACCATTACCGTTGCCATTCCCATTACCATTACCTCCGCCGTTTCCATTCCCACCGTTATTTCCCTGATTGCCATTACCTTGTCTTCTTAGCTGAGGGCAGTCTCTTTTAATGTGGCCTGGAGCACCACATTCATAACAATTCCCGTTACCGTTTCCCCTGGGAGCTTCATTGTTGCGGTTCTGACCATTGTTTCCATTGCCCCGATTGTTCCCATAGTTGTTCCCTTGATTGTTGTTGTTCCTTCTGGGGCGGTTTTGCTGCTCGGGCAAAGTTGCCCAACAGTCTTTTGCTTCGTGGCCCCCCTTGCCACACCTTTCGCAGCTCATATTCTTCCTACAATTACCAGCATGATGCTTTCCACACCTGTTGCACAAGGGCAGGTTACCCTTGTAGTTGCTCTGACCATTTCCGCCCTGGCGGTAGTTGCCACTGTTATTCCCAGACCTCTTGCTTTGACCTTGGGAGTTATAGGACCTCCCAGTGCTGTTTCCAACACTCTGAACATTCATCGAGTTTTCAGGAGCTTCATCATCAGCCTTTCTCTTGCCACTCAAGGCAGTCTTCTCGGTGGCTTTCGCAGGTAGAGTACCTTTCTCGACCTCTTGATCAGTAAGTTTGTGAGCCAAACGAATGGCTTGCTGTACGGTCGCAGGGTTACTGGCAGTCACCAATCCTTTGATTTGAGGCGCGAGGCCTTCCAGATAACGCTCAATGCGTTTGAACTCAGCATCGACCATTGAGGGGCACAAGACCTCATACTCGTGATATCGTGCAGTGTACTGTTCAACCTCAGACCCAGACATCTTCAAATTCAGGAATTCGCCTTCAAGCTTCTTCACTTGGTCGCGGGGACAGTATTCCTCCATAATCAGATCCTTAAATGATGCCCACTGCAGGTTGTTGGCCGCGTCTAGCCCAATCATCTGAATCTCGGAGTTCCACCAGGAGAGTGCAGCTCCTTCGAAAGTACCAGTAGCAAACTTAACCTTGCTTTCAGCTGGGCAATTACACATGGAGAAGACCTTCTCGGACTTCTCAATCCATCGGAGGAGTCCTACAGCTCCTTCTTCGCCGGAAAACGTCATCGGCTTGCAGTCCATGAAAGACTTGTACGTGCAGTGGTGTTGGTTTCCTGATGCATAAATAGTTCGGACTTTAAAATTAAACAGGTCATGATATAATTGCTTTGTGCCTTAACCGGCATAATAGTTACCCTGTGCGGCATATGCAGCTTGGACGGCTGCCACCGCGGCTTGCACATGTTCAGTAATCATTGCTTGCAGCTGTGCAGGCGTCATGTTTATGCCACCTCTTCCGTTTCCTCTTCCAGACATCTTGCTGAACAGTTAAAGTAGCCAGTGTTCAGTCACAGTTATATTTTATACATATCCCATAATATGTACGTTAGCCAGTTCCCGTTATCCCGCTATTAGTCCAGAAAAATTTTCGTGTAAATTGAGGCGTCGTCGAAGAACGTCGTAAATGCTATCGTCGAAGGTCGGCTTCCCATAAAGTCACCGTCGGCGTAGTCGTCGTAGTAGAAATCAGGACGTAGCGTGTAGCATCGTTTCGTTGTCGCTTTCCCCAGAGTAGTGTGCGTATTTGCGGTCGCATTTCGTATTCGTGTGAAAATTTCCTAAGGTCTTTCCGTTAGACTACTTAGACACGGTTTATATATATACTTATATATATATATATACATATATCTGTACGTACTAAGCTTTTACTTACACAGCAGAGCGAGTATCCCAGGTTGGCACGTAAAAATTTTGTCTTCGGGAATTTGTTTGTTCGTTTTGTAACCAAGGTTTTCAAGTTGCAGTTTCCAAATCGTTTTCAAAAATGATTCCAGTTCCCTGCAACTCATGGCTCTGATACCAATCTGTCGCACCCCCAAAATACCACTAACGGAGTTTATACCGTTAAGGGGCACGACTAGACCAGGATCCACAACCATAGTTACAAATACTAAACGAATCAGGGTTAGTTCAAACACAAGATAGAAATCAAAGTCTTAAATTACATACGCAGCGGAAATAGTTATCCTGGCACTAACCGCGTGCCTTACAATTTCATTGTTTTAAAATTCCCAAGTTTAGTTTAATTATCAAAAACAAAGGTCTTCAAATGCCATGCCAACCTCCAGCGGATACTCCTTAGCGATCTGCAAAAGTTTAAACCACGCAAGTGTCAACCTAACGGTTGGTGAGTTCACAGTGGGCTTGTCATGCATTGGCCTGGTCTCATAATCATAATTCGTGTCAAGGTATACTTACAAGTTATTTATTTGTGAAAAGCAATGCTCGTAATTAAATCTCAGTTTATAAATGGTTTGTCCGTGACCTACGTCATCGGGTATGTACTAGTTCCGTAAAGTTAAAGGACTCAACCGATATCGCGGGTAGCTAATCCGTTGTTCCATGCTCTAAGGAAGTTTGTACCAAAGCTGACTTATTTTGTGGGGGCCGAGCCATCCCGTACGGTGCGGACCTAGTCATCGCGGTTTCTGCCTCCCCCGTGTCCTCTCGGGACCACGGTCAAATAGGCTGATATTGTTCCTCCGTGCACTTCCCGTGCCACGGGGCGGAGTTTGTCAAACTCCAGTAGATCTACCCAACATCCCCTCGCTTTCACAAATTAATGGCACAATTAAGTTGAGGACTTTTAAGTTATAAGGCATCCTTAGAAAACATGTGATATCATATGGTTTAGACTTTAACCTACACTAGCCATATTAAAATGTTTTCAGTTTTGTTTCAAAAAGCAGTTTGATCAGAGTTCACAAGTGTTCCCATAAAACACTTCAGTTCATCAAGTGGGTGCCGAGCATCCCGAGTTCTCAAGTTTATCAGTGAGGTGCCTAGCACTCTCGAGTTTGTCAGCATTGTTTTTCATTAAATTGTTCGGTGTGGCCCAATGGACTCACGGTAAGCGGGTTAGTGACACTCACCTTTGGTTGCACTGCTACACTTCAAGTAATCCAAATATTGTTGTTTAACGAAGACCTAGAACACGTTTAGGTCTTAAGTATTAGTTTCGTGTCTAATCTTTACTTAACGTCACTATGGTCCATAACATAGCACGTTGCAACTATGACTCGACATACCGACGCACGACACCAATGGTTGATCATAAACAAGGGTTCATATGAATCAGATTCAAGCATGTTTCATCATAGTATAATCATGTAAGTCATGGCATAACACTTAAGCAAATTTCACAAGTTTGGTTTTTAGGTCAGGTCTTAGTTTCGCTAGCATAGTTTCGCTAGGCAGTTTCGCTAGGTGCACGGGCAGCACTTTCGCTAGGCAATGCCCGGTGACACAGTTTCGCTAGGCTAGTTTCGCCCGAAACTGCCGACGCAGTTTCGCTAGCCTAGTTTCGCAGGGAAACTGGTTTGAACTTTCGTTCAGGTATTTCGCTCGATAGTTTCGCTCGAGCTGGTCTGGTCAGGTTCCCGGCGACACTATAGTTTCGCTGGTCAGTGTCGCTGGAAGGAGATATAATTTCGCTACTTAGTTTCGCCCAGAGAACACACAGTTTCGCTGGTCGCGAAAAAACATACGGATTTGCCTAAAAATCAACCTAACAGCTTCTGATCATACATGCAATTCATTATCTAGCATCCATAGGCATTTACCAACATAAATCAAGCAGCTTTAACACGTTTAACATGCATTTTAATCATCAAATCTCTAAAAACACTTCTAAACCCTAAAATGGCCAAAATTGCATAAATCATCATCATGGTTTGTTTATAAACGTAAAGTTGCTGACTTTATGGTAGATCTAGCATCCCTAAGCATTATCTCAGAAGCATACAAGTTTTCATGAAGGTTTGAGCATACTTTATAAAGAAACACATAGAAAACACATAAGTAAAGGTTTTTGGGACTCACGGATGATTCTAGGATCGATGAATGAGGTGAGATGATGGTATTGAGGCTGGGGTCTTGGTCCTTAGGTGATCTTCTCGGCTGACCAGGAGAGTTGTGTGTGTGTGTGTGGTTTGAGCAAATGAGGCTACTAGGGTTTATAATGTTTATTTATATCAGGGGCTAGTTTCGCTGGCAGTTTCGCTGGCCAGGCGAAACTAGCTCCGGTCACGAGTTAACGGGTAGTTTAGCTGGCTACCGGGCGACACTATAGTTTCGCCCGTTAGTTTCGCTGGCTACCAAAACAGGTCAATTTTCACATAATCAAGTATTAACAATTAATCATGCTATTCACAATGATAAGTCATGTATTTAAATCATATTGCACATGAGGACAATCAATGATGAGCACATAACACATATGGGCGGGTTCGGTGATCAACCAAAGGTCGTGGACGTATTCGGCCTAGTTAAGCATTAGTTACTTAAGTTAACACTTATAACGTAACTAACGGGTTTGTCTAACGGAAGTTAACCTTGAAATTCTCGGGTGTCACATTCAACTCCTCATGCATTGCTTCTACCTTGGATCTTGCAGAGCCATTGTGATATTAGATGGTTCAATTTGAGAAATGAAACAGGAATACATGAAGTGGTTAATGTTTCCTGATGTACTCCTGGTGATCACTCCGGATGCAAGAGGTCCAATGATGTTCTCCAGCGGATGATACTTGTGAATTCTTGTCTCTGCTGTTGCTGGAACTGGGATTTCTATGGGGAGCTCTGTTAGTACTGGTTCTTCATCATTACTCTGATCTGCTACATGTTCTGGTTCAGCTTCTGTTGCTTCAAGGTTTGGTTCACTTGTATTCAATACAGAGTGCTCAGTTGATTGTTCTGTTTGTTGAGTATCTTGAACTGGTTCATTTCTTGGTACTTCTTCAGAAACCACTGGTATGGGGGTTATGGTTACTGAGGGTCCTGCAACAGCCTCTTCAAAGAGTTCCTCAGCAATTACTGGATCCAGCCTAAATGGTAAGAAAAACTGGTTATAATCAAAGGCTTGTGTTGGACCAGTGCCTCCGTCTGATGGATTTTCTTCAAGCCAATCCACATTGTTGGACTCCATCACCACTGCAGTTCTCTTGTTGTACACCCTGTATGCTGAACTAGCAGAATAACCTACAAAATAACATTCATCTGATTTAGCAGCAAATTTAGGTAGGTCAGAGTTAATTAATACAGTACAAAGACATCCAAACGCCCTAAGGTTCCCTATTTTGGGCTTGTCATTATGAACAATCTCGTAGGGAGTCTTCTGATGTCGTTTGTTGATGAGAATCCTGTTTTGCACATAACAGGCTGTGTTGATGGCTTCTGCCCAAAACATTATGGGCAACTTTGAATCACAAAGCATCGTACGTGCAGCTTCAATGAGTGTCCGATTACGCCTTTCTGCAACACCGTTCTGCTGTGGAGTGTAGGGTGCACTGTACTGATGCTCAATCCCCTTAGCCTTGCAGAATTCATCTAACACCTGATTTTTGAATTCTGTTCCGTTGTCACTTCGAATAGTTTTGACTCTCAGATTCAGCTTGTTCTCGATCACGTTGATGAATGCTTTCAGGATTTCTGGTACTTCACTTTTCCTGGCTAAGAAAAATACCCAAGTGAAACGAGAAAAATCATCAGTTATAACAAGACAAAATGCACAACGGTTTAGGCTTAACATACTGACTGGACCAAAGAGGTCCATATGGAGCAATTCTAGCACAGAGGCAATCTTGGAGAAGAGTTTGGGCTTGTGGGGTCGTTTGTGTTGCTTCCCCTTAGCACATGCCACACATTTTTCTTTCACGACGAACTCTCTGATTGGGAGATCTTTGACAAGTCCTCCTCTTGCAAGTCTGTTCAAGTTCTTCAGATTTGTGTGGCCCAAATGACGATGCCACAAGTGGGCTTGATCTTCTGCAGTCTTTGAGAGCAAGCATGCCATCTCACGTGTGGGTGGTTTTGACATGTTTAACACATATGAGTCACCATGGCGGGGTGTGCGCATTAACACCCAATCATCTGGAATGGAATACCCAGGTTTAAGAATTAGACATTCTTTATTGTTGAAATACACTGGGTATTCTTTGTCACAAATTTGTGACACACTGAGGAGGTTGTGCTTTAATTCTGGAACATAATTGACATTGTGAAATGTCAGGTAACCATTCTTGACGGTGCCTCTTTGACAGATGTTTCCTCCTTTTCCTCCCGCAAACGACACATGACCTCCATTATAAGTTTCCAATTCCTGCAAGATTGATATGTCGCCTGTCATATGCCTGGAACACCCACTGTCAACATACCAAAGGTTATTAACAGGCCTCCTTGGCTGTTCCTGCATACATAGATGAATTAATTAGTTTTGAGAACCCAGACTTGAGGAAGACTGGGTGATTTGGGGTTGTTAGATTTGGGTTTGCTTCTGGGCTTGGAGGGAAGTGGAGGAGGAACTAAAGAGAAGACACGGTAATGCATGTCCTCCTCACACTTGGGAACCTGTTTTCGTTTTTGTGGAATTTGGTAAACATTTGATTTATCCGGTTTGACACGTTTTGCTTCATCAAAAATTTTTGAGTGTTTATTGTACACTCCTTTGGGTATATACCCTTGGTTTACCGATTTTTTGATATTCCACTTTTCTGAATTCTGAAACTTTTCTTTATGAACAGGTTCAACATTTTTGGCTGATTTTTTGAAAGTTTGATTCTCTTTGTTAGTATAAAAATCAGTTTTGTGGGTAGAGGGTGACATGGTTTTTAGACTGCTTCTTTGTCCCTTTGGCTGTGAAGGGACAGACTTTTGGTCATTTGATTTTGATGGTGCAGTCTGTTGTTTGGTTGGTCTAGAAGGCTGTCTGTGCTGCACCTTCTGTTTTGAGGGTGCAGTCACTTTGGTTACTTTTGTTGCCATAGGTCTAGATGGCACACAGTTCTGTGCCTTCTGTTTTGAAGGCACAGGTTGTTTGGGCTTTGTAGGTGCCTTTGGGTTTGAGGACACCTTTTGTTTTGGATTCACCTTTTGATGAACAGGTGACTTGATTGTGCCACCATATGATTGCCCTGATTTATTTTTCAGATATTCTTTAGGGTAAAAGGGTTCATATGGCCTATGTAAACAGTTCTTTGCCACGTGTCCAGGATTTCCAAACACATGACATGACTGTTTCTTAGGATAGGCGAGAGTCTGTTCTTGTTTATAAATTCTTCCTGTTGAAATCCAGGAAGGTTTATCACTTTTACGTATCCAGACAACTTTGCCCTTAGGCCTAGTGGTCAGTACATACTCCCGCTCTATTGGCAATTTTTGATCATATACCGAGTTTACCTCAGGATATGGTATCAAATTAAGTGGTTTCTCCACCTGTATCTGCTTCACATTCACATTATTAAACACATTCACATTATTATGCACATCAGAACACACAGAAGCATTAGATGAATCATCAGACACAATAGACAAAGTGGGTTCGGGACCAGCAACCTGTGGTCCTTTACCCCTCCTCAAAATCCTAACCCTTCTCAAGGGTTTTGACTCAGTCTTATCACCACTACCAAAACTAAAATTACTGTTCAATGAAAGCTTATCAAAACAATCAGATTCTGCAAAACCAAGTTTAGGACTCGTGACAGAAAACCACACTTATTCCAATCAAAGTTTTCAAACGACTCTTGACTCTTTAAACTTGAGGTTTCAGCTTTTTCACTTCCATTATTGCTACCTAAATCTGCACAAGGAGTAGAAGAGTTAGTATCTGAGTTTGTAGAAGGGTATGAGACCTTAATTGGGCACTCAGCTAATTTTCTATCAATTTCTTTCAAAGCATCTCTAATTCCTTCTTTCATCTCAGGATCAGGGATCATCTTGTGCATCGGAGGCGTGGGAACCATGTGTAGGGACGAAGCATCTTTAGATTCAGGTTCATCATCATAAGTTACCCCATAACCCAGACCCCCATTGTTTTTTATGTGCTTTATTCTAGTGTCGGTGTTATCAAATTTGAGGCTTGCATCCAGCATTTTCTTATTGGTCAAATTAGTTTTATCTAATGTTTGGTTAGTGGAAGCAAGTTGGGTTCTAAGGCTCTCAAGTTCTTTGGTTTGTTCCTCAACCTTTTCATTAGCTACTCTTAGATAGGTCTGAGAATCACTAAGTTTTCTTTCTAGGTTAGAAACATCAATTTTGGCAGCCTCATATTTTTCTTTCCAGGTTTTTGCTTTATCTTTAAAGTTATTCAATTCTAGATAAGTTCGTGAATGATAAAGTGTTTCACTCTGAAGTTTAGATTCAAAGTCTTTCATGCAGTTATAAATATCAACACAGTTAGAGTTTGAACAACTACTTACCTCTTTTGAGTTTGCTCCTGAACCTGGAGTGATGTTGACCATGAATGCATGATGCTCCATCTTCATTGCTTCCTTTTCTACCTCTTCCTCTGCAAGCTGTGCAATGTAGGCATGACTCAGACTTAGATCTTCAATCTGAGTAGACCAGTCATATCCACCTGGTGTGCTCTGAACAACTAATGCCTTATCATCTGCAGTGGTATCCCTTTTCTGTTTCTGCTTGTCATCAGTCTTTGTATCCCTTTCAGTCTTTGGTTTGGGACACTCCCTAGCATAGTGCCCATACTCGCTGCAGTTGAAGCACCTCAAATTTGATTTGTTGAATGTGAGCTTGACTCCTTTGCCATCATTCCAATCTTGGATTCCCTTTCTAGCCATGTATTGCTTAGCCCTCAAAGCAGCCATACCCATTTGATACGAGATGTCCATCTTTTCTAGATCATCCGGGTGCACTTGATTCACATCTTCATGAGTTAAATCGTTTGGGAGTAGTGAACCAGCAACTAGTGCTTGATAGCAGCTCATTATCCCAACTCCTAAGGCAAAACCGGAGTCTTTAGCCAAGGAGTTCGCATCTAGTGAAATCACATTAGCCCTAGTAGATGTAGAGGCTCCACCAACAGCTCGAGAAACGAACGCCAGTGGGCTTGAATTTGCATCAGCTGTTTGAGAAGTTGAAGCACTTGGCTGAGAAATGAATGCTTGATTTACCTTGCTTTGAGCAGCTCCAATTCCCAACTTTCTTGCCCTTTTTACCTTCTTCTCTTCATATGCCCTAATTGTTGCCATGAGGGAGCTAAGGGTTGCAGTGTTCAGGTCATGAATCCCTTCTATGACTTCAATTGTGCTATCCCAGTTTGGTGGGAGAGAGTGAATCAGCTTCTTATTTACCTCCTTCTGAGTGTAAGTTACATCAGCTTCTTTCATAGCAGTTACAATCTTCACAAATCTTTGAAGCTGTGTTTCAATGTTCTCCCCATGTACGTAGTTGAAATCATTAAATTGTTCCCTTAGGTTTTCTTTTCTTGACTCTTTCATTTCAGTGTTTCCTTCATAGGCTTCAACGAGTGAATCCCATAAAGTCTTTGCAGATTTGAATTCTTTAAAGGCTTCAGCAACCTCTGGAGATAATGCCATAGTGAGGGCAGCAAGGGCCTTTCTATCTCTTTCCACTTTATCCCAGTCACCGTCTAACCATTGATCTTTGGTCTTTGGTATAGCAGGTTGATTAGTGGTAGGTTCAGTCATTGGAATAAAGTCTCCGGCTTCAATAGAACGCATGATCTTTGGATCATGGTACTTAGCATAATTAACGAACCTATACTTCCAACTCATGAAGTCCTTTCCCGAGGTTAGACGGGGTGGACGAGTGGAACTTCCAATTTGAGTGTCCATTTCCAAGGTAGCAGATGAAAGAGAAGCCATATCGAAAGCCATAGCAGGATTTCGATCAGGGAGGCTTGGTTTTCGATCAGGAGAACAAGGTTTTCGATCAGGTGGATCGAAATGGAAGCCGAGAATTGGGTCGAAAACCTGCAGAAACCAGGTATTCGATCAGACTAGAGGTTTTCGGTCTAGACCGAAAATGACCTGGTTTTTGATAGATTGATCGAAAACCAGCTCGAAAACCTCAGGAATCAACAGAACACAGTTTTCGATCAGGCAGAATACCCAACCGAAAAGCTGCTGCTGACTCGAAAACGAGTGTTTTCGATTAAACAGTGGGTCGAAAAGGTAATGATCCGAAACCCGGGCTCGAAAACCCGAAGAGTGAATCGAAAACCCACCCGAAAACCACTGGATTGATCGAAAACCAGGTACCTTAAACGTTGACTGAAGAATCAGTCAACGAGTACCCTTTTTCCTCGACAGAAAACCTTAATGTTGGACCGAAAAGGGTCAGAAAACCCTAGAAAACCTCCAATGCTGCACGAAAACCTCCTGAAACTGCCTGAAAACCTTTTGTGAACCAGAAGGCTGCCGTCGAACACTTACTGTTGCTGAAAAGGACTTCGAACGAATTCTGTTTGAGTGCACGATCACAGACCAATCCGCAGAACACTTGAACACCTGCAAAACACAAAAAAAAATCTCTTTCGAGAAACACTGAAAAACACAGAAAAAACAATTCGTTAGTCAAGGAAAACTCGAATCCAGTATCACGAGAGCAGCGAAACCCGTGTTTCTTGGCTCTGATACCAATTGTAAGGATCAAACTAGTCCCTCACGTGATACCAAACTATCAAACACCGTGCGGAATCCGGTGTGTGATAGTGATTCGAGTAAACAAACTAAGAAAAACGACTAACAATGCAATAAGATTAAAAGTTACCGAATGAAGAACATAAGCACAATGAAAGTCGTATTCTAGAGGCTTAGAATACGCAAAACACCCTTTGAATATTTCGCAAACCAACAACCCCCAAACATGAAGAAAGACTATCTATATATAGGCTAAGGTTTGAGTGGAGAACAAGTTTCCCTCAAACCCTAAATATTTCGGCCCTAGCCGAAATCTATAAGCCCATCAAAATAAACCAAAAGTGTTAGCCCAACCCATTACATTTAACCCAAAACACATAACTAACTAATGCAAAAGCCTTAATAAAATCTAGGTCTTTACAGGCTGTTAACATCCTATCAACTGAGATGAAGAGTGAAAGAGGCGCTGATGAGAAATCTGGTACGCGTGTTTAATTTCCAGCTCACCTATTAGGGTTTTTTCTCCCTTTAAGAGAATGGGCCGATTTATTTCTTCTAATGGGCTACTGATCTAAATAACACGAATTGGGCCATGTTTATTTCTTCTCTGTTGGGCTGATTAAAGAATTAAAGAAATCAGACAGTTGGGCCACACCAGAATTTTAAACAGATTGGGTAGAAAATATTACAGTTGGGCTACTATTAAAATTTTTATTATGTTGTTAACACATAGTAGCAACCAAAATTGAAGCCATGAGGATCCACATTAACCACTACATTTTTCAACACCTTTAGTATTCTCGAGAACCCGATATTCATCAAACATTTCAGGTACACTTAAATTATTCTTTTATATCAAGTTACTTCTTTACGGCAGACGTGCTATGAGGTGAATTGGTTATAAAAGTTGTGCACAAGTTTGGGTTGATATGTTGAAGACGAACGAGGTTTACTATTGGTTGGATTATGAAGATTAACCGGTTGATATTGCAAGGCTGACTTTTGTTTGTTTATGCTACTTGGATGTGCTTTGTCTACAATAACATGCTTTTATTTATTATTTTTTTGCTATGAGTTGCAAAAGTCTAGGGGGAGAAGATGTGATGATGTTATGAGACTTTTTACAACGGGTTTAGCAAAAGAAAGCATTGTGATTTTTAATCTTCGAAGCGTCCTCAAGCCGTAACAGTTGCGACATTGCCATTGCGGTAAAATTCGAAGGCAAGGTTATTACCACAAAATAAGTGGTTTATCTTCGTGTAAAGCATTGGTTTGGTATTCGGCCAAGTATTTCAAAATGGTTGAATTGTGGAGTTAATTCTCGAGTTTTTCATAGATCCTTTATCTTGTTTACTTTCAACAATATTGGTACCTTGAGTTATGACTTAGTCCTCAAGTAGCTTGCCATTGTGTTGAAGTTTGTAAACACCCTATGCATTATAGCCTATGGTTTGGGGCTAGAAGAATGTTTATTGTAGGGGGAGCTTCACAAAGGAGAATTGAAGAATGAAAGACTTGAAACTACATGAAGATTATCTTGAAGTCAAGTTGCAAGAATACAAGAATCAATGTCACAAGTGTTGAGTATACCATCTACCAAATAGGGGGAGATTGTTGGGAATCGAGATACCGAGCCAACAAGATTTGGATAGATGTGATTAATACTCAACGACCACTTAACTTAAACCGTCCCGACAACACGGTGAAGACCATGACAACTCAAGTCACAAGACTCAACTAAAGAAAAGGCTCTAGTGAATATTATTTATTGTTTAGATATTGTTACTAGTTGGTAGTTTACTATTATTGTGACAACCCGTCTTTTCAGGTCCTTTCCTGATTCAACTTAAACCTAAACAGTGATTAATGTTGTGTGAACATTTATGTGTTTGACTTGTGTTGACTTTATTATCTAGGGTTTGCGTAACCATCACTATACGAGCATGCACTTGAGTCTAGACGTTTTATATTTTATGATTTTATGTAAATCGTGTTTTATGATTTCATGTGAACAATTTGTCATTTAATTATGTGATAATTAAACTGATATATACACGTTATATTCTATTATTTTATGTGACAATGTGTCACGTGGTTACATCTAACGTTTTCTATTATTTTATGTGAGTTTACACGTATCTTTATGATTTTGTACGTGTCAATTAATGTGAGTTACGTATATGTATTCATGAATTTATATTTATGATTTTATGTGAGCGAATGAAGGTTTATATTTTATAAACGATATACGTTGATTTTGTTTTAGCAAGCACACGTATATATACCGTTAAAGTTATCTCCATCAACTCCGTTAAGTGTTCGTTAAAAGTCTTGTTTGTTTTAAAACTTTGAGGGACCTATTCTGTAATTTATGAAACTTTTTCTTTATGTAATTAAACTAAAGGGACTACAACTGCAATTACAAAACTCTTTTATTATTATGTTAAATGTGGAGGGACCAATTTTGGCATAATTCGAAAGTTAATATGAGAAATCATATGTAACAGACGGGTTGAGCGACCGTCGTCCCCTCTTCAAATTCTGGTAACCGATCGAAGATTTTACTCAACCCATTTAATTTACTGATTAATCCATCGATATCATCATTTGATCCTCCACCACATCACAACCCTCCTCCCCTCTCGTTTCCTCTCAAACCGCCACACCACCTCCACCTTAACCGGAGATTTTTCCGTCCACACAAACGCCACTGTTTCACCACCATACTAGCACCATCGAGCACCTCTTGACAACAAGTGACATCGAAGATCGATTGGGAAGCGACCGAGTTCAAAACGAGACTGAAAGCGGAGTTGTCGGATACACGTTCCGGAAATTTTCGGCATCAAAAACTCATCGCCTTGCATCTATGATTTGAGGTAACGATTCCAGTATGTTTTGCGTTCCATTTCCTACACTCATTTTCGTTTTTCACGATTTTCTGGCGACCGGAACGTTTTTTCGGCAAGGTTAAGTTTTAAGGAAGAAAAAGGCCACCGCGCCGGAATTAGATAGAACTGTTAAGTTCTTTTTCGTAAACCAAAAGCAGCAAGAGCCCAGTGGTTAAAGCGCATGGTTGTGGTCCGTGTGGTCGCGGGTTCATGACCTGTTCTCTACGTTTTTTCCTGTTTCTTCCATATAATCCGGTTTTGGCCTCTCTGATGTATAAAAGAAATTCTGATCGAAGTTGTTTCAAATAGAAGCCTTGGCCGAGTGGCAAGGCTGTTGTGTTATTCGCTGGGGGTCGTGGGTTCGACCCCAGCAACCTTCGTTTTTATTTATTTTTATTTATTTTTATTTATTTTTGTGATATTTTGGGATTTTGGGCATGGAGTGTCTTTGGATTTGCGTTAAAATTGTTTCCTTACGTATATTAAACCCCGTAAGTCATATTTTGAATCATCAACATATTTAACTCGTCGTCTTAAAATTAAAATATAGTTTTGATGTATATTAGTATATGTATTGATCTAAAACTTGTGGGGTTCACACACACACACACACACATATATATATATATATATATATATATATATATATATATATATATTACTATATATAATACATATTGCCCTAAAGGGCATTTTCATCATGAAAAATGGTTAATCCTTAAGACGCGTACAATAAAATAAGCATAATGTACAAGTGTTAAAGCCAAGCTTTTAAGACCACAACCTACATGGTTAAAGCGAACCTCGATTACCTCTTTCCCGCCGTCTTCGATTACCACCCACGCATCTCCCATCTCCCCATTGATTGGCCTCGCATCTTTGCATCTCTCCCCTCGAAAACGTATCACGCATGCTGTACTCATTACATCTCCCTCAATTGGACCGCTCGGCATCTCCACTCAATTCAAATAGGGAGGCGTCCTCAATTGAAAGCCTCACTTGGTTGAATGGATTATTGTGACCTCCTCCGGCAGGTAATTCACGACAGTGTAGACGTTGATGGGTTTTGTTCGAACAAACCCTAACAAACGTGTGGAGAAAATCGGTTCTATCGTTCCAATTTAGGGTTATTATGACCTCCTCCGGCAGGTAACACCCCCAGATTATCTCGAGCAGCTTACGACGTCATTATGCACGTAGGTTTATTTTTTTATTTTTTTGAGTGGTTTAAGTAAATTTCTAAGATTATAGCTAAATTTTGTGACAATGAAAGTGTGTTATACAGATTAACATGAATTCAGAATTTGATTCTGAGTTGAATCTCTTTAATTTGCTGGCACTTGGTGTTGTATCATGCGAAGGTTTTTCAGTAGGTTTTGTATTCAAACTTCGAGATGGGTTTCGATTATTCGAGGTAATTAGTTAATCCAGTGTTGACAATTTCGTTTTAGGGTTTAAATCCTAAAAATTTCATGCAATTAGTCTCAATAAAGTTTCTGTCAATTGGTAATTTTAGGTATGTCTATCTAAGGGAGTGTATGCAAATGCTCGCACATGCTCAGGTCCAGTTCTTCGGCCATCGTTTTTCTTTGTAAGTTTGTAGTTTTTTATGTGTTGCACATCCCTTTTTTGTTTCAATTTCATAGATTTGAGTTCCTTATGTCAATTGTCAAATACATGTTTTTTTGTTTAATTTGCAGTTATATAATTGGATGTTTATTTGGGAGGGTTGATTGTATTGGCTGCAACTACCGTTGGTTGAGCGCTGCAATTACCGTTGGTTGAGCGCTGAATTTAGGATGTTAAGCATATAGTAGTTGAAGCTCACTTTGTTCAAAGGATGTGCTGGTCTCATAATGAGTGGCGACTACTATAATAAGTAATTTTAATAAGCAAAAGGTTAATTTGGAGCTAGAAGAGGAAACTTAAAAAAGAATAGATATATCTCTTTCTGAATATTCATTTTTAAAAAGAAAAGTGTCCATTAATTTAGTACACACATGCCATTGTTACCGCTGGTATGGATATTAATATCTACGGTTTGGTTTATGCAACAAGTGCTACTTCATGAATAGTGGATGGATAAGGAACTTTTTATATCATATTTCTAAACTTCTGTCATTTATACATTCCAGTTAGTTTTTTTTACTGTGTTATTGTGGATGCATTCACAGACGAATACGCAAGGGACAGCTTTGAGAATCTTGGCTTTGAATATCACTGTAAGTTTGGTTTATTAGTATAATATAGATAATTCAGAGATGGAAAGACGTGCGTGTTAATGGATTAAGTAGCGGGTCAATTGGGTCACGTTTCACTGCACACACCGTCACTTCAGTTATTACTTTTTAAACAACTAAGCATAAAATGTGATTATAAAAACAAAGTATTCGAGTAATAATCTAAATGTCTGAATAAAATGAGTTAGAAGGTTGCAAATATAAGTTGTATATTTAAATGTATTGCGCATAGAATTAAGTTAAGCTAGGCAATATGCTTAATCACCATTTAGACATTAAATGCAAATATAAGCTGTATATGAATATGGATATGAAACAATGGTACACATGCTAAATGAATGTGCTACTATTTAAAAACATGATGTTTGTAACGATAGACCACCTAATAAACATTAACGATTATACTTATGTTTCTGATTCATTCTTTGGATTGCATGTTGTATGTTTGGGTGGAAGATCAAGAGGCAAGAGGAACAACAAGTATATGATTATGCAGTGAGGTTGTTTGAAAAAAAAGGTGTCAAAGCCTATTATGGTGCCCTTCACATGTGTTTCTTTGTTCTAATTGGTGGTTTTCCTGCCTTATGTGTGTATGTTTGTGTCGGTGTGTTGTGTGCAGACCACTTATTCGTTAGTTGAATTTAAGCTTATAAATGTATTATTTTTGCAGACCAACACAAGACTGGGACCTGATGGCAACCGGTCGTAGGTTTTTTAGGGACTTGGGCCTCGATCTTGGTGCGTCTTCGTCTCATGTAAAGACCCTAACGGTTGTGGTAAGACCCGTGTTGGGGCTTTATACATGGTTTTTGTCTTATGCCATCGTTTTTTGCTTCAGTGGGTCTGTGTTCGGTAGAATATAATTTGGATTAGATTTCAAATGTTTGTGTGCTTCATGTCCATGGCTCTATTTTTTTGGTGTTTTGTTACTCTTTACTGTGAATATTCTGTCTTATAGCACGAATTGAGGTACCATATATATGGGAAGAACATGATTTTGGGCAACTCAACTGATATCTTAGCCATGATACTTTTGGTAATTGAAATTTCCTTTTGTCACAGTTAAACTACGAGATGCTTTTTTTCTTAGTCAGCTCCTTTTGTCCATGGCTCTAATGTCCATTTGTGATATTAACTTTTGTATCTTGATTCAATATACATGGCTAAGCCTTATGAATTTTGATTACTTTTTGTATCTTTGATTTGATATACATGGCTAAGCCTTATGAATTTTGATTTAGTGTTAAGACCCCTCTTCCTGCTGTATTTCTTTGGTTGTTTATGTTGGCTTCAACTTTCAAATACACTAAATAGACCAAGTTTAGATATGCAGGTTGAACTTGATGGAGATGGTAAATTGATTTAATTTCTTTTATGGCTGCAGATTTATGGTATTTCACTTTCCTTTCTCTATGTTTTCAGCAACTGTTTCTAAGTTTCTCTTTTGATTGCCATATCTTTGTGCTTATTAGCAACAACTGTTCTTTGGAATCTGTTATTCTTGCCATATTATAATTTTAAGTTTTCTTTTTCCTTACCTATTACACATTTACAGTTTGATATGAGTCAAAAGGGGTTGACCCGAAAACCTTTTGTCCAGATATTCTTTAAATTACTAATGAGTCAAGTATGACTACAAAATTTTGTAATATTTTAAATTACTGATAATTTTCATCAGTCATCTACTTCTTCATTTTTAAGTTTCAATGTGTGTTACAAGCTCAAAAAGAATAATGACTTAGGTAAATTTTTAAATATACAGTAATTATCCAAAGACTCCACTATGGTAGAAAAAATGGTGTAGCAAGATGGCTAATAAAGGTAGTGGGTGTAGTGGCTGCAAAAGAGTTAAATGCCGAGCCATCAAAATTATATTTTGTGCAAGGATAAAAAAGTGGTATAATCAAAGTATATACATACATACATACATACATCAGTCATGCTTCCATTATATACATACATACATAGGTTTATTTTTATAGTTCATTTCTTTCACTCTTATATTGTTGCTTTCTCATGTACACTGGTTTCTAAATGGGAAGTTTAACGACAGGCAACTCAACATATATAACATGAATGTAATGACAGATAACTCCCTTGATGCAGATGGTTATTGACAGTCTTGGTGCATTTGTTCTACACATGTTAAATCTTCAACAACTTCAATATAGTGACCCGTTTTTCATCTAGGGTAGGATACACCATTGATAACTCATTGTCAAATCAAGAACGTTTTAAATTGTCATTCTAAAGAAATGGATTAATGATATATGAGATTTGAATCATAGACCATGCATTTTGTAATATTTGGGTGTTTCTTGCCTATTTGTTTAGATTATCAATCTTTTCTAATCATATTGTTATCTGTAGTGATCTGGCAATGCTAGAATGATATCATCCACTCCACAAATTAAGATTAAATAATTTAAATAAATGTTTCACTAATACATTAAAATTACTTATATAATTAGTGATCAATATCTTATAAACTTAATTAAATAATTGTGTCCTCTATATTACTTCTTGATAGTTATATACATTTTCATTTAATTTAATGTATTTTTTATCTAATACTGGAATGTCAATTTAAAATAAAGTATTTTTTCAATATAGTATAGTTTTTAATTAAACTTATATGTTGAAATGTGGAGCGTCGACGTGGCGCCCGTCCCCATTCATACGTCTGATATGGCTCCGCACGTCTGCATTTCAAATAATGCCCTATGAATTATACCATTAGATACAAATATTCAAACTACATTGTCCCAAACACTAAAAATGCATTTCAATAGGTTGTGTTCGTTTTCAAATCTTGGACTTCAAAAGTGTAGACATTGAAATCTAGCTTATCATGTTTTGAATATGTTTTGGACATTGATATCTGGTTTATCATGTTTTAAACATGTTCCCATTTGATTCTTGGCGTATTCAATGTTTAGGATATATTGCATTACAAGTTTAGATAAATTAATCAATGATAAGAATGACTTATATCTTAAGTATCGCGTTGGTTGTGGCTGCCGCTGAACATGCATGGACCGCATTATAAATTGTTACTGGGTTGCATTGCGCTAACATAAGCGAATAGCGCGATGTAAATTGTCGAGACGCAATAACCCGCGAACATGAGACAAATAACGCCCTATGAACTGTCGCCGCTGCAACGCGCGGGCACAATGCTAGTATATATATATATATATATTAACGTAAATTAACATATAAACGTATATCGTTGGGTTATTGAAACGACTAGATATTTCATGTGAACTTTTAATCATAGGTATCTTGTTTTGTAAGTTCATTATTAACGCATTTGCGCGTTTGGTTATTTAAATATTGTATATATATCTATTTTGAATCTTTGAACTTAGATAATGTATAAATTGATATATATTGTATTTTTCGTGTTATTTCGATAATCGCTCGGATTTGGCAAACATTAGACTAAGTCGTTTGATCGCTACGAATCTCACGATCACTCGTTTTTGTCGCTTACATTAGACTAAGTCGTTTTCAATTGAACACACACTTATATTATTATGCTCGTTAGTTGTTTGTTAGAACGAGCTGCTACTTGCTACTTTTTGCTGTAACTATTATCTGGAAATTGCTATGCACCCTAAGGTGAGTTTCACGGCCTCTTTTTACCTATTTTAAATCCTGTTGGGGGAGATTAACATGCAAACACTTGATCAACTGTTAGATAATTATATCACCTGAATGATAGTGGCACACTTATGATAAAGTCCTCACTTTTAGAGTTACTGTCAATGTGACATCAGCGGGAATTTATTTGGTAGATCTACTGGGTTTGACAGCCCCACCCGGGTCATTCGCGCTGGCACGATCGGATATCGAACGGGTGTAATAAACTTCTTAGTCTTAACGAGGCACAATTAAACTGTCGAGCTTCAGTAACTGGATAGCTAGTTTATCTAGTCAAACATGCACTGATTTCTTGAAAATAGTCTAGCTAGCTATTGATATATTATCTGGATTTTAAACTGAACTTGAACATGAACTGGAACTATTGTTGGACAGTCAACCTTGAACTTAAACTTGAACTGTCGAGGAACAATTAATTTACATTGAAGTGGGACTGTTGTTAAACAGTCGATTTACATTAAACTGGAACTGTTTTTGAACTGATAAACCTGTGAACTTACCAACCTTTGTGTTGACACTTTTTAGCATGTTATTTCTCAGGTTGCAGATGTTCAAGTATCACGAGTACGCATGCATGATACTTTGAAACCCTTTTAGTGTCTTTCAACAAGCCACATCACCTGGGTGACGATATTTTTACATAAATAATTTTATTTACGCTTCCGCAATTGTAACACTCTGAAATTATATTATAATGAAATATAAATGTTTTTTTATTAATTACTGGTCGTTTGGTGTAACTAATGTACTGCGATCCTGGTTTTACGTTTTCGTTATACGAGTCTTCATAGAGACTTATTGTTATCTGAACCTTTATTGCATGAAATATGAATTTCAATGTTATTATGAATAAAATGAACTTAATTGGTCATAACTCCTTAAAGTACTAAATCAACCAGTGGGTCCTAATGTTAACTTGATTAGTCGTGTGTAATTCTATGCTATTTGCTAGTTGGTAGGCAAAATCCAGACACTTAAGTTTTCGTTAGACGATGGGTCTATTAAACAAACACGGATTGACCCGATGCACACATAATTTTCTCGTACTCCAATTCCATTCTCTCCGATTTAATTGGGTTATTGGTGAATGCGAATGTGTTAAGCGATATGGGGACACGAAATGGAAATCACACTCCTAGCATTGGGTGCAATAGCTGGAAACTACCCGGATGTGTTATGATTGTTCTTTGCATTGAAATTTTGATTTTCGATACTTACGTTATCATGTTACCTTATTCACCTTATCACTCGACGCGATTCCTGTAATGCGATTGTTCGACTTTTCTGGTAGAAAAGCTTGATGAGAAAAATCACTTTTGATACTTTCGATTTGAATTCCCTTTTGAAATTCTTGAACATTTGACATCTTCTCAACATACTCATTCTTGATCATAACATCCATCACTCCTTTTGGAATAGGAAACTTTAATTCTTTCAATACGTTACCTTCAATTTGAATCTTCAAACAATTGTCATTGATTTAAATTTCGGGACGAAATTCTTTCAACAAGGGGATGATGTGACGACTAAGAAAAAGTTTCTTTCTTTTGTGATATGTGACGAATGAGAAAAATTTTCTTTCTTTTGTGACCAACTTGTTAACCACATTATTTAATTTTCGGGACGAAAACTCTTCAACAAGGGGATACTGTGACAACTCGTCTTTTCAGGTCCTTTCCTGATTCAACTTAAACCTAAACAGTAATTAATGTTGTGTGAACATTTATGTGTTTGACTTGTGTTGACTCTATTATCTAGGGTTTGCGTAACCATCACTATACGAGCATGCACTTGAGTCTAGACGTTTTATATTTTACGATTTTATGTAAATCGTGTTTTATGATTTCATGTGAACACTTTGTCATTTAATTATGTGACAATTAAACTGATATATACACGTTATATTCTATTATTTTATGTGACAATGTGTCACGTGGTTACATCTAACGTTTTCTATTATTTTATGTGAGTTTACATGTATCTTTATGATTTTGCACGTGTCAATTTATGTGAGTTACAAATATGTATTCATGAATTTATATTTATGATTTTATGTGAGCGAATGAAGGTTTATATTTTATAAAAGATATACGTTGATTTTGTTTTGGCAAGCACACGTATATATAACGTTAAAGTTATCTCCATCAACTCCGTTAAGTGTTCGTTAAAAGTCTTGTTTGTTTTAAAACTTTGAGGGACCTATTCTGTAATTTATGAAACTTTTTCTTTATGTAATTAAACTAAAGGGACTACAACTGCAATTACAAAACTCTTTTCTTATTATGTTAAATGTGGAGGGACCAATTTTGACATAATCCGAAAGTTAATATGAGAAATCAAATGTAACAGACGGGTTGAGCGACCGTCGTCCCCTCTTTAAATTCTGGTAACCGATCGAAGATTTTACTCAACCCATTTAATTGACTGATTAATCCATCGATATCATCATTTGATCCTCCACCACATCACAACCCTCCTCCCCTCTCGTTTCCTCTCAAACCGGCGCACCACCTCCACCTTAACCGGAGATTTTTCCGTCCACCCAAACGGCACTGTTTCACCACCATACTAGCACCATCGAGCACCTCTTGACAACAAGTGACATCGAAGATCGATTGGTAAGCGACCGAGTTCAAAACGAGACCAAAAGCGGAGTAGTCGGATACACGTTCCGGACGTTTTCAGTATCAAAAACTCATCGCCTTTCATCTATGATTTGAGGTAACGATTCCAGTATGTTTTGCGTTCCATTTCCTACACTCGTTTTCGTTTTTCGCAATTTTCCGGCGACCGGAACGTTTTTCCGGCGAGGTTAAGTTTTAAGGAAGAAGAAGGCCACCGCGCCGGAATTAGATAGAACTGTTAAGTTCTTTTTCGTAAACCAAAAGCAACACTAGCCCAGTGGTTAAAGCGCCTGGTTGTGATCCGTGTGGTCACGGGTTCAAGACCTGTTCTCTACGTTTTTTCCTGTTTCTTCCCTATAATCCGGTTTTGGCCTCTCTGATGTATAAAAGAAATTCTGATCGAAGTTGTTTCCAAATAGAAGCCTTGGCCGAGTGGCAAGGCTGTTTTGTTATTGTCACACCCCGGTCAACGGAATCGGGTGTGAGCCAGAATGGAATCATAGTCGAGGATACATAGAACACTTCTAATAAATTAAAAACTTCATAAAACATTAATTCGTTTCATTGCAGCGAAAAGATAGTGGGAAACATTAACGTCTTACAATTAAAAACATAAGTCTTAAAATGGTTATTAAAAGCATAAAACGGTTAAGTTGGATAGTCGGGACTATGACTCCAAGAACAGGTCCAATAGAATTTGTAAGCCCCATTTGCATGTCTTCAAGAAAGTCTCGTCAATTACCTAAGAAATCATGAATATAAAACGGGTCAACATAAAGTTGGTGAGGTTCACAGGTTTAGGACTCGATAGTTAAACAGTTGTAAATCAGTTGTAAAACAGTTGTAAAACAGTTTCGGTATACTTAAATATTATCAGGGTTTATTGTTGTGGTTGTATGATTCACCTGAACCTTGATTTCAAATACTAACGGTTTACCCACCCGGCATCTCTTGCCCAGAGATGTTAAACAGTGCAGAATAACTGACGTGTACCCCCAGACAATCCGGAGTCAGAACTGGAGCTACCAGTTAGGGTAGGGTTGTCAACCCAAATAGATCTATTCACTAGCTATCGTTTCGTACAGAACTAATTGAAATCATTTAATGATGGGATTTTCGGTTGTACAAACGTTTATAACGATAATGTACCAAGTTGGGCAATCAGTAAGAGAACAAGTAGTCATACGGCTAACAAGTAAACCATAATATTAAGTAAAAAGCATTTAATCAGTTTTCATGATTTCTCCCCCAAGTATAAAACAGTTAAAAGGAAAAGGGGTCGTGAAACTCACAGATTCAGCAGATA
>JBCNJP010000010.1:57772946-57810946 GCA_039602395.1 Deinandra increscens subsp. villosa
TATTCCGTGTTAATCAATCAAAAAGAAATAAGAAATAAAATCTTTTTGATTTTTAGAAACTTTATATCAAAACACACCGAAAATCTTTTTGGTATTTTCTGATATGAAATGTAAATGCCATACATAATCAGACACTATTTTTGTCTTTTGTGAGAAAAATCACAACTAGGGATCATATTGGACATAACATGCGATTATTGTAGCACATAAGCCATGTCGATTGCAGATATAATTTTTCCAACTTTAAACTCAGGCAGAATCATACTCATAACATCTGGATATGTTAAGATATTGATTAGATTTTCTTAGACCAGTGTACCCCACACTATCAGACATAATCAGATATGCTTTTGCTTATCACATTTTTGTGATTTCACTTTTGATTTATCACATAGTGATTGTATTCATGATATAGTCAACTGTGTTCCATGCAAAAAGAAATAAGAATGTTAAATCGTCTACCTTAAGGTCGATCTTTCGATACGCATATAAGGCCTCGGATTTAACAAAATAAGAAAATAAAACAAGTTGAAATGTATAACTCAACAACAATCAGGTCGGTCTTGTGGACACGCAAAGAAAGTCCGATGAGTTATACGAAACACCAAAGAAAATAAAGCAGAACGTCAAACGAACAACGATCAGGTCGACCTTGTGAGCACGCAGAGAAAGTCCGATCGTTTGACAAAATAAAGAAAATCAAACAAGTTTAAATCTTTGCAAAATGAACACATGTATACATAGTGACTTTCATTTTATTTTTCACATAACTTTTCTTGATATATCGTGAGATATGCATCAAGATGTTGTCCACTAGTTCAAACATCAGATTTAGTGTATATCACATTTGAATACTTTCTGATTTGCCGAGCCTACCTTACATATCGATCAAAATGACTTATGGATTTTTCATCTATTTTATCCATGAGCCAGACAATGTAAGCCAATGTACGATCATTTCTCAATCATGTCGGATACAATTTCTCATTTTTTAATGTTTTTGAATTTTTGCATTTTTCAATGTTTTTGTCTTTTCAAATTTCTCTCCCTAAAAAGGACAACTCTATTTATAGATTTCTATTTTTACTATTTGAAAACAACACACTATTTTTGTATTTTTGTAAAAACAAACTCCCCCTCAAAGTGAGACGGAGTGCAAAAACTAATCAGAAATTGATCAACCAACACAAATACTTTCAGTTAAGCATTTTGAATACCAAATTCATTTTGAAATTCAATTTAAGTTATCACAGATATTTCACAATCAGCAATTTTCCAATCACCGAAAGGTCTTCCTGAAATACCTGCCGACACCAAATAAAAAATTAGTTGCTTTGGGATCGACCCAATTTAACAGTGTCGGGTCGCCCGGTGTCTTTCACATAGTCATTGTTGGCCTTGGAAACAATCTTTGGTTTCCATATTTTGAAAGATTTTGATTTTTGATCAAAACCAGAATCAGTATCAACTGGCGTACTCGGTTTAGACCAAAACGACTTACAAGTTGATTTGATCTTTGGAGACCATGGTTCATCAAAAATCTGACCTTTGTTATCCACATACTTAGCCATGTTGTGGATATATGCAGTCGTCGGACAATCAGCAGCAAGATGTCCAGGTTGACGACATGCATAACAAAGAAATCATCAGAAGAGTCATACCTAGGAGATGGACTCCTTGAAGATGATGACCTTCCAGAATAATAAGATTTTTCGTTCAGAGGAGGTGATTTCTTTGAAAGTTTAACTTTTGAATTCTGCTTAGATTTTTCTGGCTTCTTAGCTTGAACCAGTGCTTCCTTCACCTCATAACCCAAACCTTTGTGCTTGAAACCTGGAGACTTTGAATAACTTAAAGAAGGACCAGAAGCATCTCTCCCCTTAGCTTCTCTAGTGAATTTAGCTTTGATGTCTTTTAGTTTATTCTTTTCAACCAAAACTTTGTTTTCTTCAGTTGCAGATGAAGTACTTGAACCATTTTTATCAAAAACTTGTTCATTTTCTAGAAAGATAGATTTTGAACTGAACTTTGGAGCTTCACCCAAAGACTTTTCCTTTTTCTTAGATTTTAACTTCTTCTTTTTGGATGAAGTGGCAAACTTCGAATAATCATGCAATTCATCTTTAGGATCAATCGGAGTAGATGTAACCTCAGATAAATCCACTGGTTGAGGAACCATGTGAATATCATCTTTCTTAGAACTATCTTCACCCCGATCCTGTTTATATAGGAAATTCAACAATGTAGGTGACAAATTGCAATTCTTCACTTGCCTTTTTAACTCCAAAATTTCCAACTTCAATTCAGAGATTTTCTGTTGAGCATTAAACACTTCTTTTTGTGACTTGATGAACTTTACATTGAGATCATCATATTCATACGTTTGTAACTTCCGGATCTCACATTCAGCAAATAATTCTTCAAGAACACTTTCTCTTTTCTTCTTGTAAATCACAACATCTTTTGTCAAAACTTCATTTTTTATCCCGATAAAGAACATTTTTATCTTGAAGAATAGAAATCTTGTTCTGAAGTTTCTCAATAGTAGTTGCCGATTCAATCACAAGAGCATTAGCCGTTTCATACTTTTGTTGAACCGAATAACTCTTTTCAAACTAATTCTCAAAATCTTGTGCCGCATCTAACGCTTCAGCTTTTGCTTTTTCACATTCTTCTGCCAACTTACTCTTTTCTTTCAAAACATCCTCATGAACATGAACCAATTCATAATATTTCTTCTGAAATTCCTCCAAATCTTTCTTGAGAACTATAATTTCCCTAGATAACAATTCAGAATCTTTCACAAGAGTAGCATTCTTCTTTCCCAAATTTATACATTCAAGACATTTTGATTCTTGAACTTTAACTTCTTTAATCATTGATATTGTCGAATTGGAATCAAAATCAGTCAGAATACTATCATCATCATCATACCGAGCAGTCAATGCAATAGTAAATGGAGCATGTTTCATTTTTGCTTCAAAATCTGCATTCCAGGCAAATTCATTTGGATGCCAAAATGTGTCTATCAGTTTGTCGTCAACAGAAATAGATTTATTTTCAACCTTGGGAGCTGCATTTGGTGAATGAACAACCAAATGAGCATGTTGACCAGTCTTCAATTTATGATCAGTGGAACTTGGACACTCTCGTGCAAAATGTCCATAAACAGAACACTTATAACACTTAACCTTTGATTTGTCCAATCCGATTTTCCCATCCTGATTCAATCTCTTCTTGCCAGTTCTATTGAAAAATTTCTTCGTTCTTCGAACCAACATAGCATATTGCAGTTCAAATCCATTTCTTCCAAATGATCATAATCGATTTGATCATAATCTTCATTTGTCAATTCAGCATTACTCACAGAACCAGTGGTAACTCCGAAATATGAAGATACCAATGCAGACATTAAAGCATTATAATCATCGGTAGTTTGAGCAGACAAAGCATTCTGAGTCGAAGAACTAGGAACATAATCATTACAACCAGCAGAAAAACTAGAAGTTTCAGATGTACCTGCAATAAATGCTGTAGGAGGTGCGGAACTAAAAATATTAGATTTTCCAGCATTCATGGTAGAATCATTATCACCAAAATACACAACAGGATTTTGAATTTGTGCAGGAATTGATTTGTTAACCATTAACTCCATATCCCTCGCTTGAATTCTTTGAATTAGATCATTAAACGATAATCCCGGATATTCTTTATCATGAGTGACCATCATCACATAATTCTCCTATTTCTCAGGTAATGCTTCGAAAATCTTTTCTTTCATATCAGCTTCTTCCTTTGTAAGACTTACCAAACGCATTTCACTTATTAAGTGAGCAAATCTTGCAATTAGATTTGGAATTGATTCGTTTTGATAATGCTTGAGACTATCAAATTCCTTCTTCAATATCTTCTGATGACTTTTCCTATATTGTTCATTGCCTTCACATCGTTTTTTCCAAAGCATCCCACAAACTCTTTGATGTGTAATTACCCGAGAATTGATGCAACAATTCTTTAGGCAAAGTCATTGTCAAAGTACCATATGCTTTCTTTTCAGCTTGATATGCTTTCTTTTGTTCAGATGACATTTTTCTTTGAAGTACAGGTTCCTCGGTTTCATCCCTAGGATAAACATATTGATCAGTAAGTGACAACCACATATCAATGTCATTTGTGTCCACATATGCTTCAAACCGTTTAACCCAACTATGATAATCTTCTAATTTGAGCAATTTAGGAACTTTCTGACTTGTTCCAATTTCATTATCATAGTTCATCATAGTTTCATCGTTGCTTGAACCGAATTTTGAATAGCCGCAAACGCTTGAAAATCGAACATTTTGAAAATTCTGGTTACTATTCACACCAAACCCTGTCCGAACTGAAACTATTTCGCCGAACTTCGTCCGAACCCTGAACGAACTGAAATTAAAACGCCGAACCCTTGCCGAACTTGAACTTCGGTAATAAACAAACTTTCGCCGAACTTTCACCGAACTATGAACGAACCCTAACTTTGGAACCAACGAACGTTGACCTAACCTTATCCGAACTTCAACTTCGTACGAAAGCTGTCAAAACCCTATCCGAACCTGGAGTTCGGAGCGGTTACAAATCAGTTACGCCGAACCTCAGACGAACGCGAACACTCTCGACTCCATTTCCGCGATTTTCAGTGTTTTTGAACGAAATTTTTGAACAGGAACTCAGATAAACTCCATAGAAATGATTTAGAAAAATACGCTCGAGATGATCAAATGAGCTCAAAAACTTGAAGAATTTTTAAAAAGCCTCACTTTTTGACTCAAAACTCTGAAAAACAATGATTTCCGATCAGTAGAATGAACCAAAAGCTCTGATACCACTTGAAAATACGTGAGCGTATGATCGTCTACTCAATCGTATTGAAATCAATGTAAAACGAGAGTGAACACAAGAGTAAATACATTGAAGCTTGTATTAGACTACAGAGAGTTTACACAGAAAGACCCATAGAAGATTTGACCAAGAAGTTATCTGAATACAACACAAGACGTCTATTTATACTAGCTAAACCACGACCGTCCGAACCTCAGGTTCGGACAAGGTTCGCCCAGTCCAAACCTAGAGTTCGCCTAGAGTTCGGCCAGAACCAATCTTGCACATCTTGTCTTGTACTTGATACTTCACATGACGATCAAGAACTAGGTACTAACAACCCGTAATCCCATTTAATACGTTCACAACACTACTTTCTTGTTCATTTTGACTTTTTAATTCATTTTCCACTTCCTTATTTATTTCATTATGAACCTAAACATTCTTATTATTATAATTTCCTTTTCCTCTTAAAACATCATTAGCAAATACCCTTCCATCAAATGACTCAATGGTTTCTTTTCCTTTTGAACCAATAATATCGACATACTCTTGACCAATGGTTTCTTGGCTTTCTATTCCATTTTTCAACTTATCAGTGGTGTGATTCCCACTTACACAGACCTCACCATTAAATTTTTCACTAAAAAATTGTCACACCCCGGTCAACGGATTTGGGTGTGAGCGAGACGGAATCATAGTCGCAGATATACAGAACAACTTTTACTAAATTCAAACGTCATTTAAAACATAACACCATTTATGTTGCAGCGAAAAGTTGTGGTGAAATGATAATGTCTTACATTTGAATAAAAGTCTTGGATTGATATTGAAATCATAAATCAGTTTATTTAAGATAGGTCGGGACTACGACTCCAGTGAAGCAGGGTCGAAAGTTACAGTGAAGCCCCATTTGCACGTCTTCCCTGATAAGCTTAGATACCTGAGAAATCATGAGTTTAAAAGGTCAACATAAAGTTGGTGAGGTTCACAGGTTTATGATTCTATGGTAAGTTTGTAAAAACAGTTTACAGTATATTGGAATAACAGTTTACGGTATGTTGGAATAACAGTTTACGGTATACTTAAATGTTACGTTGGTTTACTGTCGTGGTTGTAAGATCCTACCATGAACCTCAAATTCGAATACTAACGGATTACCCACTCATAGCATTCTATCCCAAGAATACCGAACAGGCGAGAATAACTGACGTGTACCCCTTGACAATGTACGAAGTCAGGATTGGAGCTACCAATCTGGGCAGGGTTGTCAACCCAAATAGATCTATTCACTAGTTATCGTTTCGAGCAGAACTAATCGAATTCAATTAATAGTGGGATTCAGTTGTACAAACGTTTATAACGTCTCTGTACCATAGTTTGGGATACGGAATGTAACATGTAGTCATACGGCTAACAGGTAAACCATAACATTAAGTAAAAAGCATTTATCAGTTCATGATTTCTCCCCCATAAGTGTAAAACAGTTGTAAAGAAAAGGGGCCGTGAAACTCACTTGATTCAGTGATGATGATGGATTACCGAGTGGCAACTAGCAAGTAAAGTCCTAATAAAACATAAGACAATATGCATAAGGGTCCACATAATCATTTGAGTAACGAACGTTACCCAAATGATACCGGTCAAGTCTTGACGTATAATCCCGTTTGTAGCGTTTGAAAACCCGTTGGTTAATCAGTTTAAAATCAGTAAATGCTAATGTTCACGTATGAAAGCATTTATGTAAATTGAATACAAGAAATGAGCATGTGATCTCGTATCATGAAGGCCAGTTCAATCAAGTCTTGAATATTGTTTTAAATAATAATATTTATTATTATTTTTAAGTTCGTTCGATCGATTGAATAATTAATCGCGTTAAGTTATAATATATATAACTAGAGTTGATAATTATTGCCGAATAATTATTTTAACTTGTCGAAATAATTTTATTAAATTATTGCAAGTTAAATGATTTAACACAAGTAGGTAAATATTAAAGGTCATTTTAATATTTAACTTATGTTTAGAAAAATTAGGGTTTTGAGTTAATATAAATATAATTGTTATTGAAATAATTATATTAACAACCCAAAATAATTTTAACTCAAATTAGGGTTTCTAAAATTCACAAGGATAATTATTTGTTGAAAATAATTATTTACGATTCGTTCGTCGTAAAACGTTTTTGGAACGTATAAAGATTTCGTTACAATTTCAAACGTTTTAAAAAAATAAACATTTGGTCCGGTTAAAACGTCTTGATTATTTTGGTTTATTTAAAATAATCAAAAATGTTTAAAAATATGTTTTTCATAATTTCTATAAGTCTTTTGATTTTATTCTTATAAAATCATTTTCAAATAACTTTATTTATTAAATAAGGCTAAGGTTTTAAATTGAAGACTTTTTATAGAAAATTCCAACATAAAACATTTTCCACTTTTTGTATAAAATTCAAGATTTTATACTTTTCAAGTCAAGTGTTATAAGGATGTTTACTTACCATTTTTGATATAAAATATACATGTATATATTGTATTCCATTTTATTTTTATAAAATCCAAAACAAGTACTTTCAAGTCTTTTGTTCTTAGAAATTATATTTTATAAAATGTGACCATTTTATATGATAAATTTCATGATGAGATTTCATGGTTTATTTTATCCAAGTAATTTTTATAAAATTACCAACTTTGTTATTAAAATCATAAAAATCCATTTAAAGTGTTTTAAGCCATGATTTTATGTCCAAAGATTTAGTGAACATATCTAAATTCCATATTAGTCCCATGTATGTCACTAAACGTCATTTGTTCATGTTAGTTGTCGTTGGCACATATTAATCCGTAAATATGATGATTAACTACTAAAATCATACTTAACAATTCTAGCAATCTATAACATACAAAAACATGATGATAATAATATCTAACCATGTAAAATATGTTGAACATCACGGAATAACCAAACGATTAATTTAAACAATTAATATTGTAATTTAACCATGGGTTTTTATGTTTAATAAAACACTATACATTTGTGATCGTTTAAAAGCTCGGGTTTTAACGGTTAGTTGTCAAGACTCGGGGAATCGTTTGGGGACGTTATTAACGTATAAAAACGTAATCGAGAATGGTTTAATAGACTCACAATGAGTGAGAGGGTGAAACCGAGAGAAAGAGGAGAAGGCTGGTGGCGGTTCGCTATAGTGAACAGCAGCGATAGCAGGGGTACCGCAGCAGCAGCAGGAGCTCTCGGCGACGGCAACAGCAGCTCTCGGCAGTAGCAACAACAGCTCTCGGCGGCAACAACAGCAACTCTTGGTAGTAGCAGCAGCAGCTCTCGGCGGCAGCAGCAGCAACTCTCGGCAATAGCAGTAGCAGCAGCAGCTCTCAGCGGCAGCAGCAATGGCTCTCGGCAGCAGCATCAGGAGCTCTCGGCAACAGCAACAGCAGCGCTCGGCAACAGTAGCAGCAGTCGTGGAGGTGGTGGCTGTGTTATGTCGAGAGGAGAAACAAGGGAGGAGGAAGGGCTGTGGTAGATGGTGGTTGCGATGGCTGAAGGTGATGGTGGTTGGGTTGTGGTTCACGGCAGAAAAGAAGGGAAAGGAGGGTGGAGGATAAAGGTGGCGGTGGTGGTTTTGGGTTGTGGTTGTTTCACCAAGAGGAAGAGGATTGGAGATGGTGGTTCAGGGTGGTGTGCTGTTTTACGCCTTCATTCTTATATATATATATATATATATATATATATATACATATACATATATGTGAGTGTCTTGGTTGAAAAGAAAAAGAAAAGAAAAGGTGGTGGTGATGAGGAACCATGAAAAAGGGAAAAGGAGGAGAAAGGTGAGTTGAGGGTTGGTGAAGCTTGTGGTGTCCAAAGGGGCTAGATGTAGGATACTAGGTGAGGGTGGTGTGGCCAAGCTTGTTATCACAATTTATTAACCAAATTGTCCTAACCAAGTTTAAAAGAGAATGGATGTGTAGGTCACTTGGTTTTTAAAAAAAATGTCATGTTTTATAAAAATGGTTTTATATTGTAAAAGTTTTATAAAGTATATAAAGGGCTTGGGAAATAAAATAACCCCTTACTTTTATATTTAACTAATGGATAAAATTAATACAAGTCCATGACTAATTTTTATAAAAAAAAATATAAGAGGTGATGACCATTTTATAAAAATTAATACAAGTTTGATGGGTTAAATCTATAAAAATAACCCATTGGGCTCTGGGCTTTATATTGGGCCAAATCATTAAAAGAAAAATGATATTGGGCCGTTCCGCCGGTTATGGGCCGTTCTGACCCAAACGAGGCGCCGGTGCGAGGCCCGGGCCCGTTGTGTGTTGGATAGGTTTTCGGATTGTCACGATGCTACGGAATCTTAAGTTTGAGTAACGGATCGAAGTTTTGGGCTCGGTTTAATCGTTTTAGGCTTATTGGGCCTATTGGGCCAAGTCGGGCCCAATTGGGTGATCAGTTGGGGTTTGGCTTATGTCTTGACAACGATTTCAGTTTGTGATGTTTTAATTTCGTAAAAACAATTGTTCGAGTCGGTTATAACAGTTTTTCAGAAATCGGATATAGTTTTCAGTCTTGTAGACGGGTTACGGTTAACGTTTTCGGTTTTGTCAGTTTGTAACAGTTTTAAGCTCGACCGTCCAGATTGTTTAAAACCGAATAGTTTTAAACATATGATCGCTTATTAGTTTCCCGTGTCGGTTATATAAACGCACGAAACCAGTTCCAGATATAATATAAAAATACATTTTATATTTATTTTTCTTGTTATTGAAATTCCATAATTAATCCATGGAATCTTTATGAAATTTATGGGTATACGCTTTAAGTACAAACGCGGGATTAGGCTTACGTCATCAGTTAACGGTCAGGCACAGTTATTAACAGTTTAAACAGTAATCAGGTCAGTTAAAGCACATTATTACTTAATTAAAAAGTCAAAGTTAACGGTTTGACCTAGGTTTTCGGACGAGGTGTCACATTCTCCCCCAGTTAGAAGAATTTCGTCCCGAAATTCAGTTCTTGATCACTGGTTGTTTGTGACTTTTCCGAAAAGACGAGGATATTTCAGACGCATTTGGTCCTCGGGTTCCTAAGTATACTCTGGACCTCGCCGTGAGTTCCAACACACCTTGGTAATGGGAATGCGGCTCTGTTTCGCTCTCTTAATGTCTCGGTCAAGTATCTCGACAGGTTCATCGATAAAGTGAAGTTTTTGGTTAACTTGAATTTCGCCCAGTGGGACGACAAGCGTTTCATGAGACAAGCATTTCTTAAGATTACTAACGTGAAAGACATCATGCACACTGCTAAGCTCTACGGGAAGGCGTAGATGGTAAGCTACTAGTCCAATTGTCTCGGTGACTTCAAATGGACCAATGTAACGAGGGTTAAGCTTTCCTCGTTTGCTGAAACTGATGACACATTTCCAAGGTGACACTTTTAACATGACACGATCACCCTTTTTAAAGGATAATGGTTTGCAACGATTGTCGGTAGATAAATCTTAATAGTCTGATAAAAGAATGAGGATTGACACACGGATGAACGAGGTTTTGAGTATGAAGGTTTCTGGACAAGTCAGGATTTCTCATGAATGGGCTTTACCAGGATTTTCCTGCAGTTCAAATTACAATTATGTGTGCACCCACAATTGTGATTTACCTTACATGATCAGCCTAAGCTTTGCTCATACTTGAGTTTTCAGTTTTCGTTGGAATATGCAATGTATCGGGGAGAAGATGGCTTATGGAAAAGTTTAGATTGATTCGCTACTGGACGGGATCTTCCTTGATTCCCGGGATTTCTAATGATAACAATAATGGAAATGCGGTTTGGCTCCAGTCTATTGATCTTGCAGTCTAAGATCTTACTGGTTCTAGCCAAGATGGGTGTGTAGGCCATTGGTCCAATCCGTTCCAGGATCTCAAGGGACCGATGAGGTTTAAGCATGCCTAGCTTTTGTAGGGATATGATCATGTAATAGTAAGCGTATGACCGGATATTATTTAAGCCTACGGGGTCACACGTCTCGACACCAAATGTATTGATATTAATTAATAGTTAATTAATATTTATCACGAATATTTAACGAGGTTTCGTTAAAAACTGACAAGTTAATTGTTAACAGGGGTGTTAGTTGTAATTAAGAGAGAGAGTTGTAATTGGATTACAATTGAGAGAAGGCTTTGGATAGGGCCTCTAGTGGATTTCGACTAGGGCTCCTATGCCTATCCTTTTACTTGTTTATCAAGTATTCTAATCCTATAAATAGACCCTCTGGGTTTAAGGATTAGTTGCTGCTTTATGAGATAAAGAAAAACCCTAAATATCTCTCTCCTTCCTCTCGAATTCGGCAACAAGAAAAACCCAAGGGAGGTTTCGGTTCTTGTGTGGTTCGACCAAGCCCATATCAAGAGGAGTTCGTGATCGGTTGCTAGCACATAGCATTGGTGTGTCGTGTGTGCGATCGTAGAGGGATTTATATCAAATCCTCCAAGTGATCAAGTCTTGCCGAGCTAAAAAGGTACACGTTCTAATACCGGTTAGTTAGATTAATTCATAGGATTCTTTCCGCTGCGTACTCGTGATTTTGATAATTGTTATATAACCCAACAGTGGTATCACGAGCCACCTATGATTTTAATTAATTACTGGGAATAAAACTTGGAAGGGGGGTAACCAAAACAAGATTCTAGCTTTTCGATTCATTTAAAAATCGTGTTTTACAATTGGAAAAAGTTTCGCAATTGGTAAAAACGGAAAAAATTCGATGGAATAGGACTTTTCGACCCGATCGAAAAGTCCCTGATCGAAAAACCACTTCTCGACCCGATCGGAAACCCTTGTTTTCCGATCGGAAAGCCTTATTCCGGATCGGAAACCCTTGATTTCCGATCGGAAAACCTATTCCGGTGCGGAGACCCTTGTTTTCCGACCGGAAACCCTACTTCTCGATCCAAATCGTAAAGGGTTTACGAACTGATCGAAAAGTACCCATTCGAAAAGTGCCCGATCGGAAAGGCTTTTCGACCCGATCGAAAAGTGTCCGATCGGAAAGGTTCCGATCGGAAAGGCTTTTCCGACCCACTCGAAAACCCTGTTTCGATCGGAAACCCCTGCTTTCCGATCGTAAACTCTAATTATGGATCGAAAACCTCTTGCCGAATCGGAAACCCTAATTTTTAGTTCTAAAATTTGATTTTTGTGATCTAAAAAAATTTTAAATCCAAGTTTTTATTAATTAGATAATTGTTATGAACAACATGTTGTACCTTTAAACTTTAAAATATTAAAAAGAAGTAAAAACCATGATGTTTCATGCAAATCGTTCATGGTTATTACTTAAATCAAAGAGGATTTAATTAAAATTATATGTGATAATTTGAAACCCTAAGATTATGTGATTATCTGATAATTGTGACATAATAAAAGGTTTAATGCAAATTTGTTTTATGAAAATCGAAATTTGCTAAAAGAACTATTGAAATATGATTTTGTTTATAAAATAAAATTTGTGTCCTAAAAGTCAGAAGAAACACCGGCTCACCCATTTGAACACACTCTAAGAGAGGTATAAGTCGGGTCGCTCTGCTTCCCTAAAGTGGGTAGGTTTTTAATTGCAAAAGTTGCAAACCTCACCCCTACGCTTCTTTGTGTGTTGCAAATGGAGCTACCGAGCTCTTTTGATTTGGAAGACAAACTAAGAATTTTATAAACACATTATGTGGTAAAGGTGTGCATGAGCCTTCACACATAACCTTTTTGATAACACATCAAAATTGCTTTGACCCATTTAAACTTAAGTCTTTGCCATCCACCTTGTAAAAGACACTTGTGAGTGTCATCTTACTCATTGGTACACAATGGTAAAATGGCATTTGCATGGCAAATTCCCACTCATTGGTACACAATGGTGGACAATTTGTGCGTTCTTGGCTGGACGATTTAAAACGAGCTAGGCGGTGAGACCCTTGGCCCGTGGCAAAAGATGGGATGAAACATGACTACAAATCACTTGGTGCAAGTTGTAGGTCCCATAAAATCTAGGAATTGTATTTGGAATACAATTAGTGATCGTCACTTACCATTTGAATGCATCATTTCTAGCAGATCAACTGATGAAATGATGGCATGTCAATTGGATCCTAGCCTTAATAAAGCTTAATTGTTTAAAATGTTTAAACATTGGGTAATTAAATTTATTAAGGAAAAGATTATCGAAAATACTGATTTTTGAACTTAATCTGTTTTGTAGATGGCAACAAACCCTCCTCAAAACAATGTTGGTCATGCTTTTCGTCAAATGTTTGAAAGAGAAAAGCTGAACGGATCTAACTTCAATGACTGGTACCGTCAACTGAGGATTGTCCTTAGAGTTGAACGGAGGACCGATGTCCTTGAACATCATTGGCCGACCGAGCCAGCTGCTGATGCCTCTGAGCAAGAGAAAGCGTTCTACAACGCAGAGTACAGCAGATACGATGAGGTTGCTTGTATGATGATCTCGAGTATGACTCCCGATCTTCAGAAGCAATACGAATTTCATACACCTTGTGATATGATCAAAGAGCTGAAAAAGATGTATGAAAAACAAGCTGGTGTCGAATTGTTCGACCTAGTTGTGGAACTCCACGACTTGAAGCTTGAAACTGGTAAATCGGTCAGCAGTCATGTGCTCAAGATGAAGAGCTACTTTGACAAATTGGAATCGCTCAATTATGGGTATAATCGTGCTGTTGCAGTTGGCATGATCCTCAAATCGCTTACGAAGGATTTTGAGGGTTTTGTGCGCAACTACAACATGCATAGTATGACTAAGACTATACCTAAGCTTCATGCTATGCTTGTCGAGTATGAAAAAACGATTCCTAAAAAGGCCACTGAAACACCCCAAGTTCTTATGATCAAGGGGGGTAAGATCCAAAAGGCTAAACGACCGCAAAAGGGGAAGGGCAAGATTGATGGCAAGGGTAAAGGCAAGGCTGTTGCCCATATCCCTAAAGCCAAGCAAACCCCTCCGGCCCCTAAAGAGCATCAGGCTAAGGACCAGATCTGTCACCATTGTGGTGAAGTCGGACACTGGAAGAGGAACTGTCCTACCTACCTAGCTGAGTTGATGAAGAAGAGAAAGAATACTAGTGGGACTAGTACTTCAGGTATCTTCACAATTGAATTATTTTCCTTTTCTAAGAGTGATTCATGGGTGTATGACACCGGCTGTGGAACTCACATCTGTAATTCGTTACAGGGTCTTAGAAAGAGGAGGAAACTGAAGCCTGGAGCTTTGCAGCTGTTCGTTGGAAATGGTTTGCCAGCAGCTGTGGAAGCTATAGGAGAATTTCATTTAATTCTGCCTTCTGGGTTATGTATTGTATTAGACAATTGTCATTATGCACCTTCTATCACTAGAGGTGTTATTTCAGTTTCTCTGTTGAAAAACCAAGGATACATTAATGTTTTTAATGATATCAGTATTTCAGTTTCTAAAAATAATGTTCATTATTTTGATGCTGTTCCTTGTGATGGCATTTATGAAATTGACATGCGTGGTTGTGTTTCAAATAATTCAATGTTCACTATTAGCAAACGAGCCAAAACTGTTTTGGACTCTACCTATCTTTGGCACTGTCGTCTTGCCCATGTTGGCAAAAATCGCATTGAAAGACTTCAACGTGAAGGGTTCTTACAATCAAATGATGAATCATTTGATCAATGCGTTTCCTGTATCTCAGGAAAGATGACAAGAAAACCCTTTCCGAACAAGCCGCAAAGGGCAAAAGAGCTACTTGGACTCATCCATACTGATGTATGTGGCCCATTTAGACATGTGTCAAGAAAAGGTGCTAGCTACTTCGTAACTTTCACGGATGATTTCAGCCGTTATGGTTATGTTTACTTGCTTAAACATAAACATGAGGTATTTGAAACATTCAAAGAGTTTAAAAACGAAGTTGAAAATCAACTCGGTAAGACCATCAAGATCCTTCGATCGGATCGTGGTGGAGAATACTTAAGCCAAGAGTTTAGGGATTATCTTAAAGCGTGTGGAATTGGCCAACAGCTTACTCCTCCCTATACACCTCAGCATAATGGCGTGTCTGAGAGGAGTAATCGTACCTTACTAGAGATGGTGAGGTCGATGATGAACCTTACAACTCTCCCATTATCATTTTGGGATTTTGCTCTAGAAACCGCTGTACGCGTTCTAAATATGGTTCCAACCAAGAAGGTTGAAAAGACACCATATCAATTATGGCATGGAGAAGTCCCTGTGTTGTCTTACTTAAGAGTCTGGGGATGTGAGGCACTTGTGAATCGTGATACGCCTGACAAATTACAACCCAGGACTACTAAGTGCATCTTCGTGGGATACCCAAAGGAAACAATGGGTTACTACTTCTATAATCCCTCCGAAAACACTGTTCGTGTTGCTCGATATGTTGAATTCTTTGAAAAGAATTTTATAGCTCAAGAGAACAGTGGGAGAATTGTAGAACTACTAGAAGATGTGTCACCTTCTGAAACAACTAGCAATCATCAACTTGGGGGGGAAAATGTTCAAAGAGATGAACCTCAAGTCGATGATGTTGCGATTCCACTTCGTAGATCTGAAAGGGTCGTACGTGAACCGGATAGATGGATTGGTCTAGTCGAATCCGAGGATAACGTATCTGGAGATCTCAATGAACCTCCGAACTTCAAAGCTGCATTATCAGATCCGGAATCTGACAAATGGCTTGAAGCTGCGAATGTGGAAATGAAATCCATGCAAGATAACCACGTTTGGACCCTGGTTGATCTCCCTCCTAACGCTAGAACCGTTGGGAGTAAATGGCTCTTCAAGAAGAAGACCGACATGGATGGAAATGTACACACCTATAAAGCTCGTCTCGTGGCGAAAGGTTATACTCAACGTTTTGGCGTTGACTATGATGAGACCTTTTCACCAGTAGCAGATATTAGAGCTATTAGGATTCTCTTAGCCATAGCAGCGTACTATGATTTTGAGATATGGCAAATGGATGTTAAGACTGCCTTCTTAAATGGTTACTTGGATGAAGAAGTCTATATGGATCAACCTGAAGGGTTCATTGATCCAAAACATCCCAACCAAGTATGCAAGCTTCAAAGGTCCATTTATGGACTAAAGCAAGCATCGAGGAGTTGGAATAAACGGTTTGATGAAGAAATCAAAAAGTTTGGTTTCGTTCAGAATCCCGATGAGCCATGTGTATATCGCAAAGCTAGTGGGAGTAATGTTACTTTCCTTGTCTTATATGTAGATGACATATTGATAATAGGAAAACACATTCCAATGTTGCAAGATGTAAAATCCCATCTTGGAAAGTGTTTTGCTATGAAAGACTTGGGAGAAGCAGCATTCATTCTTGGAATCAAGATCTATAGAGATAGAACTAAGCGGTTGATTGGACTAAGTCAAAGTGCTTATATTGATAAGATCTTGAAGCGATTCAAGATGGAGAATTCCAAGCGTGGTATAGTACCAATGCAGGAAGGACTTGGTATGTCGGTCAAACAAGGTGCTTCTACACCTGATGAGGTGAAGCGTATGCAAAGAGTCCCTTATGCTTCGGCTGTAGGCTCTATAATGTATGCGGTGAGATGCACTAGACCTGATATAGCGTTCGCGCAGAATATCGTTAGCCGTTATCAACAGAATCCAGGTGAAAGTCACTGGACTGCTGTTAAGACCATTCTCAAGTACCTACCGGCTACTAGAGATTTGTTTTTGGTATATGGGGGAAATCCAGATCAAGAGCTCAAAGTGACTGGATACTGTGATGCTGGATTTCAGACTGATAGAGATGACACGAAGTCTCAGTCTGGGTACGTCTTCGTTATGAATGGAGGCGCTGTGGATTGGAAAAGCAAGAAACAAACCACAGTTGCTATGTCTGCAACAGAGTCTGAGTACATTGCTGCTTCGGAAGCTGCAATGGAGGCTGTCTGGATAAGGAAGTTTATTAGTGGGCTAGACATTGTCCCCACGAGTAACTTGCCGATCGACATGTACTGCGATAACTCGGGTGCATTAGTCATTGCCAAAGAACCTGGAGTTCAGAAGGGCGCCAGACACTATGCCAGGAGATATCACTATATTCGTGAGCAGATCGAACTAGGTGAAATCAAATTACTCAAAGTTCACACAGATATTAACTTAGCTGATCCTTTCACGAAAGCTTTGTCGAGGCCGAAGCTTGAAAGGCATGCCGAGGGCATGGGACTTAAATTGGCTGGTTAAATCATGTATGTCTGATGTTCGGTATTTGGATAAAGGACGTTAAACAATTTCTGTTTATATAATGAAATAAAGTATTTGATATGTTTGATTTCATTTAATGGTTAAGTTGTGTCCTATATTTGCATGTTTAATCCTTGAGTACTTGTCAAGTATTCTAAATCGTCCATTGTCAATTAACTATATGGGAATATAGTTAAACTAAGACAAAATCTGAGTGATTGGTTTGGATGGTCCCACCAAACTCACATGGTATTCATTGGATGCATACTGGACTGACCCACTAACGAATTGTCACTTTATGGATCGGCGTCATTAAGTGAAATTCGTAAATGGTTGCTTTACTTATCCTTAGACTTGAGATACAAGCAGGTCATGCATGTATGGATTGCACTTACTTGATATAGGTCTAACTGTCCTGAATAAGGTAGTACAAAAGGGCTATTTTCAGTAAGTGTAGTGAAGTATGTGACTTGACACGTGTAGTCAAGAGGATTTGTTCCTTCAGCTTTGTGCTGAAGCAGATACCACTGGGCCCCTCATTGGACTAATTAAGATGTTTGCATGGCCGTGCTCAAATGAAATCTAGAGATGTCTCAATTTGCAATTTGGTAATCTTAAGTTAGTTGTGAGAATGAGAAACAGAATCGTTAAAGTATGGAATGACTTTGATCCGTATCCATATTTAACACGGTATCGGTAACAAAGGGATAGTAAATGACTGTACCATTTAAATACACTTTGAGAAACTGTACTTAAATATTTCTGGGAGCATTGGCGTGTTGCTAGACGCTAACCAATGTTATTACCTTTACTATTGCAAGCTCAAGTGGGAGCTGTAGGGATATGATCATGTAATAGTAAGCGTATGACCGGATATTATTTAAGCCTACGGGGTCACACGTCTCGAAACCAAATGTATTGATATTAATTAATAGTTAATTAATATTTATCACGAATATTTAACGAGGTTTCGTTAAAAACTGACAAGTTAATTGTTAACAGGGGTGTTAGTTGTAATTAAGAGAGAGAGTTGTAATTGGATTACAATTGAGAGAAGGCTTTGGATAGGGCCTCTAGTGGATTTCGACTAGGGCTCCTATGCCTATCCTTTTACTTGTTTATCAAGTATTCTAATCCTATAAATAGAACCTCTGAGTTTAAGGATTAGTTGCTGCTTTATGAGATAAACAAAAACCCTAAATCTCTCTCTCCTTCCTCTCGAATTCGGCAACAAGAAAAACCCAAGGGAGGTTTCGGTTCTTGTGTGGTTCGACCAAGCCCATATCAAGAGGAGTTCGTGATCGGTTGCTAGCACATAGCATTGGTGTGTCGTGTGTGCGATCGTAGAGGGATTTATATCAAATCCTCCAAGTGATCAAGTCTTGCCGAGCTAAAAAGGTACACGTTCTAATACCGGTTAGTTAGATTAATTCATAGGATTCTTTCCGCTGCGTACTCGTGATTTTGATAATTGTTATATAACCCAACAGCTTTCCAGGCCTAGTTACCTCCGTCAGAGACAGAATCCATTATAAGGTTTTGAACCCCCTTATAGATTCTAAGGGTTCGCATCGAGTGTTAACGTAGTTCTCCTGGAGATTACCTATGGCTTTAAGAAATTGAAAGGTCTCCTTAGTAGTTTCATGAACCATCACTGGAAGGGGCAAATGAAACTTTCTTCCATACAAGCCTTCGAAAATGGGCGGATTGAATATTCGAGCGATTTCTATTGTTATAAGGAAACTCGGCGATTGGAAAATGGTTGTCTCAACCATTGCCTAGGTTTGTCTTGCGTGATGACAATCTGTCACATAACTACACAACGTACCTTTTTAAGGTCTGGATTTTTTCTTTTGATTTGGTCATCAATTTAACTCCTTCATACATACATTTTGTGGGATCCCTGGGTGGATGGAATATCTTGATTTGTGGGCTTCATCAAACACTAGCCTTCTCAAGTTTCTAAAGCTAGGTACCCATAGTCTATCCAAAAAGTTCATGGTTCCATCAGGCTTTTCAATCAGTTGTTTCTCCATGTCATGCAGGCATTCATTTTTCAGATTCTTCGGCTTAAGAGCTTCGATTTGAGCATCACGGACTTGTGACGTGAGGTTCGAGTGTATGGTCATTCTTAATGCTCGAACGCAACGCGGTTCCGGCATGTTCTTTCCTGCTTAAAGCATCGGCTACAACGTTAGCCTTGCCGAGGTGATAACGAATCTCACATTCGTAATCGTTAAGCAGTTTAACCATCGTCGTTGTCTCATGTTTAGCTCTTTCTGGTTAAAGATGTGCTGGAGCCTCTTGTGATCGGTGAATATAACGCACCAAGTCCCATAGAGGTAGTGCCTCCATATTTTGAGGGCAAAGACAACAGCTCCAAGTTCTATGTCATGAGTCGTGTAATTTTTCTCATGGATCTTCAGCTGTCGAGAGGCGTAAGCGATGATTCTCTCACGCTGCATCAGTAAGCAGCCCAAGCCTTGATGCGAAGCATCACAGTATACATCGAAATTGTTGACTCTGTCTGGTAAGGATAGGATTGGGGCGTCGCAAAGCTTTTGTTTCAACAACTGGAAAGCATTTTCAGTTTTATCATCCCAGATGTATTTCTTATCTTTCTGGGTCAGGGTGGTGAATGGCTGGGCTATCAAAAAAATTTCTATGAATCGGCGGTAGTAGCCAGCGAGACTTAAGAATTGTCGAATCTCGATTGGGGTCGTTGGAGTACTCCAATCTTTGATTGATTCAATCTTAGACGGATCAACGTGAATGTCTTGGTCGTTGATCACATGATCCAGAAAATGTAGTTCGCTAATCCAAAAGTCACATTTGAAGAGTTTCGCGTACAACTCTTCCTTCTTTAACAGTTCTAAGATGAGTCTCAAGTGTTCTTTGAGTTTGTTCTTACTACGTGAGTAGATAAGAATATCGTCGATGAACACGATGGCAACTTTAACCAAGTATGGCTTGCATACATGATTCATTAAGTCCATGAATACGATCGGTGTGTTAGTTAAACCAAATGGCATAACGAGGAACTCGTAATGACCATAGCGTTTTCTAAACGCTGTCTTTGAGACATCTTCATCTCTAACTCGGAGGTGGTGGTACCCCGACCTTAGATCGATCTTCGGATAGAAGCATGATCCTTAAAGTTGATCAAATACGTCATCGATCCTTGGAAGCGGGTAACGATTCTTCACAGTCAGTTTGTTCAACTCTTGGTAGTCGATACACATCCTGAATGTTCCATCTTTCTTTTTCACGAATAACACAGGAGCATCCCATGGGGAGTGGCTTGGACGAATAAGGCCCTTATCTAGCAACTCTTACAGTTGGCTAGATAACTATCACATTTCAGATGGTGCCAGTCGGTAAGGGGACCTGGCAACGAGGCGGCTCCGGGTGTTAGGTCGATGCGAAACTCTGCCTGTCTTGCTGGGGGTAAGCCTGGCAAGTCTTCTAGAAAGACTTCCGAGTATTTGCAGACAACAGGAACGTCTTCGATACGCTTCTCTTCCGGTTTCTTTTCAGTGACAAGAGCTAGAATGGCATGGCATCCCTTGCGGAGGGACTTTTGTGCCTTCTTATAAGACAGGATATCTATTTCGGCTCCACTCCTTTTGCCTTGTACGTTCAGAGTGTTGCCATATGCTAACGGCACTCCAACCATTTTCTCATGACACATAAATTCTGCATGGTTCTTTGCTGACCAATCCATTCTAATGACTACATTGAAACTTCCTCCGTCAATGGGCATTAAGTCGATGCTGAAAGAGTGGTCAGTAGGTAGCCTGGGTAGATTATTCTGGTTTCTATCAAAAATCCATTTGCTAATGCTACTACGAACTTAGTGTCTAAGGCAACATGGGTGATTTCATTATTTAACTAAAATCTGTAGACACAAAGCTTCCATCGGCACCCGTACCGAATAAAACAGAGGTATAATGGCTATTTAGCAGGAACGTACCCGTCTCCGTGTTGGGGTAACGGCGGGCGTCTCTGGTATTGATCACGAAAGCTCTTCCTCTAGCATGGTTAGCATCTTGATTCTTCGCCTTCGGGCATTCCTTTGAAATGGCCAATATCGCAGCAACCGTAGCAGGTGCGATTTGGGCAATTGCGTGCTACATGTCTTTTAACCTTGCAGATGTTACAATAGACATTACCACAATTGAGAGTGTGGTGTAGGTTGCATCACGAGCATAGGGGTGTTGTATCGGTGTAACGGTTCTTCGGACAGGGTGAACAGCTCACGGAACCTCTAAAAGGTGTAGGCTTTAATTCATAAAGTCCTTTTATGAACATTCACGAGGGCTTACAGTGTTAGGTTAAAACATTGAACACAATCTGGTGGAATTGTAGTCTGGTGTTTTCTAACCTTGGTTAATTCGTTCATACTGCGCGCCCCATCGTCCGCGTGACGTTGGCTTGCAGTAGCAGCGACGGTTTCTGTAACGCGTTGGGCAATCAATTTCTCGATTTCAGCAGCGCTCAAGGGCGGAGGAGGTGAAACGTTTCTGGTGGCTCGGCGTCTAGGCGGCGTACATTCGCTTTAAGTTATTAATGTCAACATAAAGGAAAGTCTAGATTATATGTGAATGGGGTTATAAAATGCGCGAGAATAACTGCCACAACATACATCCATGATACCCAAAACATGACGCGCGCAAGCACGACCAAGAAATAAGAAGCGGAGGGGAACAACTTATGTGAATGAATAACAAGATGTAACGACAACAACAGTAATGTCATCAATCCTAAACATGGAAATCATAATCATATTCATAATACTAGTTTCCATTACCACCAAATTAACTGATAGAGTACACGATAGTCAAAGGAGGATAAGTCTTCGTCTTGGGCTTGCAGTCTCGTCGTAACAAAATATGTAAATATTTTTCATTGCCAAAAGGAGGGATCAAAAGTCTGGATTCTTAGTCAAGCTATCTAGAGTGGTGGTCCAGAGGGCATAGTTAAGGTGGTGGTGATCTGAGCAATGAGGTTCATGTAACAGAACACTCGCCCAGGGAATTCCTCTAGGTAAGCGACTCTCGTCCGGAGGGATTCGTTGGCCAACCACAGATCGGTGTAGGCCATCTTGACTCCATTCATGTGAGCATGCAGTGACTCTATAGCACTCAGTGTGACAGCCTGGTGATGCTCCATGGCGGTTGGACGGGTCTCTAGTGTCGCTAGATCGGTCCAGGTGGGGAGTCTAGTGATCTCATCTTTGATCACTCCAAAGGCTTGTTCGTGACATCTCAGGCATGTCACTAGTGGTAGTGGCAGCACTGCCAGCGGCAACAGTGGGAATCGGGTGGTTCGAGGAGCCGTTTGAGAGACAGGGTCACAATGGTCTCAGAAATCTCGATGGTAATGTGGACTGTCTTACAATACCGACGGTGAGAATGTCCTGCTCTGGGCTGGACAGTTCATGGTCCTCAGGGGAAAGTGTGTACTCTGGCACGACTGTGTCTTTTCCAAAGGAATCAGATATGCAGATTACCTTTTTGAGAGTCATCTCTGCGATAATATTCCAGGAGAGAACATAGTTGGTAACATAATAACAGTATCTAGAATAAAGATATAAATGTACCAGTTGCAGTAATAATAACTCGTATATGTAAAGCATAAGTTAACGTAACCAATATGATAAGGAATTGGTCTTGCGTGCAAACGGTAGCTTCAGACCGGGTTATAGTCCAGGTTTGGTTTTTGTTTATTTGTTTAACCTAGTTCGCTATAACCACGGCTCTGATACCAATCTGTCACACCCTGGTCAACGGATTTGGGTGTGAGCGAGACGGAATCATAGTCGCAGATATACAGAACAACTTTTACTAAATTCAAACGTCATTTAAAACATAACACCATTTATGTTACAGCGGAAAGTTATGGTGAAATGATAATGTCTTACATTTGAATAAAAGTCTTGGATTGATATTGAAATCATAAATCAGTTTATTTAAGATAGGTCAGGACTACGACTCCAGTGAAGCAGGGTCGAAAGTTACAGTGAAGCCCCATTTGCACGTCTTCCCGGATAAGCTTAGATACCTGAGAAATCATGAGTTTAAAAGGTCAACATAAAGTTGGTGAGGTTCACAGGTTTATGATTCTATGGTAAGTTTATAAAAACAGTTTACAGTATGTTGGAATAACAGTTTACGGTATGTTGGAATAACAGTTTACGGTATACTTAAATGTTACGTTGGTTTACTGTCGTGGTTGTAAGATCCTTCCATGAACCTCAAATTCGAATACTAACGGATTACCCACTCATAGCATTCTATCCCAAGAATACCGAACAGGCGAGAATAACTGACGTGTACCCCTTGACAATGTACGAAGTCAGGATTGGAGCTACCAATCTGGGCAGGGTTGTCAACCCAAATAGATCTATGCACTAGTTATCGTTTCGAGCAGAACTAATCGAAATCAATTAATAGTGGGATTCAGTTGTACAAACGTTTATAACGTCTCTGTACCATAGTTTGGGATACGGAATGTAACATGTAGTCATACGGCTAACAGGTAAACCATAACATTAAGTAAAAAGCATTTTATCAGTTCATGATTTCTCCCCCATAAGTGTAAAACAGTTGTAAAGAAAAGGGGCCGTGAAACTCACTTGATTCAGTGATGATGATGGATTACCGAGTGGCAACTAGCAAGTAAAGTCCTAATAAAACATAAGACAATATGCATAAGGGTCCACATAATCATTTGAGTAACGAACGTTACCCAAATGATACCGGTCAAGTCTTGACGTATAATCCCGTTTGTAGCGTTTGAAAACCCGTTGGTTAATCAGTTTAAAATCAGTAAATGCTAATGTTCACGTATGAAAGCATTTATGTAAATTGAATACAAGAAATGAGCATGTGATCTCGTATCATGAAGGCCAGTTCAATCAAGTCTTGAATATTGTTTTAAATAATAATATTTATTATTATTTTTAAGTTCGTTCGATCGATTGAATAATTAATCGCGTTAAGTTATAATATATATAACTAGAGTTGATAATTATTGCCGAATAATTATTTTAACTTGTCGAAAAAATTTTATTAAATTATTGCAAGTTAAATGATTTAACACAAGTAGGTAAATATTAAAGGTCATTTTAATATTTAACTTATGTTTAGAAAAATTAGGGTTTTGAGTTAATATAAATATAATTGTTATTGAAATAATTATATTAACAACCCAAAATAATTTTAACTCAAATTAGGGTTTCTAAAATTCACAAGGATAATTATTTGTTGAAAATAATTATTTACGATTCGTTCGTCGTAAAACGTTTTTGGAACGTATAAAGATTTCGTTACAATTTCAAACGTTTTAAAAAAATAAACATTTGGTCCGGTTAAAACGTCTTGATTATTTTGGTTTATTTAAAATAATCAAAAATGTTTAAAAATATGTTTTTCATAATTTCTATAAGTCTTTTGATTTTATTCTTATAAAATCATTTTCAAATAACTTTATTTATTAAATAAGGCTAAGGTTTTAAATTGAAGACTTTTTATAGAAAATTCCAACATAAAACATTTTCCACTTTTTGTATAAAATTCAAGATTTTATACTTTTCAAGTCAAGTGTTATAAGGATGTTTACTTACCATTTTTGATATAAAATATACATGTATATATTGTATTCCATTATATTTTTTTAAAATCCAAAACAAGTACTTTCAAGTCTTTTGTTCTTAGAAATTATATTTTATAAAATGTGACCATTTTATATGATAAATTTCATGATGAGATTTCATGGTTTATTTTATCCAAGTAATTTTTATAAAATTACCAACTTTGTTATTAAAATCATAAAAATCCATTTAAAGTGTTTTAAGCCATGATTTTATGTTCAAAGATTTAGTGAACATATCTAAATTCCATATTAGTCCCATGTATGTCACTAAACGTCATTTGTTCATGTTAGTTGTCGTTTGCACATATTAATCCGTAAATATGATGATTAACTACTAAAATCATACTTAACAATTCTAGCAATCTATAACATACAAAAACATGATAATAATAATATCTAACCATGTAAAATATGTTGAACATCACGGAATAACCAAATGATTAATTTAAACAATTAATATTGTAATTTAACCATGGGTTTTTATGTTTAATAAAACACTACACATTTGTGATCGTTTAAAAGCTCGGGTTTTAACGGTTAGTTGTCAAGACTCGGGGAATCGTTTGGGGACGTTATTAACGTATAAAAACGTAATCGAGAATGTTTTAATAGACTCACAATGAGTGAGAGGGTGAAACCGAGAGAAAAGGAGAAGGCTGGTGGCGGTTCGCTACAGTGAACAGCAGCGACAACAGGGGTACCGCAGCAGCAGAAGGAGCTCTCGGCGGCGGCACTAGCAGCAACAGCTCTCAGCGGCAACAGCAGCAGCTCTCGGTAGTAGCAGCAGCAGCTCTCAGCGGCAGCAGCATCAGCTCTCGGCGGCAGCAGCATCAACTCTCGGCAGTAGCAGCAGCAGCTCTCGGCGGCAGCAGCAATGGCTCTCAGCAGCAGCATCAGGACCTCTCGGCAACAGCATCAGGAGCTCTCGGCAACAGCAACAGCAGCGCTCGGCAGCAGTAGCAGTAGTCGTGGAGGTGGTGGCTGTGTTGTGTCGAGAGGAGAAACAAGGGAGGAGGAAGGGCTCTGGTAGATGGTGGTTGCGATGGCTGAAGGTGATGGTGGTTGGGTTGTGGTTCATGACAGAAAATAAGGGAAAGGAGGGTGGAGGATAAAGGTGGCGGTGGTGGTTTTGGGTTGTGGTTGTTTCACTGAGAGGAAGAGGATTGGAGATGGTGGTTCATGGTGGTGTGCTGTTTTACTCCTTCATTCTTTTTATATATATATATATATACATATACATATATGTGAGTGTCTTGGTTGAAAAGAAAAAGAAAAGAAAAGGTGGTGGTGATGAGGAACCCTGAAAAAGGGAAAATGAGGAGAAAGGTGAGGTGAGGGTTGGTGAAGCTTGTGGTGTCCAAAGGGGCTAGATGTAGGATACTAGGTGAGGGTGGTGTGGCCAAGCTTGTTATCACAATTTATTAACCAAATTCTCCTAACCAAGTTTAAAAGAGAATTGATGTGTAGGTCACTTGGTTTTTTAAAAAAATGTCATGTTTTATAAAAATGGTTTTGTATTGTAAAAGTTTTATAAAGTATATAAAGGGCTTGGGAAATAAAATAACCCCTTACTTTTATATTTAACTAATAGATAAAATTAATACAAGTCCATGACTAATTTTTATAAAAAAAAATATAAGAGGTGATGACCATTTTATAAAAATTAATACAAGTTTGATGGGTTAAATCTATAAAAATAACCCATTGGGCTCTGGGCTTTATATTGGGCCAAATCATTTAAAGAAAAATGAAATCGGGCCGTTTCGCCGGTTATGGGCCGTTCTGACCCAAACGAGGCGCCGGTTCGAGGCCCGGGCCCGTTGTGTGTCGGATAGGTTTTCGGATTGTCACGATGCTTCGGAATCTTAAGTTTGAGTAACGGATCGAAGTTTTGGGCTCGGTTTAATTGTTTTAGGCTTATTGGGCCTATTGGGCCAAGTCGGGCCCAACTGGGTGATCAGTTGGGGTTTGGCTTATGTCTTGACAACGATTTCAGTTTGTGATGTTTTTATTTCGTAAAAACAATTGTTCGAGTTGGTTATAACAGTTTTTCAGAAATCGGATATAGCTTTCAGTCTTGTACACGGGTTTCGATTAACGTTTTCAGTTTTGTCAGTTTGTAACAGTTTTAAGCTCGACCGTCCAGATTGTTTAAAACCGAATAGTTTTAAACATATGATCGCTTATCAGTTTCCCGTGTCGGTTATATAAACGCACCAAACCAGTTCCAGATAAAATATAAAAATACATTTTATATTTATTTTTCTTGTTATTGAAATTCCATAATTAATCCATGGAATCTTTATGAAATTTATGGGTATACGCTTCAAGTACAAACGCGGGATTAGGCTTACGTCATCAGTTGACGGTCAGGCACAGTTATTAACAGTTTAAACAGTAATCAGGTCAATTAAAGCACATTAATACTTAATTAAAAAGTCAAAGTTAACGGTTTGACCTAGGTTTTCGGACGAGGTGTCACAAAAATTACCCTTCTTTCCTTTTGAATTGTTTATTGTTATAAAAAATAGCAAGGAAGTTAACATGCTTCTCTGCTCTTTCATAAGCATCCTTGAGTGTCTTTGGTCCAAACAATTTAACCCATATCTCAATTTCAGGTTTAAGACCCTCCATGAATAAAATTGTAGCCAAATCCTCACTCAAAATCACTTTAGTAAGGAGAAAATCAAATGAAATACAATAGTCTTGAAATAAACATGTCTGTCGCAAATTCTTGATTTCTTCCATAGATGTTGCTGTATTTAGAACTCTTGTTTCATGACGCCTGGTGTTGAAGAAGCTCAGACTTCGTTTTCCCCAATTCGGTGATCCAATCCATTCATCAGAACTTCTAAAACCCCTCTAAACTTCGTAATCAGTTGGTGGGTTTGAATAGTCAGGGGTATATCCACAACAATGACCCCTGCCGTCAAATATTATCCCACCACAAGAACACCTATTCATTCCACAACCCTATTTTCCCAAATTAAACCACCACACAAGCATACGAACACCATGATTATTTTTAGTGTAAAACTTGTTAAAATTCTTCACTAACATTTGATCACTGCCTTTGAGATCTGCTGTCAAGAACCCTTGATTGCCTAATTTTGAATCACCCCCAATTTATTGCTGGCTCTAGTCAAATTACCCTGAATTCTAATTATTTCTGCCTTTGAATCGTCAACGTTGCCATGTTGTTGTCGTTCGATTGTTGTAGTACAATTCCAGTTCCACCGATGATTACTTAATGTCGATTGGATGAAATTTTTTTGATGCCCTAAGTTTTACCATTGGTCAAGATGAAAGAATGCTCTGATACCAATTATTACAGACAAACAGATTATGACATCTTAATTTGTTTCTTGGTGTTTACTGGCCCGCTGGTACTGCAATTGAGAAACTTAAGGCACACCAACTCAGATATAGTCTATTATCATCGTGTTGTTTTAGCTATGCTATTTGCCGATGTACTTTCTAAGTATATGTAATCTTGCAGCGGGTCATAGGTTCTCGATTAATATTGTATTTATAGCCGCTAAATGACTAGAAACATATGAACATTTTGAGTAATACCTGCTTATCTTAATTTCAAATAAGCTCTTATTTAACATACACGATGTTTGCTTCTATGAATTTCAAAGTGCAACAATGTTTTAGCCAACTGGCCTTGGATCCTTTATGTGTGCTATTGTGGGGTGGGATTAGGGCAAAAGTGTGCTTTGATTTGCAACTGGGGATGACCAAAGTGCATGTTTTGATTGACTGACAAATCTTTATGAAGGTTGACTTTTTGGGTTTAAAATTTAACAGGATTACTTTGTTAGAAATTAGAATATACCTAAATATTTTGGCAATAAAAAAGAAAAAAAATTAAGGAAATAAGAAGCCACTAAAGTATTTTTTGTCTACTATGTGTCTAAGCTAATTTAAAATACCTATATGGCTAAACTATATTTATTAACATGATAGGAAACAGTCTACGTGTATGCTATTGAAATTAATTTGACTAAACTATCATTGGATTGGTACGTATCAAATGTAGGCCTGCATCTTTCTATTAGAGAATTCTGTTATGTTAAAGAAACACGATCTTGACCTGGGCATTAAATAGGGACCATTAAGGATTAAAAGTTTGTGTTGGTAATGGTTTTTACTTATGTTTTACTGTATAATAATGAAAAAAACTAAACCCAACTTAGACATCATCTTTTTTCCCTACACTTGATTTAGAGTTTAGGTAAACGTAGTCTTCATATTGGAATATACATCTTCAATTGCAACAAAACTCCTTGAAAGTTGTATTGGTATCTAAATTTATAGTTTCATTGTCGTTTCTTTTTTCGGTTTTCATATGAAATACCCTGAATTTGATCTATATTTGTCATTAGTCTACAGATATCAAATCCATTAACACATTTAGGATGTTCTAGATTTCGTCCTAATAAGGGATCTCACATATGTGAATCGACTATATTCACGATTCGATTTTCACACGACACGAGTTAAGATGTTCTTACCGGCATTTTAAAACGGTCCGACTCCGACGTGAAGAACGAGTCGACCAACTTGTAAGTATACATTTGGCAACATATGTTTGTTGTTAAAACACGTGATGGATCGTTTCCAGATCATAACAAAGATAGAGATGGAGAATCTAGTCATTTATTATGTCGAATGGTTACAAACCGAAGAAATATACATAAATGAAGCTCTGGGAGAGGTAGGACACACCTCTCCTCTTAACACAAAGACAAATGACCAGAAATCTACATTGCTAAGCTAGACTGCACCTATTTATAGGTGTCACTGCCTAACGTACCAGCATACCCAGCGTACCAATTGGTACGCTGCTAGCGTACCAATTGGTACGCTGCATGGTACGTTGGCAACCTAGCTTAATCCACAATCTAGATAATTTCATAATTCACACAGTAACGACCATACCTGGAACATGCTCTAAGAAATTCCCCCTTGGACGTTACTGTCGAATGTAGGTCTTCTTCTTCACTACCAAAAAATGAGCCTAATGCAACACTTTTATTGACAAAAATGTTGCATTAGCTGAAGTTGCATTAGACCTAATGCAACCTTTTTATTACCTAATGCAACTTTTTTCCCAAAGAGTTGCATCCTAAAAAGGTTGCATTATGTAACAAAAAGGTTGCATTAGATCTAATGTAACTTCAGCTAATGCAACCTTTTTATCAATAAAAGTGTTGCATTAGCCTTATTTTTTGGTAGTGCTTCCAGCAATCGTCATCACTCAGTGTGCTACATCTTGAAAACTTGATCTTTATCAAACTCCCCCTAGACTGAACTTCAGGAACGCAGGACCCTATTGTTATCTTTAGACCACAATCAATAAAGTTCCCCCTCGGATAAAGCACATCCATCCTTTCGAAACCGACATATGATAAAGGTTCACTTCATCAGTCATCCAGATAATTTACGAAGACATCCCAGCGAAAATCAACTGCATATCGACAACAATTTATAATCTTCAGAAATTTGTAATAAGCTCTAATCTCTATGAAAACCAATTTCTTCAAAATCTTCAATCACAGAAATCCCCCCTCAGCATTAAGTCTCTCCCAATGTATAACTTCGGTAACCGTATATCTCGTTGTAGACTAGAAGCTCACCAAGTCTTCATAACTCAAGAAAGTATCGGGCATATGACAGAGAGTTCCAAACCATAAGGAACAATTTAGAACACATTTGTTCGCACAAACATTAGAACACACTACCAATTCACGAAGACCACAAATCATCATCATCCCTGAACTGATTGCTTTGAATATTCACATTTTCTATTTTTCATCAGATAAAACTTTGAAATTTTCAAGGGTCCTAATTCTCCCCTAAACATGTGACATATTCAATTCCCGATTCCAAACCAGCAAGCAATATGTTCTTCAGGTAGCTCGCATTGGAATCACATTGTATCTTCACTTTGTGTAGAAAGATAATCTCCGAAAAACGTTTCAAAGTAATCACACCCCAGTTTCTGAATCTATGTCTATCATCAAAAACATATTTTTAAATGTATGACCATCATCAAAAACCTTGACTACCCACAAACATATCTCAGAAATTTGACACCTAACTCTAGATAAGCAGCGGAATCTGGTAATTCTTCTTTTTAAATTCACAGATACCGAATCTAGGGTAAACTCGATAACTGAATTGTTCTTTGAAATTCCCACGACCTCTCCCCATTCTTGAAAATACCCCCCAAATGTTTATTACTGATTAACGGGGGTTCGGGGGCAGCTGCCCCCGAGAAGCGGGGTCCAAGGGGTAGAGCCCCTGGCTGGGGCCGTGCTGCCAGGTCAACGCGTAAAAAAAATTCTAAACAAAATTGCTTCACTAAAAACGCATCAGAAATTTACGGTGAACCATAAGCTCTAACGTACCATTTGCTTCAGCGGGCCATTAATCAGCGAACCATAAACCTTAACGGACCATTTTGGTGAGCGACGTACCATTTGGTACGGTGTAACCGCTACGCACCAAAAATAACCGCTCCGGACCATTATGGTATGTTCGATTAGTTTCCTGGTACGGCAGATGAAGATTCAAAGGGCGTACCAACGTGTTCTTCCGGCGTACCAACACGTTTAACCGGCGTACCAACACTGGAAAACTCGAAATTCACTCCAGATTTAGAATTTATCGAATTTCTTCACTCAATCACTCATATTAGTGTGAAACTGACTCAGGAACACTCGTTTGAACAAAATTTGATCAAAACTTCACTGAATCTCACCTAATTTGAACTTTTAACGTCTTAAAAACTTCAACAACAAAAATGAGATATGGAACTTGAGCCAACGGCTCTGATACCACTGTTAAAACACGTGACGGATTGTTTCCAGATCATAACAAAGATAGAGACGGAGAATCTAGTCATTTATTGTGTTGAATGGTTACAAACAGAAGAAGTATAAATCAATGATGCTCTGGGAGAGGTTGGACAGACCTCACCTCTCAACACAAAGACAAATGACCGGAAATCTACATTGCTAAGCTAGACTCCACCTATTTATAGGTGTCACTACCCAACGTACCAGCATACCCAGCGTACCATTTGGTACGCTGCTAGCGTACCAATTGGTACGCTGCATGGTACGTTGGCAACCTAGCTTAATCCACAATCTAGACAATTCCATAATTTGCACAGTAATGACCACACCCGGAACATGCTCTAACAGTGAACGACTCCTGCTCACGTATATATGTATATAAGTACGTTGCTTAAAATATAGGTTTTATAAAGTCTTACTCTTCCTTTGGAAATGAGTTCGGATGCTTACACGTGGACGGCTCCTGCTCACATGTTATTGAGTTATTGTTGTGACATTGTAACTATCTTCCACATTATCTGGTTCACACGTTATTTCAGGTCCTTCTCTCCCATTTCTACACATCGAATGAAATCATATCTCTTCTCTTTGTACTTCATATTTCTTCTCTCTGAGCTTTGCTTTGGTGACTGTCGGTTTGTGGTCCCCAACAAGCCGTTATCTTGATTAGTAATATGCGTTTGTGAAGGAAAAAAATGTATTGTTCCTTTTGAAATCGCTCCGCCGACCCACGCATTATGGTTGTGACAAAACAAATATTTTTCTCTTTATATGGGTCGCACGTTATTAGATAAACAATAAAATACATTAAAATTAGATTTAAACATAACTAAAAATAAATAAAAAATATCATACCTAAATATTAAAAGGATATTAGAATAACTTAAAAATAAAGAAAGGTGTTTGTGAGAGTAAAAAATGTTCAATTTTGTTCAAACGTGTTTTGTAAGAACAAGTTTAAATCGAAAATGTGTATTTGCTTAAATATATATATTTTCAAATGAATAAATTAACTAACTATTTTTAACTGCAAATCTATCTTACTTCTAATCTCAAACTACTCCTAACTAAATTATACCAATGTCTTGTTTTAAACCTAGCACATCCAATAAAGAGGACAAAGCCTCTACTAGAAGGAATACTCGTCTATTCCCACATTAATAATTAATTAAACTAATCAATTAGTATAGGAAAAGTAAAACGAATAAACTAATTAGTTGTTATTAAAGGGATAGCCTCCTAATAAATTGAGTATGTAAATCGAGTAGGTGGTGATATTGAAGGTAAAAAAAATAAAGTAATTAGTATAAAAATTCTAAAAAGTCTCGAATAATTAATTAGCATAAAGAGAAGTAAATCAATTAATTAATTTAAACTCCTAAACCGTATCAAATAATACATATGATGATAATTTCCCCATCCTAATTAATTAAAAATCCCCAACCGCGTTAAAAATTTGGTAGACCCTCGTTTTTCTCTGGTAGTTGAATTTTGTTTTTTTTTTTGGTTTTACGGTTTTTGGTCGCTTTGGAGACAGTTTAGATTCGTTTCTTTTTGTTTGTCCACTTGTGCTATGAATCTTTTGGGTCGAAAAAACTCATAATGTTAACTTTGGGCATATTGTTTTTAGTTATCGATTAATTGGTTAGTGTGCACTTTAGTCTAAAATTATTAAGCTATAGTATGAAATTCTTATTCACTAATAGTAATTGTTGGAATATGCTCGTGTCAAAATATATAATCATATGACTAGACACATATGAGCCTATGGGGTCACACACAAATACACAGAGATACCAATAATATATATAATGTATATATTTGTATTTACTATAGACACCTAAGATCAAGAGGTTATTTAACTTACCTTGATTGTTAAGTTAGACTAAATGATTTATCTAGGATGATTAAATAATTAGTTATGTATTGCCTCAATTGTAGCCATTTTTTGGGCATTCTTTGTAGTTTATATTTATTCAAGATTAGAAGTATTTTTGTATCTTGTTGTAATTGATATGAAGATCCAAAGATGGTAATAGAATTGAAGAAAAGAAGACTTTCGTCACTCCTGTTAAGGATGTACGAAAACACATTTTCCCAGAAATTGGCAATTACAAAGTTGCTGAAATTTTACATAGAGGTTCCCAAGACATAGGGCTACAACATTGCAGAAGGCTTTGAGAATTGGAGAAGACTCTTTCAACGAGTTTTTGGGCCCATAAGCTGCTGCAATTTTCTGGACAGATTTTAGTAAAATTTCACATTTGGGCTTCAGTTGTTCTTGATAGTCTTGGAGCAAGTGGGAGCCCACTATGGGTTTATCTAGGCCTGACCTAGTTGACCCTCTTGGCTCGTCGTGATGGCCCACGAGGCCAAGCATATGATTTCATCGGTTGAGGATTTGCACATATATATATATATATGGTTTTGAATGTTCGTTGTGTTTTATTTATGTATTACGAATGTGTTCTAAAATAAATGAAGTAAAACAAATCAAGTTTAAAAACTAAGTTTGAAATCGGTTTCAACACTTAAATACCCGAACGTAACAACTCGTTACCGTCAAACGGGTCGTTATACCTCGAAGAGTCCTAACGGGTCGTTACATGGTAACGAGTCATTACAACATATTTGAATGACATGATAAATCAAATAACAATACCCGTAACTAAATTAAGTCATGACGTCCACTTTGATTGAAAACACTCACAGCTTCTTTTCGTCATAAACCAGGTGAGACTTTGCGAACTGTAAGTCCCGAGGTAATTATTATCTATGCGTCAGACCTTAGATCTTATAATTACACAATTTTCAAATTAGATGACTTAATCGAGTACCCTAATCAGGTGAGACGTTGTACCCGAGGCAAAGATGGGACAAACATGCCAGTTTGACACTATGTGCCTGTTCACTAGTGCCATCGGTCCTATAAAATCTAAGAATTGCACATGTAATGCAATTGGTCATCGTGACCCACCTATCGAATTTATCATTAAATGCATATGTCAGACGCATGCACTTAAGATAAAATGTCGATGAGGATCTTAGCCTTTTAGTAAAGTTAATGTTTATTCAAACAAAGGGTATTTAATTTTTTAACAGGATTATTATCGAAAATACTAATATTAAAACTATGAATGAATTGTAGATATCATCATCCACCGAACTATCCAAATCTACTATTAGGTCAGTTATTGAAAGAGAGAAGTTGACTGGGATCAACTTCATTGACTGGTCTTGACAGATAAGGATTGTCCTTAGGGCCGAAGGGAAGTTGCATCATGTGGAAGAACCCCTACCCGAGGCACCTCCTGCCACTGCTACTGCGGCTGTTCGTGCTACCCATTCTATAAGGGTTAAAGAACAACAGGAAATTGTAACTCTTATGCTTGTGAGCATGACCCCTGAGATCCAAAAGAACTTGGAGGAACTCACAACATATGAGATTGTAACTGAGTTGAAAACTATGTTTCAACAACAGGCAGAGCAGGAACTGTTTGAAACAGTTAAAGCATTTCATGCTTGTAAACAGGAGGAGGGCCAATTTGTTAGCTCTTATGTGCTAAAGATGAAGGGATACCTAGACCAAATGAAGTGACTTGGGTACCCCATGCCTCAAGTCCTTGGTGTGAGCTTGATTCTTACCTCACTATCCAAGGATTATGATCAGTTTGTGATGAATTACAACATGCATAGCATGGGGAAGACGATCTCTGAGTTGCATGCTATGATAAAGCCTGCAGAACAAGGGATGCCCAAGAAAGCACCAGAAGTTCTAGCAATCAGGGCTGGAAAGATCCACAAAAAGAACAAACCGCAAGGTAAGGGCCACCAAGGCAAGGGTAAGCAACTTGTTGCTTACGCCCTAAGGTGAAGATCCTCCCACCTGCTAAAAAGGAGCACCCAACAAAGGACTCTACTTGTCATCACTACAATTTGGTGGGCCATTGGAGGAGGAACTGTCCTGCCTACTTGGCACAGTTGAAGAAGAACAATGCTAGTGGGACTAGAGGATTAGGTATCTTCCTAATAGAACTCTTTACTTTTCCTAACTATAAATCTTGGGTTTATGACACTGGTTGTGGCACTCACATTTGTAATAATACCTACGGTCTAAGGGGAAGTAGGCGACTGGAGAAAGGAGCTTTGGATCTGTACGTATGTAATGGAATGCGTCAGCAGTCGAAGCTATAGGGAGCTATGATTTAATCCTCCCTAATGGATTGATTATAGTGTTAGACAATTATCACTTCGCACCTACTATTACTAGGGGTGTTACTTCTTTATGTCGTTTGAAAGACAATGGTTTTTGTCATGTTTTTACAGATTTTGGTATTTCAATTTCTAAGAATGATTTACATTATTTTAATAATATTCCACGTGATGGATTTTTGAAATTGATATGCATAATCTAGTTTCAAACAATAGTTCTATATACACATGTAGCACCAAGAAAGCAAGATGGAATTTTGATTCCACTTTCTTACGGCACTGTCGTCTAGGTCATATAAACAAGAAACATATTTCAAAGCTGTAACGCGATGGGCTTCTAGAGTCAACCGATTCTGAATCGTTTGACAAATGCGAATCTTGTATGTGTGGCAAGATGACGAAAGAACCTTTTAATCATGTAAGTGAAAGAGCAAATGATCTCCCAGACTTATAAATACTGATGTGTGCGGCCCATTTAGAACAAAATCTAAGACCGGTGCTAACTACTTCGTCACTGTTACTGACGACTTTAGTCATTATGGTTATGTCTACTTGATTGAACATAAACATGGAGTTTTTAAAACGTTCAAAACTTTCCAAAGTGAAGTAGAAAATCAACTCAACAAGACTATTAAAGCACTTCGATCTGATCGGGAGGCGAGTACATGAGTCAAGAGTTTTCAGACCACTTGGCGAAATGTGGGATTGTCTCACAATTCACTCCTCCATATACACCTCAACATAATGGTGTATCTGAAAGGAGAAACCAAACCCTGCTCGATATGGTTTGATCCATGTTCAGTCAGACTACTTTATCATTGTCCTGGTGGGATTATGCCATAGAGACTGCTGTTCTCATACTCAATATGGTTTCGACCAAAAAGGTTGATAAGACACCATTTGAAATATGGCATGGGAAAGTCCCTAATCTGTCTTAGTTGAAGGTCTGGGGTTGTGAGGCTCTCGTGAAATGAGACACACCAAACAAACTTGAGCCCAGATCTATCAAGTGCATCTTTGTAGGATACCCAAAAGAAACAATGGGTTACTATTTCTACTACCAGCCCGAAGACAAAGTGTTCGTCGTTCGGCATGTTGAGTTTCTTGAAAGAAATCTCATTTTGCAAAAAGCAAGTGGGAGCTCAGTAGAATTTGATGAAATTTAAAGTCAAGATGCACAACCTTCAACAAACACTAGCGAACATCAAAAAGAAGTATCACATACTGATGCCCTACCTCAGACTGATGTTGTTCCCATTCGAAGATCCACAAGGATATCCGAGGCACCTCAAAGATATGGTGTACTGTGCGACATGAGATTTCCTGTTAAGCTTAAAGGTAAATTCTATAAGGTTGCCGTCAGACCGGCAATGTTGTATGGCTCTGAATGTTGGGCCATAAAGAAGACGCAAATGCGTAAGCTAGAGGTGGATGAGTTGAGGATGCTGAGGTGGATGAGTGGTCAGTTGGACCGAATTAGAAATGAGGTCTTTCGGGAAAAATTTGCGGTGGCGAATATCTCAGAAAAGATTCGGGAGGGAAGATTACGATGGTTTGGGCACGTGAAGAGGAGGCATTTGACGGCGCCAGTTCGTTCGGTGGATACCATCACGGTCGAGGGGAGGAGAATGAGAGGTAGACCTAAGCTGACGTGGGACGAGCGTATTAAACATGATTTGCTAGATTTGCACCTCTCTGAGGATATGGTCGAGGATAGGACATCATGGAGACGTAGGATTCAGGCTAATGACAAATAGATGTGTCAGGAGAGTTTTATTTATTTTATTTATTATTATTATTATTATTAGTATTATTATTATTATTATTATTTTTATTATTATTATTATTAGTATTATTATTATTATTATTATTATTATTATTATTATTATTATTATTATTATTGTTGTTGTTGTTGTTTTTATTATCCGTATTACTATTATTTTTATTCATTTATTTATTTATGTATTTATGTATTTATTTTATCATTATTTTTATTTTTTAGGTGCCGTTGGCATGGGTTCTCCTTTTTTTCGCATTGGGTCTTTTTCTCTTGTGGCACAGAGCTGAGGGTCTCTCTGGAAGCAACCTCTCTATCCGAAAGGTAGAGGTACGGT
>JBCNJP010000010.1:57811446-57853326 GCA_039602395.1 Deinandra increscens subsp. villosa
TATACTAATTATTTTACAAACATCCACAGGTTTATATTCCACTCTGTATTGAAGAAAGGGACTGGTTACTTGTGCGTATTGATATGCGTACATTGAAAATGTATTTGTATTACACCAAGTCATGTGGTTCATCAAATTGTAGTGACACCACCTGCGTTCATCATATGGTCTATCCCGTGCTTGTACTTTTTGAGTCGGTGTTCAAATCGTTCCTGGATAGTATTTGTTACTGGCATCACTCGGGCAGAAGATACGTAGATAAAATGACAGTCTCGGGGTCTGAAGTGTGGCCTAGAAACAACATTAATTTCGGTTGTCATTCTGGTGTTCTTGTTTGTATGTTAATAAGGAAGCTCGTACTAGAGTTACCGATGACCTTTGATGGTGGAGATGTCGATGAAGCGTGTGTGAAATACAGACAATTTATGGCTGATGAATTTTATAAGGGTCGTTGGTAAAATTTAAAAGTGTTATTTGAGATGTGACGTTTGTAATCGTATCACTTTTAGTTTCAATAAAAGTTAAGAATTTATGTTCGTACAAGTAGATTTCTTTTATATACTAATTATACTTATTATACAAGAATTTACTAATTATACAAGAATTTGGTAGAAAAAAAAATTATGTGAACATATACTAATTATGCCATCTACCACTCCTAAAAAACTACAAGAAAGTAAAAATAATTAAAAAAAAACACTCTCGGAGTGTTAAAAAAAATTTAATTCATCTACCTACCGACCAACAATACTACAAATTCTAGAAAATACCACCTAATTTAATTATTTGAAAATACTAAAAACTCAACCTAAACTAATACGACCAGTCCGAGTCGGAATCAGTAGTGGACTCGAACTGGACATTCTCATATCCGCGTTCTTCATCCCACACTTCCTGAAGGGCGGCCCAATCCTCCTCGTATTCTTGATCTTCAGGTTCTTGAACGTCTTGAAGATGGACTTCATCGTCAAATTGGAGGAAGTCCTCGAGTGGCTCCTCCGGTGGGTTCTGCGGCAACCAGTAATCGAACGCCCAGTTCAAGAAGGAGTCATTCTCATGGGGTGGGGGTTGAGCAACTGGTGCAGGTGGAGGTGGAGGTGGAGGTTGAGCAACAGGTAGGGGTGGAGGTTGTTCAACCGGTGGAACAAAACCTGGAGCTGGAATTAAAACCGGAAGTTGTTCAACCTGTCTAGGTCCTCTAGGACGTAAATGATTGTAGCGTGCTCGCCTTCCTCCACGGTATTCACTGAGAACATCTCTTGGGGGTGTTGACATCGTGAGACGGTTAAATTCTTGCAGAATATCGAGTATGTTGTCAGTCCTCTCAGTCCTCATGTGAAAAAAGTATAAGAAAATTGGAGTTGGTGAATAAATGGTAGAAGAGAAAATGTGGTAGTGATTTGTATATATAGGTAAAAGGTAAAAATAATTTAAAAAAAAAAATTCTCTCACAAATGTATATATGTAATATTCGGAGTTAAAAAAAATGAAAAATAAATTGGTTTGATTCAAATATATAAATTTTACTGTTTTTATTACGCTTTTTTCAAATCTTTATATGTATTTAATTATGACAGATACGTAAACAGACTTTCGTTTGAGGACGCACCATCACATTCAGCAAGAGCAATTCGTGCAACAATTCAAGGGTTACAACATAATGATGTAAGATATAATTTTGTTGTTTTTATTACGTTTTTATTTCAAAGATATATTTATATATTTTTTTTTTCAATAAATAGTTTGATTGGCTACCCTATGAGAAGGATTTGGAGAGTCTACCGGACGAATGTATGAGCGGGAGCGCAAGTTGGTTGTGTCAATGTTTCTTGATTTTCTGGGAGATTGCTGAGTTTTATGATCCGGATCGGGTGTTGAGGCAATTTGGCATCACCCAAGATATCCCCAGAAATATCCAACTAACAAAGACTGAACATAAAAAACTTCACGAGACAAAAAAGATTGGGACAACCAGAACCGACTGGAGAAATAGACACGCTCGTTACATTGATAGTTGGAATAGTCGTCGAAACTTTAGATACCCTGGTGTTCGGATCCCTGGTGCACCCACACATGTGCCGGCCTACCTAGAATGGTACCGTGAACGTACTGTCACGTACATTATTGACCCACGGGTCCATCATGAAGGTCCACCACCCTATAATGATCTTGCGGGGTTGTCTTAAGTGATGGTTCGTTATAAATTTAATAATTTTTTTAGAACTATTTATTTCCTTAATTGAAACACTAATATCTTGTAGGACCGAGTGTACCTCAAGAGGTACCTTCACAATATCTATCCGGTGTACAGAATATGTACAACACCGCTGGACAAATGTTGGGATACACGGGTGATTGGGGCCGTTCACCATATCCCTCCCACTTTCAGCCATCTCCGGTAGACCAAGGATGGAACGAGTTTGAACCGAGACGACATCGTCAAAGGGCGAGTCGTAAGGGACGAGGTGGGACCCATGATACTGCAGGTGCTTCAGGTTCGAGACAGGATGAACAACAAGATGTCTTTACTCAGACCACATTTCCCGGAGATATGGGGCCGCCCCCTTATACAGCTCAAGAACATGACTTTAGGGGCGAAGGCCAGTCAAGTGGGTATGAAGATCTGGCAGCAAGTATTTTTGGGGTGTCTCCGAGCCCATATTATGTGCATGCACCAACACCTGAGGGAACATTTGATTTGAACAATAATTCCGATTAATGTATTTGAACATCTTGTATTTGAACCTATTTAATGTTAGTTCCATTTTAATTTATGTCAGTACTTATATAAAAAAAATTGTCTACGTATTAAATTTAAGCTTTAAATTTAATTCTTACATATTAAAGAATAAATAAAATAGACATTAAAGTTGTCACAATCAACTTTATAAATTAATGTCAAAATCAAATTTACGTACTAAATTAAGCATTAACTTTTACACTTAGATATTAAAAAAATAAAAATAAAATAGATATTCAATTTAAATTCACTTAGATGTATACCAATATAACATAGATTAATATTTCAGGAGAATGTGAAAAAATAGACGTTTCCAGTGGCGGAATTTGGAATAGGACCGGTAGACTAGGCGGGGTTGGCTATTTAAAAAAAAAACATGTATTTTTTTTAGATAACCCACTCCGCCTACTCCACCGCTCCAATTCCTCATTCGAGGCGCCACCAGAAACGTCTACAGCGTCACACACTCATCAAATATTTCTACTTGACCGTGGAGATAAATTGAAGATTATTGAGTGTGAAAATGGTTGAAGATTTTTAGTTTAGGTGTGATTTTGGTTGGAAAGAATGTGGTATTTATAGGTGGAGATTTTTATAAAATGTAATATTGTAATAAATTTGAAAAGAAAAAAAAAAGCTGGTGAAAACTCTGACAGCGACCTTAGAAATATTATAAATTTATGACCGTGACTGAACCCTACCAGAAGGTCGCTGTCTGGGACAGCGACCTTAACCTTTTATTAATTTTTCTTATTTTTTATAAATATTAATAGTATCTCTATATAAACCAATAACTCAAAATTTTATCCCATCATTCACAAACGAAGTCCTATATCTAAAATGTCAAAACGTAATGGTAAAGAGGTTGCCAATGATGGAAATTGTTTACAACCACCTCCGAAATTCTCAGACATCATGAAGAAGTGGGGCCATTGATGTGTTGCAAACACATCCGATTTTCCTAAGTCTTTTGTTATGTAATTGAGTCGATTTGAGTCGGTTTCTATTTGTTTTAGTTTGTTTTAGTTAAGTTGGAGTCTTTGAGTCCTTTTTATAGTTTTTATGTAAGTTTTGCAGTTTTGGTGAAGTTCCCGAGGCCGCGAGTAGAAAGTGAAAAGTTAAGAAGGAAAAAGAAGAATAAGGGCTGAACAAGCTGTCACAGGCGTATCGCCTGGGACTCTCAGAGTTGCAAGCGATACGCGCGTGAAAAGGAAAGTCAACGGGGGTTAAGTCGGTTTGACCGACTAAACTGTCGCGTAGCAAGGCCCAGGCGTATCGCCTGGCAGGAATAGAGTTGCAAGCGATACGCTTGCAGCCTCAAAACCCGCAAAAGAAGGTTTCTCGATATAAAATCCATTTTAGGGTTCTAATTCGAGGGAGACGAACTCCAGACGAATTGTAGGGCGATTAAGGGCGATTTTCAGAGGAGAAGAGAGCTGGGATCAAGGAGAAGCATTGGGAGATCGGAATTGCACTACATATCATTCACCGGTTCTTCTAATCACTTCGTTTTCGTTTTAAATTGTTAGATACTATCATGTCTTTGAATCAAGTTCCAGACTTTGTTATGTTTATCATTCAAACCATGATTGTAGGCTAAACTAATTATGCCATCTAGACCATTGTGATGAGTAGTTGAATGTTTGACTTTCTTCTCGGTTCTGACTAGTTGATTGATGTTACGATTCTATTAAATTCCATATATTGCCATGATTGATGCATATGTGTGTTATGATCAGTTTATTAGTAGATTGTTGATGCTTAATTTACCCGCGAATGTCTTTCGGTTTAGGTAGATTAACTAAAGTAGTTGACTTTAAGGTTGATTGCTAAAGTGTAGTTAGGGTTCCCTTGACTATTGCATTAATATTTAACTGATAATTTGGTTATAATGTGCTGCTAAACTGAAGACTTAAAAGGTACAGGTTTAACGGGTAGTTGGGTTGGTTAAAGCTCTAGGGTTGCATTGTCTCAAAAGGAAGTGTCCTAGGGTTTTGTCTGGCTTGCTAGTTCGTGTCATTCATGGTAATCAGTGGTAGCTCCGGTTAGTCTAGGTGTGCCTTAGGTATATCCGAGGGTGGCTAGGGTAATTGAAGTGGGAAGGACTTAAAAGGTGAACCCTTGTTCGAGCGTTAGAATCGTCGTCTAGGAAGGACTTAAAAGGTGAACTAGCGACCATCAGATTAGTCAGAGCCGAGGTAAAGTTAAGTGTCAATTGCGAGTCTGGGTCTAGGTGGTATATCTCTCTCTCATTTGAATTTCCCCAAGATTTTCTGCGTTCGTCCGTCTGCTCGTTATTTTAGTTAATCCAATTCTCAAATCAAATCCAAATCAATTTACTCAGTATTTCCAATTTCTAGGTCTAGGTTAAGTCTTGTCTATAGAGTGTCCTAGGTTCGATATTCCGGTCTTACCTTAGCTTTACTCCAATCCGACAGGTTCACTGCCTTAGGGTTCGGTTCGGTTTAGGTTATTTCGGTAAAATTAGGTGTGTCTTAGGTCTAGGTTTAGGTCTATTTTATTAGTGTTTTTAGATACGTTCCGAGCACATCAGCCATCGAAAAAAAAACGCCGGTGAATCGTCCGTAACGTCGAAGAAAGCGCCTGAATATCCACCGGAAACAGTACTTAAAGACACAAATTTTATTTTTCCAAACAACGAGTCAGTTAACTGGTCACGTAATGTGCTTGACTTCTATCAAAATGGGTTCAAGAATGGGGATACTCCATACTGCTATTCTAAATTTTTTGATGACACAACACTCGACAGTCACTTTTGGGGTACCTTGCTTGGTTACGAGCAAAATGGTGTACTCTGGCCAATGGTGACTAACATATAAATTTTTTATAGGTTTTGTTCAAGTATTATATATTTTATATGCTTTGACTTTTATGTTGCAGCATATTGAAGGTTGGGTAAAGAGAATGATGCATGTACGTGCTGGACTACTACTGAAAAACGGACCGTCTTTGGTACGTTGGACAATCCTACCACCTCAGTTTAGAGATGACTTGTGCCATAAGGGTGCTGAGAAGGTCACTAAATACGCCAACGGCAAAGATGAATTGTTCCCTCCGTTTTGGGAGATAGATTATGTGTACTTTCCTTTGTACATTGTTGCTGTAGAAGAATGGCTACTTGTTCGAATTGACCCGAGGACAATGCAGTTGGTTCAATATTGGTCAAATCATAGGTATAACAAAGAATACCGCAAGGTGCTGTTGTTTGGAGCGTTGGAAACGATCCTTTTATGTTTTGGCTGGCTGTTGGAAGAAATTAAATTTTGGCGGCGTTACAGTGGCCCCTACATAGTTGAAGAAGATAGGGAGCTCACAATGAGCTCCACTAGTGAGTATTTGCCTAGAGATGGAGGTGAGCTAGGGGCTGATTCCGGGGTGTTTGTGTGCATGTTAATGCAAATGTTGGTTGAGAGAAAACATGTCAATATGGATGGAGACTTAAAACGAACCTGTTAGGATTATCGACGTTATATGGCGGAGGGATTTTATAAATGTCGTTATATGTTGTAATTTATGGTATGAATAAAAATGTATTTGTTTTCTCATTTTGTGTATGAATAAAGCTTTATTAATATTAATATTTCATTCAAAGTAGTTCGAAATGATAACATATTACATGCCGTTTAAAACATCCCAAACCGATATCTCGCTAAACGGACTTCCATTTACTCGGACAAATTCGGCAAGTGATTCTTCCCAAACATCATCATCATCTTCAGAATCTTCAACTTCCATCTTTCGCCTATTGTAAATTGCATCAAACTTGTCAACTTCCCTCTCTATGCTAATCCATATACTTTTTAGCTCACCTTTTGTATTGCCAACACCGCAAATTGGCAAGTTCCGTCCCACGTCATAAACGCTTTGACGCATTCGATCCAGTTTCATGGACGTGAGGACGAAGATGCACCGACGCATATTTCTCGGTTTATTCGCATCTGCAACACGTTCGGACTCACCGGAGTCGCGAACGAAATCATTTATCTGCGTCTGTTCCCTTTCTCCCTTACGTCTCGAGCCGCCGAGTGGCTTGAGACGCTTCCTCCGAATTCGATCGCCACCTGGGACGATCTGACCGCTAAATTCCTGAAGAAGTATCATCCTCCAGCCAAGGCTGCACGTACGCGGGAGGAAATCCATTCCTTCAAGATGGATTCCGATGAGCCGTATTCTGTAGCGTACGAGCGCTTTAACGCTCTTCTGAGTAGATGTCCGCAACACGGGTTGACGGAATGGGCTATCATCGAGAAGTTCTACAACGGACTTCCATATTCTGTTCAGAAGGATTTCAATATTTCGGCTGGAGGGCATATGATGGAGAAGCTCACTGTGGATGAATGCAAATCATTATTTGAGAGCTTCGCACTTGCTGAACAGCAGGCACCCGGAGGTCAGAGAGCCACCTTGGCCCCGACTAGATCACTCGCACCATCTACATCTACCCGGGGTGTCAATCACGTTGGCTCAGAAACCATGTCACCTAGGGAGTTAGAAAACATTTACAAAACCTTAGAAGAAATCAAACTCCACATCAAAGCCAAATGTGAGCTGTGCAGAGGCGCTCACGACACCCGAGACTGCCCGCTTGCTCCCGCTGAGCAAGTGGATTACATTGGAAACCGAAACCAGTTCGGTAATTCGTTCCAGTCTGGGTGGAGGAGTGGCCAAAATTCAGGATGGCGAGAGGGAGGAAATCCACCAGGTTTTCAGCCAAGGTATAATCAGAATGGTGGAGGAGATGCAGGGCCGACTATGAAGGAGATCACGGAGTTGGTGATGAACCAAACATAGATTCTGCAGCAGATGAACGCGAGAGATGAGGCGACACAGAAGAAGCTGGCGGAGCATGATACATTACTGAGAAATCAACAGGCTTCGTTCCTTGATTTGCAGAGGTCAGTTGGAGATATTGCAAAGCAGCTGAAAGAGCTGAACTCCCGCGGGGGTCAATTTTCCAGTAGTACTTTTAAGAACCCCAATGCTAACGTTAGTGCCATAAACACTAGGAGCGGGAGAGTCGTGGAGAGCCCATCGCCGGCGGTTGTTGATGAGGAGCTGGTTGATGAGGAGATTGAGTTGGAGACGCCTGGCGGGAAGGTGCATGAGAGCGTGACGCCAACAAGTACCGCACCGAACGTCGAGGCTGAGATAGTGAAAGAAAAGCCGCTGAAGTGGGAAGCGGTTAGGGAGAAGAAGAGAGTGAGGTTTGCCCCGAAACCAATCACTGCTGATGACCTGAAACATGTGCCGTATCCTGAACGGTTAATTCAACATAAAAATGCGCGTGAGTATGGTCAGTTTTTGGATATTCTTAGGCAGCTTAGGATTACTTTACCGTTTACTGAAGTTTTGAGTCAAATGCCTAAGTATGCTAAGTTTTTGAAGGATATGCTGAGTAGTAAGAAGAAGTTAGAGGCTTTGTCTGATGTTACACTTGATGCTAACTGTTCTGCTGTTTTTCAGAATAGATTACCTAAGAAACTTAATGATCCTGGGATTTTTACAATTCCTTGCATTTTTTGTAGTTCTTCTATTACTTATGCATTAGCTGATCTTGGTGCCTCTATTAATGTCATGCCTTTATCTGTTTTTGAGCACTTAGGATTAGGAGAGTTAGCCCCTACTATGATGAATATATCTTTGGCTGATAAATCTGTGGTTAGACCAAAAGGTATAGTGGAAAATGTGCTTGTGAAAGTAGACAAAATTTTCTTCCCTATAGACTTTGTGGTAGTTGATAGTGACTACGACCCTAGTTGCCCTTTGATTTTAGGTAGGCCTTTCCTTAGGACTGCCCGTGCTTTGGTTGATGTCTTTGAGGGTACTATCACTTTGAGGGTTGAGAATGAGAGTGTGATGTTCAAGGTTGGTAGACAAGAGGTGAGTGGGACCAAATCTGTGTGTTTGATAAGTACTTTTATGTCCTTTATAGATTTGGTGGTTGTAGGTAATAGGTTAGAGGATGAGGAGATTGTAGAGGATGAGTGTGGGGAGGACACCGGGGGGTTAGTTGAGGTAATTGATCTGACTGATATTTTTGACCCGTTAGTAAAAACCGGTGCGAAAGAGAGTGTAGGTTTGGTTGTCGAGTTAGCTAATGAGGTGTTGAGTGACCCATTAGGAGAACCCGTGGAGTTGGTTACTGTGGAGAGTGACTTGGTAGTTGATAAGGTAGTTAGGACCCCCACACTTGAGGATTTAGGTATTTTGGATGATAGGATTGTGCTTAGTTCAAGTGTGGGGAGGTTAGATGTGATTGTTGCTACCCATGACCCGGAAATGAGTTTTCTTGGTAAATGTCAATTTCTTCCGGGTAGGTATAAGCATTGGAAGGTTAAGAGGTTGTTGAGAGCAGAAAAGTTTAGTGCTTTATGGGATAAGAAGTTGTTAGATGGTTGGTTGGTTAGAAACCGGTTGAAATCCGGTGTTTTTGTGGTCAAGGATGTTAAATCCAAGCCTCCTGATGGTTTTGGGAGGTTGTGTGATGTTTTAAGTTGATTGATGCAGTATCTGGAGTTGTATATTTCTGTATTTGTGGTTTTAAATTTATGCAATTTTTCGTTTTTCGTGCATTTGCGTCTTTTGGTTTGTGTTTTTGTGTTTGCCGGTAATTCTGGAGATTCGAACTATGAGGAGTATGAGATGTGCAGGTCTAAAACTGCAGTTCTGGACTGAGTTTTTGACAAAGGAGCTGCTGGAGCATAAAGGAGATAGAAAATATTTTGGGGCTTAATTCTGAGGTTCCCTGGAAATCACGTTCCAAGCGTATCGCTTGGCGGATGGTGGGTTATAAGCGATACGCTTGCTCCTTTGGCGGGCAGGATGTTTGAAGTTCCAGGCGTATCGGCTGGGAATTTCATGGCTGTAGGCGATACGCCTGGAGGAGGTAAGTCAGAAAATTTTTAAATCTTTAAATTTTATATTCTTTCTGTTTACCGGAGTTCGTGGATCGCTGCGGTCGATGTGCTGAGTCTCTGGAGTTTCAGGTGAACACGTTTCAACTTGTTTTATTTTATTTATTTTATTCCTGCTTTCTTTTTGTTCCATTCCACATTGAGGGCAATGTGTGATTCAAGTGTGGGGATGGGATACTTTCGTAGTTCGTCTTGAATTTTTTAGTTTTCGTGTGTTATTGAGTCAGAAAATTTGAAAATTTGAAAAAAATTGAAAAATTGTTCAAAAATGTCCGAGATTCTGGCTGCAGTTAATGGGAAATGATAGGTAAAACTGGGAATTGATTGTCTAACTGTGTTTAAAGATTAAATAATGGAATTTGGGAAAGTGGATAAGTTTGGTTGTTTGGAAAGCATTACTAAACTATGATGTGTCGGTAGGCCCAGCTGACCTAGGAGTAGCTTAAATAGCCTGTGTGTTTATTGTTGTATAAATATGCTAATCAGTCTGCTAGTGGGTTCCCATTTTAGGAGTGATAGGAATACTGAATCTGATGATTAGGAGGAAAGAGACCGCTTTAGGCTAGATACTCTTATGTCCTTAGAATTTCAATTGAGCATGTTAGTTAATAATTTGGTTAATGAATTAGAGTGAAGGGGCAAAATACTCATGTACAAACTAAGGATAGTATCCCGTGGTAAGTACCTCTGATGATGTTCCGGATCTCGCGGGCAAAATACTCACGTATGATTTCGGGGGTAAGACCTTGTGAAAGAATACCTCTGGTGATGTCCGTCGGTAATTTTAGGTAAAAGTAACCAACTATAAAAAAAAAAAAAAAAAAAAGAAGAAGAAAAAAATGATAGTTTAGAGAATAAATGCTCAATAAGTGCATATAAATAAATAGTTTTTCTTTGGACATCCTAGTATCTGGTTTAAGGGGGGTTGGAGAAAATATATAAATTTAAATCAATTTTACCCTTTGCTTTGACTGAATATGATTCGGTAATAGGTTGAACTTGACATTTCTTTAGTGGGATCCATAGGCAGCTGAACTTATATTTGGTAATTCTATAAACACATGGGGGCGAAAGAAAAGGTTGGTGGTTGGGTTTAATCGGATAGAAATATTGACAATTGTAGTTAGGGTGTTATTACATTATGGAATGTGGAATTGTATGGTGGTTATTGCATTTTGAATTGTTAAATGTTTAGAAGTCAGTTTCCTGGTTATGATTCCATTGCAGTATTTTTCGAGGACGAAAAAAAGAGTCAGTGTGGGGATGTTTGATGTGTTGCAAACACATCCGATTTTCCTAAGTCTTTTGTTATGTAATTGAGTCGATTTGAGTCGGTTTCTATTTGTTTTAGTTTGTTTTAGTTAAGTTGGAGTCTTTGAGTCCTTTTTATAGTTTTTATGTAAGTTTTGCAGTTTTGGTGAAGTTCCCGAGGCCGCGAGTAGAAAGTGAAAAGTTAAGAAGGAAAAAGAAGAATAAGGGCTGAACAAGCTGTCCCAGGCGTATCGCCTGGGACTCTCGAGAGTTGCAAGCGATACGCGCGTGAAAAGGAAAGTCAACGGGGGTTAAGTCGGTTTGACCGACTAAACTGTCGCGTAGCAAGGCCCAGGCGTATCGCCTGGCAGGAATAGAGTTGCAAGCGATACGCTTGCAGCCTCAAAACCCGCAAAAGAAGGTTTCTCGATATAAAATCAATTTTAGGGTTCTAATTCGAGGGAGACGAACTCCAGACGAATTGTAGGGCGATTTTCAGAGGAGAAGAGAGCTGGGATCAAGGAGAAGCATTGGGAGATCGGAATTGCACTACATATCATTCACCGGTTCTTCTAATCACTTCGTTTTCGTTTTAAATTGTTAGATACTATCATGTCTTTGAATCAAGTTCCAGACTTTGTTATGTTTATCATTCAAACCATGATTGTAGGCTAAACTAATTATGCCATCTAGACCATTGTGATGAGTAGTTGAATGTTTGACTTTCTTCTCGGTTCTGACTAGTTGATTGATGTTACGATTCTATTAAATTCCATATATTGCCATGATTGATGCATATGTGTGTTATGATCAGTTTATTAGTAGATTGTTGATGCTTAATTTACCCGCGAATGTCTTTCGGTTTAGGTAGATTAACTAAAGTAGTTGACTTTAAGGTTGATTGCTAAAGTGTAGTTAGGGTTCCCTTGACTATTGCATTAATATTTAACTGATAATTTGGTTATAATGTGCTGCTAAACTGAAGACTTAAAAGGTACAGGTTTAACGGGTAGTTGGGTTGGTTAAAGCTCTAGGGTTGCATTGTCTCAAAAGGAAGTGTCCTAGGGTTTTGTCTGGCTTGCTAGTTCGTGTCATTCATGGTAATCAGTGGTAGCTCCGGTTAGTCTAGGTGTGCCTTAGGTATATCCGAGGGTGGCTAGGGTAATTGAAGTGGGAAGGACTTAAAAGGTGAACCCTTGTTCGAGCGTTAGAATCGTCGTCTAGGAAGGACTTAAAAGGTGAACTAGCGACCATCAGATTAGTCAGAGCCGAGGTAAAGTTAAGTGTTAATTGCGAGTCTGGGTCTAGGTGGTATATCTCTCTCTCATTTGAATTTCCCCAAGATTTTCTGCGTTCGTCCGTCTGCTCGTTATTTTAGTTAATCCAATTCTCAAATCAAATCCAAATCAATTTACTCAGTATTTCCAATTTCTAGGTCTAGGTTAAGTCTTGTCTATAGAGTGTCCTAGGTTCGATATTCCGGTCTTACCTTAGCTTTACTCCAATCCGACAGGTTCACTGCCTTAGGGTTCGATTCGGTTTAGGTTATTTCGGTAAAATTAGGTGTGTCTTAGGTCTAGGTTTAGGTCTATTTTATTAGTGTTTTTAGATACGTTCCGAGCACATCAGCCATCGAAATAAAAACGCCGGTGAATCGTCCGTAACGTCGAAGAAAGCGCCTGAATATCCACCGGAAACAGTACTTAAAGACACAAATTTTATTTTTCCAAACAACGAGTCAGTTAACTGGTCACGTAATGTGCTTGACTTCTATCAAAATGGGTTCAAGAATGGGGATACTCCATACTGCTATTCTAAATTTTTTGATGACACAACACTCGACAGTCACTTTTGGGGTACCTTGCTTGGTTACGAGCAAAATGGTGTACTCTGGCCAATGGTGACTAACATATAAATTTTTTATAGGTTTTGTTCAAGTATTATATATTTTATATGCTTTGACTTTTATGTTGCAGCATATTGAAGGTTGGGTAAAGAGAATGATGCATGTACGTGCTGGACTACTACTGAAAAACGGACCGTCTTCGGTACGTTGGACAATCCTACCACCTCAGTTTAGAGATGACTTGTGCCATAAGGGTGCTGAGAAGGTCACTAAATACGCCAACGGCAAAGATGAATTGTTCCCTCCGTTTTGGGAGATAGATTATGTGTACTTTCCTTTGTACATTGTTGCTGTAGAAGAATGGCTACTTGTTCGAATTGACCCGAGGACAATGCAGTTGGTTCAATATTGGTCAAATCATAGGTATAACAAAGAATACCGCAAGGTGCTGTTGTTTGGAGCGTTGGAAACGATCCTTTTATGTTTTGGCTGACTGTTCGAAGAAATTAAATTTTGGCGGCGTTACAGTGGCCCCTACATAGTTGAAGAAGATAGGGAGCTCACAATGAGCTCCACTAGTGAGTATTTGCCTAGAGATGGAGGTGAGTTAGGGGCTGATTCCGGGGTGTTTGTGTGCATGTTAATGCAAATGTTGGTTGAGAGAAAACATGTCAATATGGATGGAGACTTAAAACGAACCTGTTAGGATTATCGACGTTATATGGCGGAGGGATTTTATAAATGTCGTTATATGTTGTAATTTATGGTATGAATAAAAATGTATTTGTTTTCTCATTTTGTGTATGAATAAAGCTTTATTAATATTAATATTTCATTCAAAGTAGTTCGAAATGATAACATATTACATGCCGTTTAAAACATCCCAAACCGATATCTCGCTAAACGGACTTCCATTTACTCGGACAAATTCGGCAAGTGATTCTTCCCAAACATCATCATCATCTTCAGAATCTTCAACTTCCATCTTTCGCCTATTGTAAATTGCATCAAACTTGTCAACTTCCCTCTCTATGCTAATCCATATACTTTTTAGCTCACCTTTTGTATGCCCAGTGTCTTCTTCCACGTCAAACGCATTCTTAACATGAATCCAGAACAGATCATCATAATCTTTGCTGATCACAAATTGAGTATTTAACCAACATCGAGCCAAACTCACCTTCTGCTCTTCAGTCAAAACCCGGGACATTTTATTGTGTCTACAAAAAAGCAAAATATACTTAACAAATGACAAAAATTAATAGTGGATTCAAAAATTCAAGAAAATTAACCTAATAATATTATCCGACAATATGAAACAAAACATTAATTTTTATAATTTAAACTTAACCTGAAATTGTGTGTAGGTCAAAATTATATTTTTGTTGGTTATACTTTTTGAAACTTAAAATTTATATATATATGTACAAAACAATACACGTCCAAACCCTACCTACCAAAATCTCTGGTTAAGGTCGCTGTCCCAGACAGCGACCTTAGACCAGCTTCTGCTCGCCCCATCAAATCAACTAAGAAGGAATTTATCCTCTGACTAAGGTCGCTGTCTGGGACAGCGACCTTATTAAGGTCGCTGTCACAGTATCCAGATCACGTATTACTTTTATTTTCTTTTAAAAAATTCACCTGATTAAACCAGTCAGCTGCCACGTAGGCTAAGGTCGCTGTCCCAGACAGCGACCTTCCTAGAAACACAAAAACGTCCAGAATCTCCTAGTTTCCACTATACTTGAAGCCAAACTCCTATTTTGGCAAAAAATTCCTCAATTGGATGAAGAAATCGTCAAGAAAATCATTCAACAGGTTAGATGGTTCAGTTGAAATGATTCGTCATCTTTATGTTTCATTTACTTATAACTATTGATAACCCCTCCCCTTTCATGGCAGATTGAGTTCTATCTCAGCGATAGTAATCTACCTAGAGACACTTTTCTTGCCAATACGATTGCTTAAAGTGAAGATGTCAGTATCCTCTTTTCCTTTTGAATGTTGAGTTTCCAAACCGAACAAAAATGATTAGTTTCGGTCGGTGTATACTTTTACTCGTTTTTGGCAATTTGAAATTGAAGCATAGATTAGCGATAGCACATGTGAAAGTTTTGGACTTTAAATGTTATGAAACATAGACAAAAGAAAGCATATGAATTTAGAATTCCTATAGTCACAAACAATGATAGTGATGTTCCTGTTATTGAGGATGATCATAGGTAACAATAACACATAGATAATTCATATTTCTTTAGAATGATCGCAGTTATTGCAGTATCTACGGTTTCGAAACAAGTAATCCGTCATTTAGTTATGACATAGCTTCCATAGAACTGTAAAGATGGATCTTTTAAAGAGGAATGCTAGAAATAACTTAAAAATTGAACCTTTAAGCATTTTGAGGTTCTTTCAATACTGTTGGATGTTTGTAACATTTTTACTGGAGTTACTTTTGTATGTTTTTGAAGATGTTAATTTGTTATTGGAAATCGGATCAGAGATTAATAGAATATTCAAACATATTGACGATCGCTTGGTTTCATACTAATGAATCTGTTTCTTCACTATATTAGTAGCAATCAAGTGAAGAAAGTCATTGACAGTGGTGATGGACGTGAAGACTAGTAACAATTCTGCTACAAAAGCCCCAAGAAAGAGTCGCTCACTCTAACCCTTAACCGCCTTGACTTCAGCCAATAAAAGTTCACAGCGTTGAGCAGATTGAAGGCTTTGGTAACTTACAATCTTCATTTATTATCTACATCTTATTTTACATACTATTAAGCACCATAACAGCAAAGCATTTTAGCATTATCCAAATTTATGTACTTTTGATGGATGGACATAAGGGATCAGTTATTATACATTTAACACTGCCCTTTTGCATATCATGTAACACATTTAAGTACTAGCATGTAATTAAATGTGTCATAAGGGATCAGTTATTGTACATTTAACACTGCCTTTTTTTTAATTTCAGGAAAACGGTTGAGCAAGGCGGGACAGGCTTCCTTTTGAATTTCTACTATACATTAGGACTGCTTAAGATTTACCAAGGTTCAAGTCATCTCTTTTGTTTGTCCCACTTTCTTTATTTTTTATAGTACAAATGTATATATTTATATACTTAAGTGAAGTAGTTGATTAATCTATACTACCTTAGTCAAAACAGATGAGAATATTTTGCATCGTTTTGGTATCATTATGTCATTCTTTATATTTATTCAAAAGTTTCTATTTGACATTTTCTTGATACAATTATGGTTTACATTCCTACATAATACGAATAAATTGGCTCCAAGTGTTGTTGATCCCCATGCTATATGCCGCAACTGTAAGTCTTTAAACTAGATATTGAGAGGTGTTCATTTAATGTCTTTTATATTACAACATCAAGTATTTACTCGGCTTATTGACTAGTTATATAGTATGTAAGTAAAACCTTCATATCAAATCAAGAGAGTTTAATATCTAACTAAATAGTTAGAAAATCTCATTTAAGTGTCAAATAAATTGTTTGTGTGCAGGGAGAAGCTTGAGGATACTGAAGTGGATGACAAGAAGGCACAAGAATTGTTGAAGCGTTTCAATGTATAACAATTGAAGTATTTTCATGTTTATGAGTTTTCAATGTATGTATACCAATTGAAGTATTTTCATGCAGCTAGCTTTTGATTAGGAGTTTATGTCTTTAGTTTTTAAGTTCAAAACTTATGTATGAGATTTTGGTTTATTATTGTTATTATTATCATCATTTTTTTGTGTGACAGGATGATAATAAATGATGTGTGACCAAATATTAGAGGATGGCCACTCATAAAAATAATATGTGTGATCAGTGTCGTGAGAAAAAAATGTGATGAAAGGTCAGTCAATAACTACATATAAATAAAAATATATGTAACGAAAAGTTAAGCAATAGTCACACATAAAAACAATATATGTGTGACGAAGTGACGAAAGGTTAGGCAATAGCCACCCTTAAAAATAATTCATGTGATGATAATAAGTTTCTCATCACATTTTTATTTCTTTTGTGTCACTAAAAGGTATACAATGGTTACTTTATATTAACAAGCGAGTGTTTAATTGTGACCATATTTCAACCAATAGTCATTCTAAGACATTTTTGTGTCTCTAAAAAGTATGAAATAGTCACATTTCAAACTATTTCTACATCAAGTTTCATGATATAGTCACACATAACAAAATTGTGTGTCTCTAAAACCTAAACAATAGTGACACCTAAATATTTGTTATATGACCAATTGCTAGCAAAACGTCACAATGAACACAAGAAACATGTGACCATTTGAGAACAATATGTCACTAAAAAGTATATAATGGTCACTTTTTATTACCAACTGGATGTTTAGTTGTGACTATATACTAACCAATAGTCACTCTATGGGTTTTCAAATCGGATCTTCGTTCTTGCTCAAGATCGGGATTCTTGATGTGAAAATCGGTCCTGACAAAATCAAGTTTAGGCGAACTGGATCCGAACTGGATATTTCTATCCGAACTCGGTCCGAACTGAGAGTTGGTGTCCGAAACTTGTCCGAACTGGACAAGGTTAAACGGCCAACAGTTGACTTGGTCAACGTCCGAACCTCAGTTGGTTAACAGCCGAACCTCAGGCAAACGGGATCCGAACTCCCGTCCGTCTGATGAACATCAGGTTCGCCTCTGTGCGAATCCGAGAGATTTAAATTCTCTAACTTTCAATTTGGACCGATTCAACTCAAGAAATTCAATCCCTTTAGTCGGTTTTTGACAAGGAATTCATAGAACTAAGTTTTAAGCTCTAAGATTGTCTCAAAGATGTTTAATTTTTAGATCTAGATACTTGAAGAACACCGACACTATTTTGAAATGATTTGACCACTTTTAACGATTAAAATTGACAAGACATACCAGTACACTTGGAATCTCAAAACCTACCAGAATCAGTACACAAATCGCACCAAAAAGCTATAAATCGAAAATTCAAAATTTTGGCAGAGTTTGGCTATAGTTCGGAGATTTGAAACAGTTAATGAGTCCGAACTCTACTTCGACCTTTTACAGACGCTGAGTTCGGCTCGTCCGATCTTCTGTTCGCCTAACCGAACCCTTCCGAAACTTGTCCGAACACAGCTTTCGGATCATGCCAAACCTTATCCGAACTTCACTTCGGATAAGCCGGACCTCAGTTCGACTATCCGAACTTCAGCTTGGCAAATTATTCCAAATTTTCAAAATTAACCCTGATTTTTGAAGAATTGTCAATTTGAACCCCAAGATTACAAATTTTACCAATTTGATCCAAATCTTTGATCAATTCATTGATGAGTCTTGTGATTTCAAGACTGTTTGGTTTTCTTCGGCATAAATTTGATACTTTTCATCATCGGTTGATCGAAAATAAGATAGAATCAAAATCTTTTTGAATTTTATAACATTTTCAAACTCACCAGAAATCTTTTTGATTTCTCACAAGATTATGCTAAAACACTCCTAAAATCTTTTTGGATTTTTGTAATAATCAATAAACCAAACAAACTTGAAATTCAAATAAGTTAAATATTTTTGTGAGAAAGATCCATACGCGAGATCATATCAGACATAATGCATCAGACACATTTCAATTTTTGATTTGATCAACATGCAAGTCAAGCAGACAGAGAATACAACTTTGCAGTTTGTTTCAATTTAGGCAAATCAATTTTTATAGCTTTCTGATATGTTTAACAGGTATGATTTAGCAAACATAAATAGTATGAAAACCCACACAATCCGGAATACTGGCAATATGACTTATTCTCTTTTTGTATTTTTAACAGAATTTTGATTTTCCACAAAGATTTACCGTTCATGAGGTTTCATGCAAAAATAAAGTAGAACCCTAAACAAACAACATTCAGGTCGGCCTTGTGAGCACGCAGAGAAAGTCCGATTGTTTAGGAAAATAAGAAATAGAAAATAAAGTAGAAATTGTATAACCAAACAACAATCAGGTCGGTGCTCACGCACACGCAGAGAAAGTCCAAAGGATTTTACGAAACACCAAAAAAATAAAGCAGAATGTCAAACGAACAACAATCAGGTCGATCTTTCGATATGCAGAGAAAGTCTGTTCGTTTGACAAAATAAAGAAAAGCAAACAAGTTTAAATCTTTGCAAAATGAAAACATGCATACACCAGAACATCTTTTTGATTCTGTTTTTGTTATTTTCATTTTTATTGCCAAAATCACATAGCATCCTTCATGGTGTTTCATCACAACTATCAAGCTAGATTTTAAGTTGATATCATACTAGCATATATCATATTTGCCTTAACACATTCAACTAACCAAGCAAGAACCTACAGTCTTTATTCTTACTCTATTAATGGTTGATAACATATATGTTGATGTAATATCATTTCTCGCTAGGTCGGATCAATTTCTCAAATTTTTATTCTTCAATTTTTTCAATTTTGGCATTTTTCAATTTTTTTTAATTTTCTGATTTTCTCCCCCTAAATACAAAACTCTATTTTTTGATTTTTGTAATAAGAAAAGAAACACAATGAAAAATAAACCAAAAGCAAAAATTGATCAACCGATAATTACTCAGTAGGTAATTGTTGTATGCCATTGAGTTACAAAAGAAATTTAAAGCGGGTTTTATCGAAAGCCTTAGTAAAAAGGTCTGCTTGTTGAAAATCTGTGTGAATCTTTTGCAAATCAACCAGGTTTTTCTCAAAGCAATCATGAATAAAATGATATCTAATATTTTAATATGCTTCGTTTTGAGTGCTGGACAGGGTTTTTGGTTATGAAAATGGTAGCCGAATTATCTATATGTATGGGAGTAGTAAGAAACTGCAAATAGTAGTCCCGCATTTGTTGCTGAATCCACAAAACCTGAGAACAACAGCCTGCAGGCGCAACGTATTCAACTTTTGCAGTGGATGTAGCCACGGACGTTTGCTTCTTACACTGCCAAGACACAAGCCGATCGCCTAAAAATTGACACCTAGCGGTTGTGGATTTAAAGTTAATCTTGCATCCGCTATAGTCAGAATCCGAATAGGCTGAAAGGGCAAACTTATCATCATGAGGATACCAGATCCCAAGATCTACGTTACCCTTCAGATAAGCTAGAGTTCGCTTCACCGCATTGAAATGAGAAATCCTTGGAGATGCTTGGTACCTTGCACATAAACAAACCGCAAACATAATGTCAGGTCTACTAGATATTAAATACATTAACGACCCTATCATCGCACAATAAAGTGTGGCATCAATTTCTTCACCATCTTCGTCTGGACATAGACCATGTGATAATTGAATCGGAGTCTCTGGTACACGAACGTCATCAATCTTGAAACGGTTTAGCACATCATGCACGTACTTCGTCTGATGGATAAAAATACCCTTTAAGACTGATTTACTTGCAATCCTAAGAAGAATGACATCTTGCCCATGGAACTCATCTCAAATTTCGTTTGCATTAACTTCTCAAAATCCTTTGAGAGTTGTTCGTTTGAGCTTCCAAAAATGATATCATCAACATAGATTTGTACCAAAAGCAATTCTCCCCCCGTTTTCTTACAGAATAGAGTACAATCCGCCAACCCACGCTTAAACCCGTTCTTCAGTAGATAAGTGGACAAGGTCTCGTACCAGGCTCGAGGAGCTTGATGTAGACCGTATAAAGCTTTGTCCAGCTTATAAACCTTCTCCGGATAATCAGGATCGTAGAATCCCTAAGGTTGTTTAACGTAGACTTCCTCATTGACTTTTCCATACAGAAATGCACTCTTTACATCTATTTGGAAGACTTTAAATCCACGATGTACCGCATATGCCAAGAAAATACGTATCACTTCGATTCTAGCAACCGGTGTGTACACCTCATTAAAGTCGATTCCCTCTTCTTGAGAAATAACTCCTTGGTCATCCCTTTTACATTTATATACCCATCGAGTACCGCATGGCTCTTTCCTTCCTTCGGGAAAATCAACTAAATGTCATATCCCGAGTTTCTGGAATTGTAATAACTCTTCTTGCATCGCTTCTATCCATGAACCATCTTGTAAAGCTTGCTTTATGTCTGTTGGCTCAATCTGAGATAAAAAGCATGAATGAAAGACTTCATCCTGTATACTAGATTCCCTGATTGCTAATAAAGCACTACTCTCAACTTGTCTTCGAGTTCTCACTCCATTATCTAAATCACCAATAATATTTTCTTGTGGGTGATAGATGTTTATCCGAAATGTCTGATAAGCAGGAACAATAATTGTTTCTTTAAAATCAGGAACATGATATTCCTCCAATAACACATTATCAGATGATTTGGTGTCAGATTGTACAACAGGTTGGACATTATCCACCTCAACCTCACCAATAGCACTTGTAGTAGCTTCATTTTGTGGTTCAACTTGTTGGACAGGAATTTCAACCTGATCAGAAACGGCTTCATGGAATTCACGATCATCATCAGAAGAAAGAATATCATCAACAATTGTGGAGTCATTAGTTGTTTCAGTCACATAATCATCAGTGACAGGCACATCCGGAGTAGACGGAGTCTCTATATGCATGACCGAAGAATCATCTTGCAAATTTATACACACTTGAGTAAGATGGTCATCGGATGTATCAGGAATTGGTTCAAATGATTCAAAAATGTTCTTGTAATCAAACATCCAATCCGGTCCAACACTTTTGGGTGGCAACGTGTAAGATTGAAAATCAACGTGCAAATGTTCTTCCACTACACCAGTCTGTTTGTTAAATACTCGTTTCTTCTGATTCGAGTAACCGAAAAATAATCCTTCGAATACCTTATCGTCAAATTTACCCGCAGACTTTAACACAGTGCAGGGACACCCAAATGGTTTGTAAGATCGATATAAGTCAGAGTTAAACTTAAACAATTCACTTTACTTGCAAATATAACCTTGCGGAATTAAGTTATATTTAATTTTCTTAAGCAATGCTAAACTCTTGTATAATGTAAAGGCTTGATTTGCAAAATAGTAGAAACAACGAGATATCGAATATTCGGCACTATTTGCATTAACTCAAAGCTACACTATTACAAGTGATAACCACACCAATGTAAACTAAGAGATAACAAGCTATATATAGTGCAGATGAGATCAATCACAGCCATTGATCTCATGTGATCTAATCTAGACCGTACATTACAAAGTCAAATCTAAGCTACCAAAAGAATAAACTTTGACATTTGAGACGACTTGCGTGTTGGCAGCAACAATCTACTTTTATGAGAGCGGCTTGGGCAGATGTAGAAGCATACGAGAAGTTTTTGCAGGATGTGACTACAGAAAAGACTTCTCAGGAAAAGTCAGGTTGAACTCATTATCTGATGGATAATCGAGTTCACCCGGAATATTCACTAAGTGACAAAACTGCTTCTTTCCGCTTGAACTTGTTATTCCGCTTGAAGTTGTAGTTCCGCTTCAACTTCAGCCGGAACTGTCAAAACATGAGTTCAACCGGAAAACTTCAAAACTGAAGTTCCTTACAATCTCCCCCTATGCTGATGCTGTCAAATTATTCTTCTAAGTCAAAGTTCTTCTTCAAAATTGACTTGTACCAAAAAAAAATCTTCTTCACCTTGTTCTACTTGTCCGTAGTTCTGACACTGGCATCAAGATTCTGAGAAAGCTCTTTGGTGTTTGTTTTGGTCACCTTTACGTGTTTAATTGAATCCTAGTCCATTTCGTTCCATTCTTCTTGAACAGAAATAGACTCATGGAATGTAAAGGTGCCATCAGCTCTATGAACATAGAATAGCTTCTCCTCCTCTTCCCAAATGATAAATTTTATTTCACTGGTGGGCATTTCTTCTTCTTCTCCTGCTGACTCATCATCTAAATTGCTTCGATAGAGCATTCCACATTCCAGCACAGATGGCTCAATTACAAGCCTTAACATGTGCTCTGCTCTTGAAGGATTCATAACTTCTCTGAGTTTTAGAATGATGTCTGTCATTTGCTGCAAAGTGAGTTGAGAAGTTGCCTTGCGAACATTTACCACTTGAGTTATGCCACTGGCCATAGTAAAAGTGAAATCAAATGTGGCTTCATCCACTGTCCAACTAACAATTTGTCTTTTGCTGGGAGGACCTCTTCTCTTTTGTTTTTGATTTCTTTTATTCTTGGCATGCATCAGCTTTCTCTTCCTGACCAATCTATCTTTATCAGAGTCAACAGTAGTTTCTGGCACAATGGGTTTCTTGCCTCTATCAGATGAAGAAGGGCCAGCCTGGACTTCAGTAGGTTTGGTGATGGTGGTGGAGGGTTCATTGATGGTGAGTGGAGGAAGTGAGGTTTGTGAAGGTGGTTTACTGGTTTCGGGAGTTGGGCTAGAAGGTGGGGTAGGTGGAAAGATATCAGAAAAATCCATAGTAGGAGGAGGCTTCTTCTTGAAAGGAATGATGGGTGTGAAATTATCAGCTCTGAATTTTGGATTGGCAAGTTTGGCGGCTACTTTCTTGGAGATTTTAGGAGGTTGGTATGGAATGATGGCTAGATACTGTAACAGGGATGGAACTGATGTAGGCATAGGATTTGGGTCATATGTGAAGGAAGGTGGAGGAGGGATATCTGCATCATTAGTGATCTCAGGTTTAACATTTATGTGAGTTGACATACCTGAGGTGAGCTCTGAGGGTGTAGGCATCACAAGCTTTGGGTTGACAGCAGCTATATCTCCTTTTAGCTTATGAAAAATTGAGTCAATCACTTGGCATAGTTCTTTGACTTTCATTTGAGCTACTTCTTCTTCAGTTCTTAAGTTTCTGACCACAAATGCCCTTTTTACCCTTTTTCAACAGTTGATAATTCGCATCACTCTTTACCAGCTTGGTAGGCAAGTGAGAGGCAATGAAGATTAGCCTCTGCCTATCGGCTTTAGTCACAGCATCTAAATTATAATCCTTCATTCTCCAGTTGAAAGACCTGGTCTTTGCCTCTTCCAATAAATTTTCAAAAACAGAATTTTGCATGTAAAGATCAGATTCCTCTTGAATTTCTTTAGCAAGCCTCTCATCCTCTGCTATTCTCTTGGCATCCTCTACCATCTTCTGTATAGCTTCAGCCTCTGGAGTTTGAACCACCTGTTGAATTGTTTTAGGAATTTCAGCATGAACAGGTTCTTCCGCTTGGGTTGGTTCAGTGCTCCCTAAAGTTATGAGTGTTTCAGCCATTTCTGCCATTTCAGCATTACTCCTTTCTTCCGGTTGAACCTCAGTTGGTTCAGTGGACCCATCAATACCAACTGTTGAGTTTCCAGGGCTGGAAGTTTCTACCTGGGCAATCAAATGGGTTTCCGGTTGACTAATATTCTCAGCTTCCACGAACACTTCCGCCTAAAGTTCCGCCTGAACTTCCGCCTGAAGTTCCGCCTGAACTTCCGCTTGGACATCAGATTGATCTTCAGTCACCACCTGAGGTTTGGTGACTTCAGATTCTATATCAGCAAATTCCAACACCTCAGTCCCTTCATCTTCACCAATAGGATTCTCGTCTACTCCTTCAGAGATTGTAGCAACTACAGTGGTTGCAGCGCTGTCCTCGGTTGCCTTGCTGTGATCACTGGCTCTTTCAGCCGGAAATATAACATCTTTCAGAAGTGTAGTGATCATGTTGATGTGCATAGGATTTGGGTCATATGTGAAGGAAGGTGGAGGAGGGATATCTGCATCATTAGTGATCTCAGGTTTAACATTTATGTGAGTTGACATACCTGAGGTGAGCTCTGAGGGTGTAGGCATCACAAGCTTTGGGTTGACAGCAGCTATATCTCCTTTTAGCTTATGAAAAATTGAGTCAATCACTTGGCATAGTTCTTTGACTTTCATTTGAGCTACTTCTTCTTCAGTTCTTAAGTTTCTGACCACAAATGCCCTTTTTACCCTTTTCAACAGTTGATAATTCTCATCACTCTTTACCAGCTTGGTAGGCAAGTGAGAGGCAATGAAGATTAGCCTCTGTCTATCGGCTTCAGTCACAGCATCTAAATTATAATCCTTCATTCTCCAGTTGAAAGACCTGGTCTTTGCCTCTTCCAATAAATTTTCAAAAACAGAATTTTGCATGTAAAGATCAGATTCCTCTTGAATTTCTTTAGCAAGCCTCTCATCCTCTGCTATTCTCTTGGCATCCTCTACCATCTTCTGTATAGCTTCAGCCTCTGGAGTTTGAACCACCTGTTGAATTGTTTTAGGAATTTCAGCATGAACAGGTTCTTCCGCTTGGGTTGGTTCAGTGCTCCCTAAAGTTATGAGTGTTTCAGCCATTTCTGCCATTTCAGCATTACTCCTTTCTTCCGGTTGAACCTCAGTTGGTTCAGTGGACCCATCAATACCAACTGTTGAGTTTCCAGGGCTGGAAGTTTCTACCTGGGCAATCAAATGGGTTTCCGGTTGACTAATATTCTCAGCTTCCACGAACACTTCCGCCTAAAGTTCCGCCTGAACTTCCGCCTGAAGTTCCGCCTGAACTTCCGCTTGGACATCAGATTGATCTTCAGTCACCACCTGAGGTTTGGTGACTTCAGATTCTATATCAGCAAATTCCAACACCTCAGTCCCTTCATCTTCACCAATAGGATTCTCGTCTACTCCTTCAGAGATTGTAGCAACTACAGTGGTTGCAGCGCTGTCCTCGGTTGCCTTGCTGTGATCACTGGCTCTTTCAGCCGGAAATATAACATCTTTCAGAAGTGTAGTGATCATGTTGATGTGCATAGGATTTGGGTCATATGTGAAGGAAGGTGGAGGAGGGATATCTGCATCATTAGTGATCTCAGGTTTAACATTTATGTGAGTTGACATACCTGAGGTGAGCTCTGAGGGTGTAGGCATCACAAGCTTTGGGTTGACAGCAGCTATATCTCCTTTTAGCTTATGAAAAATTGAGTCAATCACTTGGCATAGTTCTTTGACTTTCATTTGAGCTACTTCTTCTTCAGTTCTTAAGTTTCTGACCACAAATGCCCTTTTTACCCTTTTCAACAGTTGATAATTCTCATCACTCTTTACCAGCTTGGTAGGCAAGTGAGAGGCAATGAAGATTAGCCTCTGTCTATCGGCTTCAGTCACAGCATCTAAATTATAATCCTTCATTCTCCAGTTGAAAGACCTGGTCTTTGCCTCTTCCAATAAATTTTCAAAAACAGAATTTTGCATGTAAAGATCAGATTCCTCTTGAATTTCTTTAGCAAGCCTCTCATCCTCTGCTATTCTCTTGGCATCCTCTACCATCTTCTGTATAGCTTCAGCCTCTGGAGTTTGAACCACCTGTTGAATTGTTTTAGGAATTTCAGCATGAACAGGTTCTTCCGCTTGGGTTGGTTCAGTGCTCCCTAAAGTTATGAGTGTTTCAGCCATTTCTGCCATTTCAGCATTACTCCTTTCTTCCGGTTGAACCTCAGTTGGTTCAGTGGACCCATCAATACCAACTGTTGAGTTTCCAGGGCTGGAAGTTTCTACCTGGGCAATCAAATGGGTTTCCGGTTGACTAATATTCTCAGCTTCCACGAACACTTCCGCCTAAAGTTCCGCCTGAACTTCCGCCTGAAGTTCCGCCTGAACTTCCGCTTGGACATCAGATTGATCTTCAGTCACCACCTGAGGTTTGGTGACTTCAGATTCTATATCAGCAAATTCCAACACCTCAGTCCCTTCATCTTCACCAATAGGATTCTCGTCTACTCCTTCAGAGATTGTAGCAACTACAGTGGTTGCAGCGCTGTCCTCGGTTGCCTTGCTGTGATCACTGGCTCTTTCAGCCGGAAATATAACATCTTTCAGAAGTGTAGTGATCATGTTGATGTGCTCAGGTAGAGCACCAGCAATCAACATAGAAGATTAGACCAGCTCTGTGAGGTTGGGATCCTCAAAAGGTGAGATAGCAATCAATTGATTGCTTTTGATATTTGCCCAACACTCTTCAACACCAAAGGGATTTATGCCGATTCTTTGACAAGATGTGGCTCTGACTTCAGCCGGTATCCTTTGAGCTTCTTCAATCTCTGTAATGACAGGTCTTGATGGCATCTTCTCCCCCAATTTGACAGTATCAGCTTCTTTAGCTATTACAGCTTCATCAGCATCACTGTGAAGGGTTGAAGGCCCTGCTTCAGCATCAGTTGGAGTAACATTCACCAGTTTGGCAATAGTTGTATTTAGAGTATCAACCTGTGCTTGGAGAGATAGGTACAAATTCGTCAATTCAGGTAGTGAAAGACTGTCCTCAACTGGCTTTTTGCCAGTATCCTTGGACGAAACCAAGCTATCAATCCTAGATTGATCAGCAGTGGTACCCATGGCTTCTTGGCACCTGGGATTCTCTTCATCTGTCACAACAACTCTTGGTTCCAATGAAGGAACTTCAAGTGCTGATCCAGAGAAGATTGCTGCGAATTGGGTCTTATTGATGTTACTGCTAACACCAGGGTCCAGTGGGGATCCCTGGGCAGCAGCAGCCCTTTTCGCATGAATCTCATCAGTACTCCCGAGATTCACCTCCAGTAAGGAGTGTGGGTTCAGTGCTGCAGGGTCCTGGCTTATCAGGATGTTCTCATGTGATGTGGCAAGTGAGTTAATAACACCTTCATTTAAGCGAAGATTGATAGCACTGTCACTCCTGGGTGATTGGGGTTGAAGTGGTGACACATGTTCAGATGGGGATTGTGCATCTGCTTCTAATGACTCCCCCTCAAATGAGGGTTCATCCCTAAGAGAGAATCCCAATTTGACAAGTTTCCGCTTAGACTTTTTGCCTGGAGCGGGGTTAGAAGCTTCAGGTTGGGTGGTGGCACTAGGTGGAGGAGACCTAATAACCACTTGTCTCTGTCTTTTGAAAGTGACAGGAGGCGTTTCAGTTGAGGAGGTGGCAGTGGTAGATTGATTGTGTGCTTTCCTCTTTCTGGTTTGAAAGGTTTTTAGTGTTGAGGAAGCAGGGACAGATGTGGGATCAGTAACTGTTAGGTCTACAGTTCTGTCATCTTGAGCAGAGAACTCAGTTACTCCTACAGTTTCCGGTTGAACCTCTGAGGTAGCAGGTTCATCTGGAAACTTGTCACACCCCCTAATTAACCACTAACGGAGTTTATACCGTTAAGGGGGGGGGGGGGGTGACCAAACCAGGACCACAACCATTAGTTACAAATACTAAACGAATCAGAGTAAAGTCCAAACATTCATCATAAAACAGTTTAAGAGTTTGCAGCGGAAAGAAAAACATAAGTATCTTAGCACTAACCACGTGCTTAAATTACAAAACATAAATTGTTGTTAAATTCCCAAATTTAAGTTCAAAATGAAACAAGTAACTTCGGGTGCCATGCCAACCTCCGGTGGATACTCCTCAGCGATCTGCAAAAGTAAAAACCACACAAGTGTCAACCTAACGGTTGGTGAGTTCACAGTGGGCTTGTCACGCAGTGGCCCGGTCTCATAATCATAGTCATGTCAACATATACTTATGTAATGTTTATTTGTGAAAAAGCAATGCTCAGTGATATACATCAGTCCATAATCATAGTGGAGTGATTTAGTAAAAGTAATGTCCGTAACATGCGTTATCGGGTATGTACTAGTTTTGTAAAATTAAAGTGCTCAACCGATATCGCGGGTAGCTAATCCGTTGTTCCATGCACTAAGGAAGTTTGTACCAAAGCTGACTAATAAGTATTGTAGTGGCATCGCCATCATCTATTTTGTTTTGTGGACATATGTCATCGCGGCCTTGCCTCCCCCGTGTCCTCTCGGGATCACGGTCAGATAGGCTGATATTGTACCTCCGTGCACCTCCAGTGTCACGAGGCGGAGTTTGTCAAACTCCAGTAGATCTACCCAACATCCCCTCGCTTTACAATTAATGGCACAATTAAGTTGAGGACTTTTTTCAGTTAAAAGGCAATCCTTAGAAATCATGTGATATCATGTGGTTTAGACTTTAACCTACACTAGCCATATTAAAACGGTTTACCGGATTCTCATGAATCTCAAAATGTTTTCAGTTTCGTTTCAGAAATAGTTTGTTTAAGTTCCACAAGTGTTTCCATTCATAAGGTTTCAAGTTCATAAAAGAGGTGCATAGCACTCATAAGGTTGTCAGCATTGTTTTTCATTAAGTTATTTAGTGTGTCCCAAACGGGCTCACAGTAAACGGGTTAGTGACACTCACCTTTGGTTGCACTGCTACACTTGCTAAATAATCCCAGTATTGTTTGCTTAACGAAGACCTAAGAATACGTTTAGGTCTTAAGTATTAGTTTTTGTGTCTAATCTTTAACTTACGTCACTATGGCCCATAACATAGCACGTTGGAACTACGACTCGACATACTGACACACGACACCGATGGTTGATCATAAACGAGGGTTCACATAACTCAGAAATCAAAGCAGGTTTCATTATTGCATAATCATGTAAGTCATGGCATAACATTCAAATAAGTTGCACAGATTTGGGTTTTGGTCTTGGCACAGTTTCGCTACACAGTTTCGCTATGTGCACGGGCAGCACTTTCGCTAGGGTATACCCGATGACACAGTTTCGCTGGCTAGATTCGCCCGAAACTGGTTTGAACTTTCGTTCATATAAGGCACAGTTTCGCTAGATAGTTTCGCTCGAAACTGATGGCACAGTTTTGCTATCTAGTTTCGCTCGAAACTGATTTCAACTTTCGTTCAGGAGTCTATGGTTGTTTCGCTCGGTAGTTTCGTTCGAGCAAGTATACTTAGTTTTCACGGCGACACTATAGTTTCGCCATATTGTGTCGCTGGATGAATATTAACACAGTTTCGCTGAATAGTGTCGCCCAGCGAACGCACAGTTTCACTGGTCGCAGAAAACTCGTAAATCAGCCCAAAAATCGACCTAACAGCTTCCATACTTCATATAATTCAGTATCTAGCATGCATAAACATTTACCAACATTAAACAGTAAGATTTAACACCTTAAACATGGATTATCACCATCAAATCTCCAAGAACACTTTTAAGCATAAAATGACCTAACTAGCATGAATCTTCATTATGGCATGATTTTACACGTAAAGTTTCAGTCTTTATGCTAGATCTAACATTCCTAAGCATCATATCAGAAGATCAAACGATTCCATGAAGATTTGGTCCTGCTTTAAAGTAAAACACATAAAAATGCATAAAAAGTTCATGGGACTCACGGTTTGGTTTCCAAGCTCGATGGATGATGGTTCAAGGCTGAGATCTTGGTGATTCTCAGCTGTTCACGGCTGACCAGAAATGGTTCAAGAGAGAATGGGAGTGTGTGTGTGTGTGTGTTTTTGTGTGATGGAGCATTAATGACCATTTAGGGTTTTTATTTCATTTAAATACCTAGGCTTTGGTGGGCTTTCATTGGGATTTGGGCCCCAATGATTAGTCCATCATTAGCCCATGATTAACATGTATGCATACACTCTAATTACTTGATTAATCACATAAATACGCAATTAAGCAATTTGTCACATAATTCAACGAGTAAACAAATAGTCATACTTTTGATAATAATCATGCATTTAAATCACGTTGCACATAATTCCACATCGTGGTAATAAATAAATAAATAAACACATATGGACGGGTTTGGTGATCAACCAAAGGTCGTGGACGTATTCGGCCTAGTTAAGCAATAGTTACTAAGTTAACACTTATAACGTAACTAACGGGAATTGTCTAACGGAAATTAACCTTGGAATTCTCGGATGTCACATCATCCCCTTGTAAATGGAATTTTCGTCCCGAAAATTATTCTTGCGTCGTAGCGTTCGCAGCCTCGGCTGTCGTTGTTGCTGTCGTTGCTGGGGAAAGAAAGCAAAAGTTTTAGGGTCGCCACATCCTCCTCCTGTTAAAGGAATTTTGGTCCCCAAAATTAAATCATACCTTGAGTTTCTGTGGACGTTTGCCCGAACAAGTGAGGATACTTTTTCTTCATTTGATCCTCTCGTTCCCAAGTATATTCAGGTCCACGCCTTGAGTTCCATCGAACCTTGACGATCGGAATCTTGCTACGTTTGAGGGCTTTCTCCTCGCGTCCCATGATTTCTACTGGTTGCTCAATAAATCTCAGATGTTTGTCAATTTCCAATTCCTCCAAAGGAATTATTTCAGTGTCTTCAGCCAGACATTTCTTCAGATTAGAAACGTGAAACACGTTGTGAACTCCATCGAGTTCTGCAGGGAGTTGTAATCGATAGGCCACCGGGCCTACTTCCCCAATGATTTTAAATGGACCAATATAGCGAGGATTCAGCTTTCCACGCTTTCCGAAGCGTATCACTCCTTTCCAGGGAGATACCTTCAATAGTACCTTGTCGCCTACCTCGAACTTCAAAGCTTTACGGCGTTTGTCGGCATAGCTCTTTTGCCTGTCGCATGCTGCGGCTATCCGCTTTCTGATTTGAATAATTCGCTCAGTTGTATTATGAATGATCTCCGGTCCGGTGAGTCCTTTCTCACCCGTTTCGGCCCAACACACGGGCGATCTACATTTTCTGCCATAAATAGCTTCAAAAGGTGCTGCACTGATGCTTGTATGATAACTGTTGTTGTAGGAGAACTCCACCAACGGAAGGTGAGCCTCCCAGTCTTTACCGAATCGAGAACGCAAGCTCGGAGCATGTCTTCCAAAGTCTGAATAGTTCGTTCCGTCTGACCATCGGTCTGCGGGTGATAAGCTGTACTCATATCCAGTCTGGTTCCCAGTGCGTCTTGCATAGATTGCCATAGTCGGGAAGTAAATCGAGGATCTCGGTCGGAGATAATGGTCTTAGGCACCCCATGAAGTGCCACAATTCGGTCAATATACAGCTTCGTTAACTTATCCATATTGTCACTTTCCCTCATTGGAGTAAAGTGTGCAGATTTGGTTAGTCGATCAATGATAACCCAAATCGCATCCAGTCGATTCGATCGATGAGGTAGTCCCGTTACGAAGTCCATGGAGATATCCTCCCATTTCCATTCCGGGATCTTTGGTTGCTGCAATAATCCAGAAGGCTTTTGGTACTCGATCTTAACTCTTGAGCATGTTAAACACTTAGCCACATATTGCGCAATGTCGGCTTTCATATTCGGACACCAATATAAGTTCTTCAAATCTTGGTACATTTTGTCCGATCCAGGGTGCACCGAATACCTTGACTTGTGAGCCTCGTCCATCACGAGCTCACGGAGATTCCCAAGTAAAGGAATCCAAATTCTGTCATTGTAATATCTGAGTCCGTCGGTCTTAATTTCAGCGTTACCATCCACCCCTCGCAGTGTTTCAGCTGCGAAGTTTTCTTCTTTTAAAGCTTCTCGTTGGGCATCGCGGATTCGACCCGGCAGTCCCGTGTGAATGGTAAGTTGCAGCGCTCGTACTCGTCGGGGCTTTTCGTACTCCTTTCGGCTTAAGGCATCAGCCACAACATTGGCTTTTCCCGGGTGATACTTAATTGCTAAGTCATAATCATTTTGTAGTTCGACCCACCTTCGTTGTCGCATGTTGAGATCCTTTTGTTCAAAGATGTGTTGTAAGCTTTTGTGGTCGGTAAATATCGTGCACTTTGTTCCGTAGAGGTAATGTCTCCAAATCTTGAGTGCAAATACAACGGCTCCTAATTCCAAATCATGTGTTGTATAATTCTTCTCAGTAACCTTCAGTTGCCTGGACCCGTAGGCAATTACTTTGTCTCGTTGCATCAACACGCAACCGAGTCCTTGAATGGACGCATCGCAGTAAACCACGAAGTCGTCTACCCCTTCGGGTAACGAGAGAATCAGAGCTGAACATAACATGTCCTTAAGAGTTTGATACGCGTGTTCTTCTTTTTCACCCCATCTATATTGCACTCCTTTGTGCGTTAAAGCTGTTAAGGGTTGAGCCAATTGCGAGAAACCCTTAATGAATCTTCGGTAATATCCGGCAAGTCCCAAAAACTGTCGGATTTCGGTCGGCGCTCTCGGAGTAGACCAATTCTTGATAGCTTCCACTTTAGCTGGGTCGACACGAATTCCATCCTGATTAACAACGTTGTTGGGCATAGTACCGCGTACTCGTGGTAACGCGCAGTGTATTCCTCAATTTCCGACCCAGACATCTTGGAGTTCAAAAACTCTCCTTCCAGCTTCTTTACTTGGTCCCGAGGGAAATATTCCTCCATAATCAGTTCTTTAAACGCTTCCCATTCCATGCCATTAGCCGCATCTAACCCAATCATCTGGATTTCGGCATTCCACCAGGTGAGAGCAGCTCCCTCGAAGGTGCCAGTCGCATATTTCACTTTGTTCTCAGCAGGGCAGTTGCACATAGAGAAGACCTTCTCAGACTTCTCGATCCACCTGAGGAGTCCTACCGCTCCTTCCTCGCCGGAAAACGTCATCGGCTTACAGTCAATGAAGGACTTAATCGTGCAGTGATGGAGGTTTCCTGATGCATAAATAGTTCGGGTTTTAACTTTAAACAAGTCAAAATATAATCGCTTTGTGCCTTAACCGGCATAATAATTACCCTGCGCGGCGAATGCAGCTTGGGCGGCTGCCACTGCGGCTTGCACGTGTTCGTTTGCCCGAACAAGTGTAATATTTTTTTGTTGTTTTTCTGAAATTTTGAAAACAGAAAAGAAAGACTACCTAAGCTAACTAACCCAACGAGGTCCAGAATGACGACTTGCTTCCCCGGCATCAGCGCCAAAAAGCCTTTGATGCACACGAGTATATATAAATAAACATGCAAAAACGACCTTTAAATTTATTAAACTAAATTATCTTGTAACTACGCATGCATATGTAGGAAAGTGGACCTGTCGTATGGTAGCACAAAGAGAAAACTCAGGGTCGACCTAAGGAAGCAATGGTGTAATCAAACTAATCCTAATTATCATCATAAGGGTTCTGTCACAATTCCTAATAACTGTCAAAAAGCAAATAAAAAAACAAATTGAAGGTAGCAATAACGCAATAGATATAAAATCAGAATAAAGAACAAAAATCATATAAGATTGATCACTATTCATGCATTACCTAGACCTGACATTGACATTTTGTTGATACATGCATATGGCAAGATGTTGTATCAGACAAAAGATTACCGAAGAAAAGGTTTAAGTCTAAACCTTAGCAGCCGAACTGGAACCAAAGTATGGGCGAACTAGCGCCCGAAGTGCCAATTCAGACACAGGCCAGTTCGGATGATCGAGTTATTTTATATATTAGATTCTCTTTAGAGTTTTGTAACGAGTGTGCTTAAGTGTGTGATACCCAAGGTGTTTTCTAGTTGTACTCTGAGTCTTTGTAACCTCTGTTTTAAGTGACTAATCAAAGATTGAGTTTTATTTACCTTATGATTGTTTGTTTCGTTGATAAAATGATTTAGTGTTGTGCACGATTCACCTCCCGCTCACTTTCAAGTGAGCATTTGGTTGCTGCTCAGCTCGATACTAGTCATTTTTGTTGCAAAACAAAGCATTTTTAGAGTTTTCATTTACTTTTTCATCTCAAAAACTTGCATTTCGATCATTTTTTAGTGTTTTTCATGTCAAAACGTTCATTTTCGAGTCCTCCTGGTTCGTTTGATAATTTCGTTGTGCGAAATGTCCATTTTTCTGAGTTCGTGAGGCTGTGAAAATAACCTTCGTCTGAACCGACAGTTCGTCTAAATAACTGCTCCGAACCAACAGTTCGTTTACATTCGTATACTAGTTCGTGTCAAGTTCGGTTAAAATCTCTAGTTCGGATTTAGTTCGGTTCAGGTTCGGATAGAGTTTTGATAAACTTGTTACTAGTCAGTTCACCTGGATTTCGGACAAGTTTGGATAAGGATTTCAGTTCGGACAGAGTTCGGTTGAGGTTTGGAAGCTTTCAGTTAGTACTCAGTTCGTGTGAAGTTCGGATAACTTTTTGAGTTCGTCTCCTGTTCGGAAGAGTTCGGACAAGCAAATTTCAGTTCGTGTTGAGTCGGATAAACAGTATTTCAAAATTTTCAAACTGTCAGAATTACAAGCTTTTGCGGCGATCCAATCACAGATGTAAACACTATTGAACTATGATAATGAATTCCGAACAAGCCAAAAGGTTCCTAAGCTGTTCAAGCTCGAAGATTATCATAACTGGAAAAAGAGGTTTGAAGCATATGTCGGTACTACGGATTTTGATCTTTGGATTGTAATGGATGCTCCATATGTCTATCTGGTTGTCAACAATAATGTACCTATCATGCAAAGGAATCTGAATCTTTCACAAAAAGCTGATTACACACGTGATCAAAAAGCTTATGGAGTTCTTACTCAAGCTTTGCCAAAGGAATTGCTACATCAATTTAAAACATGCAAACATTCTCATGACTTGTGGACAGCCTTGAAAGAACGATGCGAAGGAAATGATCAATATAAAAAGAGCAAGAAGAAGGGTCTGAGAAAGGAATTTGATAATATTAAACATTTTGATGGTGAGGGTGTTGCGGAGTTAATTTCTAGATTTTGCCATCTTCAATCTGAAATGGATAATGTTGAGATTAAAAAGGAAGATGAAGAGTTGAAGGAAAAATTACTCGAAGCATTTCCACCAAAGTGGGAACCTTATGTCTTGATGCTTACAAATGATAAAGAATATTCAACATTAATGTTCTTGAAATTATTTTGAAAAATACAAGCATGAGATCTTGAAATGAAAAATCTGAACAATAATCCTACTGAAGTTCAGAATCTAGATGTGTATTATGGTACTAATGCTGCAACAATATCTGGAAAATCTGGGAAACATACAAGTTCTGCACCAGCAACAGCATATGTAGCTGGAAATATGTCACATGCTGGGAATGTGTCTACATCAGAAAGTTATGAATCAAGTTTTGCATCACAAGGATGTCCGGTGTCTATTCCTGCTAGCAACACCATGAATGCTAGTAAACTTACCTTGTCCGTAAATACGACCGGAGATTGTATGGCACTTGTATCAGCTTTAGTATCATCATACTATGGGTTATAACTGGAAAAGTTAGCATGCTAAGCTAACTTAAGAAGATTATGATCAAGTTGACCCAAATGATCTAGAGCTAATGGATATTAATTGGCAGTTTGCTATGCTAGCTCGGAGAGTGAAAAGGTTTTTGAAGAAGGCATGACGAAAAGATTTGAATTCTGGCGGACGTATCGGTTTTTGATAAATCTAAGGTCCGATGCTACAACTGTTCCAAATTTGGTCATTTTGCAAGGGAATGCTCTCAACCAAAGAAGCAGGAATACCATAAATACACTTCCAAAGCTGAAGCTCCATCAAACAATGCAAAATTCATTACATCTAGTTCAGGGAGTAAATCTAACTCTAAATCTAAATCTACTAAAGCTCTTGTATCACAAGAAGACAAAACTTACAATTGGAGAAATCAATTCATTGATTCTTCTACTTTGATTGTCAAACATGTGCAGGATGAAGGTGCAATGACTGAATCTACTTATGAAGGTGATGAAGCCAATGATGTCACATAATCAGTTGACACACAGCTTAAAGAAAAATTTGCTTTTATGGCAAACACAACACCTGAACATGATGATTTTGATGAAGTTTTGTTGTTAAGAAAGGAGTTAGAAGTGCTAATGAAAGAGAAAGATGCTTTGATGATATATACTGTGAAACTACTAAAGCTGAAGCTCTAGATGCAGCAAATGACTTTGAAGCATTTTTTCAACAAAGCTAACCTTTACAATGGAAATATGAAAAAGCACACAAGAATGCTATGGAAGCTAGTGACAAAATCATCGCTTTGCAAGAGGAAATGCAAGGATTGGCTGATGAAAACAATAGTCTCAAATTGGAGAATGGAGCATGATACGAAATAATCTCAAGGAATACATATGTGCTTTAATGGCAGATACTTCGAAGGTATCTTCTTCTCTCCAATGTGATACTTGTGTTAACTATGCTAAGTCTAAGAGTGATCTCTTAGATGAGAAAACAAAAGTATTTGATCAATGGTCTGTAACCAAAGTGGATATGGAAATTTATAAGACCAGATAGGAAGAAACTACTAAGGAATTGATGTCCTTACACGAGCAGCTGCGTATTCAGAAATATGAATTCAGCAAACAATCAGAATTGCTCGTGTCAGCATAAAAGGGCTTGGATAATAATAAGAAGATGGCATCTGATTTGAAGATTGAAATTTTCGAATTAACCAACAAAATTGAAACTTTTAAAATCTCATTGTCAATTACCAATTTTCTTTATCATAATGATAAGGGTGATGAAAGTTTTAACCAAGTTCCTGCTCCAGTGTTCATAACAAATAGCCCATCGTCGATCAAACAAGTGAGAAATGTGTTTAACCTTCTTATTACAAGAATGTGTCTGATCAATCACATTTGAAAATTTTTGATAAGAAAAGAACCGAAAAATCTTCTCTGGACTCAAGTGTTGATGAGTTGTTTTGCAATGTTTCTAATTTTGATAAAATCGATGACTTGATTTCTAATCCAGAACCTGAGATGTCTCAAAATGTTTCAAACAACACTCAGGAGGAACTAATTTCAAAATATAAATTTGGTGAAATTAAGTTTGAGCTCACAAAATTGAGTGAGTATTAGCAGAAAACAATTGCTAGATCCAAATCGGTTGTTGGAAAGAAACCCAAACATGGTGGTGTTGGTTTTGAATCTAAAGTTGTGTCTCAACCAGCTAAAATATATGAAAAAGTTTCAAGCTCGAAATCACCAAAGGTCAAATTGAAAAAAAAAACTTTCAAAAGCAAAACTGATGTTTTTGATAAAAGTGTGAAATGGACCACTTATCGCTTAAAAGGGTCAGATAAGATGTAGAGAGATAAAGAGTTCCCGTTGAAAATTGTAAACCCAGAATTGATTGATAAGGTCTTTACGGGAGAGTACCGTCCAAAATTTGACCCGAATGCTCCTAGTGTGCCGATTAGGAGGGGAAATGGTAAAATCATTATACCAATCGACACACTAGATGAGCAGTCTGATTTTGAGAAATCAAATCATTATTCTGATAATGGGTCGGTCAAAAGATTTCAGAAATCTTTTAAGAAATCACCGATTGTTTCTCAACCACCGAAAGCACACAAACCAAGTTTTCATGACAATTCAATATCAAATTTAGAAAGCCGAATCAGTTTTTCAATAACACTCAATATCATGATGATGGATTCTATGATGATTTTGGCTATGGGCCACATCCACAAGTCTATGGGAGGGGTCCTAACTGGTTTGATAATAGGTTTAGAAATGGTGCTGGTCCGTCAGGACATGGTAGTAGGTGGGATTATCAGAATGTTAAAAATGGATATTTTTCTGGAAATGCACATTTTGATGATGCATACTTTCATGATAATTTCTATCCAAAATGTGGAAATGGTTATGAATCTGGTTTTTATGATGATTCAGTGATCATCAGGTTTCTCACACTCAACAAAAATTTTCAAAAACTAAGAAACCTAAACCAGTCATATAAACCATTGTTGATGATGACATAGTTGAGGAAATTGTCATTGATTGACGAAGATGCTTTAAATGCAAGAACCGTGGTCATACATACAAAAATTGTCCCTTGAAAAAGGAAAAGTCTAATAAATCTAGTAATGTATCTGATGGTTTGTAGGATCGAAATTTTTTCGAACACGATATCTAACACCTCTAAACGTGCGCAATCCGTTTAGAAATGTGATTCAATAATAGAGATGATATAGAAATTGATATGAACACAAGATAAATGAAAACAATAAACCTTGTATTGATGATGCACACGCTTTTGCTTAAAAAATGTTTGGTACACCTCGATTCCTTGGAGAACTTTGAATTCTCCTTCTCATGTCTCTTTGTCTCACGAATCTCCTCTAATCAAGAATAGTCAACCCTAAACAAGGAGGCCTATGTGTGTTTATATAGACACACACATAAGCTTACATGGGCTTATTTCTGCCCAAGCCCAAACCCAACATAATTACACATAATGAACTACAAGTCCACTAGTAAGAATTCTAGCCTAAAACTATTTAATATTACATGCCTCATTGTTCTAGCCTCTACAATCTTCCCCTAGGCTTATGATATTAAATGACTTTTGACTATCAGTCTTCAGCTAGGCAATCATTCTTTTGGCTTGAGCATATGCTGGTGAAGATCCTTCCTTCAACAATCTTCATTGAGCAGCAACGAGAGTGAAAAGACGTGAGCATTGGATCGTCTACTCAATCTAGCTATATCGAATACAAAACGAGTAATTAAGAGTTGTTTTATTGATTAAAGAACAATTACAACTCTAGACACTTAGAACACAGACTTAGAGAATCACACCAAAGAAACACACACTTAACACTCTCTCAGTCTATCACTTGTACACAAAAGAACGACCAAACTTCTATTTATATACTGCTGGCCGAACCCTGTCCGAACTCCAAGTTTGGCAGGTCCGAACTCCAGGTTAGGACCAGGTTCGGCGGGCAGCAAACCTAGCTTGAACTTGATCTTGTCTTGTATTGAATCTTGGTTCGGCGGGCAGCAAACCTAGCTTGAACTTGATCTTGTCTTGTCTTGAATCTTCACACAACATTATCTGATTGGATACATCACACGACGCACAGACTAGGTATCAACAAACTCCCCCTCATTCAGTGTTGTATCTCTTCAACATCCTCAACACTGTATCTTCAATCAAACTCCCCCTCAAGTGTATAATATGTTTGTCCAATGAAATGAATCTTCGAACAAACTCCTCCTCAACTTGATCGTAGCTTGATCTTGAATACTTGAAAACGTCTGATGATTCTCTGGTCTTTATCAACAGCTTCAGAAGACCTGAAGTTGTGATTTCTTTTACTTTATCAACCTGCTCAAAATTTAAATAATCTTGGCGCAAAATGTCTCTTCGAGACTCCAAGATATGATTTTGAAAATTGAATTTGTATCACGTGTTGATCAGATCGAAGATAAAGCAGAAACAAAATCTTTTTGGCTTTTAGAACAATTTATATCAAAACAAACCTAAAATCTTTTTGAGTTTTCAAATTTATGCTAAAACACACCAAAAATCTTTTGGTACTTTTCTTGAAATGAAACGAAATTGCACTAAAAAACAAACTCTACTTTTGGTATTAGAAAGATCACTATATGGGATCATATTGGTCATGACGCACTGAACTACACTTCAATTTCAACTAATTGAAGCACATAAGTCATCCTGATTGCCGGTATAATTTGTCCATCTTAAACTCAGGCAAAATCATACTTATAACATCTGGATATGTTAAGGTAGTTATTAGATTTTGCTTTGACCAGTCTATCCCACACTATCAGACATACTCAGACATTTTCCTTTTTCTTTTTCTTTTTCTTATTCTTTTTCTTTTTCTTTTTGTGTGATTACACTTGTAAATTTTCACAAAGTATAATATTTTCATGATATCGTCAATTGTGTTCCATGCAAAAAGAAATAAGAACGTTAAATCATCTACCTTAAGGTCGATTTTTCGATACGCAGATAAGGCCTCGGATTTAACAAAATAAGAAAAATAAAACAAGTTGAAATTGTATAACCCAGCAACAATCAGGTCGTTACTCACGTACACGTAGAGAAAGTGCGATGAGTTATACGAAACACTAAAGAAAATAATGCAGAATGTCACACGAACAACAATCAGGTCGATCTTTCGATACGCAGAGAAAGTCCGATCGTTTGACAAAATAAAGAAAATCAAACAAGTTTAATTTTTTGCAAAATGAACACATGTATACACAGTGACTTCTCATTTTATATTTCACCCTTATTTTTCTTTTTATCATAAAATATGCATCAAGATGTTATCCACATGGTCAAGCATTAGTATTTAGTGTATATCACATCTGAATACTTTCTTATTTGCCGAGCCTACCAAACATATCAAACAATGATCTTATGGCTCTTTCATCTATTCTATCCCTGAGTCAGATACGTAAACCAATGTACCATCATTTCCTAATGATCAATTCCTCATAATTTTATATATTGTGCATGTATTCTCCTTCCTTATATATTATGCATGTATTCACCTTCTTCCCATAACATGCATTTTCACAATTTCTCCCTCTTAGATGCAATTCTCCCCTTTAAAATGAAAACTCTATTTTTGGATTTTCATTTTACAAAAACAAGACTCTATTTTTTATTTTTTTATCAATTGAAAATGCATAAAGAAAAAAAAATTGATCAATCAACACGGATCCCTTGCAGTATAGATTTTCAGAAATGTTTGCAGGTTAGAAAAACATATTGCAAGAAATTTAAGTTAAGCAGAATACTCCTCCATCAATAACTTTTGCAATCGTCGATAGGTCTTCTAGAAGTACCTGCACACTGGTCAAACTCATTAGTTTTTAACTGGACCCGAAGCGACTGCTTCTGGTTGACCAGTTTCCTGGTTTTGCTTTGAAACCACCTTTGGTTTCTAGAATTGTGATTGTTTTGGTAACTCACTTTTTGATGAATCAATCACAGTTGGCTGTGATGAAGAACCTACATATTGAACCTTTTGAAACATAGGAGCAAAACGGTTTAGTTTTAGAAAGAATGTAGGTTCACATTCATCAAAAACTCTGCCTTGTTCATCAAAGAACTTTGGTTTGGCAAGTTTACCAAAAACTGGTATCTATTGAGACCTTTGTTTTGATTCAGCGGGGAGTGGACAATCTTTTGCCATATGCCCTGTTTTGCGGCAAACATAACATAGACGTTTAGTTTTGTCCCACCTTTTAGGTGCCTGAACATATTCATAATTATGAATATCTCGAACATGATCAGAAAAAGAAACATATACCTGTCGGCGGTGATCATGAACCCATTTAGATGTTGGGCTTTGAGAATAAGAACCATCAGAAGAAACTTTTGCATTCTGATTCTTCTAGGTTCTTGAAACTTCCTTCTTCACAAAAACTTCAGAAATATTTCGAGCATCAACACAATGAAGAGAAACTCTTTATCAGAGAAAACCTGTTCTGAACCCTTAAGCTTGTATAATCTTTCAGGTTGAATCTTCTCTGCCTGAAAAATATCCTTCTTCACCTGTTTCATTTTAATCTTCTTCACATCTTGTAGTATTG
>JBCNJP010000010.1:57853826-57876454 GCA_039602395.1 Deinandra increscens subsp. villosa
ATGCATGTGCTGTGGTGAACAAGGTCACCTAGCTGCTGTATGTCAGTTTAATCCAATGAGTAAAGTTAAACCATTTTTGAAACCAAAACCTGTTTTGCAACCAAAAGCTAATTTTCAAAAGAAACTCACAGGAAGAATTTCACACGTGAAAAGCCACAGAATGAAGCATTTTGGATCTGAATCCAACAGGGTCTTAATTGGTAATGATAAAAATGGAAGTTTTTCTGTTTTAAGGAAAAATCGTTTTCCGGCTGAAGTTCAAGCGGAACATTTTTCCGCTCGAACTCAAGTTCAACCGAAAAACAAAATTCAACCCAGATCAGCTACTGCTCCAAAGCAGAGACCACATGTACACTTTGCTGATGGGTTTGAGCATTTTGAAGCTCAAGGAAGAAGAAATCCCTCTAGAGGAAAGACCACCTCTAGAGAAAACTTTTCAAGAAGCAAAAAGTCTAACCAACCTGAAATTGTATTTGCTACTAGTTCAAGTGGAAGTTACTGTGTTCCACCTCAGGGGGAGAGTCCAAATCAGAACAAACACTTTCCTCAAAGATTTTCCAAATCCCCTGAAAGAACTAAGTTGGTTAACCAAGGAAATGAAAAACCTAAGAAAATAACCAACAAGCAAAGAAAATTTAAGGAGTACAGGGAAAGAAAAATTGCTGAAAGGAAAAACACCAAAGGTGAAGGATTTAGTCAAACAAGTACTCAATATGAGAACTTCAGTTTTGACAATGATGATCTGCTTAATGAAGCTCCAGTTTTAAATACTTTAGTACTCAAGGAGTATAAGTATAATGATGCTTATGGCAGACCCAAGACCACTCAGGCTTGGGTCCCCTATAGAAATTAATCAATTCTGATGTGTGCAGGTGCAAAATAAAGGCCAAAATAGCCTATGGGTAGTTGACAGTGGATGCACTTGCCACATGACAGGGAATAAGCAAATTCTGGAAAATACAAAAAGAATCAATGGAGGACCAGTTGCCTTTGGAAGCACAAAAGGCCATATCACAGCACAAGGTGATGTGACAAATGGACTGGTAAAATTTGACAGAGTCAATTTTGTTGATACATTGAATTTCAACTTGCTTAGTGTCTCACAAATGTGTGACAAGAATTTGAATTTAATGTTTAATGAGAAAGAGGCTATAGTTCTCAAACCTGGTGTCAAAATTCCTGATGAACTAATTATGCTTAAGGCACCCAGGAGAGATGGACTATACATTTTGGATATGTCAGTTGCTACACCCTCATGTGGCACTGCCTGCTTTGTATCCAAAGCCTCTGTTGATGAAAGTGATCTGTGGCATAGGAGGTTAGGTCATGTGAACTACAAGAACATGAACAGAATTGTAAATCTTGGCTTGGTTAAGGGTCTTCCTAACAAGCATTTTGCATGTTCTGAAAACTGTGTGCCATGTCTCAAGGGCAAGCAACACAGAACCTCTTTTAAGCCAAAAGTTGAGTCTTCTATCTCAAAACCTCTAGAGATGTTGCACATGGATCTTTTTGGTCCAACTAGAGTAATGAGCTTAGGGAAAAGGTCATACTGTTTTGTAATAATTGATGATTTTTCTAGATACACCTGGGTTTTCTTTCTTAAAACAAAAGATGAAACTGCTGAATTGTTGAAAACACTTGTGATAAATTTAGAAAATCAATCCAATCTTAAAGTCAAAACAATTAGGTGTGACAATGGCACAGAATTCAAAAATCATGTTTTGAATACATTTTGTGAGGAAAAGGGAATTGTGAGACAATTCAGTGCTCCTAGAACTCCATAGCAAAACGGTGTTGCTGAAAGGAGAAATAGGACATTGATTGAAGCTGCTAGATCTATGTTAGCAGACTCCAAGCTCCCTGTGATATTTTGGGCAGAAGCAGTAAACACTGCCTGTTATGTCCAAAACAGGATTTTAATTGTCAAGGGCAAAAACAAGACACCTTATGAGCTTTGGAGAAAAAGAAAGCCAAACATTTATTTCTTTAAGCCATTTGGTTGTCCTGTTACAATATTAATAACCAATGAGTTATTGCCCAAATTTGCAGAAAAGGCAGATGAGGGATATTTTGTTGGATACTCAGGTGTGTCAAAAGCATACAGAGTATACAACAAGAGAACCAAAATTGTTGAGGAAACTATAAATGTATCTTTTAATGAAAAATCTACCAACAATTTTGAATCTCAACCCACTTGGTTATTTGATATTGACGCACTAACCACTGCTTTCAACATAACTGTTGATAAGCCCGTGAGATCTCTAGTGCAGGAACATAACTTATATAGGTCTGCTGATGAACATTGGAAGAGTAACACTGCTGGAACTGAGAAGCAAAACTTCTTCTCTTCAATGAGCATCAAACCTATCTTGCCAGGCAATGGAAAGAAACCTTCTGAAATAGTTCAAATTGAAGAGGAAATAGTTCCGGTCGAAGTTCAAACGGAAATTTCTCCGGTTCAAGTTCAACCGGAAAATTCAATTTCAGAAACTGTTGAGAACAATGATTCCGGGTCAACTGAACCTGAAAATTCAAATGATGAATTCAGTTTTGAGCATCTGACCCACATTTCAGAGGATTGTTCTCATAATACAGTTGAAAGTTCAAATCCTGTATCACAAATTGGTGATATTGAGCTTGATCACAGACTTCCTCAGCTCAATATACCCTCAAATGGAAGAAGCCATGAGTTCCCTATGTTTCTTGACAGAAGAATCAACAGAGATCATCCAGTGAGGAATATTATTGGAGAAGTGTCAGCACCTGTGTTGACAAGGAGTAGATCTGCTAATGCAAACATTTGTTTGCATGCTGCATTTTTGTCTCAAGAAGTACCCAAGAAGGTAACAGATGCCTTGGAAGACAACAGTTGGGTAGAGGCAATGCAGGAAGAGTTATTTCAAATTAACAAGCAGAAAGTTTGGGAATTGGTAGATCTGCCTGATGGAGCAGAACCAATTGGCACAAAGTGGGTATTCAGAAATAAGAAAGATGACAGGGGAATTGTTATCAAAAACAAAGCAAGACTGGTAGTACAAGGCTATGTGCAGGAAGAAGGCATTGATTATGATGAAGTGTTTGCTCCAGTGGCTAGATTGGAAGCAATCAGAATCTTTTTAGCCTATGCTGCCTTCAAAGACTTCCAAGTATTTCAAATGGATGTCAAAAGTGCCTTCCTGTATGGCCTACTGGAACAAGAAGTATATGTCAACCAACCTCCTGGTTTTGAGGACCCTCACCATCCTAACAAGGTGTGCAAGCTAATCAAAGCTTTGTATGGTCTCAAACAAGCACCTAGAACCTGGTATGAAACTCTTTCTAACTATCTTCTAGAGAATGGCTACAGGAGAGGGGCCATTGACAAAACACTTTTTGTTAAAACTGTTGGTAAGGATATGTTGATGGTACAAATTTATGTAGATGATATTATTTTTGGTTCATCTAATACTGTTTTGTGCAAGGAGTTTGAAACTTTGATGCAGTCCAAATTTGAAATGAGCTCTATGGGAGAATTAACATTCTTCTTAGGACTACAAGTGAAGCAAACTGCAGATGGAATCTTTCTGAATCAATCAAAGTACATTCAAGACATGTTAAAGAGATTTGATATGCAAGCTTGCTCAAGTGCAAAAACTCCTATATCCACCTCCCACAAGTTAACAAGTGACTTAAGTGGCAAGCCAGTGGATGTGCACATGTACAGGGCAATGATAGGCTCACTGATGTATCTCACTGCTAGTAGACCTGACATTATGTTCAGTGTTTGCTTATGTGCTAGATATCAGTCCTCACCAAAGGAGTCTCATATGCTAGCTGTTAAGAGAATCTTCAAGTATTTGAAGGGTCAACCCAAGCTGGGGTTATGGTATCCTAAAAATTCTGATTTCTCTTTCAAGGCATTCACAGACAGTGACTATGGTGGTTGTGACATTGATAAGAAATCAACATCAGGTGGATGTCAATTTTTGGGTGAAAGACTTGTCTCTTGGCAATGCAAGAAACAAACTTGTGTTTCCACTTCAACTGCAGAGGCTGAGTATATTGCTGCCTCAAGTTGTTGCAGTCAAGTTCTTTGGATCCAAAATCAAATGCTTGACTATGGGATCAAATTCATGGAAACTCCTATTCTTGCTGACAACAACAGTGCCATCTCCATCGTCAACAATCCAGTAAAGCACTCCAAAACCAAACACATTGACATAAGGTATCATTTTATTAGAGATTGTGCAGAAAAGAATCTGATTAAATTATTCAAAGTTCACACTGATCATCAATTGGCAGATCTGTTTACAAAAGCTTTTGATGAGGCAAGATTTTTCTATCTCATCACAGCCATTGGGATGATGAATTTTGAATAAAAACTTTTCACAATTTTCAAATAAAAGAAAGACATGTGCTTAAAAGCCCGTCTCTTGATACAAAAAGAAAAAGAAAAAGAAAATTTCTTGTGATAATTAGACATCATTTCAGTTCATAGTCAGTAACCTCAGTTACACTATGGAAATTTATCACAAATTTTCAAAAATCATGTGTTTTGGTGTTCAGTTTCAAGTTCCGGTTCAACCTGTGAGAAAAACAATTTTGAAAATCACCGGGTGAACTTCAACCGGAACAATGCTTTGTAACTTATGTGGAAAATGTTTTTGAAAACAATTCTTCCAAGCGGAAAAATCATCCGCTTGAAGTTCAACCGGAAGAAATATGGTTTTTAAAATAAAGGAGAAAATGGGTTCCGCTTGAACTTTCGGGTCAACAAAGTCAAAGTCTCATTTAATTACCCGGAAGGCACAACTTTCTAAGCGGATATACATTTATTTACCCATTAAGTTTTTAACTGTTTAAAATCCGAGGTTTCAGTAAATTTACTTTTGGATAAAGACATGCTTTACCAAGTTGTACCGTATAACCCATAAAGCACCTGTCCCATCAGTTACTGAACCGTCTGTTTAAAACCTCTCTCCTCCACGTCATCACCGAAAAAGGTAAAAAGCCCTAATTTACCGTCACTTTCCCCATTTCTCTCAACCCCACTCAGAAATTACTCCCAAATTTCTCTCAAACCCTCTCCGTTCAACCTCCGATAACCGTCAATCTTTCTCAATTCCTGTATCAACAATGGCTCCAAAAGCGAAGGCAAGTGGCAAGAAGCCCGTCACTGACTCCAAGTTTCCTGTAGAACACAACTTGGTGGCGTACCTAGAACCACCAAGCAAGACAGATATCTACAACGGCATGATAGATTTCCTCAAAAGATCTCATCTTCATCACGCGCTCACTGTTGAGGCGGAAATATTTGAAGAAGTTATGGAAGACTTTTGGTCTCATGCTAGGGTTACTAAAGGCGACAACGGTAGTGACAAGATTGTGTCAAATGTTCAGGGCACAGAAGTGGAAATTGATGAAGCCAAAGTGCGAAAGGTGTTGAAACTAAGGGATGACAGTGGATATGAAGTGGTCGATTCCAAGAAGTATCTTCGACTGTTCAGAGATATTGGATATGGTGGTTCCCTGCAAAGCAAAACTATCAAGAAAGGGCAATTACCATACAAATGGAGGTTCTTGGCTCATACACTGTTGGTATGCCTAACTCCAAAGAAGGGTGGATTTGACGAGCTTGCCAGTGAACAGGCCTCTGCCTTCTATGCTGTGGTAAAGGGTGAAAACTTCAATTTTTCTAACCTAATTTTTCAAGCCCTAAAATCAAACATCCAATCTGAATATGTCTATGTGTACCCTAGGTTTTTGACATATATTCTCAAAGAAGAATACCCCCAAATTGTTTGGGTTGGTACAATTTTGCAACCTAAACTTCTAAATGAGAAAACTTTTTCAAACTTAGCTTTAAATAAGACTGCATTTCTTGGAAGGGACACTGACTATCCCTTACCAATTCCAAGGCAGTTTCCTGATGAACCTGCTCCTGCTGAGGTTCAAACGGAAACTGTAGCAGCAACTGAGCCTCATGCTCAAGATGACAGAACCACAAACCCAATGGTCTCTGATCCCACATCTGTCCCAGCTTCCTCTACTCTAAAAACTTTTCAATCCAAAAAGAGGAAAGCTTCCACAAAAACTACCACTGCCACTTCCTCAACCGAATCACTTCCTGTCACTTTTAAAAGACAGAGAACTGTGGTCACTAGGTCTCCTCCACCTAGTACCACCAGCCAACCTGAAGCTTCTAACCCCGTTCAAGGCAAAAAGCCTAAACGGAAACTGGTAAAAGTGGGATTTTCTCTTAGGGATGAACCTTCATTTGAGGGGGAGTCATTAGAAGCAGATGTACCTTCCCCATCTGAACAATTTTCACCCCTACAACCCCTATCACCTAGGAGTGACAGTGCTCTCAATCTTGGCCTAAATGAAGGTGTTATTAACTCACCTACCTCATTACATGAGAACATACTGATAGGCCAAGACACTGTAGCATTGAGCCCCCACTCCTCACCGGAGGTGAATCTCAGGAGTTTGGAAGAGATTCATGCAGAAAGGGCTGCTGCTGCCCAAGGATCCCCACTGGATCTTGGTGCCAGCAGTAACATCAATAAGACCTAATCTGCGGCAATCTTCTCTGAATCAGCACCTAGAAGTCCTTCATTGGAACCAAGGGTTGCTGAAACAGATGAAGAGAATCCCAGGTGCCAAGAAGCCGTGGGTACCACTGCTGAATCAATCTCGGATTGATAGCTTGGTTTTGTCCAGGGATACTGGTAAAAAGCCAGTTGAGGACAACTTTACACTACCTGAATTGACGAAATTGTACCTCAATCTTCAAGCACAGGTTGATCACTTAAACTCAATTGTTGCTACCTTGGTCAAGGCTACTCCAACTGAAGCCGAGGCAGGTCCTTCAAACCCTAACATAGAAGCTGTTGAAGCTGATACTGTCAAATATGGGGGAGAAGTTGACTTCTACACCTGCTATCATTGAAATAGAAGAAACTGAAAGAATTCCGGCTGAAGTTAGAGCCACAGCCTGCAAGAGAGTTGGTGTTAAACCCTTCACAGTTGAAGAGAGTTGGGTCAATATGAAGAGCAGTCAATTAATTGCCATATCTCCATTTGAAGATCCCAACCTCACTGAACTGGTGCAATCTTCAATGCTAATTGCTGGTGCTCTCCCTGAGCACATCAACATGATCACAAGTCTGTTGACAAATGTCATATTTCCGGCTGAAAGAGCCAGTGATCATATGGAGAGGAAAACTGCCTCCACTAGCAATGTAGCTGAAGAAGTTGAAGGAAGCACTGCAACTGTTGCAGTGACCACTACATCTGAAGGAGGTGATGAGAATTTAATTGGTGAAGATAAAGGTACGGAGGTGTTGGAAATTGTTGATAAAGAACCTGAAGTCACCAAACCTCAAGTGGTGACTGAAGGCTCCAACATTGTCCAAGCGGAAGTTCGAGCGGAAGTTCGAGCGGAAGTTCAAGCGGAAGCCCAACTGGTCGTTCAACCGGAAACCCAAACTGCAACCCAGATGGAAGTTTATGGCCCTGGCAATTCAATTTTTGGTATTGATGGGTCTAATCAGTTATCTGTGGATCAACCGGAAGAACTGGGAAGCAATGAAGCTGAAGACATAGCTGCAACATTGATAGCTTTGAGGAGTACCGAACCTGTTCAAACTGAAACTCCTAGAACTATTCAACAGGTGGTTCAAACTCCTGAAGCTGAAGCTATGCTGAAGATGGTGGAAGATGCAAAAAGGGTAGCAGAGGATGAGAGGCTAGCCCAAGAACTTCAAGAGGAATTGGATCTGTATTCTCAGGTTGAAGTTGTTGAAAGGTTGTTGGAAGAAGCAAAGACTAGTTCCTTCAATTGGAGATTGAAGGACTACAATTTGGAAGAAATGACTGAGGTTGATAGGCAAAGACTAATCTCCATTGCCTCTCAGATGCCTACCAAGCTAGTAAGGACTGATGAAAACTACTTGTTGTTGAAAAAGATAAAAAGGGCCCTTGTGGTTAAGAAACTAAAAACAGAAGAAGAGATAGCTCAGTTGAAAGTCAGAGAACTTTGCAACTTAATTGATACAATCTTTTATGAGCTCAAAGGAGACATAGCTGCAGTCAATCCAAAGCTTGTGATGCCTGCACCTTCATAATTCACTTCAGGTACATCATCAAACTTAAATGTTAAACCTGAATTTACTGATGATGCAGATATGCCACCTCCACCTTCTTTTACATATGACCCAAGCCCCATATCTACAACAGCTTCATCACTTCCACAGTCATTTGCCCTCATTCCATACAAACCACCTTCAATTTCCAAGAAGGTAGCAACCAAACTTGCCAACCCAAGATACAGGACTGACAATTTTACACCAATTGTCCCTCTTATGAAGAAGCCTCCTCCTACCATGGATTTCTCTGATATTTTCCCACCTTCTCCACCCTCAAGCCCTACACCAGAAGCCATTAAACCACCAACACAAACTTCCCTACCTCCACTCACCATCAAAGAACCTTCCACCACCATCACCAAACCTACTGAAGTTCAATCTGGCCCTTCTTCATCATCTGCCAAAGGCAAAAGACCTATTGTACAAGAATCAGCAAATGATTCTGATGAAGAAAGGATGATGAGAAAAAGGAAGATGATGCATGCCAAGAGCAAAAGAGATCAAAAGCAAAGAAGAAAAGCTCCACCCAGAAAGAACAAGTTTGTGGGCTAGACAGTAGATGAAGCAACTTTTGATTTCACTTTCAATTTGGCAAATGGCGCAACTCAGGTGGTAAATGCTCACAAGGCCACTACATTTCTTTCGTTGCTACAAATGACTGACATCATTCTAAAGCTTAGAGAAATTCTAAGTCCTTCAAGAGCTGAGCATATGTTAAGGCTTCTCATTGAGCCAACTGTGTTGAACTGTGGAATGCTCTACATGAGTAGTTTAAATGATGATTCAGCAGAAGAAGAAGAGCTGTCAGTGAGATAAGATTTGTCATTTGGGAAGAAGAGGAGAAGCTGTTCTATGTTTACAGAGTTGATGTCACCTTTACAGTTCATGAGTCCATTACTGTTCAAGAAGAATGGAGCGAAATGGACTGGAAATCTTTCAAGTATGTGAAGGTGACCAAAACAAATTCTAAAGAGCTTTCTCAAAACCTGGATGCCAACATCAAAACCACTAGACAAGTAGGTTAAGAAGAATTTTTTTTTTGGGTACACGTCAATTTTTGAAGATAAACATTGGAATCTGACAGCATCAGCTTAGGGGGAGATGGTAAGGAATATTGCGCTTGGAAGATTTTCGGCTGAATGCCAATTTTGTTATGTTCCGGTTGAAGTTGAAGTTGAAGTTGAAGTTGAAGCGGAATTCTCACTTCAAGCGGAACTGGCAGTTCAAGAGGAAAGAAGCAGTTTTGTCCTTTAGCGAATATTCCGGGTGAACTCGATTATCCACCAGATAATGAGTTCAACCGGACTTTTCCTGAGATGTCTTTTCAGCAAGTCCAATCCTGCAAAAGCTTCTCGTATGCTTCTATATCTGATTCAAGCCGCTGTCCTAAAGTAGTATGTTGCTGCCAACACACAAGATATTCCAATTGTCGATGTTTATTCTTTTGGTAGTTTGTATTTGACTTTATTGTTTACGGTCTAGATTAGATCGCATGAGATCAATGGCTGTCATTGATCTCATCAGCACTATATATAGCCTAGTTAGCTCATAGTACACATCACGAACATCATCTATTCTTGAACAACTTGTAATAGTGTAGCTTTGAGTTAATGCAAATAGTGCCGAGTATTTGTTACTTCGTTGTTACTATCTTATGCAAATCAAACTTTTACATTATACAAAAGAACTAAATATCACTTAAGTAAAGTGAAATATAACTTTAATTATGCAGGGTTATATTTGCAAGTAAAGGGCTTTTGTTTTAGTTTAACTCTAACTAATAACGATCCTACAAGTGGTATCAGAGCTTTGGCTCTCACTTTGAAGACCTTCAGTGCTTCAAAGTCGATACTTTACTTGCCTACTTTACAAGCTTTGCTGTTTCGTCTTTCAAAAGGTTTTTACAATGAGTGATTTTAGTCTAAGTTGTCCAAATGGTTCTTCCATCAAACCGCCAATGTTCACTCCAGATGACTTTGGTACCTAAATATCACTTAAGTAAAGTGAAATATAACTTTAATTCCACAGGGTTATATTTGCAAGTAAAAGGCTTTTGTTTTAGTTTAACTCTAACTAATAACGATCCTACAAGAGCCTTTTATGGTTCTGTTGGACATTAATAAATGTGAAGTATCAAGAGCCTCATTTCCCTGTGTCCTTTGACGACCTCGGTTTCTTACCTTCGCTATACTGCACCACGATGGGTGCACTTGTCCATGTTGTATGGTGATTGTGATTGTTAGTTATTGAATTTTATAAATATAAAAGCTTGAGAAATAGTGTGTCGAACTTGACTCATAATTGTCATATTTTTATATACACCATACCACACACCAACCAGAATACCTGACATGTAGCCCTACACTCTAATCGTGAAGTCATGATTGGAGCAATAATTCAGGGCTGGTCATTAACCCAAATATATCTATTCACTAGCTATCGTTTCATACTGAACTAACCGAATTCAACTAATAGTGGTGTTTTGCATATAAACACGAATCAACATGAAATATATGAGTCTGGGGATATGAAAAGAACATGCAATCAGTACGTGTTACAAGGTGAATGACAGACTTCGAGCAGGATATTAAAGCAGGCTGACCTAGTAGTGTCTACAATATAATATTAAGACATTCAGGGTCGGTTACATTGGATAAATGGTCATGTCACTCAATGTACTTGGTCAAGTATTGACTTAGGTTACCCGATAGTATCGTTGGAAATCATTGGTGACATATTTGTTGTGCACACAAATTAGTTAGGCTTGAATTTATATATATCTTGTAAATATAAATAATTTAGGGTTTCGCGTCAGGAAAATAATAAAGATTGTATATTGGCAAATATATATTTATTTTCACGCAAGATAACATCAATAATACAAATATTTAATGTCACTAAATAGTTATAAGGTTTTGAACCTCCAAAAATTATAAATAATATATTAAAATATCAGTGTCCAAAATATGCGCTTTCTACCGCCTGTCAATACACAGTATTAATTGCTTTTTCGCTAAATATTTAGACACATAAAAATATTCTATTTTATTGAAACAATGTTTCCAAAATATAAGGTTCACTTTAGTTATAAAAATAAGCATATTTTATGTTCTGGATCAGAATGTTAAGTACCATAATTTTTGAATAAATCAATTAGAAATTAGGGTTTACGGGTCCCGAAAACTCCATTTTAAAGCTTGGGAAACTTGTTGCTAATTTATAAACATAAGTTCTTAAACTCTCAAACACATCATAACCCTAGTTATAGATATTTTCATCGTAAACTCAACTAAATTAGATGTATGACATAAAATCACCATTTTTTACACTTCTTTATGTTTAGCATCTCTACTTTTAACAAAATGATATTTTGTTAACATAACATGACCAAAATATTTAATAACATAGAATACTACACATAAATCATGGCTTGTGTTCATCAATGTAGACTTTTTATACCAAAGTTTTAGGGCTTATACTATATTTCAAGATCTACACATTATTCCAACATAATAACACATTTGGAACAACATATTGCCATGTGACATCATAGAACCGAAAATACATAAATTATACCAAAAAATCATCCATAAAAGTAAGTGTTTTTAGCAAAAACATATTTTCTCAGTTAATCATCAAGGAAAACCATCAAGACTTGCAAGTTATGGGTTGTGAACATGATCTGATTTAAGATTCATGAAAGAAACGCGGAAAGAATATGTTCTCACTAAAAGCTTCCAAGGAATGGTTATGTCTTTGATGGGTTGTTGACTTTAGGTTTCAAGGTTAAGCTACAAACCCACCCTTGATCTTGTTCTTGAAAGCACATGAACAGATTGGTCCACTAGATGCAAAGTCAAACGAGTAATCCGAATCAACACACAAGGTAAATAACACTTCTTGTATTAGAAACAATCAGTGTACAATAAGGATTCAGAATGCTCTCGCCAGAAACACATAGTTAATCTCTCAGTTCTCACAGTTCTGAACTCAACAAAGAGACTCGACCTATTTATACTAAATCTGGTTAGCGTACCAATTAACTCAGTGTACCATTGGTATGCGGGGGCGTACCAACTGGTGCGCCTCATGGTGCGCTAGAGCATTCATTTATAAAATCAACAATATGAAAAATAAACACCTAGACCTAGCATTAGACATCAAAACTTGTCCTAACAAACTCCCCCTTGTCTCATGCTAGTCTTCAGATGCTTTTGTCTCGGTCTTCTTCCAAAATCTTCGTTTGTTGTTTCCAAAATGAATCCCAAAAGTATAACAAACTCGTATCACTTTCTGAAATTGCAACGCTTATTCTGAATCATCATATGATATAAAATGTTGTTGTGATAGAGCTTATCGATATCAGCTTCAGACATATTCATTAAGCATATCAGATCAAGTATCTGAACCACCTTATTGTTTTCTTTGATCACTATCACTGCTTCTCTTGTTTTGTTGTCATAATACCACCATTTCAATGTCTAAATAAAATTCTACTCTAATTTCTTCAATGGAATTTTCTTAAGCTGAACTGGCTTTCCAGTTCTTGAATAGACTCTAGTTGAATGCTTTTCATAATTCGGTCTTTGAGGCTTCAAGTATCTGAAACTTCCCTGACACTCTTCATGAAGTCTTTTCTTGAAAAATTCAGCAAGACTATGTTGACCATGATTCATAAATGGTTTTCTGGTTAGTTCCCTCACATCACAGACCGGTAACGTATCAATTCTTCTCACATTCTTCAAGTAAATGATTCCAAACTCTTTCTTGATTGCATAACACTTTAGTTGAGAATCATACATCCAACTTATGATTTTACCAACAGCTTCACCTATGTTTTCGACATATCATCTTTGCTTAACAGGCTTCACTTGAGGCACATAATTCGCTTTGTACTCCTTCATCCATTCATCAAATAACTTCCTACGTTCCTGTTCTTCCGTGAAACTATCAGACTCATTTGTCTCAGATTGTGTCTCATCTTCTTTCTTTTTCATCTCTTGTTCTACTTATTCTTCATCATCTTTGCTAAAGAAATTGAAACCTGTAGAAGTATCACCATCTTTGAAATTTCCATACACTTTCGATCATCAGGATATTCTTCAGCAGTTATATCCTCAACTTCTACTTGTTCATCCTCAACCTCAATGTCATCATTCGAATCACTTTCCTTATAAGGTTCAGCAACATGAACATTATCTACTTCTTCAACATTCAAAGCTTATATTGTTGCATGCTATTCTTTTGTAAAAGCATGAATAAACTCTTCTTCTTCAATTACACTTCGAAAGATTGGAATAATATCATATTCATCGTCTCCAACAACTTTCTCCCCCTGAGATGTACCAGCAGCAGAAATAGAAGTACTCGTTCTACCATCACCATCACCACCTACACCTCCTTCTGGGTCTTCCTCCTCATCATTAAAAAATTCCAAACCATCTCCTTTACAAGTTTCCTCAGGATTAATCTCCCCCCTGAGCAGGTAATGATTTTAGCAGAAAGCTTAGCTACTCACCCAGAGAAACAGTAATTTGCATTAAACATCTAGTTTCCCGATCTTTGACTTGATCCCTTTCCTTCAACACATTAACAGTATCCCGTAACTCTTGAATTTCCAAAGATTGTTGACGATCTGTCTCTTGTAATGTAGTAACTTGAGATGTAAGCAACGCAGGTTGACGATCAACCAGAATTACATTTGATGAAGTAGGCTGAGAAGTAGTTGTTGTAGTAGTAGAAGTAACAACCACAGGAGCTTTAAATGTAATCTTTCGAATTTAAACAGGTGGATTCACAAAACTTGGAGTATCAATAGTAGTGGTTGTGGTTGTAACCGGAACAGAAACCTTTGTACTCGAGACCTTTTGCTTCTTGCTAGGTGACTTACCTAGCAAAGCTCTTCTTGAATCAACAAGAAATGTACCACTTTTCACCAACATCTTTGGTCTTGACATAGTCCTTAGACACTTTCTAGTTGCTTTCATAGGAGCTTTACCCTTTCCGCTAACATCAGCTCTGGAACCCGATTCTTCCATTTCAAGAGCATAAGATGGATCAGTATCGATTTCAGAATCGTCAGCTGATTTCTACGTTGTTCATACATTGAAGTATCTTGATTTTTAAGACTTTAAATAAGCTATGTGAGCTTTCGAACCTTTTCTCACGGGAATACCTCTGGCATTATGCAAAATTGTGACATAATCACCAGAATCTGAATTAGTGTAAGATGAACTCAAGTCATCATCATCTTTATCAGCATTAGATACATCAGCATCAACATCAGCCATCAACTCATCATCTTGAACATTAACAGCTACATGCTCACCTCCCTCAACATTAATAACTGGATCTTGAATCACTTGATCTTGATTAATTTATTGTTGCTATACAGGTTCTTGAACGACAGGTTCTTGATTTCCAATTTTTGGTTCGGGGTTTGCAGCTTGATTTTGAACAACACCAGCAGGCTCACATCATCATACTCTAACTCATCATCTAAATTATCATCAAGTTATGGAGCACCATTTGCAGGAGCCACATAATCTGCTTTGGCAAGATGTCCAATCAGTTTCTTAACAGGTGGAGGTATATTTGCTGACTTTCGCTTTTGATAAACTGGCGATTTACTAACAGCCAAATCATTCATATGCTTCAGCTTCATAGAAAATGCTAGATTCTTCGGAAGTGCAGGATATGATGCATCAAGTATCATTTAAATAAACCTTGGAGACATCATACTTTTCTTTTGCTTCACCAATATGTTCTCCTTCATGTAAGCAAATATCCAGCCAGAAAAGTTAAATGTTCTATTCATCACCAGGGCAGTGAAAAAGGATGGAATCTTCATATCAAATTCCTCATGACCTCTCAATCTGTTCCCGAAACATCTGATTATAACATGAAGTAATTACTTTTATGGTGGGCACACATTTGACTTGATAAACCACTTGGCAGTCAAATTCCCATCATATTTGATTCTTCTAAATAACTGATAAGATCTGGTTCACCAGATTCCATTGGATATGCTGCTTGATAATTGAATTGAAGAACTCGAAGAACATCAGCCTCAGAAATAACAATATCAGTCTCGTTTATCCTTGACCTATTGATCGGTGGAACAACCATGCAATCTACTTTAGCTGCATTCCAGAATGTATTGATTATATCTTTGTAAGGAACACAATCATGTGTTGTTGCATAAAAGATACGGGATCTTTGCATAAATTCAAAGATGTTCCCAAACTGAGATCTCCACTTAGCAAACGCTCCAAGATACACACAAATATTATGATCCAAGTTTGATGGTAACATAGCCATATCTGAAAATTCACAACAACAACTATCGTCAAATTTATGTTGAATAATAAAAAATGCTAACGATTGACTTATTCTAGACTCAAAACGCTTGAACTTTGAACTTTGTGTAAAATTAAAGTCAACGTACCAAACAAACCAGCATACCATTGACCGGACCAAGTTGGTCAAACATACCAATTGGTACGAGCATACCAGTGACCGGACCACTTTGATCATATGTACCAAGTTGGTACGGGCGTAACAATGAATCAAACATACCATTGACCGGACCACTTTGGTCAAACATACCAGTATGGTACGGGCGTACCAATTGGTACGGCGATAGAACAGCTGTCGAAAAGTCTTGTCGATTTTTCGCAGAAACAAGACATGGTATGTAAGATCGATCACTAATGATTGATTGTACATCAAAAACCGACTCTATAGATACAAACAAATAAAGTTTTAATGTCCTAAAACTCGTTTAACCAAAGTTGGTCAAATTTTTGAAAAACCGAGCCTAAAATCTTTAATAATCAAGCAATTTATAGAACCAAATACAGAATCAAGACCATGAGTATGTGCGAATTTTGATTTCAAACCTATTGCAACAAGAATCACGAACAGATGCTAAGAAACAAGTGAGGAATCGTCGAAAAACAGTAATTGGAGGTTAGGGTTCTTTTCCGAGAGTATTTGACGTGGTACGGTAATAATGCTCAACCGTACCAACTCGATCCTTTTATATGTTCAATGGTGCGGCCCACCGTACCAATTGGTACGGGCGTACCTTTGAAATTTTCACTTTAACCCCAAAATTTTTATTTTGACAATTTTCACACAAAACACATATTTTTCAATTTCGCTCAAATTTGATGTTGATAACTGATTCAAGCTTCGATTATGGTTCAGAACACATGAACTTGCCATTTTCCGTATTCAGTTGATCTAAAATAGTACAGAAACAATATTTTTTTGTATTTTGTCAAATATATCAAAACACACCAAAATCTCTTTGATTTTTCAAATTTATGCTAAAACATACCAAAAATCTTTTTGAGACTTCCTAAAATGAATTAAACCAAAAGACCAACATTTGAATGCGATAAATTATATTTTTGTAAGAAAGATCGCAACATGAGATCATATCAGTAATATGTACTAAACACACTTCAATTTCACTGTAAACAACATGCAAGCCAAGTTGTTCACGATACAAAATTTTCATGTTTTTTTTCAGCCAAATCAAATCAATTTCTATATATTTCTGAAATGCATTAGGTATTCATTTATCAAGCACAAAAATCATGACACCCACACATTCAAGTATTTAATAATCTGACTTATTATATTTTTTATTTTTCTCTTATTCATCACATAATTTATATACAGAGACAAGCTATTCATAGTGTTTCATGCAAAAAGAAAGTAGAATGTTAAATCGTCTATCTTAAGGTCGATCTTTCGATACGCAGTTAAGGCCTCGGAAAAAACAAAATAAGAAAGAGAAAACAAGTTAAAGTTGGATAATTCAACAGCAATCAGGTTGATACTGCCGTATACGCAGAGAAAGCCGATGAATTATACGAAACACAAAGAAAAATAAAGCAGTTGCTCAAACGAACAACAACCAGGTTGGTCTTGTGGAGACGCAGAGAAAGTCCGATCATTTGAGAAAATAAAGAAAATCAAACAAGTTTAAATCTTTCAAAAGAACGCATGCATACACTTGAACATTCTCTTATTCTATTTTTGTATTGTCCAGATAAGATCAGCATTACACAAAAACTAGAATAGTGTTTCACCACAGATTTCAAGCTAGCTTTATATTTATATCATACATGCATATATCAGATTTGATTAGCACATTCAATGACATAAACAAGTACCTACAGCCTTTCATCCTACTTTATCCATGGTCTGTATCATATACTGATGTACTATCATTTCTCACAAGGGTTGGATCACATTTCTCAATTTTTGAATTTTTCAATTTTGTATGCTTTTTCAATTTTTTTAACAACAAGAAACAACATTCTTTTTGTATTTTCCAAATATTCTCCCCTATAAAGAAGAAAAACAAAGAAAAATAAAAGAAAAATTGATCAACTAAATCAGATTACTTGGCAGGCAAGCAAGTAATGCCATTGATTTGTAAAAGGAATTTAAAGCAAGTTTTATCAAAAGCTTTGGTAAACAGATCTGCTTTTTGAAAATAAGTATGAATCTTCTACAAATAAATTAACTTCTTCTCATAGCAGTCACGAATAAAATGGTATCGAATGTCAATGTGCTTGGTCTTTGAATGTTGCATGGGGTTTCATGATGCATATAGCAGCTGAGTTATCAATAAAAATAGGAGTGGTCAAAAAGTTCCAACCATAATCGCGCAACTGCTATTGTATCCACAAAACCTGTGAACAGCAACTGGAAGCAGCAACATATTCCGCCTACACAGTAGATGTCGCGACTGAGGTCTGTTTCTTGCACTCCTATGTTACAATCCTCTCCCCCAGAAATTGACAACCGACAGTAGTGGATTAGAAATTAATTTTGCACATAATAACTCAAACTTATTATCATTAGGATACCAGATGCCAAGATCCGGACAACCCTTTAAATAAGCAAAAATCCTTTTCACTGCTAGCAAATGAGAAGCCTTGGGGTCTGCTTGATACCTAGCACACATACAAACGACAAACATTATATCAGGTATAGAAGTAGTAAGATACATTAACCACCCAACCATGGCTCGATACAATGTTGAGTCAACACTGTCACCAGACTCGTATGGCACAAGACCATGATTAACCTGTATGGGAGTATTTGAAATGCGGACATCTCAAATCTTGAATTTGGCTAGGACATCATGAACATATTTTGTCCGATGCAAAAAAGATGCCATTTGCTGACTGATACACTTAAAGACCCAAAAAGTAATTCATCTCTCCCATGGAACTCATTTCAAACTTTGTTTGCAGCACAAGCTCAAATTCCTTGCAGAGATTATTGTTTGTACTGCCGAAAGTAATGTCATCGACATAAACTTGTACTAAAAGCTGAAAAGACACGAGTGATCTTACTAAAGCATGATTTAGTCGATACGATGAACAACGAGGTAAATAACGGTTTCTATGATTGATTCAATACGCAAGATTACAGAGAGAAAACCAGAGAGAAACACTACAGATTTCACACACATAAACTCACAGTGCTCACTTTTCTACTCTGTTCTAAACACTTGAACCTATTTATAGTTCACTGGCCAGCATACCAACTGGTCCGCCCCATGGTACGCTGAGACCAGCTTACATACAATTTACAAAACGACACACACAAAAAATTGCTCTAACAAACTCCACCTTGTCTTATGCTAGTCTTCGGAAGCTTTTTCTTCAGTATTCTTCCAAAATCTGTGACGATTGTTTCCTGAATGAATCCCAAATGCATAACATACTCTTATCACCTTTTGGAATTGTAGGCTTGATCTACATCTTCAACTTGATACAAGATGTTGTTGTGATAAAGCTTGTGTTGGTCCAGAAATAACACCAAAACACGATATTGTGATCTCTAACAAGTGCGGAAACCTTGTAGAGATTGATTCAAGAGAAAGATGATGTAAGAGAATTGATAGCAAAGATGAAACAATGCAAAAGATCAAATCTAGAGTGAAAACCGATCAAACTTTCATAACACCTGAAGAACTCGTAAACACAAATATGAGAAAAATCGTAATCAAAAACCTCAAATATCATAAACACTATGGGTTTATATACTACCCATTACAAACCCTAGTCTTAGTCATAAACACAACAAAATCGGCCCACATAAGCCCAATCGGAAATACAAAGCCCAAACCGGTCTAAAACTAAAGCCCAAAGATCCAATGTTCATGCCTCTAAAGTACAGCCCAACAATCTTCCCCTAGGCATGAACCATTAGACTGTCTAAGGAAGACATAAATCAAATTTGAATGTATGAGCTTCTTTCCTTGACCACCAACCTTTCTCCACAATTGGATTTGCCGTGCCATGAAACATACCCACACGTATAGCATTCTCCATGTCATGTTCATCACCAAGTATTGGACGGGATGACAGAAGCTTGATATCATTCTCTCCGAATCTCAGCAAATCAACGGGATCAAACATGCGGAACTCTCTCAGTTTCTTGCAAACAACCACCACTTCATGCGTTGTAGGATCATAAAACCAGCTATCAAAATTCTTTACAAGCATATGGTCTTCTATTTCATCGAGCATGTTGATAACTAGAGTTCGTTTGGTGGGAGGACACCTCATTTCACCAATTGGTTCATCAGTGACAGGATTTGTTCCGGTTTCAACCCACTTTGCAGCCTTCAGATCAAAGTTTGCAAAGTTTTCCTCCATTTGGGCTATCAAATTGTTGCGAACCAGATTACCATGATTGTTATTCCACCTGTTAATGAACGGTGCCCTCAGCAAGTTCCTCAACTCTGTTTCAGTCCATGAGTGGAATTGACCTCTTGATCGGTAGTACTCGACTGGACTATATCCACCTCTCACCACAGCAAACACTTCCTTTTCAGCATCATAGTGCCAACACAGAATTGGTTCCCGACTCCCCTTCTTATCTAAATCACTCTCTCCCACATCTATGGAGTACAGCCTAGGGGTAGGACCTTTGAAGAACTCTTTGAACCAATTAACTTGACCTTCAGGAGCCTTTGAAATAAATCTTCCACCACGAACATACTCAGACATCTCAAATGTGTCATCTCCTTCATCTTCATGTATTGCACTTATATCTTGAATTCCTTGAGATGAGCTTTGGCCATGGTCACCAGATGATTTTGACTCAACAGCTACTTTCAACTCTGAATGCTTCTTCTTCAGATCCATCAGGGTTTCATACAAGAACTTAAGCCTTAGCTTGTTAGTTGCCTCGTTCTCTTTCAAAGTCTTGTTTTCATCTTTAAGTGCTTTTATCTCATTTTGACGAATTCTGTTTTGAGACATAAGATAATTAATTTGAGGATCAGCACTTAACCTCATCTCAATTGGGATATCAGATGCTCCCATAGCAGCCTGAAAAGGTCGGAAGCTTGGAATAGTTGGTGGCAGACTTGACTCAGTAGAGAAGTTTAATCTTACTGGACTGGGTTCCACAAAAGTGTCGTCAACCTCCAGAAATTGCCCTTCTTCATGAACTGGGCTACGTTCATTTAGAAGAGGATTTTCAGTCTGTACTAGGGCAGGTTGATCTACATCATTCTGATCTGAGGCTTCTTTTTGAATGATCGGAATCTGTGAACTTGGACCTGCTGGATGGAACATTATCAGACCTGAGCTTGTCTTTTGCATCTTGAATCTTGTAATTCTTGGGTCATTTCTTTTCCTTGGGGTTGTGTCAGAAGGTTCACTAGATTTTGTAGACATGACATTATTAACAACAATATCATTTAGGTCTTGAGGGAGTGAGTCATCACTTGATGCATGGCTCACATCATCCCTGTTTCTTTTGTTTCTTATAGGCTCCAGATCTCTATAAATATCATCTTCATCTTCATCTACAGGCAATATATCATCCAATACATTTTCTTCACCATCTTCTGAAGAAACATGTGATGCCTGCATATCTATTGGAGCATCTTGATCTTCAGCAAGTGACACATTCATAGCAGGTACATCTGGTTCAGGATCAGCTTCTTGATCAGACTCTACTATTTGTTCTCTGGCACACTCAGGAAATGCTCCTCTCTTCATCCATTCAAGTCGACCTTGGAACATATTCTTTCCCTTTTTCTCTTGAGTCTGCAGCCCAAAAACACTGTCATTCATGAACTTCAAGTCCAGTTTCTCAACCCTTTCTTCAATCATTGGATACTTTTTCATCACTACCATCTGTACAAATATGGGAGTCATCAGAAATTGATCTCTTGCACTTGACATTGCATTGCTCGTCCAATCTGACATCATCATCTTAGAAAAATTAAACTCCCAATTTAATGCAAGAGCAACGAATGCAGTAGCATGCATTTTGTTTAGCTAATCAAAGCTAGTCCTTTTTCCAAGATATGATTTTTGCAAGTAATGCGCCAGACACCTCCAGTAATGAGGTAAGAGCCTTTTGTAGATAGGCGGGTAGTTTCCTTCATAACCCAAAAGTCGAGTGCCTTCTGTCACTTGATCCTTAGTGTACTCCATCTTGTCTGTAGCTTTATCATTAATGATCAACCCTTTACGTATGTCTTCTTCCACAATCTTAATCGGGCGGTTTTGAATTTTTGCAGTGATCTTTGTCTTGTTGGAGTTCACCCTTGCAGTGCCCCAGAATTCTCTGACTAGGCATTCATCAATCTGCATATGAGTCCTCAGGGCATGGTTAATTTTGCAGACGTTCATTCCTCCATTCAGTGAATAGAATAAATCCATGTGCTTCTCTGGAGGGTTGTCAAGGTATGCGGGAATGCAATGATCCCTATTGAAGAGCATTTCATCATTTATCATAGCATCTGCCATCTGACAAAACGAGATAAGTGGATCAGTCTTAGAGTAATCATTGAACAAAAAGAGATCTAAAAACCAGCACAAGTTTCAATGTTTCTTTTTTTTTAAAGAAAACAACAACTTCTTAAATTAAAAAAAAAATAGAATTGAAGAATGGGTTTACGACACTTAAAATTTGGGTTTACGACAAGAAAAATGGGTTTACGATAAATAAAATCGGGTTTACGACAATTGTAGTGGGTTTACGACAAGGCATTGATGACTGGGCCACGGTCCAGTTGTAAACTCCGTAGTCCAGTCGTAAACACCGAAGCCCAGCCGTAAACTCTATCATAATCTCCCGGTCGTAAACGCAAGTCGTAAACTCGGATCATGAACGCCAACGGTTGTCTTCTTCATAGCGACGATCGTAAACTCATAAACCACCATTATCAGACCTGCAACAAACTCGTAAACTCGTTAAAACACCTCAAATATGTAAACAGAACACCTAGCACTACCTTTTGTGAGTTGTAAACACAAAAACCGACTTCTATCCACGCAAAAACGACTCAAAATCTCAGAAAACGAGGATGATCACGAGTTAGGGCTCAAATCGTAAAACCCGCGAATAAATCGACGAAACCTCGTTAAAACAGTTGATTGACGAGGGTTTCTTGGTCGGAAAAGGATTGCGAGTATGGTGGTGAGCTCGGTTTTCACA
>JBCNJP010000010.1:57876954-57898688 GCA_039602395.1 Deinandra increscens subsp. villosa
AAGGGAATAATTTGTGGCTTGTGTATTAAATTATCTATTGGCAAACTATTTTGAAGTCCTGTGCATTATAGATGGGTTATTATTATATTGGGTCATTGGGCCATTTTAGATGTGTTTGGGCTCAATTAGAAAGTGTTTAAGGGGTGTTTAGTGGGCCTATAGAGTCAACTACGGGATTTGAGTTGCCGAAAATAGGCTAGCTTGTTTTCCAAGCTAGAAAACTCCTATATAAGCAAAACTCATCTTCATATTTAAGGTTGTTGATTCTTGTGGGTTAGGAGGTTTACTATATCCGAAACCTTAAGAGTTTCGGATTCTTTGCAACCGGTTCAAGGTTAATCTGAAGTCTTTTCTTTCAATCGGTTTGTGTTCTTATTTAGATACTTTCAGTCGTTATATCTTTCTTCTTGAATCACCATTAACATTGGATTCCGCACGGTATTATTAGGTTTTGATATCGCGTGAGGGTTAGATTCGATCCTTACACATAGACATAAAACTCACGAACGTATTACGTTGCATAGGGTGCGAGTTACCATTAGGATCATGCTTCGTTCCACAGTCGGGTGTCATAGTTCCGACTAATGAGTTTTCGACTCCTCAAATGGTCTATAATACGCAAAGCATGTTTGTTCAAAAAGGTTAATAATAAACTTTCAATTTGAATGACTTTTCAAAAAGTCATTCGTACTCACCTTAAGGTGATTATGTAAATACTAACCAACCACAGATTCGTTTAACCCCAAGTGACTATAAGATATTTGCCAAGCATAAGCATAGTTTTAATGATTTCCTTGATAGAAAGTGAGTAGTTCATAGACAAACTTTTAACAAAATTTTATTAAGTTGATGTTCTTACAAACTTGAAAGATTAATAACTAGAAAACACCAAGTGGCTCACAAGTGAAAACTATTCTAAAGAGTGATGGGAGAAGAGAAGAATTGAGCGAGTGAAATCGGAGAAGGAAGGCTGGCTTTCATAGTAAAAAAACGGAATCTAGCATGGGCCGTGCGTGGCAGGCGATCAGTAGAATTTTCGTCGTCAGGGGGCACGGGTTGTGCTGGATCAGGGGAACATGCCGTGCTTGTCAGGGGGGCATCTGGCATGCAAAAGTCAACTTCTAGAAGATTTAGTTTGACACGGCCCGTGTCAAAAATTAGGCACGGGCTGTGTGAAGAGTGGTGTTTAGACACCCACTATTTCATACTAATTATGTACTAAATGCACCGCTAAGAGTATAAAATATATTCTTCTACTTAGTTTTTTGTAATTAGTATGTTATGGTGTAAAAGGGTTTAATTTGTTACTATTACGTTGAACTCGAATCGTAACATGTTCAGGAGACGAACTCCATAAATATCTTTATGAATAAAGATTAATCGTTCCATTTATTTTGAATTAGATGGGGAAGTTTTGAATAAGATTGTTTTACATAAGATTGATTAAATAAATATAATGAGTTTGAATTGTGATCATCGCAGGTAATTAAATTTCTTCATAAAGCAGATAACGATTTTAGTTTAGTATGAATATGTTAGGCTAAACTGTTCTGTGATTACTTTTGGTGAAGGTTTTGATTACCTATCTTATTCGATTCTTCTTAACTTGATGTTGAATCGACTCTTGTAATCATCTTATGGTGTTAGGATTTGTTTGTAGTTTGATGCACTTAATTAACTGGTTTGTTTTGTGAGAACACAATCACCGTCATATCTTGGATTCCTTTCTCTAGGTTTTATCGGACAGTGCAATTGCTTGATACACTAGGTTGGTCGAACATTTTGAACAACATTATGTCTATGTAACATCTGAACTAAGTTGACTCTATTTGGATTGGTAACTATTAAAAGTGGATCTTAAAGTAATAAATATTTTCTCATTACTATTTAAGAACTCAATTAGTTTGTTAATTACAATTTCAAATTCAATTCAAATTCAATTCAAATTAAATTTAAGTTTAGTCAATTAAGTACTATTTTCTAGTAAACTTTAGCTAGACAGTAAACTAACACTTTTCATCAATTCCCTGTGGTTCGACAACCCTACTTCCTATACTGTAGTTCGTTGTAGCTAAGGAGTGGTTTTTATAAATGTTTTTGATTGGCCTTCGACACGCGAATGGCGCCATTTTCAGGAAATACGTGCGCTTAGTGTTAGTTTAGCCTTTCCTAAAAAAATCAATTTTTCTTTCATTTTCTTCTTTTGCTTTTATTGGTTTGATTTTATTTCTTTCGTTTGTTCGTCTTTACCTCGGGTATTCTAGTTTGTGTGTGTAGGTAAATTCTTTTATAGGCAGATTCGAAGCACTGAGGTGTTGCCCTCATCATGGTTAAGGAGGACAAATGCTATAACTGTGGGAGCCATTTTCATAGGATCATGTTTTGCCCAATGCTACCTAACAGGATTAAAATTGTGGAGGATTCAGAGGGTGAGAAGGAGTATGAGGATTCATATTATGCATATCAAGAACCTCGCTCATCCTACTATCAGGGATATGCTCAATCAAGTTACCACGAGGGATATCAAAGTAATTATGGTCAGTCATCGTACGAGGATCAATATGAGTTTAACCATGGGTCTATTCCTCCGAGATTTTGTTGCGGCTGAGTCCACATAGATGACGATTGCACGGTGTTTTGGAAGAACCAGTATTATTAGAAGGAAAATAATAAAGGCCGGGAACTACTCATCTCCATATCAGGGATACAACTAAGGCTGCAATCAGAGTTCTTATGATCAAGGATGGTACCCAGGGAGTTCATATAATGAAAGTGAAGATCAAGGGGATTCATATAGTTATGAGGATCAACAACAGAACCCAGAAGCTGAAATTAGTGCTCAACTTAGTGTCATCTTGGAGGCTGTAAAGAGAATAGAGAAAAAGTTTGATATCCCAAACTCTGGTACACTATCATTATAAACGTTTGTACATCCAAATCCCACTATTAATTGAATTCGATTAGTTCTACTCAAAACGATAACTGGTGAATAGATCTATTTGGGTTGACAACCCTGCCCGGTTTGGTTGCTCCAATCCTGACTCCGTACATTGTCAAGGGGTACACGTCAATTATTATGCTCTGTTCGGTATTCTTGGGATAGAATACCATGAGTGGGTAATCTGTTAGTATTCAAATTTGAGGTTCAAGTGAGATCTTACAACCACAACAGTAAACCAACGTAACATTTAAGTATACTGTAAACTGTTTTACAAACTTAATGTAGAGTCATAAACCTGTGAACCTCACCAACTTTATGTTGACCTTTTAAACTCATGATTTGTCAGGTAACTAAGCTTCTTATGGAAGACGTGCAAATGGGGTTTCTCTGTAACTTTCGGACCTGCTTTACCGGAGTCGTAGTCCCGACCTATCTTAAATAAACTGATTTATGATTTCAGTATCAAACTAAGACTTTTATTCAAATGTAAGACAATATCATATCACCACAACTTTCGCTGCAATATGAATGGTAGTATGTTTTAAATGAGGTTTGAATTTAGTAGAAGTTGTTCTGTATATCTGCGACTATGATTCCATCTCGCTCACACCTAAACCATTGGCCGGAGTGTGACAAATTTAGTGTGAATTGGGGATGGGAACTTGTTTCCATCCCCACAGTTAATCCTTTACAAAGGTCATAATTGAAAATTTTAAGAATCAAGTGTGATGATCATAAAATTTATGGAATGGAGAACACAACAGGGGTTAAGAAACTATTGTGATCTCAAGAAAAAGCAGAAACTTGAAAAGAATTGATATTCGAATTTGTTCTTTCCTGGAAAAGAAGATAAAACAATGAAGAAAAGTGAAATTCGTACCACTGATCGACTAAGAATGCCCCAGGAATCGTCCAATGCGATTTAGGGTTTTAAAAAGTCGTCTGGAGAATTCTATTTATAAGTTTCGAAAGTAAGTCGGTAATGAGCCGTATCGGGAAAAAAGCCATTAGGTTATACTTTCGTTATGGGTCGTTACAACGTAACGGGTCATTAAGGCAACGAAATATGAAGAAAGGACAAATTCAACAAAAACTCAACAAGTTTCATCTTATGAACAAAAAAGAAACGAAATGATAGAAATTAAAACTAGGTTGCCTCCGAAGTAGCGCTAAGTTTTATAGGGTCTTCAGCCAGACCCACCTTCACCCAGATTTTTGGAAAGTGAACGCATGAACACACCTTCTCGTCAGGTGGCTCAATCTTTGGGTTTTTTTTTGGAATCAAGGAGTGGGTTAACATGTTGAAGATTTACAAGATAGGAACTAACCTTGTTGGTTTAGATGGCACCCCTGGAGGGATTTCAAATAAAGTTAAATAAGAGACTGACTCTTTTGAGTTAGTGGACTGCAATAAGCATATGGTCTCCTCTTTATCCTTGAAGATGAACTCCTTGAGATTGGTCTGCATCGGTGCATATGAGACTTCATTTTCACCACATCTCAAAGTGATACGCTCAGCCTCCAGATCGATTAGTGCCTTGGCGGTAGACAAGAATGGACATCCTAAAATAATAGGGTGGAATTTATTAACAGGAACATCAAGCACTATGAAATCTGCTGGAAAATTTAGATTCTCAATATCAACTATTATATCCTTGACAATCCCCTTGGGATTGATATATGATTGGTCAGCCAGTTGAATATTGAGACTTATTGGCTGCAATAGGCCTAGCTCGAGCTCTTTATATGTGAAGTAAGGCATAATGCTTATGCTATAGCCTAAGTCTGCCAATGCATCTATGGTGGATGAAGATCCAAATCCGTAGGGAATAATGAAACTGCTCGGATCCTTCCAGTTTTCTGGTAGTTCAAAATTAGTTTTGGGCAAGGAGGCCCGAGATGAACTTTTACGATTAGAAGAAAGAAACTTAAGAAAGGAATTGATTAGGAGATAGCCTTTGTATGAAGGCGATGTATCTTCTCCATTAGCATCGCGTTCAAGAATGAGATCGATGAATTATTGATATTTGCGTTCTTCTTCGATGTCTTCCTTGTTTTCTTCATAGTATTCCTCCAACTACATCTTTGAAGTGCACGAGTGTGGTCTCTCAGCTGGGCACACTTCTTCTCAAGTGAGACTTTTTCTAAATCAATGATGGAGATCATGTTGACACTGGTATTAGGGTTTACCTTCACCCTTGTTTCTTTCAGACAAAAGATTGGCTATTTATCCTAGATGTCTCTCCATATTCTGGATACTAGCTTGCTGATTTTTAATTTTAGTATCGGTTTACTGTCAGCATTCACTAGACTTTGGACTAATTTTTCCAATTTATCCAATTTAGATGGCTAACCTTAGTTATAGTGAGGTGGTCGATAATGTTGATTGGAATTATTGAAATTGGAATTATAATTTGGGTTTCGCCAGGAGCTACTAGAGTGGTTCCTGTTATCTGAGTTGAAGGGTTGACGATTAGATTGGTCGAATGAGCGACCATAGAAATTTTGAGTATATTCAACCTACTCAGTTAACGTAGCTGCGAAAACAGGACACTTATCCAAGGTATGAGCACTACCACACACATCACAACCATTTGATTTAGTGGTTAGACGATTCACCTGGCTTGCTAGAGCTTCGATTTTTGCATTTAATGCAGTGACATCGTCAATGGCATGAATTCCAGGCTGCTTAGAAATAGATATTTGGCGACCTCTCGAATGCTGCCACTCATAGCTTGTGGCTGCTAGACTCTTAATTAATGTTATGGCATCAGCCGGTTTTGCTAAGAATTGATCCTCCCGATGAGGAATCAACGTGCATACGGGTGGGATTGTTCAACCCGTTGTAAAAACACTGCACTTGGAGCCACGAGTCCATATTATGGTGAGGACGTTTTCGTAGTAACCCCTTATATCTTTCCCATGTTTCATTTAGACCTCCCCCCTCGTCTTGGGAAAATGTGGTAATGTTATTACGAAGACGAGTAGTTTTTGAGAGAGGGAAGTACTTAACTAAGAACTTCTCTGCCAACTGATCCCATGTAGTGATGGAACCTGCTGGTAGGGTCTTAAGCCAAGTTTTGGTATTGCCTGCCAGAGTGAATGGAAACAAACGAAGCAAGCTGCATTGTTAGTGAGACCATCGAGTTTGAAGGTGTCACAGATCTCGAGAAAGGTGTCACGGTGCCCGTGTGGACACTCATCCGCTAATCCATGGAATTGCTACATGTTCTAAAACATCAGGATGACTCCAGGCTTGATCTCGAACTTCCCTGAATGGTGGGTCTTGTGATACTCGATTACCCTCCTTCGAGTGTAGGCTTGGCATAATCAACGATTGAATGTTGCGCTACATCCCCCATCCTTCGTGCTTGGTGTATAACGCGTTCTAGATCTTCGAAAGCTTGAATCAGAAGCGGACGATTTGCATGAGTGGAAATAGCAGAAAGAATTTTTTTTTTTGGGTTTTTAGTGTAATATTTTTTTTGTTGTTTTTCTGAAATTTTGAAAACAGAAACACAAAACAGAAAAGAAAGACTACCTAAGCTAACTAACCCAACGAGGTCCAGAATGACGACTTGCTTCCCCGGCATCAGCGCCAAAAAGCCTTTGATGCACACGAGTATATATAAATATACATGCAAAAACGACCTTTAAATTTATTAAACTAAATTATCTTGTAACTACGCATGCATATGTAGGAAAGTGGACCTGTCGTATGGTAGCACAAAGAGAAAACTCAGGGTCGACCTAAGGAAGCAATGGTGTAATCAAACTAATCCTAATTATCATCATAAGGGTTCTGTCACAATTCCTAATAACTGTCAAAAAGCAAATAAAAAAACAAATTGAAGGTAGCAATAACACAATAGATATAAAATCAGAATAAAGAACAAAAATCATCTAAGATTGATCACTATTCATGCATTACCTAGACCTGACATTGACATTTTGTTGATACATGCATATGGCAAGATGTTGTATCAGACAAAAGATTACCGAAGAAAAGGTTTAAGTCTAAACCTTAGCAGCCGAACTGGAACCAATGTATGGGCGAACTAGCGCCCGAAGTGCCAATTTAGACACAGGCCAGTTCGGATGATCGAGTTATTTTATATATTAGATTGTGTTTAGAGTTTTGTAACGAGTGTGCTTAAGTGTGTGAAACCCAAGGTGTTTTCTAGTTGTACTCTGAGTCTTTGTAACCTCTGTTTTAAGTGACTAATCAAAGATTGAGTTTTATTTACCTTGTGATTGTTTGTTTCGTTGATAAAATGACTTAGTGTTGTGCACGATTCACCTCCCGCTCACTTTCAAGTGAGCATTTGGTTGCTGCTCAGCTCGATACTAGTCATTTTTGTTGCAAAACAAAGCATTTTTAGAGTTTTCATTTACTTTTTCATCTCAAAAACTTGCATTTCGATCATTTTTTAGTGTTTTTCATGTCAAAACGTTCATTTTCGAGTCCTCCTGGTTCGTTTGATAATTTCGTTGTGCGAAATGTCCATTTTTCTGAGTTCGTGAGGCTGTGAAAATAACCTTCGTCTGAACCGCCAGTTCGTCTAAATAACTGCTCCGAACCAACAGTTCGTTTACATTCGTATACTAGTTCGTGTCAAGTTCGGTTAAAATCTCTAGTTCGGATTTAGTTCGGTTCAGGTTCGGATAGAGTTTGATAAACTTGTTACTAGTCAGTTCACCTGGATTTCGGACAAGTTTGGATAAGGATTTCAGTTCGGACAGAGTTCGGTTGAGGTTTGGAAGCTTTCAGTTAGTACTCAGTTCGTGTGAAGTTCGGATAACTTTTTGAGTTCGTCTCCTGTTCGGAAGAGTTCGGACAAGCAAATTTCAGTTCGTGTTGAGTCGTATAAACAGTATTTCAAAATTTTCATACTGTCAGAATTACAAGCTTGTGCGGCGATCCAATCACAGATGTAAACACTATTGAACTATGATAATGAATTCCGAACAAGCCAAAAGGTTCCTAAGCTGTTCAAGCTCGAAGATTATCATAACTGGAAAAAGAGGTTTGAAGCATATGTCGGTACTACGGATTTTGATCTTTGGATTGTAATGGATGCTCCATATGTCTATCTGGTTGTCAACAATAATGTACCTATCATGCAAAGGAATCTGAATCTTTCACAAAAAGATGATTACACACGTGATCAAAAAGCTTATGGAGTTCTTACTCAAGCTTTGCCAAAGGAATTGCTACATCAATTTAAAACATGCAAACATTCTCATGACTTGTGGACAGCCTTGAAAGAACGATGCGAAGGAAATGATCAATATAAAAAGAACAAGAAGAAGGTTCTGAGAAAGGAATTTGATAATTTTAAACATTTTGATGGTGAGGGTGTTGCGGAGTTAATTTCTAGATTTTGCCATCTTCAATCTGAAATGGATAATGTTGAGATTAAAAAGGAAGATGAAGAGTTGAAGGAAAAATTACTCGAAGCATTTCCACCAAAGTGGGAACCTTATGTCTTGATCCTTACAAATGATAAAGAATATTCAACATTAATGTTCTTGAAATTATTGGGAAAAATACAAGCATGAGATATTGAAATGAAAAATGTGAACAATAATCCTACTGAAGTTCAGAATCTAGATGTGTATTATGGTACTAATGCTGCAACAATATCTGGAAAATCTGGGAAACATACAAGTTCTGCACCCGCAACAGCATATGTAGCTGGAAATATGTCACATGCTGGGAATGTGTCTACATCAGAAAGTTATGAATCAAGTTTTGCATCACAAGGATGTCCGGTGTCTATTCCTGCTAGCAACACCATGAATGCTAGTAAACTTACCTTGTCCGTAAATACGACCGGAGATTGTATGGCACTTGTATCAGCTTTAGTATCATCATACTATGGGTTATAACTGGAAAAGTTAGCATGCTAAGCTAACTTAAGAAGATTATGATGAAGTTGACCCAAATGATCTAGAGCTAATGGATATTAATTGGTAGTTTGCTATGCTAGCTCGGAGAGTGAAAAGGTTTTTGAAGAAGGCATGACGAAAAGATTTGAATTATGGCGGACATATCGGTTTTTGATAAATCTAAGGTCCGATGCTACAACTGTTCCAACTTTGGTCATTTTGCAAGGGAATGTTCTCAACCAAAGAAGCAGGAATACCATAAATACACTTCCAAAGCTGAAGCTCCATCAAACAATGCAAAATTCATTACATCTAGTTCAGGGAGTAAATCTAACTCTAAATCTAAATCTACTAAAGCTCTTGTATCACAAGAAGACAAAACTTATAATTGGAGAAATCAATTCATTGATTCTTCTACTTTGATTGTTAAACATGTGCAGGATGAAGGTGCAATGACTGAATCTACATATGAAGGTGATGAAGCCAATGATGTCACATAATCAGTTGAAGATGTTGACACACAGCTTAAAGAAAAATTTGCTTTTATGGCAAACACAACACCTGAACATGATGATTTTGATGAAGTTTTGTTGTTAAGAAAGGAGTTAGAAGTGCTAATGAAAGAGAAAGATGCTTTGATGATATACTGTGAAACTACTAAAGCTGAAGCTCTAGATGCAGCAAACGACCTTGAAGCATTTTTTCAACAAAGCTAACCTTTGCAATGGAAATATGTAAAAGCACACAAGAATGCTGTGGAAGCTAATGACAAAATCATAGCTTTGCAAGAGGAAATGCAAGGATTGGCTGATGAAAACAATAGTCTCAAATTGGAGAATGGAGCATGATACGAAATAACCTCAAGGAATATATATGTGCTTTAATGGCAGATACTTCGAAGGTATCTTCTTCTCTCCAATGTGATACTTGTGTTAACTATGCTAAGTCTAAGAGTGATCTCTTAGATGAGAAAACAAAAGTATTTGATCAATGGTCTGTAACCAAAGTGGATATGGAAATTTATAAGACCAGATGGGAAGAAACTACTAAGGAATTGATGTCCTTACACGAGCAGCTGCGTATTCAGAAATATGAATTCAGCAAACAATCAGAATTGCTTTTGTCATCATAAAAGGGCTTGGATAATAATAAGAAGATTGCATCTGATTTGAAGATTGAAATTTTCGAATTAACCAACAAAATTGAAACTTTTAAAATCTCATTGTCAATTACCAATTTTCTTTATCATAATGATAAGGGTGATGAAAGTTTTAACCAAGTTCCTGCTCCAGTGTTCATAAAAAATAGCCCATCGTCGATCAAACAAGTGAGAAATGTGATTAACCTTCTTATTACAAGAATGTGTCTGATCAATCACATTTGAAAATTTTTGATAAGAAAAGAACCGAAAAATCTTCTCTGGACTCAAGTGTTGATGAGTTGTTTTGCAATGTTTCTAATTTTGATAAAATCGATGACTTTTCTAATCCAGAACCTGAGATGTCTCAAAATGTTTCAAACAACACTCAGGAGGAACTAATTTCAAAATATAAATTTGGTGAAATTAAGTTTGAGCTCACAAAATTGAGTGAGTATGAGCAGAAAACAATTGCTAGATCCAAATCGGTTGTTGGAAAGAAACCCAAACATGGTGGTGTTGGTTTTGAATCTAAAGTTGTGTCTCAACCAGCTAAAATATTTGAAAAAGTTTCAAGCTCGAAATCACCAAAGGTCAAATTGAAAAAAAAAACTTTCAAAAGCAAAACTGATGTTTTTGATAAAAGTGTGAAATGGACCACTTATCGCTTAAAAGGGTCAGATAAGATGTAGAGAGATAAAGAGTTCCCGTTGAAAATGGTAAACCCAGAATTGATTGATAAGGTCTTTACGGGAGAGTACCGTCCAAAATTTGACCCGAATGCTCCTAGTGTGCCGATTAGGATGGGAAATGGTAAAATCATTATACCAATCGACACACTAGATGAGCAGTCTGATTTTGAGAAATCAAATCATTATTCTGATAATGGGTCGGTCAAAAGATTTCAGAAATCTTTTAAGAAATCACCGATTGTTTCTCAACCATCGAAAGCACACAAACCAAGTTTTCATGACAATTCAATATCAAATTTAGAAAGCCGAATCAGTTTTTCAATAACACTCAATATCATGATGATGGATTCTATGATGATTTTGGCTATGGGCCACATCCACAAGTTATGGGAGGGGTCCTAACTGGTTTGATAATAGGTTCAGAAATGGTGCTGGTCCGTCAGGACATGGTAGTAGGTGGGATTATCAGAATGTTAAAAATGGATATTTTTCTGGAAATGCACATTATGATGATGCATACTTTCATGATAATTTCTATCCAAAATGTGGAAATGGTTATGAATCTGGTTTTTATGATGATTCAGTGATCATCAGGTTTCTCACACTCAACAAAAATTTTCAAAAACTAAGAAACCTAAACCAGTCATATAAACCATTGTTGATGATGACATAGTTGAGGAAATTGTCATTGATTGACGAAGATGCTTTAAATGCAAGAACCGTGGTCATACATACAAAAATTGTCCCTTGAAAAAGGAAAAGTCTAATAAATCTAGTAATGTATCTGATGGTTTGTAGGATCGAAATTTTTTCGAACACGATATCTAACACCTCTAAACGTGCGGAATCCGTTTAGAAATGTGATTCAAGAATAGAGATGATATAGAAATTGATATGAACACAAGATAAATGAAAACAATAAACCTTGTATTGATGATGCACACGCTTTTGCTTAAAAAATGTTTGGTACACCTCGATTCCTTGGAGAACTTTGAATTCTCCTTCTCATGTCTCTCTGTCTCACGAATCTCCTCTATCTAGAATAGTCAACCCTAAACAAGGAGGCCTATGTGTGTTTATATAGACACACACATAAGCTTACATGGGCTTATTTCTGCCCAAGCCCAAACCCAACATAATTACACATAATGAACTACAAGTCCACTAGTAAGAAGTCTAGCCTAAAACTATTTAATATTACATGCCTCATTGTTCTAGCCTCTACAATCTTCCCCTAGGCTTATGATATTAAATGACTTTTGACTATCAGTCTTCAGCTAGGCAATCATTCTTTTGGCTTGAGCATATGCTGGTGAAGATCCTTCCTTCAACAATCTTCATTGAGCAGCAACGAGAGTGAAAAGTCGTGAGCATTGGATCGTCTACTCAATCTAGCTATATCGAATACAAAACGAGTAATTAAGAGTTGTTTTATTGATTAAAGAACAATTACAACTCTAGACACTTAGAACACAGACTTAGAGAATCACACCAAAGAAACACACACTTAACACTCTCTCAGTCTATCACTTGTACACAAAAGAACGACCAAACTTCTATTTATATACTGCTGGCCGAACCCTGTCCGAACTCCAAGTTTGGCAGGTCCGAACTCCAGGTTAGGACCAGGTTCGGCGGGCAGCAAACCTAGCTTGAACTTGATCTTGTCTTGTATTGAATCTTGGTTCGGCGGGCAGCAAACCTAGCTTGAACTTGATCTTGTCTTGTCTTGAATCTTCACACAACATTATCTGATTGGATACATCACACGACGCACAGACTAGGTATCAACAAACTCCCCCTCATTCAGTGTTGTATCTCTTCAACATCCTCAACACTGTATCTTCAATCAAACTCCCCCTCAAGTGTATAATATGTTTGTCCAATGAAATGAATCTTCGAACAAACTCCTCCTCAACTTGATCGTAGCTTGATCTTGAATACTTGAAAACGTCTGATGATTCTCTGGTCTTTATCAACAGCTTCAGAAGACCTGAAGTTGTGATTTCTTTTACTTTATCAACCTGCTCAAAATTTAAATAATCTTGGCGCAAAATGTCTCTTCGAGACTCCAAGATATGATTTTGAAAATTGAATTTGTATCACGTGTTGATCAGATCGAAGATAAAGCAGAAACAAAATCTTTTTGGCTTTTAGAACAATTTATATCAAAACAAACCTAAAATCTTTTTGAGTTTTCAAATTTATGCTAAAACACACCAAAAATCTTTTGGTACTTTTCTTGAAATGAAACGAAATTGCACTAAAAAACAAACTCTACTTTTGGTATTAGAAAGATCACTATATGGGATCATATTGGTCATGACGCACTGAACTACACTTCAATTTCAACTAATTGAAGCACATAAGTCATCCTGATTGCCGGTATAATTTGTCCATCTTAAACTCAGGCAAAATCATACTTATAACATCTGGATATGTTAAGGTAGTTATTAGATTTTGCTTTGACCAGTCTATCCCACACTATCAGACATACTCAGACATTTTCCTTTTTCTTTTTCTTTTTCTTTTTCTTTTTCTTTTTCTTTTACTTTTTGTGTGATTACACTTGTAAATTTTCACAAAGTATAATATTTTCATGATATCGTCAATTGTGTTCCATGCAAAAAGAAATAAGAACGTTAAATCATCTACCTTAAGGTCGATTTTTCGATACGCAGATAAGGCCTCGGATTTAACAAAATAAGAAAAATAAAACAAGTTGAAATTGTATAACCCAACAACAATCAGGTCGTTACTCACGTACACGTAGAGAAAGTGCGATGAGTTATACGAAACACTAAAGAAAATAACGCAGAATGTCACACGAACAACAATCAGGTCGATCTTTCGATACGCAGAGAAAGTCCGATCGTTTGACAAAATAAAGAAAATCAAACAAGTTTAATTTTTTGCAAAATGAACACATGTATACACAGTGACTTCTCATTTTATATTTCACCCTTATTTTTCTTTTTATCATAAAATATGCATCAAGATGTTATCCACATGGTCAAGCATTAGTATTTAGTGTATATCACATCTTAATACTTTCTTATTTGCCGAGCCTACCAAACATATCAAACAATGATCTTATGGCTCTTTCATCTATTCTATCCCTGAGTCAGATACGTAAACCAATGTACCATCATTTCCTAATGATCAATTCCTCATAATTTTATATATTGTGCATGTATTCTCCTTCCTTATATATTATGCATGTATTCACCTTCTTCCCATAACATGCATTTTCACAATTTCTCCCTCTTAGATGCAATTCTCCCCTTTAAAATGAAAACTCTATTTTTGGATTTTCATTTTACAAAAACAAGACTCTATTTTTTATTTTTTTATCAATTGAAAATGCATAAAGAAAAAAAAATTGATCAATCAACACGGATCCCTTGCAGTATAGATTTTCAGAAATGTTTGCAGGTTAGAAAAACATATTGCAAGAAATTTAAGTTAAGCAGAATACTCCTCCATCAATAACTTTTGCAATCGTCGATAGGTCTTCTAGAAGTACCTGCACACTGGTCAAACTCATTAGTTTTTAACTGGACCCGAAGCGACTGCTTCTGGTTGACCAGTTTCCTGGTTTTGCTTTGAAACCACCTTTGGTTTCTAGAATTGTGATTGTTTTGGTAACTCACTTTTTGATGAATCAATCACAGTTGGCTGTGATGAAGAACCTACATATTGAACCTTTTGAAACATAGGAGCAAAACGGTTTAGTTTTAGAAAGAATGTAGGTTCACATTCATCAAAAACTCTGCCTTGTTCATCAAAGAACTTTGGTTTGGCAAGTTTACCAAAAACTGGTATCTATTGAGACCTTTGTTTTGATTCAGCGGGGAGTGGACAATCTTTTGCCATATGCCCTGTTTTGCGGCAAACATAACATAGACGTTTAGTTTTGTCCCACCTTTTAGGTGCCTGAACATATTCATAATTATGAATATCTCGAACATGATCAGAAAAAGAAACATATACCTATCGGCGGTGATCATGAACCCATTTAGATGTTGGGCTTTGAGAATAAGAACCATCAGAAGAAACTTTTGCATTCTGATTCTTCTAGGTTCTTGAAACTTCCTTCTTCACAAAAACTTCAGAAATATTTCGAGCATCAACACAATGAAGAGAAACTCTTTATCAGAGAAAACCTGTTCTGAACCCTTAAGCTTGTATAATCTTTCAGGTTGAATCTTCTCTGCCTGAAAAATATCCTTCTTCACCTGTTTCATTTTAATCTTCTTCACATCTTGTAGTATTGATGCCGGAACCTCATCAGCTTTATCATTCTGTGCTCTAAAACCCAATCCAACAGTTTTCCCAAAAACTTTGTCCTCAGAATGTGAAGTCTGGTGTCCATCCTTTGCTAACTTTGAAAATTCAGCTTTGATTTCTTTAATATTTTTCTGCTCAGAGAAGATCGTCGCATCAAATTCTGGTTGAGAACGATTCTTTTCACTTGAAGTAGCTGATTTCTCATTATCTGCGGAAGATGAACCAGAAACAAACTTTGGAGCTGGAGGAATCTTAGATTTCTTTCCTTTCTTCTTCTTAGCCTTCTTGTTTTTCTTTTTCTCTACAAGATTCTCTTCTTCTGAAATTGATGATGAAACCTTTGAATAATCAAAATCTTCCACCTTTTCTTGCACCTCTTTGAAAGCTTCTTTGATAGTAGTAGGGCGTGAAGCTGTCTTATCAAACATCTTTTCAAAATTTTCATCTTTAGCTAGAAAGCTTGTGAAAAATTGAGAATTGGAGACATTATTCACCAATTGATTTGCATCAATTACTTGAATCTTTAAATCTGAAATTTGCTGTTGAGCTTCATCCAACTCCTTCTCAGTAGCTATCAATCTTTTTGCAACTTTATGTGTTTCAAATTTCTGCATTCAAAGATTTTCCATCCCTTCAAATAACTTCTTCCTCAATTTATCTTCATTGCGCTTTTGAATTTCCAAATTCGCTGTTTGAACTTTATTCACACTTACCAACTCACGCTTCTCATCCAAAAACTTCTCCATAACAGCTTGATAGCTTTAAATCTTAGCAACATATTCTTCAGACTCCTTTGTAAGTAGATCAAGCTTGATATTTGATTTATCAAATATATTTTGAAAATCATTAGCAGCATCTTCGGCTTCATCCTCCATTTCTTGACTTCATTAACCAACTCATCCTTCTCTTCACAAATCTTTGCATTTGTAGCTTCAACATTCTTTCTATCTTGTTTTGATATTTCTAAAACTTCATTCAACAATTTGATCTCTGTAATCAAAAATTCATTTTTCAAAACTAATTCCTGCTCATGTTCCTTTGTAACCTCCAAATCTGAACTAACCAACTTAAATTCAGCAGTAACTCTTTTGACTTCTTCCACCAAAAATTCATTTTCCTTCATCAAACTTTCAATTTTAGATTCAATTTTTTTTGTTTCAGCAGCTTCATATGAACTAGAATCGGAATAATAATCATCTTGTTCATGTGTAACAATCAAAGCAGATTGTCAAAATGTTAACCCTAATCATAAACATCATCAGTCTGAATCGTTAAAGCTGTCTTGTTTGCATTACTTGATGATGGTTGAGTAAAACCGGGTTTGCTAACATGTGCTTGTTGACATTCTACTAGCAAAATGTCCAAGCTTCGAACACTTGTAACACTTGATTTTTGATTTATCAAAACCCAATTTGTCACTAAAAGATTGTTTTCTAGTCTTCTTATAATATCGTTGTGACCTTTCAGTTAACATAGCAAGTTGTCAGGCCATATCTAACTCATTCAATTGAACGTCATCAAGCTCATTCAAATCTTCTTTAATCAATTGTGCCTTCCCAACATCATTAATAATCATTCCAAAAGATGAAGAAATGAGAGCAACAATCAGTTTGGCACATTCATCCACCGATTGAACAGAAAAAGCACTCTAACTTGATGAATCTGGAGTTGTAAAGTTACAACCCCGTGATGAATTGTTATTAGAATTTTCTGAAATATTACTAATGAATACAGTCGGTGGTGCGGAACTCAGACTTGGTTTAGCCTTAGCCGTCATACTAGCGGGTATTTTCAACATGATACAACTCTGGATTCTGCAAATTTGCTTTTGACTTGTTGGAATTTAACATTTCCATCTCACGGGCATGAAGTTTACCAGTTAGATCATGAAATGTCAACGTGAAAAGTTCTTTATCATGTGTAAGCAACAACATATAATTTTCCCATTTTTCTGGTAACGCTTCCATAATCTTTTCTTTTAACTCTTCATCTGTTTTCTCAATTCCTACAATCTACAATTCACTGATGAGATGTGACAACGTTGAGACAAGAGCCGTGATGTTTTCGTTTTCGTAATGCTGGAAGTTGTCAAACTCCTTACTCAAAACCTTCTTCCGACTTTTCTTGTATTGATCATTCCCCTCACACCTTGCTGATAAAGCAACCCACAATTGTTTTGATTTCTTGCATGTACCAAATTGATGTAACAACTCAGTGGGTAATGCCATTGTAAGATAACCGAAAGCCTTTTTTTTCAAGCTCATATGATTTTCTTTCAGCAATGTCGAAGGTATGAACTTCTTTGAAATCTCCTTGATCAGTTGGATGTTGATAAAGCTTCTTGATTGGAATCCACAAATCGATATTATTCGTACTTATGTAAGCCGAAAATCGTTGCTTCCAAATTTGATAATCTTCTAGCTTCAACAACTTGGGAACTTTCTGACTTGTTCTAATTTCGTTGTCAAAATTCATCATAGTTTGCATTGCGTTTTGCATAGCGGCAAAAGCTTGAAATTCCGACATTCTTGAAAAATTCTAATTCTGATTGGCCGAACCTTGTCCGAACTTAAATCTGTGATCCAAACCTGTTCCGAACTATGTCCAAACCTTCAATGAACCCTTTCCGAACACAAATCTATCCGAATGCTTTCCGAACTCTCTCCGAACCCTTTCCAATTCGTTCCGAACACAAATCTATCCGAACCTCTCACAAACTAGAAAATTTCTAAATTCTAAACGAACTCTAAACAAACTTAAGCTTCGGAATGACGAACCCTCACCGAACTCTTGCCGAACTTGAAGTTCGGAGCGGTTATGCCGAACGTGAATAGTAACCGCCGAACCTCAACATTTTCGCTCAAAAATTTTGATTTTGGACTGATTTTGACGAGATTTGCAGTAGTAGATCAGAAAAAGTGATAAGGAATGATTTAGGAGCAAAATCTTTACAAAAGTCGCAACCAAAATGATTAAAAACTCATGAAAACACTCAAAAATCACATGTTTTGTTTCAAAACATCCGAAAATAGCAACCACAGATCAGTAGAATGAACCAGAAAGCTCTGATACCACTTGAAAGTTCGTGAGCATAGGATCGTCTACTCAATCTAGCTATATCGAATACAAAACGAGTAATTAAGAGTTGTTTTATTGATCAAAGAACAATTAAAACTCTAGAAAATTAGAACACATACTCAGAGAATCACACCACAGAAACACACACTTAACACTCTCTCAGTCTATCACTCGTACACAAAACAACGACTAAACTTCTATTTATATACTGCTGGGCGAACCCTGTCCGAACTCCAAGTTCGGCAGGTTCGAACTCCAGGTTCGGACCAGGTTCGGCGGGCAGCAAACCTAGATTGAACTTGATCTTGTCTTGTCTTGAATATTCACACAACATTGTCTGATTGGATACATCACACGGCGCACAGACTAGGTTTCAACAGAGAGACTTTTTGGGAGCTTTCGATTCTCTCAATCAACAACAGAAAATGACGAACAAGAAATAAGAGGAGGATTCTCATGCACTTGCTTCTTCTTTAATGATCTTTAAATCAACGATAACTGTCTTGACTTGACTTCGCCTTCAGAGGACAAAATTTATAAACCTCTATCTTTGCAATCTTGACTGTAGATCTTGAGCTGGCTACATTTAGCTTCCCTTCAACTTGTGAACAATTTCTTCTTGATCTATGGAAGCTTCACTTGAACCAACAAACTTAACCTAAGCATTAGCTTCTTCAGTAGGGTAAGTCATTTTCTGGCTGGTTCTTCAACACAAGTAGCAGCAGTAGCAATGCTTTTATCAACAATATCCTTGAATTTTCTTTTATATGACATTTCTTTTGCATTTAACCTGGAATGCACAACATGGAACAAACACTAACCAGACAATGATGACTGGTTACTGGGTTAGCGGGTGAATAACATTATTTAACAAAAACCCTAACATAGGTTACGGGTTTCCTATAAATACTTCCTCTGAACCCGAATGTTAGAGCATGTTCCGGGTGTGGTCGTTACTATGCGAATTATGAAATTGTATAGATTGTAAAGTGTAGCTAGGCTGCCAACGTACCATGTGGCGTACCAGTTGGTACACTGTTGCATACCAAATGGTACGCTGGATAGTATTGTACGCTGGGCAGGTCACCTATAAATAGGTGAAGCTTAGTCTTGCAATATACATTTTCTGGTCATTTCTCTTTGTGTTGAGAGGAGAGGTCTGTCCAACCTCTCCCAGAGCTTCATTGATGTATACTCCTTCGGTGTAACCATTTGACACAATAAATGACTAGATTTCTCCGTCTCTATCTTTCTATGATCTGGAAACGATCCGTATCATGTTTTAACACCGAGGACTTTTTTCACTTTCCCTGAGATAACACATATCTCCCTCTGAGATAATGCCTATTATCTCACTTCTTATCTCCCCTTCTCCCCCTAAAAAAAAATGGGTCACTTTTGGGAGGGGCATAAATTCTTGCACAAAACCCACATACTTTATCTTTTAAGTTTTGTGACACATACCTTTGTTTTTGGGACTGAGCCTACCGAGCAAATCAATTTGGAGCATGTCTTTCACTTCGGCCTTACGCGTGTCAGTCACCTAAAGACAAAGTTATTTCATTTTCCTACCTTCTGAAACACACAAAAAAACGATTAAAAATTGAAAAGCACACTTTGAAATAAGGGGTCAACTTTTTCATATTTTCTATTCTTCCCCTTGCTTTTTGATTTTTAATAACAACTATTTTTCATTTTTTTTATTTTTTATTTTTATTTATTTATTTATTTATTATATTTTTTATTTTTTTTAAATAATGAAATACACACTGACACACAGCAAAACAAAGAAAATTTAAACAAAATTGGCCAAGCTAACCTTCAAAGTTATCCTTTGGAATCATAGCGAGTTGGGTTTTGTTTCATGCTTTAGCATACTTCACATCAAAGAATCAAGAAACAAACAATTCAGATAGTGTTACCTTTTCTGCGGATCTTTTCAGTTTTACCTCTCACAAGGAAACATACCCTCCATTGAAATCTTCATGTCATGTAGTAGAGAGATGACTCCTATCCCGTGCCTAGAATAATCATTATCACAAACAAAAACATTAAAGAAAGTCCTCCTTCACTATTCCAAATTTCAGGAGATTTAAAAGTTGCTTTAGTCACATTTGGAGTTGTGACTTTAGGTGTTTCAACCTTCTTCAGTTTAGGTTCATTTTTCAAAACAGTTTTAGTTACCTTGGGAGGGGTAACTTTAGGTTTTTCAACCTTTTCTTGTTTTGGTTTGCTCACCTTTTTATGAAAATTATCATAATTTGGAAAAACTTGCTTTTGATTTGAGAGCTTTCTTTACTCTTTGGCCAATTGCCATCAGAAGGCTTAACCTTACGATTTACAATCTTCATTGCCTTTGGTGGTTGCACCTTCATCGGCTTAGACTGATAGAAATCCTGAGATGAAAACTTCTGGTTCACAGGATAACAAGGCCCATAGGGGTGATCAAGACATTTTCTCGCAATGTGACCAGGAACTCTACAGTTGAAACAAGTCTGCTTCTTCGGGTAGTAGTCAGATGTGTATCCATTTCTAGTTTTGGGTTGCTTCCGCTGCTGAGGTCTCACCACCGTGGGCTTATTAGGTGCTGGATTTGACATTGTGAACATCAGCCTGGAAAGATGAGTCTTTGATCTACAGATGTTTCTTTAGATGATATGGTTGATATGGTTTGTGCAACAATTTCGAGCCAAGTGTCCAGGCTTTCCACATGTGTGACATGACTGTTTCTTTGGAAAAGCGGGAGGCTGGAAAATTATCGCCAGTGGATTGCCATTTTGGTTTTGCAGCCTGATTGTGAATCCAATATGTTTTGCCATCAGGAAGAGTGGACAAAACATACTCTCGATTTATCGGCTAGTGTTGGTCATACGCATTGTAAACTTCAGGATAAGGAACAAAGTCTTGGGGTTTAGGTTCGCTTTCTTATTTCACATTCAAAACATTATCAGGTTTACCAAACATAAACACACTAGGGGTCGGGGAACCAGCAACCTGTGGTTCCGTTTCCTTTTTCAAATATTTCACAAGACCATCATTCTTCCCAATAGAATACACACCAAATGACGTTTGTTTACCAAAAACATTTGATCCAGTAAGTTTTGATGCGAACTTGGACACTTTAGTAGTAAACTTATGAAATTCAACTCTGTCAGATTTAGAGTCATTGCATTCACTATCCTTCTCAACATTGCATTCACTTTCCTTCTCAACAGTTACATTATCTTCGCATGAAACAACTTTATTAGTGTTTGTAGGAGGAGCATAAATTTTTATAGGACATGCCGGCAAGCTTGCTTTCAATAGGCATGCTTTCCTTTTTACCATATGTAGCTGTTTTTTCAACAGCAACCATTTTTTCTTTCGGCTCAGCAGTAAGAGGCAGAGAAATCATGTCACATATTAAAAGTGGAGGAACATTGTGAGTGGATGTTTCAACATTTGCTTCAGAGTAAAGTCCTAATCCAAATTTAGCTTTCACATGTTTAATTCGTTCATTAAAGTTATAAAAATATTGATTGGCCTCCATCATCTTTGAATGAATTGTCTGATGTTTATCTTGTTGGACTCGGTCTGCCCAAGACACATACTAGATTGATGTGGCTAGTGCGTTATGATCCAAGACGGGTCATACCCAATAACGAGCTAGACAAACACCCAATGGATATTTATTTAGATATGATCAATTAAATAAATATCACCT
>JBCNJP010000010.1:57899188-57920954 GCA_039602395.1 Deinandra increscens subsp. villosa
TTCCACTGCGTTTTACATTTTAAGGAGTTAAAATGGCTTTGATAATGTTCTTAAAACCCAACATATCTAAGATAGATTGGGCAGTGCTAAGTTTAGTTCTAAGTTCTAGAACTTCTTTATTTAACTCTTCTACCTTAGATTCAGATTTTCTATAAAAACACTTGTAATTACTTAGTTGATGTTTAACATAGTTAAGTTCCTGTTTGGCGCCTCATATTTTTCTCAGAAAATTCTAGTGCGATCCTTACATTCTTTAACTTCATGTTCAGTTTCTCATGATTCAAACATTCATAAGTAAATTTAGATTTCCAGTCATTAATTAAAGCACAGCAAGTGGGGTTTGAACATTCCGTAGTTTGAGAGTCCACATTAGAAATACTTAAAGGATATATTGGGATTGTCAAAGACTACAACAGCTAGCACAACACCTTCAGCAAGTTTTGGTGCTCAATTTGTGAATCAGCCAATGGGAACAACATCTACTCCAAAATTCTCAACTGCCACTGCAACAACATCAACTCCTTCCACACCAGATGTTAATTTCAGTGTTTCTCAAGGGACAATATCCTTTTTTCAAATGGACTTACTCAACACTGCTCTTTTGGATTGTCAAACCAAAATTGAAGAGCTAAAGGCTAAAGATGCTGAGAAATCACAAGTGATTGAAGTGTTGAAGAGAAAGGATGAAGAGAAATCCCAATAAATTGTAGAGTTGAATGCGAGAGATGAATCTCAATCCAAACAGATCGTTGAATAACATCTAGATTATCTTCAACTAAAAAGGGGGAAGCGGCCAAAGCTCAAGAGATTACACGATTGAAAACGGCCAATATGAATCAAGATGCCCAAATTGCAAAGATAAATAAGCAGCTGAAATTTCTATTGACAAATTTACAGCTCAGGGGAGATTGATTTAGGATCTGGATGTAAATATGATATACTGCAATACTTGAATGATGAACCTGAGAATGATAACCCAGAAGGTAATACTGGTTGAAGAGATAACTGAGGAGGAATATCCTGATCTGTATTCCAATTTCAACAATAACAACTCAGCTAATGATGACTTTGAGGTACTTCCAAAGAAAAAAGGTGATGAGGCTGAGGTAAAGCTGAAAAGAAAAGACACTGAAAAACCTGAAGACCCAATAGTCAAAGAGGCCTATTTGGTATCCAATACTTTAAGTGTGCATTGGATTTTATTTCTCTACCAGTTTGGGATATTCAGGAGCTTACCAGAAAACCATTTTGTAATTATGGAACTGATTGGATGGGTTTATACTTCAAGCATTTGGTGGAGAAAGAGTGTGATAAAGGATTTCAATTCCTAAAGCCTTAACGACCAAAAAGACGTGAACATCCGACAAAGATACATCAAAGAACTGGTAAGAATATGATAGTGCTAACATGCAAGAAGAAACCAGATGTAATGTAATGAAAAAGATTCCATTGATGAAGATGGAATTGGATTTTATAAAGAACTTAGAGTGGTGGTACTACAATGAGAAGACCGAAGAAGCGGTGATTGTGTTAGAGGATGATAAAAAAAGTTGTGAAGATCTATGATCCCATGTGGCTGATCAACTTATCCAAGGCTGACGTAGATGAGCTGTACTATAATCAGATCTTGTTCCATCCTGATTTTATGGAACAAGCTCTGCAATTCCAAAGGGTTATCCGGATCTGCTTCGCGTTTGATATCTATGTCGGGCATAACCTTCAAAAGACATGGACTGGGATGGAGGCTAGAGCTCAAGAGTGTAAGAACCTGACCAACATTTGCCAAGGGGGAGTTTGTTGATACATCCATATGGCAAGATTCTGGATTAGACAAGAGATTTCAGAAGAAAAAGTTCAAGTCTAAACCCTAGCAGCCGAACTGGAACCGAAGTGTGGGTGAACTGGCAACCGAACTGCCAGTTCGGACATAGGCCAGTTCGGATGATCGAGAGTTTATATATATTAGACTGTGTTTAGAATTTTATAACTGAAACCCAAGGTGCTTCCCAGTTGTACTCTTAGTCTTTGTGACCTCTCTTTTGAGTGATTAATCAAAGATTAAGTTCTATTTACCATGTGATTGTTTGTTTTGTTGCTAAAATGACTTAGAGTTGCACACGATTTGCCTCTCGTTCACTTCAAGATGGATTAACAGAACTTGGAGTATCGGCAGTAGTGGTTGAAACTGGAGCAGAAGACTTTGTACTTGAGACTTTTTGCTTCTTGCTAGGTGAGTTACCAAGCAAAGTTATTCTTGAATCAGCAAGAAATGAACCACATTTCACCAACATTTTTGGTCTAGACATGGCCTTTAGACGCTTTCTAGTCGCTTACATTGGAGCTTTACGCTTTCTGGTAACATTGGCTCTTGAACCCGAGTCTTCCATTTTAGGAGCAAAAGATGGATCAGTATCGGTTTCAGAATCGTCGAGCTGAGTTGTACGTTGTTCATACATTGAAGTATCTTTGATTTTCAGACTTTATATAAGCTATTTGAGATTTCGAACCTTTTCTCACGGGAATACCTCTGGCATTATGCATAATCGTAACATAATCTCCAGAATCTGAATCAGTGTCAGACGAACTAAGATCATCATCATCAGCAACATCAGATACATCAGCCATCAACTTATCATCTTGAGCATTAGCAGCAATATGCTCAACTCCCTCAGCATTAACAATTGGATCTTGAATCATCTGTTCTTAAACGACTTGATCTTGATGAATTTGTTGTTGTTGCATAGGTTGTTGATTTATAGGTCCTTGATTTTGAATTTGTGTTTCTGGATTCTCAGCTTGATTTTGAACAATAACAGCAGGCTCACCATTATCATCATACTCTAATTCATCGTTTGAGCTATCATCATGTCTTGGAGCACCATTTGAAGGAGCTACATAATCTGCTTTAGCAAGATGTCCAATCAGTTTCTTAACTGGTGGAGGTATATTTGCTGACTTTCGCTTCTGATAAACTGGCAATTTACTGACAGGCAATTCATTCACATGCTTCAGCTTCATAATAAATGTCGGATTCTTCGGAAGTGCAGGATATGACTCATTGTATCATTTGAATAAACCTTAGATATATCAGACTTTTCTTTTGCTTCATTGTAATATTCTCCTTTATGTAAGCAAATATCCACCCAGAAAAAATGAATGTTCGATTCAGCACCAAGGCTGTGAAAAAGGATAAAATCTTCATATCAAATTCCTCATGACCTCTCAATCTGTTCCTAAAACATCTGATAATAACATGAAGCAAGTATTTTTATGGTGGGCACACATTTGACTTGATAAACCACCTGGCAGTCAAATTCCCATCATATTTGATTCTTCTCAATAACCCGATAAGATCTGCTTCAGGAATTTCCATTGTATATGTTGCTTGATCATTGAACTGAAGAACTTAATGAATATTAGCCTCAGAAATAACAATATTAGTATTGTTTATCCGCCTAATAACAGTGGAACAACTGTGCAATCTATCTAAGCTGCATTCCAGAATGTATTGATTGTATCTTTGTAAGGTACACAATCATGCATTGCTGCATAAAAGATACGAGATGTTTGCATAAACTCAAATATGTTCCCAAAATGAGATCTCCACTTTGTAGACGCTCCAAGATACGCAAATATTATGATCCAAGTTTGATGGTAACATAGCCATATCTGAAAATTCACAAAAAGAATTATCGCTAAATTTATGTTGAATAATAAAAAATGCTAACAATTGACTCATCCTAGACTCAAAACGCTTGAACTTTAAACTTTATGGAAAATCAATTTCAGCGGACCAATCAAACCAACCAAACCATTGACCGGGCCAATTTTGGTCAAACGTACCATATTGGTACGGGCGTACCAGTGAAACGAAGTTACCATTGACCGGACCACATTGGTCAAACGTACAATATTGGTACGGGCGTACCAGTGAATCGAATTTACCATTGACCGGACCACATTGGTCAAACGTACCATGTTGGTACGGGCGTACCAACTGGTACGGCGGTAGAACAACAGTCTAATGGTCTTTTCGATTTTTCGCACAATCAAGACATGATATGTAAAATCGGTTACTAAGGGTTGCTTGTACATCAAAAACCGATTCTATAGGTACAAACAAATCCAGTTAACATGCCCTAAAACCCGTTTAACCAAAGATCGTCAATGTTTTTAAAAAATCGAGCCTTAAATCATTAAAAATCAAGTGGTTTACTAAACCAAACACAAAATAAAGACCATGAGTGTGTGCAGATTTTGATTTCAAACCTATAGCAACAAAACTCACGAGTAGAAGTTAAGTATCAAGAGAAAAATTTGAGAAAAACACTATGCGGAGGTTAGGGTTTTTGCAGAGAGAGAGATGGAGGTACGGTGATTTTGACCAAGCATACCAACTCACCCTTTATATAGGATCAATGGTGCGGTCCAGCGTACCAATTGGTACCGGCGGACCATTGAATTTTTCACTTTAACCCCAAAACTTTCTGTTTTTGACAATTTTCACCCAAAATACATATTTTTCAATTTCGCTCAAATTTGATGTTGATAACTGATTCAAGCATCGATTATGATTCAGAAAAACATAAATTTGCCATTTCTAGAATTCAGTTGATCTAAAACAATACAGAAACAAAACTTTTTTTACATTTTAGAAAATATATCAAAACACACAAAAATCTTTTTGATTTTCAAATTTATGCTAAAACACACCAAAAATCTTTTTTAAGATTTTCTAAAATGAAATAAACCAAAAGTTCAAAATTAAATGCGATAAATTATATTTTTGTGAGATAGATCGCAACATGAGATCATATCAGTAATATGTACTATACACACTTCAATTTTAGTTTAATCAGCATGCAAACCAAGTTGTGCACGAATACAACATTTTCATATTTATTTCAACCAAATCAAATCATTTTTATAGCTTTCTGATATGCATTAGGTATTCATTTATCAAGCACAGAAATCATGGTACCCACACATTCAAGTAATTGATAATCTGACTTATTATATTTTTTATTTTCCCTTATTCAATACATAATTTATATACAGAGACAAGCTATTCATAGTGTTTCATGCAAAAAGAAATCAGAATGTTAAATCGTCTACCTTAAGGTCGATCATTCGATACACAGATAAGGCCTCGGATTTAACAAAATAAGAAAGAGAAAACAAATTATAGTTGTATAATTCAACAACAATCAGGTCGATACTCATGTATACGCAGAGAAAGCCTGATGAATTATGCGAAACACCAAGAAAAATAAAGCAGAACCTTAAACGAAGAACAATCAGGTCGGTCTTATGGACATGCATAGAAAGTTCGATCGTTTGAGAAAATAAAGAAAATCAAACAAGTTTAAATCTTTAAAAAGAAATCATGCATACACTATACCAATCTCTTATTCTATTTTTGTATCTTTCAGTTAGCATCAGCATTATACAAAACAAGAACAGTGTTTCACCACGGATTTCAGGACAACATTATATTTATATCATTCTTGCATATATCAGATTTGATTAGCACATTCAATGACACAAACAAGTACCTACAGCCTTTCCTACTTTATCCATGGTCGGTATCATATACTGATGTACTATCATCTCTCACAGAGGTTGGATCACGTTTCTTAATTTTTAAATTTTTCACTTTTTAATGCTTTTTCATTTTTTAAAATAAGGAATCACAAATTTTATGTATTTTCCATATATTCTCCCCTAAAAAGCAGAAAAACAAAGAAAAACAAAAGAAAATTTGATCAACTGAATCATATTACTTGGCAGTTGTAGGATCGTTAAAAGTTAGAGTTGAACTTAAACAAAGCCCTTTACTTGCAAATATAACCCTGCAGAATTAAAGTTATATTTCACTTTACTTAAGTAATATTGAGTTCTTGTGTATAATGTAAAAGCTTGATTTGCAGAATTATAGTAACAGCAAAGTATCAAATACTCGACACTATTTGCATTAACTCAAAGCTACACTATTACAAGTTGTTCAAGAACTGTGTACTCGTACATGTATGTTAAACTATGAGCTAACTAATGCTATATATAGTGCTAATGAGATCAATGACAGCCATTGATCTCATGCGATCTAATCTAGACCTAAAACTAAAAAGTCAAATACAAACTACCAAAAGAATAAACATCGGCAATTGGAATATCTTGCGTGTTTGCAGCACCATACTACTTTAGGAGAGCGGCTTGAATCAGATATAGAAGCATACGAGAAGCTTTTGCAGGATTGGACTTGCTGAAAAGACATCTCAGGAAAAGTCCGGTTGAATTCATTATCTGGTGGATAATCGAATTCACCCGGAATATTCGCTAAAAGACAAAACTGCTTCTTTCCGCTTGAATTGCCAGTTCCGCTTGAAGTGAGAATTCCGCCTCAACTTCAACTTCAGCCGAAAAATAGTAAAATTGGCATTCAGCCTGAAATCTTCCAAGCGCAATATTCCTTACAATCTCCCCCTAAGCTGATGCTGTCAAATTCCAATGTTTATCTTCAAAAATTGACTTGTACCCAAAAATTTTCTTCTCCTTGACCTACTTGTCAAAGACCTTATCTCCTACATTCACATCTTTTGAAAGATCACTCATGCTGGTCATGGTGACCTTAGCATGTTGCAGAGCTTCCCAATCTTGTTCATTCCACTGATCTTGAACATTAATTGCTTGATGGGTTGTGAAGCTGCTATCTGCCCTGTGAACATAAAAGATTTTTTCTTCTTCTTCCCAAATCACAAATTTTATCGGACTGGTTGTGTTTTCTTCAATGTCTTCATCAACCTGAGTTTCAAAGATCAGTCCATGCTCGAGCACTTTTGGTTCTATGCTCATTCTTAGCAGGAGCTCAGCTCTGGACAAACTCATTATCCCTTGCATTTTCGCGTAGATATCCGATAACTGGAAGATGTCAAGCATTCTGGTGGCAAGATGAGCATTCACTACTCTGGTGATCCCACTTAGGCACTGGAATTTGAAGTCAAAAGTCTCTTCATTAACTGTCCACCCAACAATTTTGTTTTGCCGGGGTGGGGCTCTTTTCCTTGGCCGTTGCTCTCTTTTTCTTTTGTGATGCAACAGTCTTCTCTTTCTCAATTTGTTTTCCTCATTGGAATCATCAGTTGATTCTATTACTTTTGGAGCTTTTCCCTTTGAGGATTGAGAAGAAGGATCAGGTTGATCTTGAGTAGGTTTGGTGGTGGTGGAAGGTTCTTTGATGGTGAGTGGAGGAAGGAAGGTTTGTGATGGTGGTTTACTGGCTTCAGGAGTTGGGCTTGAAGGTAGAGTAGGAGGGAAGATGTCAGAGAAATCCAGGTAGGTGGAGGCTTTTTCTTAAGAGCAATGATGGGTGTAAACTTGTCTGTTCTGTACTTGGGATTAGCAAGTTTAGTGGCAACTTTCTTGGAGATGGAGGGAGGTTTGTATGGTGTGATGGCAAGTGACTGTAAGATAGATGGAACTGTTGTAGGCATTGGGTTTGGGTTGTAAATAAATGAAGGTGGAGGTGGTACATCTGCAAAATCAATAAATTCAGGTTTAACATTAGCAGTTGTGTAGACGCAAGGAGCGATGGATCGTTTGCTAGTCACGTGATAACGAGATGAAGACGAGATCAAACAAGTAAATACAAATGGAATTTGTATTAATAAGCCTTAAGAGCACACACACAGAAACACACACAGAAGTGGTAAAATATGGCCAGAAGTTTTTTAACTCTCTACACATGATACCTATTTATAGGTACGACTAAATGAGCTGCGGACCACATCCGGACCATCTCGTCCGGGCGGACCATTTGGTACGCAGGACCAACTGGTCCACTGCCCTCATAGTCACACACACATATGCTCTCACATAGATACAATACACGAGACACAACGTAACATAAGAATATGCTTCTACAAACTCCCCCTTAACGTGTAGTGTATCTTTTCTAACTAAATCTCTAGTCTTCAATCTTCAACAATGTTGCATCCGATCGTCAACTTGAAATCTTGTCAGAAATAGTGCTTGCGTGGCTGGATCATTCTTGAATAAATCTTTGATCTTCAAGATCCACTTGTGAAAGATATAACACACTCCCCCTTTCACCATGCTTGAGTCTTGACACACAAAAACCTGCAACTTTAGAAGACAAAAGTGCGGATTTTCTTTTAATTTCCAAAACTAATCTAATCTTGGTGCAAAACTTCTCTTTGAGAATCCAAGATATTGATTTTGAAATTTTGATTTTGTATCAAGTGTTGATCAATCGAAAACAACTAAGAAATAAAATCTTTTTGGCTTTTAGAAACTTTAGATCAAAACACACCTAAAATCTTTTTGATTTTTCAAAGTTATGCTAAAACACACCAAAAATCTTTTTGAATTTTACTAAAATGGAAATATAAATGCAATACAAAACTACACTCTATTTTTGGTATTTTGCGAGAAAGATCACGACACGAGATCATATCAGACATAACGCATCTAGCACATTTCAATTTCAGTCTTAATCAGCATGCAAGCCAAGATAATCGCAAATACAACATTTATGTTTATTTCAGCATGTACCAATCATTTTTTTATCATTTTCAGACATGCTTAAGGTGATTTTATCATGCACTGATAACTCGGCCTCCACTCTATCAGAAATACTGGCAAATCATCATATTTATCATATAAAACCAACGTTCTTAGAGATTTAATCATTTTTGATGAGTCATGCAAAAATAAAGTAGAACCCTAAACAAACAACAAGCAGGTCGGTCTTGTGAGCACGCAGAGAAAGTCCGATTGTTTAGGAAAATAAGAAATATAAAAATAAAGCAGAAATTGTATAATCCAACAACAATCAGGTCCGTACTCCCGTACACACAAAGAAAGTCCGATGGATTATATGAAACACCAAAGAAAATAAAGCAGAACGTCAAACGAACACCAATCAGGTCGATCTTTCGATACGCAGAGAAAGGCCGATCGTTTGACAAAATAAAGAAAATCAAACAAGTTGAAATTTTTGCAATATAAAAACATGCATTCATCAAGATATCTCTTTATTCTATTTTTGGAATCATCACACAGCATTCATCAAGAAGCAAATAACCAAAGATCATCAGGCAAGCTTTATGTTTATATCTTACTTGCAGATCTCAGATTAGTCATGCACATTCACAGATTATGCAAGTACCTACAGCCTTTAGACTTAATCTATCCATGGCAGATAACATATATGTTGATGTACCATCATTTCTCGCTTTTGTCGGATCAATTTCTCAATTTTCCATTTTCTTTATATTCCAATTTCTCCCCCTAAAATTCAAACAAATACCATTTTTTGAATTTTCAATTTTCTCCCCCTAAAAAAATGTAAACATATGAACAAGAAAGAAAATTGATCGACCAACACTGACACTTTGCAGTTTTAGGTTTGGAAAAATCGATTGAAAAAACATTTGAAAATGATATGTCGTTGAAACACTAAATTAGGCAAGTTCTTCACTATCAGCAACACACGCATGATAGGTCTTCTTGAAGAAACCTGCAGACACCATATAAAACGTTAGTGATTTTGGGATCGGCCCGAGTCAACAGCCTCGGGTCGCCCGGTGTCTTCAACATGGTCTGTTACACCCGGGGAAACAACTCGAGGTTTCCAGATCTTGGGCGATTGAAAATTTTTCAATGAATCCACAAAATTATCAACTTGCGTCTTTGCCCAAGACGGCTTACTAGTTGATTTGTACATCGATGGTTGTGGTTCATCAAAAATATGACCATTTAAATCCACATATTTAGCAGTTTTGTGCACATAGGAGTGAATGTTCGCATTCGTAGGACATTGTGCAGCAAGATGCCCTGGTTTACGACATGCATAACACTTCCTTTGAAAAACATTAAGGGAACTGCTACCCAGATCTGAGTCAAAAATTTGATTTTTATCAACAAAATTCTGTAAATTTCTCTTGTCCTGGTTGAACACATCATGATAACCAAAAATATTTTCTGAACCAAAGGAATCAAAGAAATCGTCTGAAGAATCATACCTTGGAGGTGGACTTCATGAAGAATTGTTGATACCTGAAATGTGCGTCGTGTGAAGTATCGAATGAAGACCAAGTTCAAGCCAATATAGGGTTGGCCGAACTAGGTCCGAACCTGAAGTTCGGACCGGCCGAACCTGGGGTTCGGTGGGAGTTCGGCCGATCGGGTATATATAGTAGTTTGGTCTTTGTGTTTAGGGGTTCTGAGCGTATGAGCAAATCTTAAGTGTGTGTTTCTGAGTGTGTTTCTCTGTGTCAATTCTCTGTGGTTTACTGATTGTAATTGTTCTCGTTTGATCAATAAAACAATCGGTTATTTACGTTTCGATGTCCGATTAGCTAGATCGAGTAGACGATCCGATGCTCACGCATTTTCAAGTGGTATCAGAGCTTTCTGGTTCACTCTACTGATCTGTGGTTGTTATTCTCGGACTATTGAACGTTTTTGAAGTTTTCCCGTGTTTCATTTCGTGTTTTCTATCATTTCTGATGTGCAATTTGTGCCAAAACTGTTCCTAAACCATTTCCTATTGGTTTTTCTGAGTCATCATATCAAGTTTCGTCAAAATCAGTCCGTTTTCACGAGTTTTCGGAAAATGTCTTCGAGGTTCGAAGGTTACTGGGCAAGTTCGGAGTAACCGCTCCGAACTTGAGGTTCGGAGGTGACTCGGATAGAGTTCGGCGAGAGTTCGGTGGTGTATCGGTCTGGTTCGGTGAGATTTGAGGTTCGGAGGTAGATCGGAGCTGGTAGTCGTTTCGGACAAAGTTCGGTGTTCGTTCGGAGGCTGATCAAGGTTCGGACAACGTTCGGTGAGAGTTCGGACGTCAGAATAAGTTCGGAGCAAGTTCGGAGGGCAGAATTGTTCAGATTTTCAACGATGTCGGAATTTCAAGCTTTTGCCTCAATGCAAAGTGCTATGCAGACCATGATGAATTATGACAATGAAATCGGAACAAGTCAGAAAGTTCCCAAATTGTTGAAACTAGAAGATTATCAAAATTGGAAGAAACGATTTTCAGCGTATATCAGCACAAATAATATTGACTTATGGATTCCAATTAGAAAATTGTATGAAAAACCAAAAGAAGATGGAGAGTCTAAAGAAATTGAAGATTTTGATGTTGCTGAAAGAAAAAGTTATGAACTTGAACAAAAAGCTTATGGTTATCTTACCATGGCTTTACCTACTGAATTGTTACATCAATTCAGCACGTGTAAGAAGTCAAAGCAGTTATGGGATGCTTTATCAGCAAGGTGTGAAGGAAATGATCAGTATAAGAAAAGTCGAAAGAAGGTTTTGAGTAAGGAATTTGATAATTTCCAGCATTATGAGAATGAAAATATAACAGCTCTTGTCTCAAGGTTATCTCATTTGATTAGTGAATTGAAGATTGTGGGAATTGAGAAAACTGATGAAGAGTTAAAGGAAAAAATTATGGAAGCATTACCAGACAAATGGGAAAATTATGTTTTACTTATCACTCATGATAAAGAATACTCAACATTGACATTTCATGAGCTTACTGGAAAGCTTCATGCTCGTGAAATGGAAATGTTAAATTCAAAGAAGTCAACTGCTACCTTGCAACATCCTGAGTTGTATCATGGTGAAAATAGTGCAAGCATGAGTGCAAAGACTAAGCCAAATCAGAATACAGCACCAAGTGTTGCTTTTCTAGCTGGAGCTTCAGGAAATTCTGATAACAATTCTTCAAGGGGCTGTCATTTCACTATTCCAAATTTTTCAAATCAAAATGATTTTTCAACAGAATCAACCGATGATTGTGCCAAAATGATTTCTGCATTGATTTCATCATCTTTTGGTCTGATTCTCAAAAATGTTGCTGATGCAAAGTTAACCAGTGAGGATCTTGATGCTCTTGATGATGATCAATTGACTGAATTGGATGTTTCGTGGCAATATGCTATGTTGTGTCAAAGATCTAAAAGATTTTTTAAGAAGCATGGAAGGAGTATTTCTGGTGACAAATTGGGTTTTGACAAGTCAAAACTCAAGTGTTTTAAATGTCAACAACTTGGACATTTTGCCAAAGAATGCCAACAGAAAGCTAATATTTCACAATCATCAAAGCCTGGTTTTACTCAACCATCTACTAGTAACACAGGCAAGACCACTGCTTTGTTTGCTCAAAGCGATGGTGTATATGATTGGGGTCAACAATTTGGATATGATTCCTCAGCATTTATGGTTACCCATGATTTACAAGAAGATTATGTTTCAGATACTAGTTCAGATACTAGTTCAATACCAAGTTCGTATGCATCTGCTGAAAATTTGGAGAGTTTGATGAAAGAAAATGCTTTGTTGATGAATAAAGTTCAACAATTGACTGAAGAGTATGAGGTGGTTAAATCTGAATTGAAGATTTCTAAAGAATGTGAAAAGGATTTGTTTTTGAAGAATGAAACTTTGACTAATGAAATCACAATGATGAATACAGTTTTAGAAGTATTGAAGCAAGAAAAGAAGAATGTTGAAATTTCGAAAGCTGAAGTTTGTGAAGAAAAAGGTGAGTTAGTCAAAGAAGTGAAGAAATGGAAGGAAGAGGCAGAAGATGCTGCAAATGATTTTCAGAATTTATTTGATAAATCCAAGATTAAGCTTGATTTGCTTACTAAGAGTATTGAAGAATCTGATGCTAAACTCAAAGCATATCAAGTTGATATGGAAAAATTATTAGATGATAAGCGGGAGTTGACTAGGGTTAACAAGGTTCAAACTGCAAATCTGGAAATTCAAAAGAGAAATGAGGATAAATTGAAGAAGGAGCTACATGAAGGTCTTGACAATCTTCGTCTGCAAAAGTTTGAAACTCATAAAGTTGCCAAGCGCTTGATTGTTAAAGAAAAAGAATTTGCAGAAGCTCAACAGCAAATTTCTGATCTCAAAATTCAAGTTCTTGATGCTAAAAGATTGCTCAACAATGTTTCAAATTCACAAGTTTTCACGAGCTTCTTAGCAAATGATGCAAATTTTGAAAGGATGTTTGATAAAACTGCATCACCCCCTGCTCATATCAAGGAGGCTGTCAAAGACGTGAAAGAACAGGTTGATGATTTTGATTATCCAAAGATATCAGTTTCTACTTCTGAAGAAGCAAAGGTTGTGATGAAGAAGAAAAGCAAGAAGAACAAGAAAAAGGTCTTGAAATCTGAGATTCCTCCAGCACCAAAGTTTGTTTCTGGTTCATTTTCTGCTGATAATGAAAAATCGGCTACATCAAGTGACAAGATTCCATCTCAATCTGGCTTTGATGAAACAATTTTCTATGACCAAAAGAAAATTCCTGATGTGAAAGCCGAATTCACAAGATTAGCTAAGAATGGACACCAGAGTTCAAATTCTGAGGAGAAGATTTCTGGTAAACAAGTTGGTTTGGGATTTCAAGAAAAGCATGTTCAAGTTGAGAAGGGTCCAGCATCTGAATCATCAAATCTAAAGAAGCTTAAAATGAAGCAAATGAAGAAGGATGTGTTCAAAGCAGACAAAGTTCAACCTGAAAGATTTTATAAGCTTAAAGGTTCTGAACAGTTATTTTCTGACAAGGACTTTCCTCTTCACTGCGTGGATGCTCGGAAAATTTCTGAAGTATTTGTGAAAGCTGATATTTCTTCTGAAAGCTTTCAATCTCGTAGCCCAACTTCTAAATGGGTGCATGATCATCGTCATCAGGTATATGAATCTCATTCTGATCATGTTACAGATATTCATATGTGTTCTTCGCAGGTACATCAAAGATGGGATAAAACGACAAGAATTTGTTATATTTGCCGTCGCCCAGGGCATATGGCAAAAGATTGTCCCTCACCTGTTGATTCGTCACAAAGATTTCATAAGAAATCAGTTTTTGGTAATTCTGCCACAACAAAGTTCTTTGATAACCAAGGCAGAGTTTTTGATGAAGTTGAGTCTACATTCTTTCACAAACAAAAACGTTTTGTTCCAAAGTTTTCAAAGGATCAAAATGTAGGTTCATCATCACAGTCACCTGTGATTGTTTTATCGAAAACTGAATTGCCAAAACATCAGGAATGGAAACCTAAGGTGGTTTCAAAGCAAAATCAAGACACTGGTCGACCAGAAGCGATTCGCTTCGGGTCGTTTGTGAACTAATCCGACTGTTCAGTGTGCAGGTACTTCTAGAAGACCTATCGATGATTGAAAAATTGTCGATGGAGGAGTATTCTGTTTTTAACTTACTTTCGTGAAATATTTTTTCTAAACCTGCGAATTGTCTGAATTCTACACCCTGAAACATATCCGTGTTGATTGATCAATTTTCTTTGCTTACGTTTTTCTCAAAAAGCCAAAAATAGTGTCGTTTTTTTGTGTAAAATGAAAATCCAAAAATAGAGTTTTCATTTTAAGGGGGAGAATTGTAAGTAAGGGGGAGTAATTGAGAAAATGCATGGTATGGGGAGAAGGTGAATACATGCAAAATATAAAATTGTGAGAAATTGATCATTGGGAAATGATGGTACATTGGCATACGTGTCTGACTTATGGATAAAGTAGATGAAAGGGCCATAAGATCATTGTTTGATGTGCTTGGTAGGCTCGACAAATCAGAAAGTATTCAGATGTGATATACACTAAATACTAATGCTTGACCATGTGGATAACATCTTGATGCATATTTCTTGACACAAAAAGAAAAATAAGTGTGAAATTCAAAATGAGAAGTCACTGTGTATACATGTATTCATTTTGCAAAGATTTAAACTTGTTTGATTTTCTTTATTTTGTCAAACGATCGGACTTTCTCTGCGTATCGAAAGATCGACCTGATTGTTGTTCGTTTGACGTTCTGCTTTATTTTCTTTGGTGTTTCGTATAACTCATCGGACTTTCTTTGCATGTACGGGAGTACCGACCTGATTGTTGTTGAGTTATACAACTTCAACTTGTTTTATTTTTCTTATTTTGTTAAATCCGAGGCCTTATCTGCGTATCGAAAGATCGACCTTAAGGTAGACGATTTAACGTTCTTATTTCTTTTTGCATGGAACACAGTTGACTGTATCATGAAAAATAGTATGCAATGTGAAAGTTCACAAATGCAATCACTCAAAAGAAAAAGAAAGAAAAACAGAAAAATGTCAGAATATGTCTGATAGTGTGGGGTACACTGGTCAAAGCAAATCTAATCAATACCTTAACATATCCAGATGTTATGAGTATGATTCTGTCTGAGCTTAAGATGGACAAATTATACCAGCAATCGACATGACTTGTGTGCTTCAATTAATTAAAATTGAAGTGTAGTTCAGTGCGTTATGATCAATATGATCCCATATAGTGATCTTTCTCATACCAAAAATAGTGTTTGATTCTGTATTACGATTTCATTTCATATCAAGAAAAGTACAAAAAGATTTTTGGTGTGTTTTAATATAAATTTTCAAAAAGCCAAAAAGATTTTGTTTCTGCTTTATTTTAGATCTGATCAACACGTGATATAAAATCATTTTCAAAATCATATCTTGGAGTCTCGAAGAGACGTTTTGCGCCAAGATTATTTAAGTGTTAATGCAGGATGCTGTTGTGCAAGCTATCACAACTTCAAGTCTTCTGAAGCTGTTGATAAAGACCAGAGATATACTAGATATCATCAAGTATTCAAGATCAAGCTACGATTGAGTTGAGGAGGAGTTTGTTCGAAGATTCATTTCATTGGATAAACGGATTCTTTACTTGAGGGGGAGCTTAATTGAAGATACATATTTGATGATGTTGAGAAGAAAAGAAAAGAGATCCTGCACACGACGAGGGGGAGTTTGTTGATACCTGAAATGTGCGTCGTGTGAAGTATCGAATGAAGACCAAGTTCAAGCCAATATAGGGTTGGCCGAACTAGGTCCGAACCTGAAGTTCGGACCGGCCGAACCTGGGGTTCGGTGGGAGTTCGGCCGATCGGGTATATATAGTAGTTTGGTCTTTGTGTTTAGGGGTTCTGAGCGTATGAGCAAATCTTAAGTGTGTGTTTCTGAGTGTGTTTCTCTGTGTCAATTCTCTGTGGCTTACTGATTGTAATTGTTCTCGTTTGATCAATAAAACAATCGGTTATTTACGTTTCGATGTCCGATTAGCTAGATCGAGTAGACGATCCGATGCTCACGCATTTTCAAGAATTACCAGAACTATAAGAAGATCCTCCAGAATAGTAATCAACATCCTTTGATTTGAACACCGTTTGTTTCTTCTGCTGTTTGAATTTGTTCTTTTGATTTGAACCAGCAACATTCTTTTCTTGTTGTGTTCGAGGAACTGATTCTTCTTTAGCATCATAACCAAGACCTTTATGCTTGTACCCCTGAACTTTTGAAGAATTTAATATAAAATCTGGAGCTTTTCTTCCTTTAGCTTCGCTAGTAAATTTAGCTTTAATAGCCTTCAATTTGTTATTCTTAATCAAAGCTCTTTCGTCTTCATGAGCTGAAGAAGAAACAGAATCAACTTTCTCACAAATCTTTTCCTCTGCCAAAACTTTGGAAGTTGAAACAAAATTTGGAGCTTCACCCAATTTCTCCTCCTTTTTCTTAGATTTGTTTTTCTTCTTCGTTGTTGGAGTTGCAAATTTAGAATAATCTTGCAATTCAGCTCTTGGATCAAATGACACAGATGGAGGATTTAATATAACCACCGGAGCTGGAACAGAATGTAATTCCTCTTCTTTCACACTTTCATCACTCTTTTCCTGATTGTAAATGTAATTCAGTAATGTAGGAGACATAGCTGAATTCTTTACTTGCTTTTGAAGAGCGAGAATCTCAACTTTTAACTCAGATATTTTTGACTTGAGCAGCCAACAAATCTTTCTGAGTACCAATAAATTCATCTGATAATTCATTATATTCAGCCTTCAGTTGCCTTTTGGTATCACATAACTTCATTAACTCAGCATGAACCTTCTCCCACTTCTTAGTAAAATAAGCAACATCTTTTGTTAAAATGTCATTCTTTTCACGCATCTGAACATTTTCATCTCGAAGCTTTGAAAGTTCTTCTTGAAGCTCTAAAACTTTATCTGCAGCTTCAACAGCAATCGCATTTGCTTTTTCATACATTTGTTGAACAGGATAACTCTTTTCAAATAAATTCTCAAAATCTTGAACTGCATCAAGATGAGCAGCCTTTTCTTTCTCAAAGTCAGCAATCCATTTATCCTTTTCTGTTACCAACTCTGAATTAACTTTTTCTAAATCATCATATCTTTGTTGTAAACACTCCAAAGCAACTTTCAAAACTTTGAATTCTTTAGTTAGCAAACTGGTATTGTTTAGCAAAGATTCAAATTTATCATTGGCAACACCACAAGCTTCACATTTCTCTTGTAAATCTTTTGTAAGTTCAGCAACTCCATCTTCCAGTACTGTTTCACATGAACTTGTTTCTGAATTAGAATCAGTTACCTCCTTCCTTACAACTTCGGCAAGAAATGCAGATTCATCAGGATACCACTGGACATACTTATTTAGAGAACTATCATAAACCAAAGCAGGTTTGGAAAGAGAAGCTGAATTAGAAGCAGACTTAAAAATGGAGCTTTCTGAATTTTGAATTGCATTTAATGCCAACTGTTTCTGTCTCTCTTCAATAATTGCCATATCCTTTTCCCAATCATATCCTTCAACATTTTGTGACATCAATGCTTGTGAATTTGAATTATTTGTTGAGGACGAAGATACGGATGTTTTTAGATTTTTACATTCACGAGCAAAATGTCCAATTTGTGAACATTTGAAACACCTAACTTTGGACTTATCCAATCCAAGTTTTCCTCCTGGAAGAAAAGATTGCTTACCATGCTTCTTCATGTATCTCTTACCTCTTTCAACAGTCATAGCAAATTGCCAATGTAAATCTAACTTATTTAAATGATCATCATCCAACTCACTTAAGTCGTTTGCAACCAAATCAACTTCTCCCAGTTTCCCAAAAATTGAACCATTTGACGATGATATAAAGGCAGATAGCAATGAAGCTAAATCCTCAGATGCCTTGTCAGGAATTGTAGGCTTTGATGATTGATTTGGACTTGTAAAAGTACAACCTGGAGAATAACCATAACTCTCAGTTTTTCCAGCAAGAAATGCAGTAGGAGGACCTTCACTGAAAATGTTTGATTTTTTTAGCATTTATGGTAGAATCATTTTCACCACGATATGCAGCTGGATTCTGTACTTGTGCAGGCATGGATTTGTTGACACTCAACTCCATATCTCTTGCTTGTATCTGCTCAATCAAATTGATGAATGACAACCCTGAAAATTCTTTATCATGAGTAATCATCATTACATAGTTTTCCCATTTTTCAGGTAATGCCTCTAGTATCTTCTCTTTCATATCAGCTTCTTCCTTTTTGATGCCAACTAAAGCCATTTCACTTAATAAATGTGAAAACCGAGTAATAAGCTTTGAAATATTCTCATTTGGATAATGCTTGAAATTGTCGAACTCTTTTCTTAGAACCTCTTGTTTGCTTTTCTTGAATTGATCATTACCCTCACATCGTTTCTGAATTGCATCCCACAACTCTTTTGCAGAAGTATACGCAGAATATTGATGTAATAAGTCGGAAGGTAGTGCCATTGTTAAAGCACCATAAGCTTTTTGTTCTGCTTGATATGCCTTCTTTTGCTCACCAGTAAGACTTTGTTGCAAAACTGGCCTTCCATTTGTTCCGGTTGGATACTCGTATAGATTATTGTAAGATATCCAAAAATCAACATCATTAGCACCAACATATGCATTGAATCGTTTCACCCAACTATGATAATCTTCCAATCTGAGCAATTTCGGAACTTTCTGACTTGTTCCTATATCATTATCATAGTTAATGATAGCTTGCATCGTGTTTTGAATCGCAGAAAACGCTTGAAAATCCGACATATTTTCCGAAATATGACACTGTAAAAACTTCGAACTCAAAAACGGAGGTCTTCCAAGCGGATTTAGTGGGTCAAAACTGGACGGTACTGGCCGTAGGCCAATATAAGTCCTAGATCTCGTCGAGACGAACGTTTTGACTGGTATTGGGTTCCGTAACTCTTTATGGTTCTCAAGTTACGTCAGTTTTAGTGATGAATACTTTTCTGCCAGCGGACCAAAACACTTTCTGCGGACCAAAATACTTTCAACGGACCAAAACCCGGATCAGTTCAAATAGCGGACCAAACTACGATTCAGCGGATCAGATTATACCTCAGCGGACCAGATTAAACCAGCGGATCAGATTGATAACACGCGGATCAAAATATACCTGCGGATCAGATTGATACCGCGGACCAAAACTGGTACGGCGGACCAGATTTTTCAGCGGATCACACTGGTACGCGATAACCGCCACGGACCAGCTCGATGAATATTGCCTAGCGGACCAAACGGCGGACTAGAATGTTCATCGGGCGGACCAGTTTGTTTCACGTAGAATGAACCTGAAATTTTGAATTTCTGCAGCTTTTGACTAAAAGTTGGATCACGAAGGTGCGCAAACACTATAGGAACACTCGAAAATCATTTTTCACCATAGAAACACTCGGAATTGGAAGAATTTGATGAAAAATGTAAGAACCCCACACTTTCTCTCTCTAAAAATCTCCAAAATCACAGAATATGATCAGCAAATAGAACCAGATAGCTCTGATACCACTTGTAGACGCAAGGAGCGATGGATCGTTTGCTAATCACGTGATAACGAGATGAAGACGAGATCAAACAAGTAAATACAAATGGAATTTGTATTAATAAGCCTTGAGAGCACACACACAGAAACACACACAGAAGTGGTAGAATATGGCCAGAAGTTTTTTAACTCTCTACACATGATACCTATTTATAGGTACGACTAAATGAGCTGCGGACCACATCCGGACCATCTGGTCCGGGCGGACCATTTGGTACGCAGGACCAACTGGTCCGCTGCCCTCATAGTCACACACACATATGCTCTCACATAGATACAATACACGAGACACAACGTAACATAAGAATATGCTTCTACAAGTTGTTGTACCTGAGATCAGCTCTGAAGGTGAAGGCATCACCAATTTAGGATTGACAGCAGCAATTTCTCCTTTCAGTTCATAAAAGATTTCATCAATCAAGCTGCAAAGTCCCCTAACTTGCATCTGAGCTACCTCTTCCTCTTTCTTCAAATTTCTAACCACAAGTGCCCTTTTTACCTTTTTCAGCAGTAGGTAATTCTCATCATTCTTTACCAGCTTGGTAGGCAATTGAGAGGCAATAGAAATTAACCTCTGCCTATCAGCATCAGACACTGCATCCAAATTGTAATCCTTCAGTCTCCAGTTGAAAGACCTGGTCTTTGCCTCTTCAAGTAGATTTGCAAAAACACTATCTTGCAGATACAAATCATATTCTTCTTGAAGCTCTTTGGCTAGCCTCTTATCTTCCGCTACCCTTTTGGCTTCTTCTACCATCTTTACTACAGCCTCAGCTTCAGGAGTCTGAACCACCTGTTGAATGGTTTTTGGAATATCAGTTTGAACAGGTGTTTCCGCTTGAACTTGTTCTGAGCTCCTTAAGGCTATCAAAGTTTCGGCTATGTCTACTGCTCCTTCACTCCTTTGTTCTTCCGGTTGAACTTCCGGTTGAAGTTTCGGTTGAACCTCCGGTTGAAGTTCCGGTTGAACTTCCGGTTGAACATGAATTTGCCCTTCAGTCACCACCTGAGGTTTGGTGACTTCAGGTTCTTTGTCGACTATTTCCAGCACCTGAGTTCCTTCTTCTTCACCGATCAAATTTTCGTCTTCCCCTTCGGTCATTGTAGCAACTGCAATAGTGGCAGTGCTTTCTTCAGCATCATTTGCTACCTTGCTGGTGGAGGCAATATTTCCTGCCACTTGATCACTGGCTCTTTCAGCCGGAAAGATGACATCCTTGAGGAGTGTCGTGATCAAATTGATGTGCTCAGGGAGAGCACCAGCAATCAGCATGGAAGACTGAACAAGTTCAGTGAGATTGGGGTCCTCAAAAGGAGAAATGGCAATCAGTTGACTGCATCTCATGTTCACCCAACTTTCTTCAACTGAGAAGGGATTCACACCAATTCTTTGGCAAGCTGTGGCTCTGACTTCAGCCGGTATCCTCTGAACTTCTTCAATTTCAGTGATAACAGGTCTTGAGGGTAGCTTCTCCCCCAATTTGACAGTATCAGCTTCATCAGTTGCAACAACTTCATCAGCATCTCTGATAGGGCTTGAAGGACCTGCTTCAGTGTCAGTAGGAGCAGCTTGAACTAATTTAGCAATAGTTGTGTTGAGAGTTTCAACCTGTGCTTGCAGAGAAAGGTACAACTTCATCAATTCAGGTAGTGTATAACTGTCCTCAACTGGCTTTTTGCCAGTATCCTTGGACAAAACCAAACTATCAATCCGAGATTGATCAGCATTGGTACCCATGGCTTCTTGGCACCCGGGATTCTCTTCATCTGTTTCAGCAGCCCTTGGTTCCAATAAAGGACTTCCAGGTACTGATTCAGAGAAGATTGCCGCAAATTGGGTCTTATTGATGTTACTACTGTCACCAATATCCAGTGGGGATCCTTGGGCAGTAGCAGTCCTCTTTGCATGAATCTCTTCTTCACTCCTGAGATTCACCTCCGGTGAGGAGTGGGGTTGCAGTGCTACAGGGTCCTGGCTTATCAGGATGTTCTCATGTAATGAAGCAGGTGAGTTAATA
>JBCNJP010000010.1:57921454-57954724 GCA_039602395.1 Deinandra increscens subsp. villosa
CAATATTCCTTACAGGAGTCAAGCAAGTAATTCCATTGATTTGTAAAAGGAATTTAAAGCGGGTTTTATCAAAAGCTTTGGTAAACAGATCCGCTTTTTAAAATCAGTATGAATTTTCTACAAATCAGTTAACTTTTTCTCATAGCGGTCACGATAAAATGGTATCGAATGTCAATGTGATTGGTCTTTGAATGTTGCACGGGGTTTTTCGTGATGCAAATAGCAGCTGAGTTATCAATAAAAATTGGAGCGGTCAGAAAGTTCAAACCGTAATTGCGCAACTAGTGTTGTATCCACAAAACTTGTGAATAGCAACTGGAAGCAGTAACATATTCCGCCTCCACAGTTGACGTCGTGACTGAGGTCTATTTCTTGCACTGGCATGATACAAGCCTCTCCCCCAGAAATTGACAATCGGAAGTAGTGGCTTTCAAATTAATTTTGCACCCGCCATAATCAGAATCTGAGAAGGCTGATAACTCAAACTTATTACCATTAGGGTGCCAGATTCCAAGATCCGAAAAACCCTTCAAATAAGCAAAGATCCTTTTCACTGCTATCAAATGAGAAACTTTGGGGTCTGCCTGATACCTAGCACACATAAAACAGTAAACATTATATCATGTCTGAAAGTCCATGAGCTTCGGATCCTCTACTCGATCTAGCTATTTTCGGATGAGAAACGAGTAATTAAAGATTGTTTTATTGATCAAACTAAACAATTACAATCTGTAAAGCACTAAGAACGTTCACAAAGAAACACTATTGAAAACACACACTTAAGACTGATTGTTTTCCACTCTTATTATAGAAAACAAAGAAAAACATCTATTTATACTTGATCTGCCAAACCCCAGACGAACTGGCAGTTTGCCTGATCCTAACTATCAGTTCGGATCCAGTTCGTTTGGCAGCCTTCTTGTTTTGTCTTGTTCTTCACATCGTCTTGATTAGATACTTCACACGACGCACAGATTATGCATCAAAAAAACTCCCCCTCGACGTGTGCAGTATCTGTTCACCAATTAGAACATATTCTTCGAACAAACTCCCCCCCAACTTGATGGTAGCTTAATCTTGAATATTTTAACGATGCATAGTGTGTTTCCATCTTTATCAATAGTTCAGAAGACTTGAAGTTATGATATCCTTTCACTTAGCAACCTGTTCAATCATAGATAATCTCGGCGCAAAACGGCTCTTCGAGACTCCAAAATGTGATTTTGAAAATTTAATTTGTATCACGTGTTGATCAGATCGAAAATAAAGCAGAAACAAAATCTTTTTGTCTTTTAGAAAACAACAAACCTAAAATCTTTTTGATTTTTTCAAACTTATACTAAAACACACCAAAAAACATTTTGAACTTTTCTGAAATGAAATGAAACTACAATACAGAATCAAACACTATTTTTGGTATGAGAAAGATCACTATACGGGATCATATTGATCTTAACACACTGAACTACACTTCAATTTCAACTAATTGTATCACATAAGTCATGCTGATTCCCGGTATTAATTTGTCCATCTTAAACTCAGGCAGAATCATACTCATAACATCTAGATATGTTAACGTATTGCTTAGATTTGCTCTGACCAATGTATCCCACACTATTAGACATATTCATGGAATGGGTTTGGAACGATTGTTAAATTATTTAAATGTAAAATCTTATGTGTATTAAGGTGTTAATATGCGTGGAATTGAATAACTACGAGAAATTGATGTTTTGTAGGTAAAACATGAAGATTGGATATGTTTTAGAGAGAAAAAATCAAGTGGAAATGAAGGTATTAAAAGATGACATGATGGAGGGCTGAAATGTGAAGAACTGTAGGCTACAGATCAACTAGAGTAAACTTCGTTTTTAGTCCCCAACGTTTGCACATTTTAACAATTTTAGTCCCAACTTTTTAAAAATCTCAAGTTAGTGTCTCACATTTCATTTTTTTTTCAATTTTGGTCTCAACGTTAACAGTTGTTTAATGAGCCATTAGACTGCCCTCATGTGGTCCCCACATGAGGTATGCTTTTATCATTTCTGTTTGTTTTAACTCATACTTTAAAACAAATGGAAATAACAAAAATACCCCTCACATGGGGACCATGTGAGGGCAGTCTAACGGCTCTTTAAACGGTTGTTAACTTTGTAACCAAAATTGAAAAGAAAATGAAATGTGAGACACTAAATTGGGATTTTCGAAAAGTTGAGACTAAAATTGTTAAAATGTGCAAACGTTGGAGACTAAAAACAAAGTTTACTCACATACTCTATTATAAATATATAGATAATCTTATATCTAAATATAACATGTGCAATCCGATAAAAAACATAATCTTTATCAAACCCTCGTATGTTGATTTTAATAAATGATCTGTACTTAATTGGCCATCAGCTAAAGACATAGGAGAATGATCGCCATCTAGCAAACATAATATGTTCCTGTATCATTCATGTTCTTTCCAGGGTACCGAAATTTCCAAATTGCAATATGCACATGACAATTAATAAGTACATTATGGAGATAAAGTGCATTATGGAGATAAAGAGTGTAATAAGAGAGTGGTTCATGTGAAAAGTAAAACACAAAAGAAATATGATATGCCACCTCTAGTAGGTTTAGGTGGTTTTTAAACTACAAACATACATGGCAACTTCTCATGTCAATGTAATGTTGTATATGTGAAAAAGAAAGGGGAGGGTGGTTCTACAAAAAAGACAAAACAAACGACAATCTTATTGATAGCTATCAAGTACAACAACAGTGAATTTAAAAATGGAAACCAGAAGAACCTTGGAGTATAGAAAATATAATATCAGAACAAGATTTTCAACTAAAAAGAGTGGTTCTTAAGTTATGATCATGTTTTAAAAGAAACTTATTTATTTTAGATTTAGTACATGATTTTCTCCCAACGAGAGTTAAATAGAAAGCGAGCAGAGTATCCAAGCATCCAACAATTAAACAGAAAGCCCACCATAATATTGTTTACCAAAAAATGGAGAAACTAACTATGAAGCATAATTACAAATAAGGTTTCTGTTAGATGAAAACTAACTAAAACCTATTCTGGCTAGTCTACAACTTTTGAAAACCCAAAATAATATGCATCTTCAAGTGATCTGGTATCCCTTTATAGCGACTATGTTTATATGTTATCAAGTCACTGAAATCTATTTTTAGGTAAAACTACTAAGTTAAAAGGTTAATGGGTTTGGGTTAACGTGAAGCTCCAAGTCACCGGGTTTGGATTAGAGTGAAGGTCCAGGTCACTAGTGAGATGTTATTGCCATTTTAGTTTCTAGAAAAGACTTAAACTTTGTGTACATGACATTTATTTGTTTACTAGTGTTTGAACCTCCGCAAGTTACGGAGGATTATCATACATGCTTAAAACTTCAAACAAATGAAAATTGAAACTCCAAACAAATCAGACCCAAAACCTAAAACTTTAAACAAATCAAACCCACATGGTTCCGTTCTAGACAATTAATTTGCATCCAATCAATTAATCAATAACTAACCGGATCCAGAAGAAAGTACTTTCCACAAAATTGATTAGCATGCAATCAATCGATCAACTAATTGCATCCAAAAATAAAATGCGGACGACATAACAGTGAAGGGATACCAGATCTACATCTGGAAAATTTGGTTGAAGCATTTCCTCGAGCAGTTAGTATGCATCTTCAAACTTTTTTACTTTTAAACAATATAACATAAAACGTTAACCCACCTGTAAAATAAACAACAAGGATAACACAAAAAAATGCAAGCATGAAATCATCAACTAAACCTTATTGAATTAATTATTTTGTGTTTCTAATGGAGCTTTCAGACTAGCCGCATAGGTAGTGATGGGGTTGGTTGTCCTCCAAATAGTCGGTGGTTGTTGTCCGCTTATTTCGAGCTACTGCTTTGGCCCTTTTAATTGAGCACTTTCAAATGACGAGATCCGTTTAGGCTTAGAGGAATAATTGAAGAGATAGCCAATTGGATAATTAGGGGGAAGATGATGGAGGGAGACTAAAAGCAAACTAGTTTAGGAGGGAAAATGATAGTTTTAGAATCAATAGGGTAAATAAAAGGGGGGAAATGAAAGTTAATTTTTTATCAAGTTATAATAATTAGCTAGAGTAAATTTACGATAATAAAAAAATATTATATTGTATTTTTATAGAACATTATCAAAGAATTATATATAAATTTAAATTCTTGTGTAAAAGTAAAAAAATATGAATTCAAAGAAATATAAGACCACTTCTAACGCTAAGTCACACATTTTTCACATGCAAATCTAGTACTATGTAGAAAAAAAATATTTCTACTAATCTCGCACGTCCCCACAAATCTTGATCTCCACATGAATTCTCACCAATGCTGCATGCCAGGCATGCGCCTGCCATGTAGGCCACATGCGTTCTAATATACATATACATATATTTTATACATGATAAATATAATGAAAGTTAGAAAGTCAATCATACAACATATTCAATAGTTTTAAAACCTCCAATTGAACTTGATTATATTCAATTGAGTTCGATTTAATTAAGTCCAATTATATCCAGTTGAGTTCAATTATGTCCAATTAGGCATCATTAGCCTTCATTGGGCCTAAGCAAGCATCATTGGACCTAACTGAACACCATTAGGCCTAACAAACAATTTCTTGGCCTCATTCGGCTTCACTGGGCCTAAGAGAAAAACATAGGCCCTAAGTGACATTCAGTGGACCTAGTTGACCTTTATTGGACCTAACCGATCTTAATTAGGCCTCATTAACCATGTGATATGTGGTTATTTACTGGTCCTTTTTACCATTGGAGTCGGTTATGAACAATTGAGTTCTATTATGTCCAATTGGAGTCGATTATGCCCAACTGACCTTAATTAGGTCCAACTAAAGTGGATTATGCCCAACAAACATTTATTAGACTGAATTAACCTTCATTGGACCTAACTGACCTTAATTAGGCCACATTAGCATGTATTGGCCCTAAGCAAGCATCATTGGGCCTAAGTGGCCACTATTGGGCCTAACAAACCATTGCTCGACCTCATCAGGCTACGTTGGGCCTAAGAGAACAACATAAGTCCTAAATGACCTTCATTGGACCTAGTTAACCTTCATTGGACCTAATTGATTAGGTATAATTGAGTTCGATTATGCCTAATTGAGCTTGATTATGTCCAGTTGGAGTCGATTGTGCCCAATTGAGTTTGATTATGCCTATTTGAGCTTGATTATGTTCGATTGGAGTCGATTATGCACAATTTAGTTCGAATATGTCCAATTGGAGTCGGCTATGCACAATTGAGTTCGGTAATGCCCAATTAAGTTTGATCGTGCCCGACTGAGTTCAATTATACCTAATTGAGTATGATTATGCCCATTTGAGTTTAAACATGTCCAGTTAGAGTAGGTTATGCCCAATTGAGTTCGATTATGCCCAATTGAGTACGATTATGCCCAATTGTAGTCGATTATGCCCAATTAAGTTTGATTATGTCCAAGTTGAGTTGATTATGCACAATTGAGTTCGACTATGCCCATTTGAGCTTGATTATGTCCAATGAAGTTGATTATGCACAATTAAGTTCGAATATGTCCAATTTGAGTCGATTATGCCCAATTGAGTTCTATTATGCTCAATTGAGTTCGATTATGCTCAATTGAGTTCGATTATGCTCAATTAAGTTTGATCATGACCAATTGGGTTCGATTATACCCAATTGAGTTTGATTATGCCTAATTGAGTTTAATATGTTCAGTGGGAGTCGATTATGTACATTGAGTTCGATTATGCCCAAATTGAGTCTGATTATGTACAATTGTAATCGATTAAGCCTAATTGAGTACTATTGTATCTCATTGGATTCGATTATGCCCAATTAAGTATGATTATATCTCGATGGAGTCGATTATGCCCAATTGAGTACGATTATATCCCATTGGATGTTGAAAATTTAATGTAATTTAGGTTACGTATGACATTTAAGCAAGATTGTAGCTTGTTTGAATGTTGTCGAGACTAAAGAGAGAAGCGGGGGTCCAAGGCCTGGCTGGGAATTGTTTAATTTTGGACAAAAGTCATTCATTAATAATTAGGGGCGTAAATGAGCCGAGCACCCGTGAGCTACTCGAGAACGACTCGATAAAAAGCTTGAAACGAGCCGCGGCGTAACGAGCTCGAGCTTTCAAATATGGCCCATTTAATAAACGAGCTCGAGCCCGAGCTTTACATATCGAGCTCGAGGCGGCTCGCGAGCCTTAACGAGCTTTTATTTATATAATTTTTTTTATTTTTTAAATATATTTAATAAATAATTATTATATATATAATTATGATAAATTAACTGAATAATATGTATTATTTTCTATTTAAAAAATATAATTATATATATACAATTTAAATATAAAAATATATATCAACAAAATAATTAATAATAAACGAGCCGAGCCCGAGCCAAGCTTGAGTTTAAATAATTATTCACGAGCCGAGTTCGAGCTTCAGAAATAAAGTTCAAATCAAGCACAGCTCTAACTCTGTTAAATTTAAACGAGCCAAGCTCATGCCTAGACAAGTTCGAGTTTGACTCGACTCGACTCGTTTACACCCTTATTATATAAATATACAATTGAAATTGAAAGTGAATAGTATTCTTTTTCTTTTTTCTACATTTGCCACACTTTTTCTTTTCTTTTTGCATACTGACCACATCTTTTTTGGTTATTAACATCTTTGGCCCTTCGTCATGTTATATAACTATTAAAGAACGAGAACACTCATCTTCTCTCTCATCTTCTCTCTCATCTTCTCTATCTCTCTCACTTACAACACAATTCTTCGATTTTGCAGGTTTTGATTTTACCTTGCACCGACCCTCAACTTTTAGGGTTTATATGGGGGATAGAAAAGAAAACAAAACGACTTCGCCAAAGCTATCATCTTCGGTTAGGGGATCCGGCGGAGGGCTAAACACCAGATTCGGTTAGGGTTCCTGCGGAGGGCTAAAGACCAGATCTGTCCATGCATGTTCACGTCCCGTTGAGATCTCACTTACTGTGAGTTTTCTTCGATTTCGAATTCTCATTTGATTTTGACTGTTGATTTCAGGCATGTTTCCGACGGTTTAATGGTCGAGAGCAGATCGGAGCAAGGGTTCGATGGTTGAGAGCAGGTCGGAGCATGGCTGTGTGTGGTAGCTGCTCTTCAACCCATCACTCCTTCCACGGTACGTATCTCTGTTCTCTCCTGCACATTTCACGCATCCTCCATCATTCTTGAATTTCTTTTCGCAGGTTAGCGATATTTTCATATCATATTTCCGGCAGCGAGGTATCTCTCTTCTATGTGTCAATTTTGTTCGATTTGATTCCTAATTGTGTTTTGGGGATTGGAGCTTATTGAGCCCTAATTAGGGTTTTAGGTGAATTATATTGTACTTCAAGAATAATATAAAAACTTGAAAGAAAACCAACATTAGGTGTTAATGTATGTAAGTTGTTGAAGTACATAAATACCATGTTTTGCTTTTCGATTTTTATTGTTGTGATGGTATGTAGATGGAATTACTGCTCCTAAAAAAGCATCTATATGAGAAACAAAAATGACTGAAATTGTATCTCTACTTGAATACCTGGATGGAGAAAACAATTAAACAATATACACTGCATGCACTTCCAATACCGACTGTCAGATACAAGTAACATCTCTCACTTCACCTGCAAGGTAAGAATAAATAATCGGTAACATCAAACTTTTCAACTTTGGGTGTGATTTTGAGATATTTGGGATCAATGTTTACGGGTATGTAGTTTGATTATTAAATTTACCACTTTAGATGAATCTTTATCCAGACCTCAGGTACGGTTTTGTTTGCTTATGGATCATCTTTAGCATTGTATGTGTAGAAATACAACTTCAGCTACTAGGTTGAATCGATGGAGGACCCTGGTTTATCAAATTTGATTAGAGAAACTTTTGTTCTTGGATTAAAGGTATTTTATCATATTATATGCAATTATTAATATGTTTATATAAAGACCAATATGTAAGTAATATTATTGTTTTCTATAATCAACAGATTCTGGTTTGGCCAGGAGCTTAAGCTTTTAACAAACTAGAACTTCATCATATAATCTTGATACATTCTTTGAAACTTTACTAGATATATTTGAGATTATTTACATGCAATTTAAGCTAACATTGGTAGCTGGTAATTTTGTTTGTTACTGTTCTTATTAGATGTCATCTAAGTATTCCAATAAAAAGTAGAGGGGATACAACCAACTCTAAAGACTGAGTTTCAATAGAAAACATAGTTACTTTGTATTCATAGTCGTTTGTTCAAAACCACTCGACACTGTGAAGAATCTTGAATTTATTTTGGGTTACGAGTGCATTTTGAGGTTCGTCTTTTACTAAATGAGTTTTCAAACTCTTTAAAGTTTTTTAGTATGAACTTTGTTTGGTTCTATAATCTAGCACACCCGGTCTTTGTGGTCAATTACTCAATTAGCTGAAAACTAACTTTTGTATTTCTTATAATGACTTGAAGAGGAGCATTGCAACAGCATTCCACATCTGCACACGAGTCCACATAAACTAGCATTTGGAGATAGCAACAACAATGACACAGGTAACAAAATAAACGAAGTTTATGTCTACAATGTATGTGTTACATCTCTAACTAGAGTTTCTTTCGTTAAGCTTTGTAGTGAGAATCGTTGGTTGTTTTTGTATTTTTTTGTTATTTTGAGTATTCGATTTGAGTGTTTTTTACAGCTGCATTTGAAATCGTTATTCAATTTGGGTTTTTTTTTTCATGAACGCGTTGGTCGTCTCTCCAACTGTCGATGCTCCGCTGATGTCGTATCTAATCGGTTAGCATGTTTAACCCTAAATCTGCTTTGAGTGTCTTCATTGTTGTTTTGTAGATCTGCACTTCTACAGTAAGTCTGAAAAGCATTTTGCTTATTGTAACAGTCTCAATTGTTTTGTTGTGCTGCAGATTAAATTTCTTCCAAAGTCAACATCGTGACAATAGGAACTTGCAATTTGAGAATTTAAACAACAAAGGCGAGAGTACACAAATCTTAATCAAGTAAGTATTATAAATGAGTGTGTAATTATTATATGTGCAATCTTGGTGGAACATCAAAGAAGATGACTTTGATTTAAATGTTTGGTTTAAAGAATGGTGAAAATGGTTGTGACTCAAATGTATATATATCTATTAAGCTGTGTTGTAAGGAGGTTGTGTCTCCTTTGATGAAATGCCTTCCAGATGTACTCACTGGTAATTACTGATACGTATTAGCTAGATTAGAAATCAATAGTTACACTCTTAATTATACATTATAGATTGCTTATGTTGTGTTTGGAGGAAAATTTTTAAGATTGTGAGGAATACATGCGAAGAATGCATTCAAAGAAAATTTTAAATGCTCCTTACCAATAAGCTCCAACCTATTTGGTATTATAGTTACAAATGATTAGCAAAATATATACAAACATGAGGGAGTAGTTTAAATTTTCCATCGGGTTTAAACAACTAGAGAAAGTGTTTGGGTTACATTTTTGATGACTAATTGATGCATTTAGTATTGCTTATATTATTTAGGCATACTGTGTTTTCAAAGATCTGATGTTATACTTTCTACTTAAGAAAATATTTAAGCTTTTGTCTCTATGTTAGAAATTAAACCATGTGTCATAAAATGGTTTACACACACATATATAGTCACACGTTAAATGTAGTCAAGTGTCAACCACGAGTAAGTGAGTAACAATAAAATATGTGGCTTCCTGACTTGATTACTTGGTCTCTTGATAAGATCTGAGATGAGATGACAGCGATGAGTGCTAGCGAAATTGAAGCTTCAAATCAAAGTGTTGATATAGGTGCTAAAACCAAGGAGGTGCTCCACCAAATTCTGTATACAGGTGGTGATGTTGAGATTGGTATAAGCTTAAAGATGATTTGAGAGATATATGAATTCAGTTTTTATTACTTCTTATTAGTTTTGATTTTTAAAGCTCCAGTCTAAGGAAATTATGTATGGATTGAGCACTAACTACTGGTTGGAACTGTTTTATAGGCAATAGAGAAGATTACAAGCCGTCTACAATAGGTATGTTTGTACTCATCTTCTTTCTTAATTTTTAAGGAATCTTGATGGTTGCTCTCTGTTTTCCTTTGTATTGGCACTGCGTATATCTATGTTTCTCAGTTTCAAGATTTAGAGTCATTTACCTTTTCTTTATGAGTGTTTCCTTCGCATGTATTGCTCACAAAAATAAGGTCTTATACATGTGTTCTAAAGCTGACAGATACAAGATCACATATCTTTACATTAAAAACTATACCTGGGTTGCTAGCTTCCACCTCTCTCTGCATTGGCCTTTTTCCCTCAGACCTTGGTGAACCATGCTTCAAACCAAACGTTTGCTACTTTATTCTTTTTCTTTTAAAACTGGTACCATTTGGTGAACTGCTAGGATGAATGAGAAGAGAGAGGTTGCGATGGGTCATAATTCTCAAACCTTAGACCGATTCAATCCATTGGTGATAGAGAACGAGTAGAACGACTACATTGAAGTCATATTGATTTTGTTTTGTTTGAATAGGTTTGTTGTCGTTTTCTTTTTATTTGTTTTTTCTTGCTCTTGCACTTTGCTTCTGCGGGTTTTTGATCAAACATGGAATCAAATTTTGTGGCTTAAACCCATTGGATTTGTTCGAGTATAAATATTTGATCACGTGGAGATATGGATTCTTGAACAAATTACACTTTTATATCGATATATATATTTTTACATTTTAATTCTATGACTTATAGATATCTAATTGAAGATACTAGCTTTGGAAAATTTGCAGCCATCATCAAGAACCTTATGAATTCTCAGGTACTCTACTCCTTCCCACAAATGGGTTTGTTTTTTGTTTTTGTTTTTGTATCTAAGATTGTTAATTTTCAGTCCTTTAGAAGTGCTCGCTCAGCTGGTCTTTATGAGATCAGCTGGTCTAAATACATCTAAACTACAAGTGTAATCAATTTTTAAAGGTTCCAAAAGATCAAATATATCTATTTAGATGTATTTGAAGTGATGTATAAGGTCAGTTTGAGTTTTCAATAATTACAGTTTCATTTGCACTTCCTATGGGCAATGTAATTCTGAATGTCTTATAATATTTTTGACTCATCCATAACTCAACTGGTCAAGATTTCAACCACATCAATTTCAAAACTCTTGGGACTCATTTTCATTTCTAATGTTCACTAACTTTTTTTTTAAAACAGCATAATGTTTACTAACTAGATATTACTCCTACATCATCTTTGAAAATTACAGGTTCAACATATATGACTGGAAATCTTTTGCTGATCGTCATGGTATCCACATCGGTCAAGAAATATGCATCAAGTACTACTTTGAGGTGAAGGCACTGCACGTATCTCATGTCATCTGATAAACTCACTCGAACAATTACTTTTGTGATATAATAGTAGCTACTGTTATGTACCTGTCGATTAGTTAATGTTTTGAAAACGACATGACAATGTTTCATGTTCGTTCAGCATGCCTGTAACAAACTTGCTCTACTAATACTATTGTCTTTCTCTTTGTAAATTCTCCTACGGTCGTAATTGATAATCACCCCGCAGCAACGCGCGGGGTGGTCATCCATCTCGTTAATTTACATCAAAATTTCACTTCCCACTTATTTAATTTACATTTTCCTGCTTACCAAATTTTCTCAAATAGAATCCCTCCATTAGTTCCCCATGACTTAGGTTAAGAGTAATACTCTCCTCATTTCCTGAAAACACATAGAGCGTCGGATCTAGTGATTTGTACACCGAAACCGGACCGAAAGTTCACCCGAAACTAAGAACACAAAATCGTAAATAAATCTCTGTTTATAGCTCCAATTGATCGATGTTTACATGATTTGGACTCGTTTATAGCATCTAAACATGATCTAATACACAAAACTTCATGAAATTCGAGATCAAAAACTCCTCCCTTAACATGATCTAATACACAAAACTTCATGAAATTCGAGATCAAAAACTCCTCCCTTACAAATCAAACTCAAAGAAACGGTTATGGCGAGAGTTCTCCCCCTCCGAACTCCATAACCCATATATATATGCACACTAGTTTGGCTCCCATTCGGATCCAGTTCGGCGATAACCGAACCTCCAGTTCGGATCCCTTCAAATTGTGATTTCTGTCCAAGATTTCCTATTCTTATATGACAAATATTTATTTGTCATTCAAGTCCCTCAAATCTTTCAACTTGACACTTTCTACCCTATACAAAATTTAACTATTCTAACTCAACATCACTAACAAAACTAACATGACTATTGAAAACACGATTCGCTTTGGATCTAGTGATTTGTACACCGAAATCGGACCGAAAGTTCACCCGAAACTAAGAACACAAAATCGTAAATAAAACTCAGTTTATAACTTGAATCGGATCAACGATTACATGAATAGACTCGTTTACAGCAACTAATCATGATCCTAGTCTCAGAACACTCAAAGATTCGAGATCAAAAACTCCTCCTGTTACAAATCGAATCTGAGAAACGATTATTTTTCCAAGTCACATCCTCCGAACTTCCAAACACACAATATATATGTGACCAGATTGTGAGTGCCGAACTTGAGGTTCGGCCTCCATATGGCAGCACTTCGGATCAAGTTCGGCAAGAAGTTCGGACCTCCAATTCTTTGCCTTCAAATCATGATTTACGTATCTCATATATGTGAGTTTTAGTAAATCACAATCTAGTCCCTCCACTTTAATAGATTGACACAAACTACCCTCTAACTTGATTTAACTATTCTAACTATTTCAACTAACGACACTAACTGGAATACACACACGTCACACATATTTTGCACCAACAAACTCCCCCTTGACGTGTGCTGTATCAGAACTTCAAACTCTTTGAATCTGTTGTTAATTGATGTAGGGTAGGCATGGCTGAAACAGGACTATGTCAACTGAACCATTTCTGAAAGTGATAAACTCTTTGACAGCTTTGCAACCATGCATGAGATTCATCTGAGATCCGTATCTGAAAGACTTTGATGATTTCAACCTGTAACCTTCAGAAGACAAAAATGCGGTTTCTCTTTTTCAAACATAACTTTAATCTTGGAAACAAAACTCTCCTTCGGAGAAACCAAGACATTTAATTTTGAAAATTTGTTGTATCACGTGTCGATCAGATCAAAAACAAAGAAGAAAGAAAATCTTTTTGGATTTTACAAAGATTATATCAAAACACACTGAAAATCTTTTTGATTTTTCATAAACTGAAACATATATGCAATATAGAATTAAACTCTATTTTTTGTTTTTGGTGAGAAAGATCACAACATGAGATCATATCAGACTAAACGCATCGTACACACTGCAATTTCAAAATACTAAGCATGCAAGCCAAGCTGACTGAGAATACAACCATTTGGTTTATTTCAGCTAAAGCAGGTCATTGTCTATAGCTTTCTGATATGAAATTAAGTTTATTTATTGATCATTGATAACATGGTACCCACACAAGCAGGAATACTGGCAAACTGCGTATTTCATATTTTTTATTTTTCTTTTATTCAAGCCAAGTTACTCGCAGCAGATTTCTCATACTGATATTGTAAACTTGCTTATACAGAATCAAATGCCACAGAGATATCAAGTTCATGGTGTTTCTTGCAAAAAGAAAGCAGAACCCTAAACAAACAACAATCAGGTCGGCCGGTAGGCACGCAGAGAAAGTCCGATTGTTTAGGAAAATAAGAAATGTAAAATAAAGCAGAAGTTGTATAATCCAACAGCGATCAGGTCGGTACTCACGTACACGCAGAGAAAGTCCGATGGATTATACGAAACACCAAAGAAAATAACGCAGAACGTCAAACGAACAACAATCAGGTCGATCATTCGATACGCAGAGAAAGTCCGATCGTTTGACAAAATAAAGAAAATCAAACAAGTTAAAATCTTTCAAAATAAAGCAAGTGTACACCAGAACATCTCTTTATTCTATTTTTGGTATTTTCTCATTTTATTTTGCCGGATATGTACAGTACCCATCATGATTTGTAACCACAGTTAACAAGCAAGCGTTATCTTTATATCATACTCGCATATATCAGACTACTCAGCACATTCAATCAAGTCAAGCAAGTACCTACAGCCTTTCTTTCTACTTTATTCATGGCAGATAATGTATGCTAATGTACCATCATTTCTCACATGGTTGGATCAATTTCTCTTTTTGAGATTTTTCATTTTTTTAGTATTTTTCATAAAGGAAACAAACATCACACTATTTTTGTGTTTTTCAAATATTCTCCCCCTAAAATTCAACAAACGCTATTTTTGAATTTTCCAAAATTTTTACCCCTAAAGATATGAAAGAAAGTAAAAGAAAAGAAAAAAAAAAGTGATCGACCAACACGGATACCTTGGATTTTTAGATTTTGAAAAATCATTTTTCTCAAAAATGTTTATGAAATATCAACTCTGTGAAGCGCTAACTTAAGCAAAATACTCCACTGTCAGCAACTTTACAATCACTAATAGGCCTTCTTGAAGCATCCTGCACACAACCTCAAACAACTTTTAGTTAAATACGGGAACCCAAACCGGCTTGGGTCGTCCCGTATCTTCAACAAAATCATTTCCCGCCGAGGTTGCCATTTTCTGTTTCCAAGAACGAAATGGTTTAGACGATTTCGCCCGATGCGAATCGGAACCATTGACATGCCGTGACAAGTTGGAAACAATATTTAACAACTCACCAACTAACATTTTCTCAGATTTTGGATGACGTTGGTGATGTTGTCTAGGCCCATAGTAAGAAAGATAATTTGAGTAAGGCATTTTAAACTCATTTTGGAAAAATTGTTTTGGTTTTGAACACTGTGGTGACCAATCATCATAATTTGAGGTTTTACCAACAACCGACTTCTTATAAGCTGGTTTTCGTTGGTTTTGCTGAATTTGTCTAAGAGGTACCTCATTGAGAATCATCGAATCGGAGGATGGTGATCGATATGAACCACATGAAAACCTTTTCGGAGTAGCACAATCACGAATCACATGTCCCGTCTTATTGCAGTAAAAGCAAGCTCTCCTATCAACCGACTTAGGAGATGACATGGATTCTGTTGACATTGTAGAATGTTGAGAAGAATCACTCTCTAGACTCTCTAACTTAGAATTCGTTGACAGAAAATCAGCATCAGGTTCACACAAGATATGATTCTCAAGTGGAATCTCCTTTTCTTTGTGAACCTTGATATCCTCCACAATTTCTTCTATCTCAAGCACATCTTGGAGATCATTTCCAACATTCATATTCTCGTCTTTGCTTTCATATCCCAGACCACCATTCTTTTTAGATTTATCTGGTACCGACTTAGGCTTCTCATGACCTTGTGAAGCAAGTCGAGAAAACTCATCCTTGATGGCATTTAAATCATTTTTATTGGAAAGCAAAGATTCATCAATCACAATCTCCGAAAATTTGTTGACTTTCACTTTTCCTGGATTACCGTCAAAAACCTTTTCCTTATCAAGCAATATGGAACTTGAAACAAATTTAGTTCGCTTGTTAGCATCAAAATTCTCTTCATTTTTCTTCTGCGACTTTGACTTCTTTTTCTCAGAAGAATTATCAGCAAACTTTGAATAATCATGAACTTCTACCGTTGCTTTCAAAGTATTGATAGAATTTTCAATAACCACAGGAGGTGGAACATTTTTCAGAATAGCATCGCCAAAAATCTGTTGAAAATTCTCCTTTTTGCACAAAAAATTTGTGAAAGACGATGAATTATTGAGATTATGCAGCTGTCTTTTGAAATCACACACCTCAATCTTCATATCTGCAATTATCTTTTGCGCTTCAGCCAAATCTTTTTTGTGTTGCAATAAGGTCTTATGTTGTTCTATTCAGAGTAAACTTTTCTCTCCTCAACTGATCATGAGCATCATATGTTTCTTGAACAACCTTTTCCCATCTTTGTTTATAAATCTCAACATTCTGCTTCAAAAGCTTGTTTTCACGAAGCAATTCAGCTTTAGCATCTAACAGCTTCGTGTTATCCTCTTGATGACCTAATTCTTTAGCAATAAGATCAGCAAGTTCCTTTTCTAGACCTTCAAGTTTGATCTTTGATTTTGCAAACAAATCATCAAAAACTGCAGCCATATCATTTGCTTCTTTCTTCCATTTCTCAACTTCCTTTATCAAATCATCATTTGTTTCAGTCAGCTTTGAAACTTTTGCAATCAACTCCGCATTCTCATACTTAAGCTTCAATTCTTTCTCAGCAGCTTCACATTTTGAAAAACCATCTTTTTGAACTTCTTCAATTGGAACGTCTTTGTTTTTGTGAACCTGGACATCCTCAAACACTTTTTCTATCTCGATATTTTCCTTGTCATTTTGAATACCATTGACAATTCTATCTATTTTCTGAAGAATTTTGTTCTCTTTCAATGCAATCCTTTCAGATAATGTCAATGATATGTCAGAATATGACTTTTGAGTTGGAAACATCGTTGTTTCTTCCAAAATGACACCTTTTATCTTCTCGTTCTTGACCTCAAGCTTGACTTTCAATTCTGACAGTTCTTTTGTCAAGACATCAATTTTCTCTTTGTAGAATTTTTCATCCTCCAACAACTTTTTGTATTCTGAACTCATATTATTCAAATCAGCAAGCAACTTTATATTTTGCTCTTGATGACTGTCAAGTTTGGTAGTATATTCAGTACACATTTTTGTCAGAATCTCACAATTTTCACAGGGTTTAGATTTCTGAATGTCAATCTTCTTTCCGGATTCATGCATTTCAGCATATTTCTGAGCAAGAGCATCCCATAACACTTTAGAATTCTTGCAAGTCTTGAATTGAAGCAGTAATTCTTTTGATAATGCCATTGTGAGAATATCATAAGCTTTTAATTCTCTTTCATAACATTCTCTTTCCTCAAATGAAAGATTTCTTTGAAATTTAGGAACACCATGCCAATCAGTCGGATATGAATACTTTTTATCAATCGCCTTCCAAAATTCTTCAAAGTTAACGTTGATAAAACCTCAAAATCTTTTTTCCATTCTTGATAAGCTTCACATTTTGATAACTTGGGAACCACCGAACTTGATTGAAATTTACTCATTGTAATTTCACCAGAAAAATCCAATCGTTGAACCTTGAATCTTGAACTTTGAATTTTGTAAAATCACCGAATTGAAATCCCGAAGCCAAATTCTCAAAAAAAAAAAAATTGTAAAATTTTTAAAAATTTGTAAAATTTTTATTTATACATTTTTTTAATGAAAAACTAGAAAAACAAAATGTTTATAGATTTTATTTTGTTTGATTTAAGAAAAAGAAATAGCAATGAAAAATATACTAGTAAAAACAAAAACAAACGAGTTTATTTGAGTTAACCGACTCGACAAACACAAAATAAATTTTGCGTTTACGAATCAATTCAACAAACACAAAACTAGTGTAATTTAAAAAAAAAAATTTAAATGAAAATTTGAGTTGTTTTAGAAAAATTCTTTTAAAAAAATGTAGTTTTTTTTTTATTTAAAAGAATTTTTTTTTAAGAATTTTTTTTAAGGAGAAAAAAAAAATTAGTGTTTTGTTTAGTTGTTTTTTTAAAAGAAAAGAAAAAAAAAACTTGTGTAATCTTTTGTATTTGACAAAACTAGAAGGTTTAAATTGAAAATTTTGTCATATAAGACAAAATAGTCGATTAAAGCCTCCTCTCCACTATTTCCGGCGATTCAAACTGACTTTTCCGGCCACCAAAACGTTTTTCCGGCGAGTTAAAAACCCAATACAACCACAAACTTCAAACGACCATAACTTTTGCAATTCTTGACGAAAATCGGTTCCGAAAGTTGCGTTGGATTCGTGAGATAGAGGGGATTCAAACTAGCACCATTGTTGCTAGGTTTTGATTTGGTTTAAGCCCCGAACAAACGACCTCCGGCAAATGAAGAAGATGATGAAATTGAAATCTTATCAAAACCTCACCAAATCGAAAACGGATTGTTGCATTTGCTTCATATGATCAAAACAAACTTCTAGCAATTTATTTCATCCCAAATGATGGAGAAATAACGAATCCACCATTGTTGAACCATGAAGAACACATAAACTTCCTTTGAAAACTTGTATTCGACCAAATCTCAATGAAAATGAGATCTGAGACTTGCTATAGGTTCGTGTTGATATAATAAACTCACTGGAATCAAGAAGTAGCACAAACAAACTTGAATTGAGGCTCAATTTCAGAATCAAACTCCACAGTTTGACTTTGTAAAAGTCAAACACGAACAATGTAAGCAAATTCAATCAGATTTTTGTTCAAAAACAGTGTAGAATCACTCCTGGATTTGCTCTGATACCAATTGAAAACACGATTCGCTTTGGATCTAGTGATTTGTACACCGAAATCGGACCGAAAGTTCACCCGAAACTAAGAACACAAAATCGTAAATAAAACTCAGTTTATAACTTGAATCGGATCAACGATTACATGAATAGACTCGTATACAGCAACTAATCATGATCCTAGACTCAGAACACTCAAAGATTCGAGATCAAAAACTCCTCCTGTTACAAATCGAATCTGAGAAACGGTTATTTTTCCAAGTCACATCCTCCGAACTTCCAAACACACAATATATATGTGACCAGATTGTGAGTGCCGAACTTGAGGTTCGGCCTCCATATGGCAGCACTTCGGATCAAGTTCGGCAAGAAGTTCGGACCTCCAATTCTTTGCCTTCAAATCATGATTTACGTATCTCATATATGTGAGTTTTAGTAAATCACAATCTAGTCCCTCCACTTTAATAGATTGACACAAACTACCCTCTAACTTGATTTAACTATTCTAACTATTTCAACTAACGACACTAACTAGAATACACACACGTCACACATATTTTGCACCAACATTTCCCCACTCCATTTTTGGTGCCACCTCATCATTCCCCACCCCTTCCCATTTTTCCCCATTTTGTGGGTAATGGTTTCCCCATTTCCCATTTCCCATTTCCCCAATCACTTTTTTATAATAAAATATTTAAAATAAAATTCTAATAAAAACAAATACATTTTATAAATAAAAATTAAATCCTAACATTACAAATAAAAAAAACTCCTAAAATTACTTATTTAATCCTAAAATTACTTATTAAATCCTAAAATTACAAATAAAAAAAAAAACTACTTATAACACGCGAAGAGTCTGGCTCGAATTTTTGAGCAATGGTTTTAGCCTCCTCGCTTGGGTCGCTTTGAACCCTATCGAGCTCACGACACATTTGCTCGCTTTCCAGTATTTCGAGTTCTTTCGCTCGTTGTTCTCGAGCTTGTCGTTGAAGTTCGATCTTTTCCCGTTGATACTCGTTAAACGTTTGGAATTCAGAATGGTAAGCTCCACTCGAAGACGCTTTTCCTTTTCCTTTTGCTTTTTCTTTTGCTAAGCGTTTAGCTTTTTGGGTACCCATTGGAAGTGGTTCTTGGGTTGGGCTCTTGGGAGACGTTCCACCTACACCGAGGTTGAGATCGAAAGGAATGGATTGGGCTTGCAATGGACTATCGGTGTTGAAGCTCCGATTTGAATCGGATGTTTTGCTTCTTTTAGAAGCACCTTGGTCATCACTATAGCAACCATCGTCCACCGTAAATGCCCCTTGCCATTTTTGAGAAAGTTTCACCACATCCCAAACCTCCAACTTGTCGAAAGCCCCTTGTTATCTAGTTTGAATCGATGATGGGTCGCCTTCATAATGTCTTCTTCTTTTTGCCCACTCTTTCGATTACCCAAAATGTGGATGTAGGTGTTGTTAAACTTGGTGACCTTCTTGTTCATGTCGCCCCACTTCGAGTACAATTGATGCTTGGTGCGAACAAAGGTATTTTCATATTTGAAGTTGGGGGGAGGATAATGCAACACATTGTGCCAATTTGCGGTAATTTTGTTCCAAAACGATTCCCTACTTTGGGCGTCTCCTAAAATTAAGAAAGGAAAAAAAAAATTGTTAGTAATCTTTAAAAAATGTTAGTGAACTTTAAAAAAAAACAAGTTATAAAATATATATTTTACCCGCAATCGAACTCTCCGAGACATCGACCCAACATCTCGCCAACGCCACTTCTTCTTTGACCGTCCAAGGAGTAGGAACCCTTTTTTGTCGGTCGTCGGGTTGAGACGCTTGACCCGTCTTCTTATTTTGTTTGACGGTATGCTTCTTCCTTTTTGTTTGAGTGGGTTGGGTGGGTTGGGTTTCCATGACAATTTCTTCTTGAGAATCGGTTTGGTGGGTTTGAGTGAATTGGGGAAAATCATCGGGACCAAGATAATCAAATTCCGGCCAACCGGCAGAGGAATCCACCATCGTCGGTACGTAACCGACACTTCCAAATGGGTTTTGTTGAGAAGTGGGGGGTTGTTGCTCGGAAGGGTTGAGGTTGGAAAAGAAATCGTTGAAGTTCGCCATGGTGTAGGTAAAAATTGAAAGGAAGTTGGAGATTTTATAAAATTTAGAGAGAAGTTGGAAATTTTATAAAATTTAGAGAGAAGTAGAAGTTGGGTGTGAAAAGGGTTGAATGGTGGGGTTTAAATATGTTGAAATTGGTAAAAAGTGAAAAAAAAATTATTTAAAAAAAAAAGAAGAGTTTTGACCGTTTGGATGGGGGGGGGGGGGGGCACTCCAACGGCTCTCTCCCCAATAGTTCTTCTTCGGTCTCGATACCCCAAAGGGGTTCCCCGATCGGTGACCCCGACCACCACGCAGTGGTGTTCCCGATTTCCCCGAGGCCACCGAACCACCCCCCCCCCCATCACCCTCCCCGATCCCATTATCTATCTACCCTCTTTGTTCATCTCTCCTCTCTCGTAATCAAAACCCTAAAACCGCTATCCCCCTTTTCTCTCTGTCTCTCTCTCACGCACTTGCACACACAGAATCAATCTCAAAGAAGATGGCGACGACTCAATTGGAGAATTTTTTGCCAAAATAGGAGTTTGGCTTTAAGTATAGTGGAAACTAGGAGATTCTGGACGTTTTTGTGTTTCTAGGAAGGTCGCTGTCTGGGACAGCGACCTTAGCCTACGTGGCAGCTGACTGGTTTAATGAGGTGAATTTTTAAAAAGAAAATAAAAGTAATACGTGATCTGGATACTGTGACAGCGACCTTAATAAGGTCGCTGTCCCAGACAGCGACCTTAGTCAGAGAATAAGTTCCTTCTCAGTTGATTTGATGGGGCGAGTAGAAGCTGGTATAAGGTCGCTGTCTGGGACAGCGACCTTAACCAGAGATTTTGGTAGGTAGGGTTTGGACGTGTATTGTTTTGTATATATATATGTAAATAATTTTTTTGCTTGATTTACCCTCCCTTTTATTTATCTAAAAATTTGATTATCAGAGATTTTTTTTCTTGATTTAACTAGCGACCTTTTAATTATATGTTTACCCATCAAAAATTTTCTATGATATTTTAGGATATCAATTCAACGAAAGCTTCCAAATTTATTATGTCTTCAATTCGTCCATTTCTTACAAAATTGTATTGGGGGGGGGGGTGAAATTAATCATAGCCCCGACGGAATTATTTTGGGTGATCCTTGTGTTCGATCAACGTCCATGTTTGTGACAGAGAAAATGTCGTATGTTGATTTTTGTATTATGATTTGTAGGACAATTCAAATAGATAGAGACTCAGTTAGCTTGAGTCTTGTTTTATTTTCACATTTCACGGGCATTGTGAAAAGGCATTTATTGTCAACGACGAAAATTTGAGCACGTTGTATTTTCTTGCTCAATCTATTGATAATTATATGGGTCATATTCAGGTTTCTTGGGAAAATGTAGCCCCGTTTCAGTTTGATTCCCAAGCCGGTTGGTCTACACAAACCGACACACAACAATACAACCCTTGGTGCGATTCTCGGGCCGGTCCGTCCACACAAACTGGCACACAAGATTACACCCATTGGAATTATTCCCGAGCAGGTCCGTCCACTCAAGTCGATCCGACCACAGAATTAGACGCATACGAATCGCGGAATGATAACTCTTCTGACGGTAAGATCATCGAAAATATAACTCTTAAATTTATAGCTATATTTCTAACCTCTATTATTTTCTGAAGGTAACATCACCGAAGATACCCAAGAGAGTGAAGAACCACCTTCAGAAGAAGAGTCAGATGTGGAGCTAGAACTCCCAGCTTCAGAAGAATACCAGGCTGGTATAGGAGGTGGGTTCTCTCAAGAACATGTTGATAATGTTGTTGACGATGATGCTGAGATGGCTCCATGCCGCCTCCCTGATTATGATGATGAAGATGACATGGACATTTGGAGTTTTGGCGTCGAAGAAATTCGTTTAGGAATGTATTTCCAATCCAAAGATGAAGTTATGTTCGTTGTACGGCAGTGGAACGTTGCCCGTTCAAGGGAGCTTTGGGTCACCGATAGCAAACCAACAACGTGGAAGGCAAAATGTAAATCTGTCCAGCCATCAAGAAACCCTAATCTTGATGAAAAGCAATACTCATCTTCATGCCGTTGGAGAGTCGGAGCAGTAAAGAAAAAAAATCATTCCATGTGGCAAATCACCACTTGGACAAATCAACACTCTTGTTATCCAACTGTTGTACGAAACAACAACCGGTCCCTCAGATCAGTAGATGTGGCGAAACACATATTCCCACAAATTAAGAATGATCTAACGTTCCCAGTGAAACAAATCCAAACCTTTATAAAAGATAAGTTGCATGTTGATATAAATTATTCTAAGGGTTGGGTCGCTCGCAGGAAGGCCATCGAAATGATTCACGGAAGTTGGGATAGCAATTTTCATGAGTTGCCTAGTTACGTTGCTGCATTACAGGATTCAAACCCCGGCACGGTTAGTACCTTTATAATAGAATTACTATTAATTATATTTAATCATTTAACTAATTGTTTTTATTTTTTTAGTTATAATCAGATAATTAATGTTAGCTTTTATAATAATTGTTATTTATATTGCTGCTTTTATTTGTAGGTCTTTACATGGTTGCACCATCCCGAAAGCCCATCTGATTGTTATGTATTCAAATACGTGTTCTGGGCATTCGGTCCGTCTATCAGTTCCTTTCATATGTGTCATCCGGTGATCTCTATTGACGGCACCCATCTCAAAGGTCCCTACAAGGGAAAATGGTTGATTACAGTCTCCAAAAATGCAAACAACTACATCCTCCCTGTAGCTTATGCGCTTGTGGACGAGGAGACAAATGAGAGCTGGAATTGGTTTCTGCAACAGTTCCAGTACCATGTTTGGGATGAAGCAAGATGGGAAGATTGTGTGTTCTCTCTGATAGACACAAAGGCATTTTAAATGCGATGGAACAGATTAAACAGTGGAGCCATCGTTATTGCCTTCGTCATATCAGAAGTAACTTCATGAAGAAATTCAAGGTTTTAAGTTTGAAAAAGTTGTGTTGGCAAATGGGTAGCACAACACAAAAAAGGAAATACGCCACTGCGGTTCGTGACATGAAGTCCATAAACAAAGAGGCCTTTAAGTATCTCCATGCAATTGATAAAAGAAAGTGGACTGTCTGTTGGGATAGGCATAATCGTCGTTGGGGTAACTTGACTACCAACATATCCGAGAGCTTGAATAATGTTTTACGGGGAGCCAGGTTGCTGCCTATTAAGGCTTGTATAGCCTACACCTTTGAAAGATACGTTGCTCAATTTGCAAAGCACAATCAAATTGCCTGGAGTTGCCAGTCCCCGTTGGCTCCACGCAAGTGGCAAATCTTTAACCACCGTCAAACCCGTTCTCGAGAGCACGAGGTTTCCCCGTATGATCTGGATACCGCAACATACAGAGTCCTTTCTCGTTTAACCGTAAACGACGCCGGTGGGAATGATTACACTGTTAAATACACCGAAAGAAATTGCAGCTGCGGAAAGTGGCAAGTGGAGAGATTCCCTTGTTCGCATGCAATTGTAGTTTGTAATTGGCGAGACGAAGGTGCTCAAGATATTGTTGACAATCGGTTCCATACGGTGACCTACAAAGCACAATACAAAGGTGGTTTTTCCCCCATCCCTCATAGTGACTATTGGAGACAACCAAATTGGAGAATCCGAGGGGACCCATCCAAAATAACTATTGCCCGAGGCAGGAGGCGTGCAAGAAGATTCCACAATGAAATGGACCATCGGTATCCAGAGGAGCCTAGGATCAACAAGTGTGGAATATGTAGGGAACCTGGTCACAAAAGTAATCGGTGTCCAAATAGACAACAATGATCCTTATATATGTATTACCGTCCCCGTTCTTTTTTAATAAAATGAGAATGCATGTTTGTTCAAATAATATATATAAAAAAACGTAAATAATATATATAAAAAAACGTAAATAATAATAAATATAAAAACATAAATAAAAGTACCTAAAAAAATACTATAAATACCAACACTCCCTAACTCATTTCTTATTCCAACCATCTATCTCACCTCTCACTACTTCAAAATGACTACAAACCCCAATAACCATATCGTTCAATTTCTGGAAGAATCGTTCCCTGAATTTGAATATGTACCTGAAACCCCCCCCCCCCCCCCCGAAAACATTCCTCGTACGTCTAATGAACAAGCACCATCAACATTTTGGTATCGTCCAGTTGAAGAATCGAAGTATTGGTCAACTAATATAGTTCAGTTCTATCTACACGGTGATGCTACGTTCTGTAAAAGTATTTTCCTCGAAAATCAAATACTTGGTAAAGAGTTTTGGGGTATTCTGTTGGGATATGTTGGAAACGGTTATCTTAAGTCAATTGTAAGTTTTATTTTTGTTATAAAAGAAGATATCTCACATATCTTGTCATCTAAATTATAAAAAGACATATCATGTTTAATTTCTTACAGCATTTAAGCGGTTGGATTGAAAGATTATTGCGTTTTCGATGGAAAGAAATCACCCAATGTGGGCAATCGGAACAACGTTATCCTTGGACAATTCTCCCTCCGCAGTTCATTGACATGTTATCAATGACACCAAATTTCTCTGCGTTACCGTTTGCCATTGGAATCAAAGAGCAGTATCCACCTTTTTGGGATGTCGAAGTGGTAGATGTTATATACTTTTATAAAAATAATATTTATTTATTATTTTAATTAATATTTACTAATTATACTAATTATTTTACAAACATCCACAGGTTTATATTCCACTCTGTATTGAAGAAAGGGACTGGTTACTTGTGCGTATTGATATGCGTACATTGAAAATGTATTTGTATTACACCAAGTCATGTGGTTCATCAAATTGTAGTGACACCACCTGCGTTCATCATATGGTCTATCCCGTGCTTGTACATTTTGAGTCGGTGTTCAAATCGTTCCTGGATAGTATTTGTTACTGGCATCACTCGGGCAGAAGATACGTAGATAAAATGACAGTCTCGGGGTCTGAAGTGTGGCCTAGAAACAACGTTAATTTCAGTTGTCATTCTGGTGTTCTTGTTTGTATGTTAATAAGGAAGCTCGTACTAGAGTTACCGATGACCTTTGATGGTGGAGATGTCGATGAAGCGTGTGTGAAATACAGACAATTTATGGCTGATGAATTTTATAAGGGTCGTTGGTAAAATTTAAAAGTGTTATTTGAGATGTGACGTTTGTAATCGTATCACTTTTAGTTTCAATAAAAGTTAAGAATTTATGTTCGTACAAGTAGATTTCTTTTATATACTAATTATACTTATTATACAAGAATTTACTAATTATACAAGAATTTGGTAGAAAAAAAATTTATGTGAACATATACTAATTATGCCATCTACCACTCCTAAAAAACTACAAGAAAGTAAAAATAATTTAAAAAAAAACACTCTCGGAGTGTTAAAAAAAAATTAATTCATCTACCTACCGACCAACAATACTACAAATTCTAGAAAATACCACCTAATTTAATTATTTGAAAATACTAAAAACTCAACCTAAACTAATACGACCAGTCCGAGTCGGAATCAGTAGTGGACTCGAACTGGACATTCTCATATCCGCGTTCTTCATCCCACACTTCCTGAAGGGCGGCCCAATCCTCCTCGTATTCTTGATCTTCAGGTTCTTGAACGTCTTGAAGATGGACTTCATCGTCAAATTGGAGAAAGTCCTCGAGTGGCTCCTCCGGTGGGTTCTGCGGCAACCAGTAATCGAACGCCCAGTTCAAGAAGGAGTCATTATCATGGGGTGGGGGTTGAGCAACTGGTGCAGGTGGAGGTGGAGGTGGAGGTTGAGCAACAGGTAGGGGTGGAGGTTGTTCAACCGGTGGAACAAAACCTGGAGCTGGAATTAAAACCGGAAGTTGTTCAACCGGTCTAGGTCCTCTAGGACGTAAATGATTGTAGCGCGCTCGCCTTCCTCCACGGTATTCACTGAGAACATCTCTTGGGGCTGTTGACATCGTGAGACGGTTAAATTCTTGCAGAATATCGAGTATGTTGTCAGTCCTCTCAGTCCTCATGTGAAAAAAGTATAAGAAAATTGGAGTTGGTGAATAAATGGTAGAAGAGAAAATGTGGTAGTGATTTGTATATATAGGTAAAAGATAAAAATAATTTTAAAAAAAAAATTCTCTCACAAATGTATATATATGTAATATTCGGAGTTAAAAAAAAATGAAAAATAAATTGGTTTGATTCAAATATATAAATTTTACTGTTTTTATTACGCTTTTTTCAAATCTTTATATGTATTTAATTATGACAGATACGTAAATAGACTTTCGTTTGAGGACGCACCATCACATTCAGCAAGAGCAATTCGTGCAACAATTCAAAGGTTACAACATAATGATGTAAGATATAATTTTGTTGTTTTTATTACGTTTTTATTTCAAAGATATATTTATATATATTTTTTTTTCAATAAATAGTTTGATTGGCTACCCTATGAGAAGGATTTGGAGAGTCTACCGGACGAATGTATGAGCGGGAGCGCAAGTTGGTTGTGTCAATGTTTCTTGATTTTATGGGAGATTGCTGAGTTTTATGATCCGGATCGGGTGTTGAGGCAATTTGGCATCACCCAAGATATCCCCAGAAATATCCAACTAACAAAGACTGAACATAAAAAACTTCACCAGACAAAAAAGATTGGGACAACCAGAACCGACTGGAGAAATAGACACGCTCGTTACATTGATAGTTGGAACAGTCGTCGAAACTTTAGATACCCTGGTGTTCGGATCCCTGGTGCACCCACACATGTGTCGGCCTACCTAGAATGGTACCGTGAACGTACTGTCACGTACATTATTGACCCACGGGTCCATCATGAAGGTCCACCACCCTATAATGATCTTGCGGGGTTGTCTTAAGTGATGGTTCGTTATAAATTTAATAATTTTTTTTAGAACTATTTATTTCCTTAATTGAAACACTAATATCTTGTAGGACCGAGTGTACCTCAAGAGGTACCTTCACAATATCTATCCGGTGTACAGAATATGTACAACACCGCTGGACAAATGTTGGGATACACGGGTGATTGGGGCCGTTCACCATATCCCTCCCACTTTCAGCCATCTCCGGTAGACCAAGGATGGAACGAGTTTGAACCGAGACGATATCGTCAAAGGATGAGTCGTAAGGGACGAGGTGGGACCCATGATACTGCAGGTGCTTCAGGTTCGAGACAGGATGAACAACAAGATGTCTTTACTCAGACCACATGTCCCGGAGATATGGGGCCGCCCCCTTATACAGCTCAAGAACATGACTTTAGGGGCGAAGGCCAGTCAAGTGGGTATGAAGATCTGGCAGCAAGTATTTTTGGGGTGTCTCCGAGCCCATATTATGTGCATGCACCAACACCTGAAGGAACATTTGATTTGAACAATAATTCCGATTAATGTATTTGAACATCTTGTATTTGAACCTATTTAATATCTATTTAATGTTAGTTCCATTTTAATTTATGTCAATACTTATAAAAAAAAATTGTCTACGTATTAAATTTAAGCTTTAAATTTAATTCTTACATATTAAAGAATAAATAAAATAGACATTAAAGTTGTCACAATCAACTTTATAAATTAATGTCAAAATCAAATTTACGTACTAAATTAAGCATTAACTTTTACACTTAGATATTAAAAAAATAAAAATAAAATAGATATTCAATTTAAATTCACTTAGATGTATACCAATATAAAATAGATTAATATTTCAGGAGAATGTGAAAAAATAGACGTTTCCAGTGGCGGAATTTGGAATAGGACCGGTAGACTAGGCGGGGTTGGCTATTTAAAAAAAAACATGTATTTTTTTTAGATAACCCACTCCGCCTACTCCACCGCTCCAATTCCTCATTCGAGGCGCCACCAGAAACGTCTACAGCGTCACACACTCATCAAATATTTCTACTTGACCGTGGAGATAAATTGAAGATTATTGAGTGTGAAAATGGTTGAAGATTTTTAGTTTAGGTGTGATTTTCATTGGAAAGAATGTGGTATTTATAGGTGGAGATTTTTATAAAATGTAATATTGTAATAAATTTGAAAAGAAAAAAACAAAAGCTGGTGAAAACTCAGACAGCGACCTTAGAAATATCATAAATTTATGACCGTGACTGAACCCTACCAGAAGGTCGCTGTCTGGGACAGCGACCTTAACCTTTTATTAATTTTTCTTATTTTTTATAAATATTAATAGTATCTCTATATAAACCAATAACTCAAAATTTTATCCCATCATTCACAAACGAAGTCCTATATCTAAAATGTCAAAACGTAATGGTAAAGAGGTTGCCAATGACGGAAATTGTTTACAACCACCTCCGAAATTCTCAGACATCATGAAGAAGTGGGGCCATCGAAATAAAAACGTCGGTGAATCGTCCGTAACGTCGAAGAAAGCGCCTGAATATCCACCGGAAACAGTACTTAAAGACACAAATTTTATTTTTCCAAACAACGAGTCAGTTAACTGGTCACGTAATGTGCTTGACTTCTATCAAAATGGGTTCAAGAATGGGGATACTCCATACTGCTATTCTAAATTTTTTGATGACACAACACTCGACAGTCACTTTTGGGGTACCTTGCTTGGTTACGAGCAAAATGGTGTACTCTGGCCAATGGTGACTAAAATATAAATTTTTTATAGGTTTTGTTCAAGTATTATATATTTTATATGCTTTGACTTTTATGTTGCAGCATATTGAAGGTTGGGTAAAGAGAATGATGCATGTACGTGCTGGACTACTACTGAAAAACGGACCGTCTTCGGTACGTTGGACAATCCTACCACCTCAGTTTAGAGATGACTTGTGCCATAAGGGTACTGAGAAGGTCGCTAAATACGCCAACGGCAAAGATGAATTGTTCCCTCCGTTTTGGGAGATAGATTATGTGTACTTTCCTTTGTACATTGTTGCTGTAGAAGAATGGCTACTTGTTCGAATTGACCTGAGGACAATGCAGTTGGTTCAATATTGGTCAAATCATAGGTATAACAAAGAATACCGCAAGGTGCTGCTGTTTGGAGCGTTGGAAACGATCCTTTTATGTTTTGGCTGGCTGTTGGAAGAAATTAAATTTTGGCGGCGTTACAGTGGCCCCTACATAGTTGAAGAAGATAGGGAGCTCACAATGAGCTCCACTAGTGAGTATTTGCCTAGAGATGGAGGTGAGTTAGGGGCTGATTCCGGGGTGTTTGTGTGCATGTTAATGCAAATGTTGGTTTAGAGAAAACATGTCAATATGGATGGAGACTTAAAACGAACCTGTTAGGATTATCGACGTTATATGGCGGAGGGATTTTATAAATGTCGTTATATGTTGTAATTTATGGTATGAATAAAAATGTATTTGTTTTCTCATTTTGTGTATGAATAAAGCTTTATTAATATTAATATTTCATTCAAAGTAGTTCGAAATGATAACATATTACATGCCGTTTAAAACATCCCAAACCGATATCTCGCTAAACGGACTTCCATTTACTCGGACAAATTCGGCAAGTGATTCTTCCCAAACATCATCATCATCTTCAGAATCTTCAACTTCCATCTTTCGCCTATTGTAAATTGCATCAAACTTTTCAACTTCCCTCTCTATGCTAATCCATATACTTTTTAGCTCACCTTTTGTATGCCCAGTGTCTTCTTCCACGTCAAACGCATTCTTAACATGAATCCAGAACAGATCATCATAATCTTTGCTGATCACAAATTGAGTATTTAACCAACATCGAGCCAAACTCACCTTCTGCTCTTCAGTCAAAACCCGGGACATTTTATTGTGTCTACAAAAAAGCAAAATATACTAAACAAATGACAAAAATTAATAGTGGATTCCAAAATTCAAGAAAATTAACCTAATAATATTATCCGACAATATGAAACAAAACATTAATTTTTATAATTTAAACTTAACCTGAAATTGTGAGTAGGTCAAAATTATATTTTTGTTGGTTATACTTTTTGAAACTTAAAATTTATATATATATGTACAAAACAATACACGTCCAAACCCTACCTACCAAAATCTCTGGTTAAGGTCGCTGTCCCAGACAGCGACCTTATACCAGCTTCTGCTCGCCCCATCAAATCAACTGAGAAGGAATTTATTCTCTGACTAAGGTCGCTGTCTGGGACAGCGACCTTATTAAGGTCGCTGTCACAGTATCCAGATCACGTATTACTTTTATTTTCTTTTAAAAAATTCACCTCATTAAACCAGTCAGCTGCCACGTAGGCTAAGGTCGCTGTCTGCTGTCCCAGACAGCGACCTTCCTAGAAACACAAAAACGTCCAGAATCTCCTAGTTTCCACTATACTTGAAGCCAAACTCCTATTTTGGCAAAAAATTCCTCAATTGGATGAAGAAATCGTCAAGAAAATCATTCAACAGGTTAGATGGTTCAGTTGAAATGATTCGTCATCTTTATGTTTCATTTACTTGTAACTATTGATAACCCCTCCCCTTTCATGGCAGATTGAGTTCTATCTTAGCGATAGTAATCTACCTAGAGACACTTTTCTTGCCAATACGATTGCTTAAAGTGAAGATGTCAGTATCCTCTTTTCCTTTTGAATGTTGAGTTTCCAAACCGAACAAAAATGATTAGTTTCGGTCGGTGTATACTTTTACTCGTTTTTGGCAATTTGAAATTGAAGCATAGATTAGCGATAGCACATGTGGAAGTTTTGGACTTTAAATGTTATGAAACATAGACAAAAGAAAGCATAGGAATTTAGAATTCCTATAGTCACAAACAATGATAGTGATGTTCCTGTTATTGAGGATGATCCTAGGTAACAATAACACATAGATAATTCATATTTCTTTAGAATGATCGCAATTATTGCAGTATCTACGGTTTCGAAACAAGTAATCCGTCATTTAGTTATGACATAGGTTCCATAGAACTGTAAAGATGGATCTTTTAAAGAGGAATGCTAGAAATAACTTAAAGATTGAACCTTTAAGCATTTTGAGGTTCTTTCAATACTGTTGGATGTTTGTAACATTTTTACTGGAGTTACTTTTGTATGTTTTTGAAGATGTTAATGTGTTATTGGAAATCGGATCAGAGATTAATAGAATATTCAAACATATTGACGATTGCTTGGTTTCATACTAATGAATCTGTTTCTTCACTATATTAGTAGGAATCAAGTGAAGAAAGTCATTGACAGTGGTGATGGACGTGAAGACTAGTAACAATTCTGCTACAAAAGCCCCAAGAAAGAGTCGCTCACTCTAACCCTTAACCGCCTTGACTTCAGCCAATAAAAGTTCACAGCGTTGAGCAGATTGAAGGCTTTGGTAACTTACAATCTTCATTTATTATCTACATCTTATTTTACATACTATTAAGCACCATAACAGCAAAGCATTTTAGCATTATCCAAATTTATGTACTTTTGATGGATGGACATAAGGGATCAGTTATTATACATTTAACACTGCCCTTTTGCATATCATGTAACACATTTAAGTACTAGCATGTAATTAAATGTGTCATAAGGGATCAGTTATTGTACATTTAACACTGCCTTTTTTTTAATTTCAGGAAAACGGTTGAGCAAGGCGGGACAGGCTTCCTTTTGAATTTCTACTATACATTAGGACTGCTTAAGATTTACCAAGGTTCAAGTCATCTCTTTTGTTTGTCCCACTTTCTTTATTTTTTATAGTACAAATGTATATATATTTATATACTTAAGTGAAGTAGTTGATTAATCTATACTACCTTAGTCAAAACAGATGAGAATATTTTGCATCGTTTTGGTATCATTATGTCATTCTTTATATTTATTCAAAAGTTTCTATTTGACATTTTCTTGATACAATTATGGTTTACATTCCTACATAATACGAATAAATTGGCTCCAAGTGTTGTTGATCCCCATGCTATATGCCGCAACTGTAAGTCTTTAAACTAGATATTGAGAGGTGTTCATTTAATGTCTTTTATATTACAACATCAAGTATTTACTCGGCTTATTGACTAGTTATATAGTATGTAAGTAAAACCTTCATATCAAATCAAGAGAGTTTAATATCTAACTAAATAGTTAGAAAATCTCATTTAAATGTCAAATAAATTGTTTGTGTGCAGGGAGAAGCTTGAGGATACTGAAGTGGATGACAAGAAGGCACAAGAATTGTTGAAGCGTTTCAATGTATAACAATTGAAGTATTTTCATGTTTATGAGTTTTCAATGTATGTATACCAATTGAAGTATTTTCATGCAGCTAGCTTTTGATTAGGAGTTTATGTCTTTAGTTTTTAAGTTCAAAACTTATGTATGAGATTTTGGTTTATTATTGTTATTATTATCATCATTTTTTTGTGTGACAGGATGATAATGTAGGGATATGATCATGTAATAGTAAAAGTATGTCCGGATATTATTTAAGCCTACGGGGTCACACGTCTCGACACCAAATGTATTAATATTAATTAATAGTTAATTAATATTTATCACGAACATTTAACGAGATTTCGTTAAAAACTAACAGTTAATTGTTAACAGAGGGGTGTTAGTTGTAATTAGAGAGAATTGTAATTGGATTACAATTGAGAAAAGGTTGTGGATAAGGCCTCTAGGCCGATTTCGCTAGGGCTCTTATGCCTATCCCTTTTGCTTGTTTATCAAGT
>JBCNJP010000010.1:57955224-58003066 GCA_039602395.1 Deinandra increscens subsp. villosa
TCGCGCAACTGCTGTTGTATCCACAAAACCTGTGAACTGAAAGCCGCCACATACTCCGCCTCCGCAGTCGACGTAGCAACCGAAGTTTGCTTTTTGCATTGCCAAGACACTAGTCTATCTCCCAAAAACTGACACCCAGCGGTTGTGGATTTGAAATTTATCTTGCATCCGCCATAATCTGAGTCAGAATAAGCTGATAATTCAAACTTATTATCATTAGGGTACCAGATGCCAAGATCCGGATTACCCTTCAAATAAGCAAAAATTCGTTTTACTTCTATCATGTGAGAAGCCTTTGGTGTCGCCTGATACCTGGATAGGTGTACTTGGGATCCGAACATCGCCAATCTTGAACCGTGCCAAAATGTTAGACACATATTTCGTCTGATGCAAAAAGATGCCTTTGGCAGATTGATGGACTTGAAGACCCAGAAAGAACCCCATCTCTCCCATAGAACTCATTTCAAATTTTGTTTGCATGACACGCTCAAATTCCTTGCATAAGCTGTCATTCGTGCTCCCAAAAATTATATCGTCCACATAAACCTGAACAAGCAACAGATCCTTCCCGAACTTTTTCGAAAACAGTGTACAATCCACCGTGCCACGACTAAAATCGTTGTCGAGCAGATGAGTAGAAAGAGTCTCATACCAAGCTCCCGGGGCTTGATGAAGACCATATAACGCTTTATCTAACTTGTACACACGATTAGGAAAATCAGGATCATAAAAACCAGGTGGTTGCTTCACGTAGACTTCCTCACGAATCTTCCCGTTCAAAAACGCACTTTTCACATCCATCTGATACACCTTAAACCCATGATATGCTGCGAAAGCCAGAAATATCCGGATAGCTTCTATTCGGGCTACTGGAGCATATACTTCATTAAAGTCGATGCCTTCAATCTGAGAAAATCCTTGAACCACTAATCGTGCCTTGTTTCGGACAATGACGCCGGGATCATCCTTTTTACAATTAAAAACCCACTTCGGAAGCTCTTTCTCAAAACCTCACAACAACTACTCTCTAATTGAGCTAAACATATATATAGGTGTTCTGGTCAGCGGACCAACTAACCAGCGTACCAGATGGTCCGGCGTACCAGTGGTCCGCACCTGGTCCGCTAAGACTAGAAAACACAAACTAACTATTACAATGACACTTCACCTAGACCTAGCACTAGACACTGAAATATGCTTCAACAAACTCCCCTTGTCTTGTGCTAGTCTTCTGAAGTTCTTGATTCAGTCTCCTTCCAGTGTTGTCTTCTGTTGTTCCCCGCATGAATCCCAAAAGCAAATCAAACTCTGATCACCCGTTGAAACTGCAAGGCTTGTTCAGCATGCTCAGCCTTGTATAGAATATTACAGTGATAGAGTTTGTCTATGTCATCTTTGGATAAGTTGATTAACCACATAGGATCGTACAGTCTGACCACTTTGTTTTCTTCTTTAACCACCACCACTGCTTCACCAGAATTTTCATCATAATACCACCATCTCAATGTTTTGATGAAATCATGTTCAAGCTTCTTCAAAGGAACTTTCTTCAACTGAACAGGCTTTTTGTACTTCACAATGATCATTGGCTTTCCAGCTTTCGGGTGGATGTCAGTTGGATGCTCAACAAACCTTGGTCTTTGAGGAGTTAGAAATTGAAACTTTCCTTGACATTCTTCAATCAGTTTGTCTCTGAAAATTCCAGCCAACTTATCATTTCCATAATTCAAAAATGGAATTCTAGATAAGTCTCTTACATCACAAACCGGCAGTGTATTAAATCTTGTAGCGTACTTCAGATAGATGACCCCAAACTCTTTCTTGATTGCATAGCATTTGAGTTGAGAATCATACATCCAACTGATTATTCTCCCAGATGCTTCTCTACCTTTCCTTTCAAAGAATCTCTTTTGATCAACATCCTTTGCAGACGATTTCACCGGCATCTTCTTCGCCCTTTGTTCTTTCAACCATGCATCAAATAACATCTTTTTCTCTTGTTCTTCAGATAAATCTTCAGATTCAGTTGATGCTGGCTGTTCAGATTGTTTCTCAGAATCTTTCTTCTTTAATTCTTCATCAATCTTTTCTTCATCGTCTTTACCAAAGAAATTGAAACCTTCCGACTGATCATTATCTATAAAATTTCCATACGCCTTTGGATCATTAGGATATTCTTCAACAGTGATATCTTCCACCTCTACCTGCTCTTCTTCATAATCAACATTCTCATCTGAATCTTCTTCTTTGTATGGATCAGCAAATGGAACATTATCCACATCTTCAACATTTATAGCAAAAATTGCAGCAAGTTGCTCTTTTGAATAAGGATTCACGAACTCCCCTTCTCCTAGTTCAACTCTTGTAATCGGGGTCATATCATAAACATGATCATCAAACTCCCCCCTGAGATGTAGTAGACGGACCAGCAGCAGCAGATGAACTAGCTGCCCCAGTACCTGAACCAGCTCCACCTACACCTCCTTCAGGATCATGATCATCATTCAAATATTTCATTACACCATCATCTTTACAACCTTCATCAGGATTCGGTAATTGATGTGTCCCATACACCGATGCCACATGATGGATTATTTTTCCGTTTCCTTAGAAATAAAGCATGTAGCCGAAACCGCTGAAGAAGTCTGATTCATGTTCAACACATATAAGTAACGAAATCGAGGAGCTCGTACAACAATCCAATCATCAGGAATTTGGATTACAGGTTTCAGAATTAAGCACTCTGAACTTGTGAAAGCAGCAGTGTACTGCTTATCACAAATCTGAGAAACACTCAGCAAATTGTGTTGCAACTCTTGTACAAATTGGACTTTGTCAAATGTAATCTTCTCATTACCCATTTTGCCTTCACCGAAAATTTTACCCCCTTTATCGCCAGCAAAGGTAACATTTCCTCCTTGTATAGGTTTAACATCTGATAGCAAGGAAATATTACCCGTCATGTGCCTGGATGCTCCACTATCAACGACCCAAAAGTTGTTAACAGCGGATTTGTTTACGAAAGATTTTGATAAAACTCGCTTTCAGTTGATCATTTTGTTGCAAATTGATGGGGTTACTAAGTTAAATGCTAAGTGATCTGATTCAGTTGATCATTTCTTTTTCGTTTTTTTTTTTTGCTTTATTTTTCTGCTTTTTAAGGGGAGAATATTTGAAAAATACAAAAATAGTGTGTGTTTGTGTATTGAAAAATTGAAAAAGCATAAAAAAAGGGGAAAATGAAAATTTGAAAAATATGATCCAACCTCGTGAGAAATGATAGTATATCAGCATACGTTATCTACCATGAATAAAGTAGAAAGAAAGGATGTAGGTACTTGTTTGACTTGATTGAATGTGCTAAGTAGTCTGATATACGTGAGTATGATATAAAGATAACGCTTGCTTCATAATTGTGGTTACAAACCGTGATGGATACTGTGTATATCTGGCATAAATAAAAGGAGAAAATATCAAAAACAGAATAAAGAGATGTTCTGGTGTATGCTTGCTTTATTTTGAAAGATTTAAACTTGTTTGATTTTCTTTATTTTGTCAAACGATCAGACTTTCTCTGCGTATCGAAAGATCGACCTGATCATTGTTCGTTTGACTTTCTGCTTTATTTTTCTTGGTGTTTCATATAATCCATCGGACTTTCTCTGCGTGTACTTGAGTACCGACCTGATTGTTGTTGGATTATATAACTTCTGCTTTATTTTATATTTTTTATTTTCCTAAACAATCGGACTTTCTTTGCGTGCCTACCGGCCGACTTGATTGTTGTTTGTTTAGGGTTCTGCTTTCTTTTTATAAGACACATCATGAACATGATATCTCTGTGGCAATTACTTATGTATAAGCAAGTTTACAATATCAGTAAGAAAAATCTGCTGCGAGTAACTTGGCTTGAATAAAGAAAAACACAAAAATATGAAATAAGCAGGTTGCCAGTATTCCTGATCGTGTGGGTACCATGTTATAAATGCTCGATTAATATACTTAAATTCATATCAGAAAGCTATAAACAATGAATTGCTTTAGCTGAAATAAATCAAATGATTGTATCCTCAGTTAGCTTGGCGTGCATGCTTAGTATTTTGAAATTGCAATGTGTATGATGCGTTATGTCTGATCTGATCTCATGTTGCGATCTTTCTCAGAAAAATATAACTTATTGCGTTTTAATTTCCTGATTTCTGTTGATTTGTTGTTTTGCTTGTTTTAGAAAATATCAAAATGATTTTAGGTGTGTTTTAGCATAAGTTAGAAAAATCAAAAAGATTCTAGGTGTGTTTTAGCATAAGTTCGAAAAATCAAAAAGATTTTAGTGTGTTTTGATATAAATTTGATAAAAATCAAAAAGATTTTATTTCTGCGTTATCTTTTGATCAACTGAATTCAGAAACAACAAATCTGTTGATTATTAAACCACAATCGGTGCTAAAATCGGCACATCATGTTTGAATTTTGAAAAAATTGAAGTTTTGGGTTAAAAATGAAACATTTGAAAGTTGAAGGGTCTTATTTGTCACAAAGTGATCCGGCGGACCATATGGTATGCCGGGCGGACCACTTTGGGTATAAATAGAGGAATCTGATCCGGGGTTTGCATAACCCACGGACCACATACATTTCACTGGAAAAAAAAACCCTATTATTCTCTCAACTGTTTTTCTCTGATTTCTCAGTGTATAACGAACCTTTGCGTGTGTTTTTTGTTGCTACAGGTAGGTATTCAAATTGCGCATCTATGGATGGTCTTGATTTGTGTATAAAGGTCTAGATTGTTAGATTTTTACAGTTTTGTGTCTCGGTTTTTCGAGAACACTAACTTGGATGGTCTTAACTGGTTTTACTTGGTTTTAATACACTTTAAGTACATGTACTGTGTCGGAAACTTGTATAGATCAAAACCTTGGTGTTAATTTTCAAAACAAACACTAGATTGTGCATCAAAATCGCAAGTGACTGTTCGGTATTCTGATCGTCCGCCGGACCACATGGTCCACGGCGGACCAGATGATCCGCTGAAAACCAACTGGTCCGCGTTTGGTCCGTGTGACCAAAAGTGATCCGCGGTCAATTTGTTTTCTAGTCCGCCGGACCATATGAACCGCTGAAGACAATTTGATCCGCATTTGGTCCGTTTGACCAAAAGTGATCCGCCGTCAATTTTTTCTAGTCCGCCGGACCAGATGATCCGCGCGACCAAAATTGGTCCATTGATTAAAATTTTGAAAATTGTTGATATTTGTTGGTCATTCTGATTCTAGTATGTGTTTTTAACGTCAGTTAGTTGTGATGATTTGTACAGATATGACTGAGTTTAAGTCGATTGGAGAGCATAACGTGTGTGCATTCTTATATGCAGCTGAACGCTGGAAACCTCATTTCCTCGACATATTTGATTTTATGCGAAGATCAAGAATTTACTATGCTGCCACTCGTGTTTGTACACCATATAAAGATTTGCTGGTTATGTTTTGAAATTCAGCCCAAGTGGATTGTTTCGTGGATCCATCAGTAATCCGTGCAAGAATTCTCGAGACTGATGTGATTATTTCTGAAGCTGATGTGAGGAGGGTTTTGAGATTCAATGATCAAGCTGATTATCCAACAGAATTTCATGAAGCTGATTTGGTAGCTTTACTCAAAAGGATTAAGTATGATGGTCAGTTGTATGTTCCATGGTACCTTAAAGCTAATCTGAGTCCTCCGTACAAATATCTCATGCATGTTATAATCAAGTGTTTTGGAAACCGAACAAGAGGTCAAGAAGAATTTGATTTGAAGGTTTTATCATTCTTTTCTGCCTTGGTATTGAATAGGCAATTTAACTTCTCTGGCTGGATTTTCAACTACATGAAAGACAACATCTTGACAAAGCAAGTGAGAAGTATTATGTATCCGAGGTTTGTGCAGATGATTTTAGATGCATTATATCCTGATTTTCCAAAGAATTCGGGTGCAGCTTTGGAAATGAAACATATGAACAGAGTTGCTGTTGGTAAAATCCCGATATATCAGAAGCGTAAAGGAAACAAAGCTGCTCCACCGGTTAAACGTTTAATTGGTCATCTTGCAAAACCGGATTATGTAGCTCCGGCTGATGGAGCTGCCAAACATTCTGATAGTTCTGATGACGAGTTGGAGTATGATGACAACGGTTTTCCTGTTGAGATAGCAGAAGATGAAGAAGAGAATCAGAATGTTCCTGAAAATCAAACACAAAATAGTCAACAACATGTTAATCAAGACCACGTACCTATACAACAATAACAACCTGAGCCTGTTGTTCATGTGAATATCGTTGAACCTGAAGCTGTTAATCTTCAAGATAATGATATGCCTGCTGGCTGATATGTCTAAAGGTGATGATGCTAGTGAGAGTTCATCTGAAACTGAATCAGACTCTGGGGATTATGTCACAATTTTACATAATACCAGAGAAATTCCCGTGAAGAGGGGTTCTAAGGCTCATATTGCTTATTTAAAGTCTCAAAATCAGGATACTTCCATATATGAGTCTAGAACTAAGCAGGTTGAGGATAATGATGACGATCCATTGTATACTCCTGTGATGGATGAACCTGTTGCAAAGTCTAAGCTAGTAGATAAAGGAAAAGCTCCGATGGTGGGTACTGGCAAGCGTCTTAAACGAATGGCTCGGCCAAATTTTTCTGTAAAGCAGGGTTCATTTCTGGCTGATGCTAGAAAATCTGGTCAAAGTCCACCTGGTAAGAAGCAAAAGGTTCAGTCTCAGTCTTCGGTTCCAGTGCAACTAACAACACAAAGTGTGAATGTTCAAAGTTCTTCTGTTCCACCTGCTAAGAAGTTAATAATCAGAAGGTCGTCTACTACTACTTCTTCTGCGACTGCTTCTACTACTGCTGCTCCTACTCGATCAACCATTTCTTCTGCTGATCTGAAGCTGGCGATTCATCAGACTAGACTTGATGCGTTAGAATCAACGAATCGTCAGTAGGAAGATGAAATCAGTGGGTTAAAAAATCTAGTAAAGGAAATGTTGGCTCGGGATCAATCTAAAGATCGTGAAATTGCCAGTTTAAAATCCAGAGATGAGGAAAAGGGTCGTGAAATTGCAAAGTTACAACAATTATCTATTTCCCTGGGTGAGCAGTTAAATCTCTTGCTCAAAGCTTTACCTGCTCAGGGGGAGACAAGACCGAATCCTGATGAAGGTTGTAAAGATGATGATGTAATGAAATATTTGAATGATGATCCTGAACCTGAAGGAGGTGTAGGTGGAGCTGGTTCAGGTACTGGGGCAGCTGGTTCATCTGCTGCTGCTGGTCCGTCTACTACATCTCAGGGGGAGTCTGATGATCATGTTTATGATGTGACCCCGATTACAAGAGTTGAACTAGGAGAAGGGGAGTTCGTGAATCCTTATTCAAAAGAGCAACTTGCTGCAAGTTTTGCTATAAATGTATGTGGATAATGTTCCATTTGCTGATCCATACAAAGAAGAAGATTCAGATGAGAATGTTGATTATGAAGAAGAGCAGGTAGAGGTGGAAGATATCACTACTGAAGAATATCCTAATGATCCAAAGGTGTATGGAAATTTTACAGATAATGATCAGTTAGAAGGTTTCAATTTCTTTGGTAAAGACGATGAAGAAAAGATTGATGAAGAATTAAAGAAGAAAGATTCTGAGAAACAATCTGAACAGCCAGCATCAACTGAATCTGAAGATTTATCTGAAGAACAAGAGAAAAAGATGTTATTTGATGCACTGCCGGGTTTGTGATGTAAGAGACTTATCCAGAATTCCATTTTTGAATTATGGAAATGATAAGTTGGCTGGAGTTTTCAGAGACAAACTGATTGAAGAATGTCAAGGAAAGTTTCAATTTCTAACTCCTCAAAGACCAAGGTTTGTTAAGCATCCAACTGACATCCACCCGAAAACTGGAAAGCCAATGATCATTGTGAAGTACAAAAAGCCTGTTCAGTTGAAGAAAATTCCATTGAAGAAGCTTGAATAGGATTTCATCAAAACATCGAGATGGTGGTATTATGATGAAAATTCTGGTGAAGCAGTGGTGGTGGTTAAAGAAGAAAACAAAGTGGTCAGACTGTACGATCCTATGTGGTTAATCAACTTATCCAAAGATGACATAGACAAACTCTATCACTGTAATATTCTATACAAGGCTGAGCATGCTGAACAAGCCTTGCAGTTTCAACGGGTGATCAGAGTTTGTTTTGCTTTTGGGATTCATGCGGGGAACAACAGAAGACAACACTGGAAGGAGACTGAATCAAGAACTTCAGAAGACTAGCACAAGACAAGGGGAGTTTGTTGAAGCATATTTCAGTGTCTAGTGCTAGGTCTAGGTGAAGTGTCATTGTAATAGTTAGTTTGTGTTTTCTGGTCTTAGCGGACCAGGTGCGGACCAGATGGTACGCCGGACCATCTGGTACGCTGGTTAGTTGGTCCGCTGACCAGAACACCTATATATATGTTTAGCTCATTTAGAGAGTAGTTGTTGTGAGGTTTTGAGCTGTTAACTGTGTGTTTTCTAAGGTGTAACCTGTAACTCTCTGTAACTCTCTCTCTGAAGGTTTGAGCAATAAACGAAGTGTTATTTACCTTGTTGTTTACCAAATCTGTGATCACGATGCATTAGCAAGATCGATTCTGTCTTCTCATTTTCTAAAAAGGACGATGAGGAATCGTGTACCAGAAATTTATCGGTAGTTGTTTTGACAAGAGCGTTAAATAATGCACAAACTGTATGGATAACTTAGCGTACTCAATGTGTATGAAGGGAAAATGTAGGTCGATGGTACAATTAGCTATAGATAACAAGAAGTTCACACTCGATGGTTGTAAATAGGGCTTCCATAAAAAGCTTTGTATTGTTGTTATGATTGAGGCACAAGGTAGTCTCATCATCAATGGTGTTAACTAGTTGAAAAGCTAACCAAAAGTATAATACTTTCCCGTTCAAACTTGGAAGCTCGTCCAAGACATAAAGGATTACAAAAGCATGAGAACAGGTTCAAAAGGTCAATTGGAATAGCCATTACGTTAGAACTGGAAGTCATTAGTTTGAAACTAGGAAGACTCTTCACTATCATAACCTCCATTAGAAGGAAATATGGTTGCAGTGAGATATGCAGTTTGTCCAATCGTGACGAAGTTGCTGGCAAAAAGTTTTTGTTTGCACAAGGAAATAAAAAAATATATATATATGAATATTCAGAGGGGACGTTCACAAGAGTTTTTAGCCAAGAAATATGCTCCAATGCTCGCGGTATATGCTTGATCTAGTTCTTTTATCCAATGTTGTCTGGGTATTCATCCGGTGAAAGTATATACAATTTGTCTCACAATAAAAAAAAGTTCTAGGGATTTAAGTGCTAGATAACGTCGGCAGAGTTGAGTTACGATTCAAGATGAATAAAAAAAACAGTCAAATATTTCGTCAAGAGTTTTCGTAGTCAAGAAAACTTGTCATCAAAGTACACGAGTGAAACGATGTCCCTTCAGGACTAGCATTAATAATATGTTTCAAAAGAGTTCTCGAAGGGATTGGAAACCATATATAGGAGATATAAGATCATGCGCGATAAGTTTACAAAGATAGATGACTTTGATCATCCGGTTGAGTTCAACATGTTCAGCTTTCAATGCCACTAGGGAAAAAAAATCTGCAGGAATTTAGTGCCAACACGTCCATTAGCTTGCCCGGTAGGATTCTCCAGGATTTCCATACGTTACAAATTACATTTACGTGTGCACCCGTAACTGTGATTTACTTTATATGATCAACCTAGTTCCTCTTACTTTAGCTACCAGGTATGGTGTGGTCACTAACTCATGGTTATCTTGACTAGAATTTGTTAAAGAGACAAGCTTTGAGGGTAAAATGTTTGCTTTAATTGGAATGGCACCTGAAGCGAGTCAGCCAGGAATTTAGCTTAACAGGGTCTGAATAGGGTTTATCATGATGACCCGAGTTTACTTTGAAGATATAAAATGATTACTACACATAACTACTTGATCACAAATCCGATATATATGAGAGAAAAAAAATAGTAGTCAGTACACATCATGTATTGTTTAGTTTAAAAGAGTCACATTCAAGTTGCTTCATTCCAACACAACCATGTGTTAGGAACGAGAAGGGAAAGATCTTAGAAGATCAGAGCAAATGTGAAAAGATCAAGATAACGAAGGCATACACAAGTGTCCCCATAAGAGACCACTCGAATCCACACAATGTTGCCACTACTAAAGTTGAATGATCGCACCATTGGCACGTCATGATCACGTTTCCTGAACTTGAGAGTTCAGCGATGCAGGTAGGTCAGGTTCAATAAGAATCTCACACACTAGGTGAAAAAGGTTTAAGTATATGAAGATGTATCACACCACGTTCCTAAGTAAGCACTCGCCCAAGGTTTGGGTACTACGCCTAGTCCTTCAGTCTAGAATAATCCTGAGCAGCAAACGACTCTTCAAGCGTGAAGTTGTGATTCTTTGATCTGATTCGACGTCTAGTCGTCCATGGATGTTAACCAAGAGGTACACGACTCGGAGGGGTTAAGAAAAATGACTCAAGAAGAAACGGCTCTTCGCTGTGAGTATAAGGGGTATGGATGATGTAAACGATTTATCGTAAACTAGGTGCGTGTAGGAGTGAGTATCACGATGCATGAGAAAAATGTTTATGTTCAACTAATGCAAAATAGTTACAGTGTAAGACGAATCTTAGTTCGCTGTAACCAATGGCTCTGATACTAATCTGTCACACCCCTAAAATTCCCACACGCTGTAACGCGCCGCAGGGAGCGTGACAAACCAGAATCGCGGTCCATTAGTTACACCAAACGACCAATAATTAATAAAAAATGTTTCATATTTTATTAAAATATAAATTCAGAGTTTTACAAATGCGGAAGCGTAAATACAATTAAATTATATACGTAGAAACATCGTCACCCAAGGTGACGTGGCTTGTTCAAAGACACTAAAAGGGTTTCAAAGTCTCATGCATGCGTACTTGTGATACTCGATAATCTACAACCTGAGAAGTAACATGTTAAAAAGTGTTAACACAAAGGTTGGGAGTTCACAGGTTTAATCAGTTCATCAGTTTAACAGTTCAGTAAAATCCATATAATATATCAATAGTTAGCTAGACTATTTTCAAGAAATCAGTGCACGTTTGACTAGACCAACTAGCTTTCTAGTTACTGAAGCTCGACAAGTTCAATTGTGCCTTGTTAAGTGTAAGAAGTTTATAACACCCGTTCGATATCCAATCGTGCCAGAGCGACTGACCCGGGTGGGGCTGTGAAACCCAGTAGATCTACTAAATAAGTTCCCGCTGATGTCACATTGACAATAACTATAAAGTGAGGGCTTTATCATAAGTGTGCCACTATCATTCAGGTGATATATATCTAACAGTTCAAGTGTTTGCATGTTAATCTCCCCCAACAGGATTAAAATAAGTAAAATGGGGCCGTGAAACTCACCTTAGGGTGCACAGCAAAAATTCCCAGGCATCAAGATTCCGTGAATCTACCGATCACCTAACGAGCATGCATTTGTAAGTGCGTGTCTAAATACTAATGACACAACCTAGACGACGGTGTTTGACAATTATTCTATTGGCCCGGTGTGCGTGTCAGATTCAGAACCGACATGTGATAATGCATATTAACCCAGATTAACCACCAATATAGTTTATTTTAACCATATTCAAATACTCGGAAAATCGTTTTATCGTACGCTAGTATTTTCCAGAATTACACACGGTTAAATGTATAGTGTATATATATATATATATATATATATATATATATATATATATATATATATGTCCCACTCACAGTGATACAAAATATCGATGGCCTAAATCGCCAAAATGAGGGAAACATTCCAATTAACTGCTGTGCATGCATCGGACCTGCTTGCTTGTTTCCTGCCTTTGCATCTTAGGACTTTTCATTTGTTTCTGGAGTATGGTTTAGATTTTGGAGATTTTCCTGACATAACACCTAACGGTGTCATGTCCTAAAAATCTTTTGAAACTTATGTGTTGTAAACATAAAACTATTTACTTTTCTCATTACAATTAACAATTTCCAAAATTTAACAATTTAACAATTTCCAAAACGGCTCTGGTTGTTGAACCATCCAGAGTATGTTCGTAACCTTGACTGTTGAACCATCCCGACACAAATCTTACAGGGTGTGACAATCCTGCTGCTTGAGTCTTGATGGAGGTACCAGATGAGGGTGGACCCACTGGCTGACTGGGTTTCTGTGTGGGTGGTCTTGGTGGTGGTGGTGGCATTGAATCATCAGGAGTTGGGCTGGGTTTGCATTGATCATTTTTCTTCTTTTTGGGAGAGGGTTTGACTTCATCAGGAGCCGCCTTTCACTTTGAGCTGGGAGGTGAGTCATCAAGATTGATGACTGGAGGAGTTGTGGCCTTCTTTTCTGATGCTTTCTTAGGTGGGTTAGCTTCTTTTACTTGTGTGGATAAATTCTTCATTCTTTTCTCTAAGAGAATCTGATCGGAATTTATCTTTATCAGATTTGAGTTTTCTTCCTTTATTTCCTCGTGTAGAATGTTGAAATCTGATTTGAGCTTGTCTAGCAGCTCTTCTCCTTTGGATTCATAAATTTGCAGAGCCTTTTGAGCCATCTTGTTTAGTTACTTCATCTGATTTTGTAAACATTCTTGTTTCCCTCCTTTTAGCTGCCAGTCCTTTTCTTGTAAAGCTCTCAGCTGGTCAGAGATCTGATTGAATTGTTGTTTACTGTTTTTCTTCATCACTTTCAGCTCTTCTTGAAGTTCAGCTATTTTCTGACATGCCTGTTTTTGCTCAATAATGAAGTCATTGAGCATATCAGTGAGAAATTTTGAGAAATTCTCAAAATTAGATTTTGATGCAGCATCACGGGGTAATATGCCAGAAGACAACACATGCCTCTCTGTTGGACTGGTTGATTTCTCATTGAGATTTTTACCAGTGCTTGTTAACTCAGCTATGCTGAGTGTGTACAGGTCTTCCACATTCACTGGTTCATCTAAAGTTGGATTTACCTCCAATGTTTTTAGAAATTCATTAAACATATGTGTTTCTTGTGAGGATGTCTCTTGTGAACTTGCACTGAACACATCAATGTTGCTCTTTTCCATGTTTCCTTGACTCCTGAAGTCTCCACTTGTTGTTACATCATCATCTTCACTTACTGAGTCCGAGAAGATATTGTGATGTGTGGCTATTATGAAGAACTTGCACTGAACACATCAATGTTGCTCTTTTCCATGTTTCCTTGACTTGAGCTTGTTGGCTTTGATGAGATATTTATGAAGAACTGGGTTCTTGTAGTCTAATTTCATTGTCATACCCCATGGAAAATTGCAACATTCTATATGTGTACCTGGTCTGTAGATGCCTTTGATGTGATACACTTCGGTTGTATGCATTTTTTCATTTTTCTTTGCTCTTACTTTGTCTTTAATCATTTGTGCCAGGAATCTGATGTAGGGCACAAATTCAGGTTTCTTGCCTATTAACTTTTCTTTAACTCTTTTCTCCATGTCTTTCTAGATTAATATGGCCATGTCACAATTTCTTCATTGAAGAATAGAATGTAAAGAATGGCGAGAACATTTTTGTTGATTTGATCCATGGAGCCCTTCTTGGATGTCATGGTGTGGTTGAGTAAGTCAGGAGTGAATCTCCAAGCGGGCTTTAGCTGACTTGTTCTGAGATTTGAGATTTGACCTTTTTCTTCAAACTTGCCTCCGGTGATTTCAATGATTAGTTCTATTATGGCTGGATCTTCTGGATTGGGAGAGAAGGATGAGAAGTTTTCTGGTAGTGGGAAGATTTTTCTCAGATCGGATAGTTGGAGTGTGATGTTCGTATCTGTGTTCACCTTTCCTTTCATGTCTTCATATTTCATTTTGAAGGTTGTCCAGAAATTTAGAATGACTAATTTTGGGCATGGTTCATTGATGGTTAAAGCTGTGGCAAGTTGAGAGGAGTTTTTCAGAGCTTCTATGATCAGTTGGAGGTTTGATGAGTATGCCGATGGGTTCAGATCGCAAGGTTGGTTGAGGGTGTCTATGGTGAAATTTTGTCTAGGTGGTGAGTCGGAGGATGAAGAATCTAGATTTTAAGCAAAGGAGTTTTTAGGGATTTTTCCTTTGGATCGGGTGTTCATTGCAGGGGTTGCAGATGAGGATGCCATTTGTGATTTCTCAGGTTTGTGTTTTGTACAGTGGGATTTGGATGAGAGGATTTGATGTTCTTTTATAGGTATCTCCTCATGTCGTTCCATTTTTCAAGTGTCTCCTATAACGGCTATAATTAATTCGAACGAACGCTTTTATTCTGAACGGTAACAAAACTTACCGTTGGCTTTTATGAGAATAATTAGCGAATTAATTGCCGTATTTATCCGAGCCAAAAAAAAAATTTTTCTAATTTATTGCCTAGATATTTTGGATATTTTTGAGTTTTTGAGAAAACATTCTGCACAATTTCTGATCAAAAGAATAAGAATTTATTTAATCATGAAATTTATACAGGGAGTTTAAGACAGGTACATATGCATGTAAATGTGCATCTATTCTGGTCTCTATTGTGAGCAGGAGTTCTGAAGGCTTTGAATCTCGCTTCCATTTGAAGAGAGATATAATGATGCAAAGAGGTTTGCCTTCCTATGGATGGGAGAAAATATCTATTGGAGTCTGGAAGTCCGGAAATTGATAGTCCCCCAGGAGATATTCCCTTTTGAGATACTACTTTGCTTGTTTTGATCCCTCTTGGTATTGTTTCCCAGTTTAATGCTTGAAGGATTATTTTCTTTGAAAATCTGGGATAAATAATGAATCTTTCATTTAAGGGTCTATTAAGATTTCTTTGCATGTGTCTCATGAGGTACAGAGAGAAATTCATGTTGTGACCTTGAATGAGAGCATGCATGACACATTGAGTGACCTCATCAGAGAGATGATGATCAGAGTATTTTGATGAGAAGCAAAATTAAATTTGAGAGAAAAAATATTGCCATATATGTGGAAGGTGAACTCTGTCAGCTTTTCCTTCATATAGATTTCCTTTGTATCCCATATCAAGAAAGGTTTTGATCACAACATCTTGGTCAAAGTGACTGGGAGCAGATGGACTGTCTTTGATTTGAAGTGCTTTTCTGATCAGATGTTGATTAAAGAAAAACATTACTCCACAGACAGATGTTCTTATTAAGGCATTGTCTCAATCCTTGACAATGAAAACAACATTCCTCCAGAATTCTTGAAGTAGGGAGTAGTTGATTGGAATATCAGGAGTTAGTGCATATCCTATGGGGCAGTTTTTGAGAAATCTCATCATTGGTTGATAGGACCAGAATATGTTCCCACAAGGTGTATAAAGCATGAGGTTGTAAAGGTGAGGAACAGGGAATGTTGTGTTTTCAGGTAATGGTGGAGAAAGTTCTTTGAAAGACATGGCTGAGTTTTTCCCTTTTGATGAGGTATTTTAAAGTTTTATGAGGAAGAAGGATGTTGCTTGGAAATTTTACTTTTTGTGTTTCTTTTAAAGACAAGGTGGGGTGATGAGATGAATAGAGAAGAGAGCAGATAGATTTGACAGCCTATTCTCATAGGTCATTATTGAGTTTTTGGTTCTAGAAATTTGAGCTTTTTGTTTATGAAGTCAACTTTTTTTGTTATTTGGGAGTACAAGAAAAAAAAATAACAGGTAGTTATTGAGCTGACTCCCCCCATTTTTTTATTAATAGTAATTTTTTATTATGTATATAAATTTTTTAGTTTGTAGTTATGTTTAGCATCTCTAACTTGCTTAGTAAAAATGAGAATCTCTTTTCATCTAAAGGTTTAGTAAAGATATCTGCAAGCTGGAGTTCAGTTGGGACAAAGTACATTTCAGTATGTCCTTTTTCAACATGATCTTTGATAAAGTGATACCTGACATCGATGTGCTTTTTCTTTGAGTGATGGACAGGATTGGATGTGATGGCGATAGGACTCTTTGAATCACAGAAAATTGGTATCTTGGTGAGATTTATCTCATAGTCTTTGAGTTGGGTCTGCATCCATATTACATGAGAGCAGCAGCAACATATTCAGCTTCGGCAGTTAAAGTTGATACACAGTTTTGTTTCTTGGATGTCCAGCATACCAACTTACCTCCTAGCATCTGACAGCTTCCTGATGTGCTTTTTCTGTCTAGTCTACAACCTGCATGATCAGCATCTGAGTAGGCTGTTAGAGAGAAATCGGTATCTTTGGGATACCAGAGACCTAGGTCAGCTGATATTTTTAAGTATCTAAAAACTCTTTTGACAGCTATTATGTGAAACTCCTTGGGTTTACATTGATATATAGCAAGGAAGCATGTGGAGAACATGATGTCAGGTCTACTTGCTATGAGATACAGAAGTGAACCTATCATTCCTCTATATGTGTGCTCATCGACATTTTTACCATCTTTGTCAGCATCAATTTTCACATTTGTGGCCATTGGTGTTTTAAATGGAGAGCAGTTTGAGAGAGAATACTTAATGAGGAGATTTTTAATGTATTTTGCTTGATTTATAAAAATTCCTTCTGAAGTTTGTTTAATTTGGATTCCCAAAAAATAGTTTAGTTCTCCCATCATGCTCATTTCAAAGTTAGTTGTCATAAGTTCCTGAAATTCTTTACAAAATGATGGACACGTGGATCCAAAGATGGCATCGTCTACATAGATTTGTACAATCAAGAGATGACCTTTTCTTTCTTTTAAAAACAATGTGGTGTCAATGGATCCCTTTTTAAAGTTAGCTGATAAAAGAAACTTAGAGAAGGTGTCATACCATGCTCTAGGTGCTTGTTTTAGACCGTACAGAGCTCTTTTTAGTTTACAAACATGATTTGGAAATTTTTCGCTTTCAAATCCTGGTGGTTGTTCAATGTAAACTTCCTGATCAATTTTTTCATTTAAGAAGGCACATTGAAGATCCATTTGATAGACTTTGAAACCTTTTAAGGCTGCGAAGGCTAGAAATATCCTGACAGCCTCAAATCTTGCGACTGGGGACAAGTCTAGCTTTGTTTCTAATTATGTACCTTCTTCGTCTGTTTTATTTTGAAAAACCCATTTAGTTCCTATAACAGATTTGTTGTTAGGTCTTGGAACTAGATTCCACACATTATTTCTTTAAATTTGTCCTAGTTCTTGTTGCATGGCTAGGATCCAGTGAGGATACTGAAGGGCTTCTTCATAAGTTTTTGGTTCTATTATGCTGAGAATTCCAGCATAGAGACATTGATTGGCTGAGACTGACCTGGTCTGGACATTTTTGTTTTGATCACCAATGATTAAAATTATGGGATTATCTTTTATCCATTTTGTTGCTGGAGGGAGAGTGGCTAACTCTTCACTCCCAAGCATTAGATCGGTTGCGTCAGTGTCTTCACTCTCCCCCTCAGCTGATGGACAGTCAGCTAAGGACAGGATCTCAGTTACAGAATCATTCACGAGCTCCGAAGTGGAGTTCTGTAGTGTTTCTGTAGTTGTACCCTTTTTATTTAAGAGTTAAGAATCAGAGGTTTCAATATTTTTATCTTTTGAATGGGAAATTTCACTCTGAATCATGGTTTATTTGCTATCTTTGTGATGATCTTTTGTGATAGCAGTTTTAGAAGGAGGAGAAAATAAAGGAAGGTTATTTTCATCATCGGAGTTCTCTTTGAAAAATTTGTGGGATGCTTTTTCTGAGATTGTTACTTCAGGGATGTAATCCTTTTTATTAGGAGATGTGGTGCTAAAATTTATAGCCATTTTATCATCACTGAATGACACATTTATACTTTCTCTCACCACTTGAGTTTTTAGAACAAAAACTCTGTATGCTTTTGACTTGAGTGAGTATCCAATGAAGATTCCTTTGTCGGCTTTTATGTCAAATTTTCCGAGATAATATTGATCGTTTATTATGTAGCACCTGCATCCAAAGATATGAAGAAATATTAAGTTAGGAGTTTTTTTATTGATTGTTTGGTAGGGAGTTTGATTGATCCTCTTGTTGATGACAGATCTATTTTGAGTAAAGCATGTTGTTGCAATGGCTTAAGCCCAGAAGTAGGTGGGAAGATTTGTTGAGGAAAGCATGGATCTGGCAGCTTCTACTAGAGTTCTGTTTCTCCTTTCTACTACCCCATTTTGTTGTGGGGTCATTGGTGCCGAGAACTTATGAGATATGCCTTTTCTGACTAGATATGTGTCTAGTTTTGAGTTTTTGAATTAGGTTCCATTATCAGATCTTATTCTTCTTACTTTTAAGTGCATTAATTTTTGTATTCTTCTTATAAAGTTAATGATAAGATCTGTTGTTTCACTTTTTGATTTCAAAAATTCGACCCATGTATATCTGGAGAAGTCATCCACCATAACTAGGATGTATTTCTTTCCACCAAGGCTTTTTTTGCTTATGGATCCATAGAGATCCATGTGGATTAGCTCGAGTGGTTGATTTCTGGATATTTCTTGAAGACTTTTGTGAGAAGTTTTCTTCATTTTTCCCATTTGGGAATCTTCACATATTTCTTCAGACTTAGAAAATGTGGTGGGGAGACCTTTTACCATCTTTTTACTTGCTAGTTTAGCAATTGTTCTAAAATTTAGATGGGATAGTCTTCTGTGCCAAAGCTCAGATTCTGTTGGTCCGGGATCAACAACCGTTCACGATATTTTCCAATCTAAACGTGCGGAATCTGGTTAGATTAGTGATTCAAGATAGAGAAGACAAGAAACACGAAGAATACGATGATTAAACAAATAAACACTTGATCTTTGCACACAAGAAAACTTGTCGGGTACAAAACCAGAAATCGTAAACTCTCTTCTTCTCTCTCTACAAAGTCGTAATCACCTCACTCTCTCTAGAAATCATAAACCAAGGCCCCTAAGTGAGGAGGTCTAGTGGGGTATATATAGCCCTCCATTGGGTTTACTATTGGGCCCCTTGTGGATCATAAACCCAATAGTAAACCCAAGCCCAACCATAAACTAGCCTAAACAACAACCAAACTAGTCTATGATTCTAATGAAACCTTCTAAGCCCAGCCCAACTTATTTAATATTACAAGCCTCATAATCTACCCTCAACAAACTTCCCCTAGGCTTGTGATATTAAATGTCTTCAATCGTTGAAGTTCTTCTTCTTGACTGGCTGGCAAAGATGTTGATGAAGATTGTTTCCGCAGAAATTTTCAATGGGTTTCATGACGGGCACTTGCGACTTCTTCTTGATCAGCCTCAGCTTGAACTTCTTGAAATGAACAAGCAATGAAATGGAGGACTCTCATTGACTTGCTTTTCATGAAAGAACTGGTTCTTGCTGAATCCTCGGTAACTGTCTTGAATCTTCCAAATTAGAGGGTAAAAATGAACTTGAAACCCCTAACTTTGGAGAACTTGATTGTTGATCTTGGATCTTCATGATCTCTAACTGCTCTCTGCATCATTTTCTTTATCAAAGATCGACTTGAAATCTTCAACTTCCCCTAAACATGTGAACATCTTCTTTGAAAAACTTTTGAAGCTTTTGGAAACTTGTAAAGACACCAACAACTTCCCCTGATCAGTTGCTTTTCAGATGGAAGTCTTGTCCGGCTGGTTCTTTATCTTTGAGCAGCAGCATTAGCAGCATCTTTCTATCATCAACCTGTCTGACACACATTTGAAAAAAAAAACATACTCCACCAGACATTTGATGATTGGTCTTTGGGTTAGAAGGTAATTATCATCTGTTCAGTTGATTCAAATTAACATAATTTTAACCAAAAACCCTAATATAGATTACGGGTTTTCTATAAAACTTCCCCTGAACCCAAGACCTCTAAAGACTTCCCCTTAGCTGATAACTTCCACTCAGCTAAGGACTTCCCCTGAGATAATACATATTATCTTCGAGTTCCCTTCAGATACTATGTATTATGGAAGTCTTTTCATTAGATAATAAGTATCATCCTCGAGTTCCCTTCGGATAATACTTATTATCCCCTCTCATCCCCTCTCCCTCCCCTAAAAATTTGGCAAGATTTCGGGGGCATATTGTCATGCATTAAAACCCATTAAAAACACATTTTGACTTCTCAAATCAACCTGGCCAAGACGAAAACACACCAAAAAGAACTTAACGACTCACACACGAAAGATAAAAACAAACAAATACTTACCAATATCAAACATGAGAAAGTTTACAAGGGATCAAACCGCATGAATCTGACTGAGGAACCCTTTTCAGCTTCAGTTACTCAACTAGTCCAGGTGATTGCCGGTATGTTTGTCCGCTTTAAACTCAAACCCGCTTAATCCCAACCGAATGCGTCATGCTTAATATAGTACAATATTACCGTCATGTTTAATTGTCCCCACACCCAAGCGTACACAACAAAACCTACCCAACCTCAGAGTTTATTGAGGATTCACAAACCCCCAGCTTGAGGAACCATGCAACACCATTATGACTACCACTTATTTCATTAACCATCAGTTGGTGATCAGGTCGGCCGCTAAGCACGCAAAGAAGACCAACTGAGTGATTATTTATTCTCTTTTCTTTTTCATATATTTTTTTTAATTTCTTTTTCATTTCTTTTTCATTTCTTTTTCTTTTCTTTTTATTATGTGGTGTAGTCATGACAGCAGAGACATGGCGTGTGAGAGAGTGAATACTAGGTAATTACCACTCTCAACCCATTTTTGCCGGGACTCGGTCTTTTAAACCATGCAACCTGGGATGGGAAACTAAACATATATATCTTTTAAGTTCACTGCACTTTCATTGGAGGTCATAAGTTTAGGTCGAGCCTACCGAGCATATCACCGTGGAGCTTGCCTTTCACTTCCGCCTTATGCGTGTCAGCCATCTCCAACCCGGACATTCATTTTACTTCCCCTAAACTTCTCAAAAACAAGACACAAACAATTAAAAATTGAAAAGCACACTATTTTTGAGGGGTCAACTTTTTCTTCATCTTTACATTTCTTCCCCTTGCTTTTTGATTTTTAATGTCACAATCTTGTGAACATCATTTTTCAGTTTTTTTTTAAATAAAAAATAAAACACACAAACACACTTAAAAGAACAAAACACAAAATTTTAAAGATATCTGGCCAAGCTAACTTTCAAAGTATTGATTTGAAAATTTTAGAAAATTGGGTTTCATGACATGCACACTTCATTGCATTTGAAGTCAAACACATAATCAATCAACAGCTTAATTGAAACTTTAATGAAATAGGTTTGACTCAAAAGACCCTTTGCTGCCTCATCATTCAAACAACCAAATTAAGAACAGTACCTTTCATGATGATTTTGACATTTTACCTCTCAAAGATACATACCTTCCATTGTATAGATTACTTGACATGACATGAAGATACGTCTCCTAAACTGTGCCTGGAACAATCACTTGTCAACAAACAAATTAGTAATAAAAACGTTAGTGATAATCCTCCTTGATCGTTCCTGCACAGAGTGAGAGATTAGTTAGCTAATGGTACCTAGGCCATTGTTTTTCTGGGTACACCTGAGGAATCAATAAAAGATACTTCTTGTAAGAACATCCCCTTTGAAAAATCAGGAAGTTGGGATGGAACTGCCTTGATTTTTGGTTTCCAAGTTCCAGATGATTTAACATTTGTTTTAGTCACCTTTGGAGTTGTGATTTAGGTATTTCAACCTTCTTCGTTTTAGATTCATTTTTTAAAACAGTTTTAGTTACCTTGGGAGGGGTAACTTTGGGTTTTTCAAGTTTTGATTGCTTTGAAAATGGTTTCATCACCTTTTTCTGAAAATTTTGGTAACTTGGAAAGCTGTTGTTTTGATTTAAAGATTTTCTTTCAGCTTTGGCAGCACCCCAATGTTGATCAGAGGGTTTAACCTTAGGAGTAACAGTCTTCATTGCCTTAGGTTTCTGCACCATCATCGGCTTAGACTTCATAGACCCCTGAGATGAAACCCTTTGAGTTTTCGGATAATAGGGTTCATAAGGGCGATAAAGACAGTTTCTAGCAATATGACCAGCGATGCCACAATTAAAACAAGTCTGCTTCTTTAGATAGAAGTCAGACGTGTACCCATTTGTCTTCGGTGGCTGATATGGAGCTGGTTTGCCTTGTGCATGCTTCTTTGGTTTGACTGCAGCTTCAGATTTGACTTTCTGCTGGTTTTTCGAAGCCTGTGTCGAACCTGTCTTTACTGTCTTTGTGCTTCCTTGATTCTTTGACGTTGAAGCATCATTCTTGCAATTACAACGGCAACTGCATGATCCAACTGAAGAAATGGGAGACACAGCTACTCCCTTGAGTTTTTCATTCTTCACTCCAGCTGTTGGTTTCATACTCGGATGCTTGATGGTGATCTTTGGCCTCTCAACTTTAGGTTCACTTATCACTCCATCGGTTATTCCCTTGAACATGGAGGAGAAGGATGGTAATTCATATCCTACATCTGGTTCTTGGTCAAACATTGATCCAGATGTCATAAAGATCTTCCCCTTTGGCCGTGTCGTCAAGATCACCTTTTCCGTTTTGACTTCGTCAATTACTTTGAAACATGGGGTTTCAATTTTAGGGTATGGTTTCAACTCTATCCCAGCATCATCAGACTTAGAGTTATGACACCTGTCATATTTCTGACACTTAGCATCATTGTCTGATATATCCTTTACTCTCCTTTCACCATAAGTCATGTTTGCTTCATTATCAATTTCTTCTTGAGTCAATGGTGTAGTTCCAACCAAGACACTATCAATAGGAGGAGCAGCTTCTTTATAATCAGACTTGGTTCGTTCAACCTGTTCCTCACTATGAAGTATTCCTATAATGTCTCTGGGAACTGGTGGAGGAATAATGTTGTTTGCAGACAGAGGCTTATCAGACCTTTCTGAGCCAAACCCAGTTTTATCTTTCCCAACTTGACCAGTTACAACAACATATGACAATTCCTTTCCAGCATCGAGCATTCGCTAATTTCTTTCCTGATTGCAATCATACTTGACCTGTAGCTCATCATATTTTTGCTATAGTTCAGTTAATTTCTGTGTCAGCTCTGATATCTCAATCCTAGCCCGATCATGTAAAATAGTCTTCTCCGTTGCTAGCTTTTGATATTTCTCAATGTCTAGTTTTTGGGCTTTTACTTTCGCTTCACTCTTTTGCCATCTACCCCTGAATGAACTCCTTTCGCATTTTATTTCAAACAGTTCTATCTCATAATTTTTACAAATTTGCCTAAGTCTAGGAATTAAACGTGCACAATTAGGATTGGGGCATATCTTAGTTTCATCAACTTCAGTTGCGAAAGCATCCTTGTTCTCAACCAAATTCTTTTCTTCAACCTCTGAACTCATTTTTTTTCTTTAGATATGCAGCTTCTGAAAATTTTGAAAAATTGGCAAGAACGGCAAAATTACTATTCAAGGAATAGTGTCAAAAACTTAAAACTGAAAAACGGAGGCCTTCGGAGTGAAATTTGGGGGTCCAAACGAGCTTCCCTAGATGTTAGTCGGGGGTAATTCTGGGGCTTGTTGTCACGAACGTCGTGTTTCAATTTGAGCTTCTAACTCCAAACGAGTCAAAAGTTACGTCCGTTTCCGTGAAAGTGTGAAATAGTGACTTTTTGCTGCAAAACCTGTTTCCGATCGTACTCCCTGTTTACGATCGTAATCACCTATTTACGATCGTAATCACCTGTGGATCATAAACTCGTCTAGTCATAAACTCCAATAGTAAACTCAGATAGTGAACTCCGATAGTAAACTCCGATAGTAAACTCCGATAGTAAACCTTCAAACCTTCAAATCTTCAAATCTTCAAATCTTCCCATCTTCAAATCTTCAAATCTTCAAATCTTCAAATCTTCAAATCTTCAAATCTTCAAATCTTCAAATCTTCAAATCTTCAAATCTTTTTTTTTTGGAAAAAGCTTGAATCCAATACCGTGAGAACCTCGAATCTGTGATTCTTGGCTCTGATACCAATTGTTGGTCCGGGATCAACAACCGTTCACGATATTTTCTAATCTAAACGTGCGGAATCCGGTTAGATTAGTGATTCAAGATAGAGAAGAGAAGAAACATGAAGAATACGATGATTAAACAAATAAACACTTGATCTTTGCACACAAGAAAACTTGTCGGGTACAAAACCAGAAATTGTAAACTCTCTTCTTCTCTCTCTACAAAGTCGTAATCACCTCACTCTCTTTAGAAATAATAAACCAAGGCCCCTAAGTGAGGAGGTCTAGTGGGGTATATGTAGCCCTCCATTGGGTTTACTATTGGGCCCCTTGTGGATCATAAACCCAATATTAAACCCAAGCCCAACCATAAACTAGCCTAAACAACAACCAAACTAGCCTATGATTCTAATGAAACCTTCTAAGCCCAGCCCAACTTATTTAATATTACAAGCCTCATAATCTAGCTTCAACAGATTCCTTGTTAGAGGATTTTGACACGAGACAGAGAGACTCATTTGAAATAAGATTGTTGAAGTTTATAAATTAGAGACTTTGATTTATTCTTTTTCACGTTCAATAAATTTTACTGTCATTTAGTCAAACAAGTTCACACTTGTTGGAGTAAAGAGTAAGTTTGAAGCCATTATCACATAATTGTCCACAGCTTAATAAGTTTATTTTAGACCTTGGACATGTTACATATTTTCAATTGTGACTTCACCATTAGTAATGGTTCCATACCCATTGGTTTTTTATTTTATACTATCACCAAAGGTTATGGATCTTCCCCCCCTTTACATAATTGTTTAACAGTTTTATTTCCCTAGTCATGTGGGTAGAGCATCCAGAGTCACAATAAAAGATTTGTTGTATGTGATGCTATTGGCATTTAGTTTGAACCTTTTGACTGTTGTGTAAAGATTTTTCTGTAATAAGACATAACAGATGTTTAAGAGTTTCCTCTTTGTGTCTTATTATTTCAGAAAACTTTATCTCAGAATAATGGGGTTTGTTGGCTAAGCAATCCATCAGGGAATCATCAACTTCTTTTGAGAGGTTAGTAATTCTAGATTTCCACTATGGATGTTCCTCCCTAGCAAGCATAGGGGAGGTTAGCTAGTAAACCAAAATATTTCCCATTGTTCTAATTTGAGGACATTTTAAGCAGGATCTTTTGAATATTGATTATTCAATCTGCTCTGATACCAATTGTTGGGTCCCTTGAAGGGCTCTTTAACAATGTTGGCATAATTTGATTTAAACAAGATAAACAAGTGCCGGAAAGTAAATCAAATTGGAAGACATCAATTCATAAAAAGGGTTATTCTGTATATCTCAAATGTAAATAATGGTTTACACGAGTTTATAGTATGAATATGTATCAACAGAAATAACTTTTCTATGGGAATAATGTTGAAAGTGCTTTGAGAAGATATTGATTTGTATGCTTGATGTCTTGCTTTGTTTGATGAAGTTAGCTTGCTATTTATAGGCAGATGTAGCAAGTTGTAATTGGATAAGGTGGTTGAGGACGGTTGATGTTGGAGTGTGTCAGAGTATATAGAGATAAATTGAACATATTCAATTTATCTCTTTTTTAACTATCTTCAACTACCTTCTTGATTAATGCCAAGTTGACATTTGTTTTGCTTGTTCTCCACACAAAGACATAAATAGTTATTCTCGTAATTTTTATCTTCAGATAATCCAGAACTCCTTCTAGACTCTTCTTTGAAGACTTTTGATGCTTCCCATTAGAAGCTATCTACACAAATGAGGATTTCTATAGATTTTAGTCTATACAGAACTACTTCGGAATTTCCGGAGTAGTTCTGTATGAATATAGAAATCTTGCAGAAAATCCGTAATTCATACAGACTTTTGTTTCCTTTCTCTTCTAAGGATGTGTCTTATACTTGACGGGTTTTGTGTTACAATTACATTATGTTCTAACATTGTAGTTTAAGACAAAAGTCTCAAACTTCTTTGACAAAGAGTTAAGGATCAAATCTGTAGCCAACTCTTGTGAAACGGGATAATTTAGTCTTTTAAGACGATCAATGTGTCTCTTTATCTTAAGTACATAAGATGAAACCGATTGGGACTCGTCCATACAACATGCATGGAGTGCTCGAACCGTTTCGAAGCGCTTAACCCTTGCCTTTTGTTGGAACATTTCCTTTAATTGGGTTATCATGTCATATGCCCCATGATTCTCAAAGTCCTTTTGGAGTTCGGAGTTCATGCTTGCTAGCATGAGGCAAAAAACTTGCATGGAGTACTCGGTGTATTTCACCCAATCAGCGTAGGCCTCAACGTCTTCCTGATCGGGTTGGTCGGGAATGGGATCGTCCAACACATAAGACTTCTTTTCTTGCTTCAAAACGATTCTCAAGTTGCGGTACCAATCCACAAAGTTGTCCTGGTTGAGACGATTTTTCTCAAGTATGGATCTTAACGATAGGTAATGGACGGGTGGGGGGTTGGCGTCATTATTATTGGCCATCTACAAAATTTAATAAAGTTTAATTTTAGTATATTCGATATCAATATTATTTTAAAATTTATTAATGCCCTTTTATGTCTCATAGACCTTTAATAATTTTAAAATCTAGAATCTAACGTTACTTTTAAATAGTGGTTAGGTGACCTTTATCCCATTATCTAAATTAACAAGGTAGTCAATATTTGACAATTGCAACCCTTTGCAACTTCTAGAGGAATGGGATCGGTTAAACATCTTATGTTTTCTTGGAATGTTTAATCCTATCAACGTCTTTGGTCCCCATGCTTTGGTGACCCTAATCACATGGTTTCCAAATCAAGTTTTCTTACTTATACGCACATGTGAGTTTACACATACAAGTGGTTAGGTGACCTTTATCCCACAAATATGGTAAACTTACCTCAATTACACAAGTTCCCTCAAATATGGTTAGGTGATTTTTATCTTATAAAGAGTTCACAAGTAAATCTAGTGTCGTATAAAAGGGTGACATTAAAACTTGTTTTAAAAGGGTCTTTTAGTTTTCAAAATTCTAGTTTTAGAAAACTCTATCTACCATGCAATTCGCATGCATTCAATGCATGGTACCCTAATGTTGTGAAATCCATATTTCATGTTTCCTCTTAATAAAATCCATTTTTATTCTTGAATCATTAACCTTTAGTAAAATCCATTTTTATTTTGCTCCTTGTTAATGACAATTTAGGACCGATCTTGTTTAATGTTTATTAGTTTGTTTAAGAATGCACATCCACATATCATCCAAATAACAAAATAAACAACCACACAAGCATGATAAGATAGGTGCATAGCCATAGCCAACTATTGACAACACTTGTTGGCCGAAATAAGTGTGTCAAGGTCTCTCCAAAGGGACAAAATGACACATATGATGTGTCGGTAGAACTCCCACTTGATATAGCATCCGAATGCTTCAAGTGTGTTGCATCTTCGTTTGTATTCCCCGCTTGCATTCGGTCTTCCATGGATATTGGGCCTCTAATATGTGGGTATTGGATAGTGGGCTTCATTCTCAAATTGACCCGCCAGAGCCTTTTGGTCGTAACCTTGGCCCAAACGAAAAACCCACCTTTGTGTATATTATATTTTACGAAAGTAAAACCTATTACATTTTTCTAGTAAAATAAAATGCACCTAATCTATTTAACTTACATACCAAATGAAAAATAAATTAATTACATAACCATGAAAAACCTATTTAACTATTACAACCCTTTGAAATAATTAAATACATAACACAAACACAACCATTCACCACAAATAATCACAAGCCCAAGGCTAGTCTTATGCACCAAAATGTACATCCAAGTATGTATATCTTCAAGAAATAAATGGCTCACTTTTAACCCACTTCCAATTTTGGTGCAACACAAAACCGAAAATGTGGATTTGTTGTCCAAACTGCAAATCATCCAAATGACTTAAAATACATTAATCTTTCAAGATAACCACATGCATGTAAGTGAAATATCTTGAAAGACAAATGGATAACTATATACAAATTTTCGGATTTGTGGTATGAGGAACCAAAAACCAAAAGTTTTCAGAGTTAACCAACTAACTCTTTGAAGCATACATCCATATAAGCGGCTCTAGATGCCATTGTAGGGTTTTTGAACGGGTTTATCAAAGTCATTTTAACCATTTAAGATGTATGACGCGGCGGAAGCAATGTTTAAAACATATATTAAGTTTATATGTAAAACCGATTTTACATATGTTAAAACCCGAACAAAGTGGATCTAAATATGAAGTGTATGCTATCAAATTAAACCACAACCACATCGGGTTTAGCTATAACTTCAAGAAGCAAGAAAACCAAAAAGGAGATGATGATCTTGAATAGGAAGCTTCTAAAGAAGAAAGCCTGAAGCATGTATACCCGTACGAGCCTACAACAAACACCCAAGTTTGCTAGAATTTTCTTGAACTCCTCTTTGCCCTTGGCATGAACCGATCCAAGACATTTGAAAGGGATTTTGCACTATGTATTTTTAGAGAGAGAAACTTTATAAGTCTCTTGTTATCTCTTTTCCACTATGTATGCATGTAAATATATATTAGTGGGGGACCCACATGAAGTGGGAAAAAGAGGCGGCTGAAACAAAGGGGGGGGGGGGGGAAGGAGAGAAAGATGGCAAGACTTTTGACCAATCTCTTAAGCTTGCTTGCATGCAATATTGTCTCACCTTTTGGGTTACCACATGATCATAATCATGAGATTCTCTTTTGTCTTTTTTGCACACACACACACACACACACACAATATATATATATATATATGTAACTAACATGTCTAGTAACATATTACATATATAACCTTTTTTATGTGTCATGTGACATGTTATTTGTTGATGCATAATTCTAGATCATCATGTGAACTATCAAATACAAGACAAGGTTGCCAGATTGTGCCAATCTGAACTAGAGGCGAACTGCCAATTCAGACTCACACGAACTTGTCCGAACTGGCAGTTCGGATGATCGTCGATACGTATAGAAATGTTTAACTATAAATTGCTTATCTTATATAGAGATTAGAAGTTCTGGTCATATCTTCTGTGTGTGTTTTTTGTGTAATCTCTCTGTGGTCTAATACAAGTTCCTTTGTATTTACTCATCATGTTCATACGTTTAACATAGATTTCAATACGACCGAGTAGATGATCCAATGCTCACGCCTTTACAAGTGGTATCAAAGCCATAGGTTCATTCTACTGATCGGAAAACTCTGTTTCTCATCATTTGGAGTCAAAACTTTGGGGTTTTTACAAAATCTAATTGATTTTGTACTCGTTTGATTATCTCGAGTCTTCTTTCTGTGAAAAATCTTCTTCTAAAAAGTTCCTTCTGAGTTTATCTGCACCCGTGTTGAAAATTTTGTTCAAAAACACTGAAAGTCGTGAAATTTGAGTCGAGAATGTTTTGGTTCGTTTGCAGTTTGGCTAAGATCAGAAAATTCACAAAATAACCGCTCCGAACTCATGGTTCGGATCCCGTTCGGTCACTTTTCAGACGAAGTGCAAGTTCGACCTTGGTTCATATGTGTTCGTTTATCCAAAATCTGAGTTCGGTTAAGTCTTATTCGGGTTGAGTTCGGATACGATTTTAGTTCGGCACAGGTTCTGATCAATCTAGTTCGTTTTGAGTTCATGTCTGGTTCAACACAGTTTGGCAAGACTATTTTGAGTTCGGCTTGAGTTCTGGTGAATAGTAATCAAGATTTGTAAGTGGTTCACTAAAACTGACATAACTTGAGAACCGTAAAGAGTTTCGGGAGCTAATACCAGCCTAATGGCCAGTACTCTCCGTTTCGATACTCAAAATCCATTTCTCAGACCTTTGTTTTTGGGTTTGAATTTTTTGTGTACAAGTTTTTGGAAACGATGAGTATTTTTAAGCGTTCGCCGCAATTTTAGAATTTGATGCAAGCTACAATGCAAACAATGATGGACTATGATAATGAAATTGGAACAAGTCAAAAAGTTCCCAAATTGTTAAAATTGGAAGATTATCATAGTTGTGTTAAACGATTTGAAGCGTATGTTGATACGAACAATGTCGATATGCGGTTGGCTTCACTGAAAAATATATCTATCCTAAGGATGCTTCTGGAGAGCCGATTCTTTAAAGAAAATTTATTTCTGAACAAAAGAAAGCGTATCAAGCCGAGAAGAAGGCATATGGTACTTTGACAATGGCATTGCCTCAAGAATTGCTACATCAATTTTTTGCTAACTATACATCGAAAAGTTTATGGGATGCGTTGCAGAAAAGATGTGAGGGTAATGATCAATACAATAAAAGTCGTCAAAAGGTTTTGAAAAAGGAGTTCGAATGTTTCAAACATTATCAAAATGAATCGATTTCAAATCTGATTGCTATATTTGCACATTTGATGAGTGAGATGAGTTTGGTGAGTCTTACAAAGGAAGATGTAGAAACGAGAAATGATCTTACTACTGCATGCTTTGATCAATGTAATGAACACGAGATGTAAATAAGAGATTTCTTATTGATCACTTGAAGATACAATGAAGTTCTCTCTAGTTTCTCTCTCTAGAAACACACACAGAAAGTGTAGAAATGACAGAAGTATTCAGAAGTGTTTCTTGCTCTCATTCTAACACTACCTATTTATACTAAGTGACTAACCACCCAGCATACCAGACTGGTACGCCGGACCACATGGTCCGCCGGACCATGTGGTACGCCACTGAAGACATTTCTACCACAACTCATACTCAGACATGCTCACATAGATACAATACACGAGACACTCATAGCATAGAAATATGCTTCTACAGACTCCCCCTTAACGTGTAGTGTATCTATTTTCTAACTAAACTTCAGTCGTCAATCTTCAACATTGCTGCATCTGATCTTTGACTTGAAATCTTGTCAGAAATAGAGCTTGCATGGCTGGATCACTCTTGAATCAACTTTGAACTTCAAGATCCATTTGTGGAAAATACTTCAAACTCCCCCTCTCACCATGCTTGAGTCTTTGATATCCATAACCTGCAATTTCAGAAGACAGAAACGCGGTTTCATTTTTCTTTTGAAAATTAATTTAAACTTGGCGCAAAACTTCTCTTTGAGAATCCAAGATATAGAATTGAAATTTGATTTCGTATCACATGTCAATCAGTCGAAAATAAATAAGAAACAAAATCTTTTTGGTTTTTTTTTTTAATTTTATATCAAAACACACCGAAAATCTTTTTTCCTTTTCTAAGTTTATGCTAAAACACACCTAAAATGTTTTTGAATTTTCAGATATGAAACATAAATGCAATACTAAAACACACTATTTTTGTCTTTTGTGGGAAAGATCACAACTTGGGGTCATATTGAACATAACATGCTGAACTACATTTTAATTTCAACTACTTCAGCACACAAGTCATGTCGATTACTGGTATAATTTGTCCATCTTAAACTCAGGCAAAATCATACTCATAACATCTGGATATGTTATTGTATTGATTAAATTTGCTTTGACCAGTGTACCCCACACTATATACTCAGATATGTTTTTGCTTTTATATCACACTTTGTGATTTCATTTGTGATTTAATCACATAATGATCGTATTCATGATTTAGTCAACTGTGTTTCATGCAAAAAGAAATAAGAACGTTGTATCGCCTACCTTAAGGTCGATCTTTCGATACGCAGATAAGGCCTCGGATTTAACAAAATAAGAAAATAAAACAAGTTGAAATTGTATAACCCAACAACAATCAGGTCGGTACTTCCGTACACGCAGAGAAAGTCCGATGAGTTATACAAAACACCAAAGAAAATAAAGCAGAACGTCAAACGAACAACAATCAGGTCGATCTTTCGATACGCAAAGAAAGTCCGATCGTTTGACAAAATAAAGAAAATCAAACAAATTTAAATCTTTGCAAAATGAACACATGTATACACAGTGACATCTCATTTTCTTTTTCACATATCTTTTCCTTGATATCATGAGACATGCATCAAGATGTTATCCACTTGGTCAAGCATTATTATTTAATGTGTTTATCACATCTGAATACTTTCTGATTTAATGCCGAGCCTACCAAGCACATCGAACAATGATCTTATGGCTTTTTCATCTAATTTATCCACGACTCAGACACGTAAGCCAATGTACCATCATTTCCCAATCATGTTGGATACAATTTCTCATTTTTCAATGTTTTTGTATTTTTCCCTTTTTCTCCCCCTTAAAATGAAAACTCTATTTTTGGATTTTCATTTTAACACAAACAAAAACACGAAGACGCTATTTTTGGTTTTACAATTTTCTCCCCTAAACGACATACGAAATGTAAAAAGAAAGAAAATTGACCTTTCGACATGGATACCTGTCAGGTTTAGCTTTCAGAAAAATTTCAGTTTTGAAATTGTTATCACATGAAATTTAATTTAAATCAGCAGAATACTCCTCCATCAGCAACTTTTCTATCACCGATATGTCTTCTAAAAGTACCTGCACACTGGTTAAACACATCAGTTTATGAATGACCCGAAGCGAATCGCTTCTGGTCGACCAGTATCTTGGTTTCCTTTCGAAATCACTTTAGGTTTCTAGTGTTGTTGTTTTGGTAAATCAGTATCCGATGAACCAGTCACAGTCGATTGTGACGAACAACCTACAGATGAAACATTTTGAAAACGAGGAATAAATCTTCCTTGAGTTTTGAAAAATGTAGGTTGCGGAAATTCATCAAACACTCTGCCATATTCATCAATGAATCGCGGTTTGGCAGTTTTACCAACATATGGGACCTTTTCTTTTCTTGAACTAGAAGCAGCAGTGACACGACATTCTTGTGCCATATGCCCTTTTTGTCGGCAATTGTAACACAAACGATTGTTTATGTTTCTTTTCTTTGAAACCTGCATAGCTTCACAAACATATTCATCTCCAAAATGATCATAAAAATTATCATATACCTGACGACGATGATCATGAACCCATTTAGAAGTCGGGCTCTTTGGAGTAGAATTTGATCCTCCAGAAGAATATTGGACAGATTGATTCTTCTTGTTCCTCGGATCAGCAGTCTTCACAAATACTTCAGCTATTTTCTGAGCATCCACGCAGTGTAGCGGGAATTCTTTGTCAGAAAATATTTGTTCCGAACCCTTGAGTTTGTAGAATCTCTCAGGTTGAACCTTCTCAGCTTTAAAGACATCTTTCTTTACTTGCTTCACATTGACTCTTTTCAGTTGTTGTTGTTTTGAAACCTTTGAACTACCACCTTGATCAGCTTTTCCTTCAAATCCCAAACCAACACTCCTTCCTGAACCCTTCTCTCCCATTCCAGTAGATTTATGCCCATTCTTTGCCAACCTAGAAAATTCAGCTTTAACTTTCTTGAGCTCTTTTGGAGCATTGATAATTGTTTCATCAATGTCAGCTTTTGAACTTGCTGATTTCTCATTGTTAGTAGACGAAGAACCAGACACACCCTTTTTAGCTTTAGAATTTTCAGTACTCTTACCCTTTTCCTCTTTCTTTCCTTCACCCGATTTAGAACTAACAAATTCAGAATAATCACCAGTCTCAACCTTGTCTTTCAAATCATGAACGCCTTCTTTGAGACTTCCTGGTGGTGACACAGTTTTGTTGAACATCCTTTCAAAATTCTCATCCTTTGCCAAGAAACTTGTAAAAGATTGTGAATTAGTAACATTGTTCAAAAGACGTTTTGAATCATTGACTTCAATCTTTAATTCAGAAATTCTTTGATGAGCTTCAGCCAATTCCTTTTCTGTTGCAATGAGCTTCTTTGCTACTTTATTAGTTTCATACTTTTGCAATCTTAACTCATCTAGTCCAGCCAACAATTCCTTCTCAAGTTTATCTTCATTTCTTTTCTGAATATCCAAATTTGCATTTTGCAACTTGTTCACTCTAACCAACTCCCTCTTCTCATCAAGTAACTTTTCCATATCAGTCTGATAAGATTGAATCTTAGTAGCTTGATCACCAGAAAGTTGAGTAAGAGTATCAAGTCTGGACTTTGATTTATCAAAAAGATTTTGAAAATCTTTTGCAGTATCCTCAGCTTCATCTTTCCATTTCTTCACTTCTTGGACTAATTCAGCCTTTTCTTCAGACAACTTTGTAATTTTCTGTTCAAATTCTTGTGTAACATTTTGAAATCTTGATTCTTTTTCAATAATCTGTGCTTGAAAATCTGAAAACTCTTCTTTTTTAGATTCTAACTCTTGGATCATAACTTCCAACTTTTCTCTATCAGCAACCAATTCATTAATTTTCTTCTCACAATCAGCAACCAAATCTTCATTTTCCTTAATCAGACTTTGAATCTTCTTATCTTTCTGAGAACAGAATTCACAAACGGATTCATAACCACTATTTCCAGATTCACTTGAATCAGATTCAGAATCAGTTATCTCTACTTCATTATCACTATGAACAATTTGAGCAATCATCGCAGATGAACCAGTCCATGCAGACTCGTCATTAATTTCATCAGTAGCCCAATCATAGCCTTGATTCGATGTTCGTGCTTTTTCAAATACTTCAAGTACATCAGCATCCCAACCAAAACCTTCAATGGACTCAGAAGCAATGGCAGTTAATGCAATTGGAGAATTAGAAGTTTGCCCCCAATCATATTGTTTATCAACTTGAGACACGAAAGCTGTTGAAGACTTTGATGAAGAAGCAGTTGATTTTGAACACTCACGAGCAAAATGTCCAAAATTAGAACATTTGAAGCATTTTGCTTTGGATTTATCTATTCCAACCTTGCCATCTGGATTTAAACTTTGAAAACCTGTCTTCTTTTTGAATCTTTTAACTCGTTTAGCTAATATTGCCAGTTGCCAATTAATATCCATTTGCTCAAGATTATCAGGATCTATTTGATCGAAATCCTCTTCAATCAGATTAGAAGTTGTCAAACCACCATTCAGCAACCCATAGTAGGAAGATAATAAAGCAGAAATTAACGCCAAATGTTCATCAGGTGTTTTTGCAGAAAACGAAGTCTGACTTGAATGATTTGGAACAGTGAAGTTACATCCTCTTGAAGAATTTCCAGAATTCCCTGAACCATGACCAACAACAAAAGCAGTTTGAGGTGGATTTGATGAATTAACACTGAATGATTTTGCCTTTGCATTGATACTTGCAGAATTTTGTCCATGATACAATTCAGGATTTTGTAATTGAGCAGTGGACTTGTTTGAATTCATCATTTCCATTTCTCGAGCATGAAGCTTTCCGGTCAAATCATGAAATGATAATGTGGAATAGTCTTTGTCATGAGTAATCAACAACACCTAATTTTCCCATTTCTCTGGTAATGCTTCCATCAATTTCTCTTTCAATTCTTCCTCGGTCTTTTCAATCTTGACCACTTTCATCTCACTAATAAGATGTGAAAATCATGAAACAAGAGCAGAAATATTTTCTTTGTCATATTGTTGAAAATTTTCAAATTCTTTGTTCAACACTTTCCTTCGACTCTTCTTATACTGATCATTGCCTTCACATCGAGCAGATAAAGCATCCCATAACTGTTTAGCCTTTTTGCAAGTACTGAATTGATGTAACAACTCAGTAGGTAAAGCCATGGTAAGATAACCATAAACTTTTTGTTCAAGCTCATAACTTTTTCTTTCATCCTTATCAAAATCTTGAATTTCCTTATACTCTCCATCTGCAGTTGGACGCACATACAGCTTTCGAATCGGAATCCACAAATCAATATCATTTGTGCTAATGTATGCAGAAAAACGTTGCTTCCAATTTTGATAATCTTCCAAATTTTAACAACTTGGGAACTTTCTGACTTGTTCCTATTTCATTATCAAAATTGAGCATAGCTTGTACCGTGCTTTGCATAGCCGCAAACGCTTGAAAATCGGACATTTTTTTTCACCGAAAATAATACTTCAAAAACTTCGAACTCAAAAACTGTCACACCCCCAAATTAACCACTAACGGAGTTTATACCGTTAAGGGGTGCGACCAGACCAGGACCACAACCATTAGTTACAAATACTAAACGAATCAGAGTAAAGTCCAAACATTAATAATAAAAACAGTTTAACAGTACGCAGCGGAAATCATTGTCTTTAGCACTAACCACGTGCTTTACATAAACGTTGTTTTAAATTCCCAATTTAGTTTAAACAAAAGTAAATGTCTTCTTGTGCCATGTCAACCTGCTCCGGATACTCCTCAGCGATCTGCAAAAGTTTAAACCACGCAAGTGTCAACCTAACGGTTGGTGAGTTCACAGTGGGCTTGTCACGCAGTGGCCCGGTCTCATAATCATAAACGTATCAACATATACTTTAAGTAATATTTATTTGTGAAAAGCAATGCTTTGTAATGACCAAAATCATAGTAACATGGTTTAGTAGAATTGATGTCCGTAACATACGTTATCGGGTATGAACTAGTTTTGTATAGTTAAAGTGCTCAACCGATATCGCGGGTAGCTAATCCGTTGTTCCATGCACTAAGGAAGTTTGTACCAAAACTGACTATTATTGTAGTGGCCGTGCCATCAGGATTTGCGGACCTACGTCATCGCGGATTTGCCTCCCCCGTGTCCTCTCGGGATCACGGTCAGATAGGCTGATATTGTACCTTCGTGCACTCCCCGTGCCACGGGGCGGAGTTTGTCAAACTCCAGTAGATCTACCCAACATCCCCTCGCTTTACAATTAATGGTACAATTTAGTGAGGACTTTTAAGTTTCAAGGCATCCTTAGAAATCATGTGATATCATGTGGTTTAGACTTTAACCTACGCTAGCCATATTAAAACGGTTTTCCGGATTCTCATGAATCTCAAAAGTGTTTTCAGTTTTGTTTTAGAAATAGTTGTTTAAGAAATTCACAAGTGCTTCCCATAAAGCACTTCAAGTTCATCAGGTGGGTGCCGAGCACTCCGAGTTTTCAAGTTCATCAGGGAGGTGCATAGCACTCTCGAAGTTGTCAGCATTGTTTTTCATTTAGTTATTCGGTGTGACCCAAATGGGTTCACGGTAATCGGTTAGTGACACTCACCTTGGGTTGCACTGCTACACTTGCTATATAATCCAAGTTTGCTTAACGAAGACCTATGAACACGTTTAGGTCTTAAGTATTAGTTTTGTGTCTAATCTTTACTTAACGTCACTATGGCCCATAACATAGCACGTTGGAACTATGACTCGACATACAGACACACGACACCGATGGTTGATCATAAACAAGGGTTCATATACATCAGAAATCAAAGCACGTATCATCGTGGCATAATCATATGAGTCATGGCATAACATTCAAATAAATTGCACAAGTTTGGATTCTGGTCACAGTTTCGCTAGCAGTTTCGCTAGTCAGTTTCGCTGTGTGCACGGGCAGCACTTTCGCTAGGCAATACCCGATGACACAGTTTCGCTAGGCTAGTTTCGCTCGAAACTGTTGGCACAGTTTCGCTAGCCTAGTTTCGCCCGAAACTGGTTTGAACTTTCGTTCAGGGAATTTCGCTCGGTAGTTTTGTTCGGACAGGTCTGGTTGGTTTACCCGGCGACACTACAGTTTCGCTACATAGTGTCGCTGGATGAAGATGTACATAATTTCGCTACATAGTTTCGCCCAGAGAACAGGCTAGTTTCGCTGGTCGCGAAAAACACATAAATCAGCCTAAAAATTAATCTAACAGCTTTCATATTTCATGTAATTCATTATCTAGCATACATAGACATTTACCAACATAAATCAGTAAGCTTTAACACCTTAAACATGGGTTTTCATCATCAAATCACCAAAAACTCATTTTAAACCTAAAATGACCTAGTCTAGCATAAATCTTCATTATGGTTTGATTTCACATGTAAAGTTACTGACTTTATGATAGATCTAGCATCCCTAAGCATCATATCAGAAGATCAAGTGATTCTATGGAGATCTAGGCATGCTTTATAGTAAAACACATAGAAAATGCATAAAGTATGGTTTTGGGACTCACGATTCGATCTCCAAGCTCAATGGATGATGGTTCGGGGCTGAGATCTCGATGGCTTGGTGTGATTCTCGGCTGACCAGATTTCCAGGAGAAAAGATGGAGAGTGTGTGTGTTTTGTGTGGAATGAGGCAAAAATGGGATCTCTAGGGTTTTATGTTATTATATATCAGGGGCTAGTTTCGCTGGCAGTTTCGCTGGCCAAGCGAAACTGGCTCTGAACTCATGCAAGTAAAACAGTTTAGCTGGCTACCGGGCGACACTACAGTTTCGCCCGGTAGTTTCGCTGGAAACCAAAAGTGGCCAATTCACACAATTAATTCAGTAAACACGTTGCACATAATTTCACATAGTGGCAATAAAATAAGTAAACACATATGGACGGGTTCGGTGATCAACCAAAGGTCGTGGATGTATTCGGCCTAGTTAAGCATTAGTTAATAAGTTAACACTTATAACGTAACTAACGGAGTTTGTCTAACGGAAGTTAACCTTGGAATTCTCGGATGTCACAAAAACGGAGGTCTTCCAAGCGGATTTTGGGGTTCAAAACTGAACGGTACTAGCCGTAGGCTGTTACAAGTCCTAGATCTCGTCGAGATGAACGTTTTGGCTGGTATTGGGTTCCGTAACTCTTTACGGTTCTCAAGTTACGTTAGTTTTAGTGAAGGTCACTATTCTGCCAGCGGACCAAAACAAATCGACGGACCAAAATACTACCAGCGGATCAGATTTGTACCTGCGAACCAAACTGTAATCGAATGATTTTTCGATTCTGCAACTTTTGAAGCTTGAATTTGATTTAGTGAGGTGCGAAATCACTTCAGTAACACTTAGACATCATTTTTCATCTCAGAAACACTCGAAATTGGAAGAATTTGATGAGAACGTGAAGAAACCCAAACTTTCTCTCTCTAAAAATCCGAAAATTAATCAAAAACACAGCAATAGAGCAACCAATAGCTCTGATACCACTTGTAGAAACGAGAAATGATCTTACTACTGCATGCTTTGATCAATGTAATGAACACGAGATGTAAATAAGAGATTTCTTATTGATCACTTGAAGATACAATGAAGTTCTCTCTAGTTTCTCTCTCTAGAAACACACACAGAAAGTGTAGAAATGACAGAAGTATTCAGAAGTGTTTCTTGCTCTCATTCTAATACTACCTATTTATACTAAGTGACTAACCACCCAGCGTACCAGACTGGTACGCCGGACCACATGGTCCGCCGGACCATGTGGTACGCCACTGAAGACATTTCTACCACAACTCATACTCAGACATGCTCACATAGATACAATACACGAGACACTCATAGCATAGAAATATGCTTCTACAGAAGATTCTAATTTGAAAGAAAATATTTTGGAGGCGTTATCCTCGAGAAATGGGTGAATTATGTGATGATGATTAACCATGATAAAGAGTATTCTGGTTTCTCTTTCAATGATCTCATCCAAAGAATACAAGCAAGGGATATGGAGTTAACGGTGAATAGGTCACTTTCTGCTCAAATCCAGAATCCTGCTTTGTATCATGGTGAAAATGATTCAACCATGAATGTTGGGAAGTAAAATCTTAATTCTGCAACTCCTACATCATTCATTGCAGGTTAATCTGATAATTCAAGTTATTCTGCTGGTTGTACGGTTTCAATTCCTAGTTCTTCAACTCAAAATGCTTTATCTGGTCAAACAACCAATGATTATATGGCTTTAATGTATGCATTGGTATCTTCATATTTTGGAGTTATTACTGGTTCAGTAAGTAACGCAGAATTGTCAAATGAAGATTATGATCAGATTGATTATGATTATTTGGAAGAAATGGATTTAAATTGGCAGTATGATGTGTTGGTTCGAAGAACGAAGACATTTTTTAGCAGAACAGGGAAGAAAAGATTGGATCAAGATGGAAAAATTGGTTTAGACAAATCCAAAGTTAAGTGTTTCAAATGTTCGGTGTATGGACATTTTGCCCGAGAATGCCCAATGTCCACTGAAAATTAAATTAAAGACTGGTTAACATGCTCATTTGGTGGTTCAGTCCTCAAATCCAGATCAAAAAGTTCTAAAAGCATCTGATTCTGTTGATAACAACTTGACAAAAATATTTTGGCATCCAGATGAATTTGATTGGAATGCGGATTTTGATGTTACAAAACTGTCACATGTTCCTATTATTGTTGCTCTGTCAACTCGTCATGATGATGATAGTCTTCTCACTTATTATGATTCTAATTCAAGCATATCATTGGTCAAAGAGGTTTTGTTAAAGATTACTGATAACTTAACGGTCGGAGAATCTAAATGTCTTGAATGTGTGAAGTTACACAAAAAGAATACAAGTCTAGAAAGAGGTTCTGAATTATTGACTGAAGATATTGTGGTGCTAAAGCAAGAACTGGAAAAATTTTAGAAGAAATATTATGCTCTGGTACATGTTCATGAAGATGTGATGAAATAAAAGAGTAAATTGGCTCAAGAATGTGAAAAGGCCAAAACTAAAGCATGAGATGCAACACAAGATTTTGAAAATCTATTTGAGAAAAGCTATCCAAATCAACAGAAATATGAAAAAGCTAATGCACTTGTTGCTAAATCTGCTGCTACAATTGAGAAACTTTAACCAAAAGTGTATACACTTCAAGATTCAAATGTTCTTCTTCGAGATAAGAATGAAGTTTTAACAAAAGATGTGGAGATATTAAAAAAGAAGTGGGAGAAAGTTATAGAAGAATCTTAGCTGAATGTGAAATCAGAAAGTTGCAAACTTATGAGTACAATGATCTCAATGAATAATTCATTAAGTCTCAAAAAGAGGTGTTTGATGCTCAACAGAAAATTGCTTAATTTGGAAATTCTGGAATTACAAAGGCAAGAATAGCAATTAATCACCGACTTTGCTAAATTTCTTATATAAGAAGGATCGAAGTGAAGATAGTTCCAAAAAAACTGATATTCACAAGGTTCCCCAACCGGTGGATTTATCTGAATTTACTTCTGCTCCTCTTGATCCAAAAGCTGAAATGCTTGATTATTCAAATTTGCAACACCGGCTAAGAAAAAGAAGAATAAGTCAAAGAAGAAGGTTACTTTTGCTGAAGCTCCAACGTTTATTTCAAGTTCATCATCTCTGAAAGATGAAAATGTTTTTGGAAAAGCTAAAAAATGTTCAAGTTCTTCATCTAAAGAGGAAGCTGCTAAATCTTTGGTTCAAGAGAACACGTTGAAGGAAATTAAAGGTCAATTTACTAGAGAAGCCAAAGGGAGAGATGCTTCTGGTTCTCAATCTTAATTTAAAAAGACTTTGGGTTTCAAGCACAAAGGTTTGGGATTTGAACTTAAAGATGTTCATGTTTAAGCACAACAATCAAAGAAAAAGGAGAAAGTGTTGAAGATCAAGACTCAAAAGAAATCACCTCCTCAGACGCAACAACTGTTTTATTCTTCTGGAGGTTCTTCATCTGAATCAAAGATATCTTCATGGAGTCCATCTCCGAGGTATGATTCTTATGATGATTTTCTTTGACAATTTTGATTCTGATCATTCTTCATGTTCTCAAAATTCAAATAATTTTTCTTTTTTTTTTAAATTTCATGAGAGACTTTGTTATGTTTGTCGTCAACCTAGACATCTTGTTGTTGATTGTCCAACGACTGCATATATCCACAACACTGCTAAATATGTTGATAACAAAGGTTATATTTTTGATGAAACTTGGTCTCCAAAAGTCAAATCAAATCGTAATTCATCTTGGTTTAAACCGAGTACGCCAATTGATTCTGATTCCGGTTCTTATCAAAATTTAAAATCTTTTAAAAAATATGGAAACCAAAGGATGTTCCCAAGGCCAACAATGACTATGTGGAAGACACTTGGCGACCCGACACTATTGAATCGGGTCGATCCCATAGCGACTAATGTTTTATTTGGTGTTACAGGTATTTCAGGAAGATCTATCGGTAATTGAAAGATTGTTGATGGTGGAATATCTGTGCTATCTTAAATTGAATTTTCAAATCAGTTTGTGTTTTCAAAATACTAAAATGCTAGTATTTGTGTTGGTTGATCAATTTCTTGTTTGTTTTTCACTCCATCTCATTTTGAGGCGGAGTTTGTTTTTGAAAAATCCAAAAATAGTGTGTTGTTTTTCAAATGTTAAAAATGAAAATCTAAAAAATAGAATTGTCATTTTTAGGGGGAGAAAATTTGAAAAGAAAAAAACAGTAAACAATGCAAAAAGTCAAAAACATTGAAAAATGAGAAATTGTATCCGACATGATTGAGAAATGATGGTACATTGGCTGACATTATCTGACTCATGGATAAATTAAGTGAAAAAGCCATAAGACCATTGTTCGATGTACTAGATAGGCTCGGCAAATCAGAAAGTATACGAATGTGATATACATTAAATCTTATGTTTGACCTATTGGACAACATCTTGATGCATATCCAAGATATATCAAGAAATAGATATGTAGAAAAGAAAATGAGAAGTCACTGTGTATACATATGTTCAATTTGCAAAGATTTAAACTTGTTTGATTTTCTTTATTTTCTCAAACAATCGGACTTTCTTTATGTATCGAAATACCGACTTGATTGTTGTTCATTTGAGATTCTGCTTTATTTTCTTGGTGTTTCGTATAATTCATCGGATTTTCTCTGCGTGTACGGGAGTAGCGACCTGATTGTTGTTGAGTTATACAATTTCAAATTGTTTTATTTTCTTATTTTGTTAAATCTGAGGCCTTATCTGCGTATCGAAATATCGACCTTAAGGTAGATGATTTAACGTTCTTATTTCTTTTTGGATGGAATACAGTTGACTATATCATGGATACAATCACTATGTGATAAATCACAAGTGAAATCACAATTTGTGATAAACAAAAACATATCTGAGTATGTCTGATAGTGTGGGGTACACTGGTTAAGACAAATAAATCAATACAATTAACATATCCAGATATTATGAGTATGATTATGCATGAGTTTAAAGTTGGACAAATTATATCTGTAATCGACATGGCTTATGTGCTACAATAACTGAAATTGAAATGTAGTTCAGCATGTTATGTCCAATATGATCCCAATTCGTGATCTTTCTCACAAAAGAAAAAAAAATATAATAGTGTTTGATTCTGTATTGCATTTACTTTTCTATATTAGAAAATACCAAAAATATTTTAGGTGTGTTTTCATATAATGTTTTGAAAAATCAAAAAGATTTTATTTCTTATTATTTTTGTTATTGATCAACACGGAATACGAAATCAATTTCAAAATCAACATATCTTGGAGTCTCGAAGAGACGTTTTGAACCAAGATTATTTATGTTGGCAGGTTTCTAAGTGGAAAGAGAACATCACAATTTCAAGTCTTCTGAAGTTGTTGATAAAAAGATTACACGCGCTGCAATGTCAAGTATTCGAGATCAGATTCATCGTCAAGTTGAGGAAGAGTTTGATTGAAGATACAAGATTATGTGGAAGTTGATACTGCACATGTCGAGGGGGAGTTTGTTGATGCATAATTCTAGGTCATCATGTGAACTATCAAATACAAAAAAAACTTACAAGATTGTGCTGATTCGAACTAGAGGCGAACTGCCAGTTCGTTCGGACTCACACGAACTTGTTCGAACTGGCAGATCGGATGGTCGTGGATACGCATAGAAATGTTTAACAATAAATAGATTGTATTATATAGATATTAGAACTTCTAGTCATATCTTATGTGTGTGTTTTCTGTGTAATCTCTCTGTGGTCTGATACAAGTTCCTTTGTATTTACTCATCGTGTTCATACGTTTAACATAAATTTCGATACGACCGAGTAGACGATCCAACGCTCACGCATTTACATTATTTAACCATTAAATAACATTGCATTTGGACTCCTTTAATTTAAATCATCTATATGATCTAAAATAATAAGTGCAATAATTTAGAAACCCAGTTTCTAAATATTTCAAGTGTTAATATTTATTTATATGATTATATCTAAATAAATATTCTGGGTGTTGTCTAGCTCGTTATTAGGTATAACCCGACATTGGATCATAACACACTAGCCACATCAATCTAAATACGTTCTTGGGCATACCGAGTCCAACATTATATGTCGTGTCTGACCTATAAGGCACAAGCAGATGAAATTCTTGGAATTATCGGGTTTATACTATACAAAGTTTTGTTTGAGGACAAAAAAACATTTAAGTGTGGGAATATTTGATGAACATCAAATTATACATATTTTTAGACCAAATATCTCTCACAAAACGGCTAAAATCTGATCTACTAACATCAAAACAAGTCTGTTTTCTTTTCTTTTTAGTTTTTTAAGGTTTAAAAAGTCAAAAATCACAAAAGGAACAGATTATGATCAAAATCAGAAGAAAAATATGAAGTTCCAAGATTTTCAAACCATGCACGACCTGTGCCAAGCTAAGCACAACCCGTGCCTAAGCCCGAAGCTTCCCTGACACATATCTGATTCGCACGCCCTGTACCCCTGAATCAGAATGCCCCGTGGAACTGTCCCTCTGACATGGCACGGCCCGTGCCACACTTGGCACAGCCCGTGCGATGTCCTAAACCCCATTCCGGAAGATCTCGCCGAGTCAGCAAGCCCCGAGCCAAACTAGGCACGGGCCGTGCCAAACTCCATGACCAGCCATAAATACCGGCCTCCTACCTCATTTGCAAGCCACTCAATTCTTTTCTTTCTCTCCTTTGTATCGAGTTATTTGGTATTTTCGAGTCTTGTAATCAAGTTTATAACAACTCTAACTTAAGTAAGAATTTGTAAGCTTTTGTCTATGAAATCTTCTCCTTCTCATAAGCAAATCATTAAAACCATGCTTGGCTAAACTCTTATATTTACTTGGGAGGTAACAAACCTTTGGTGGGTTGGTTAGTGACCTTATAAGCTTGCTTAAGGTGTGTGTGATGACTTTATTAAAACCCTTTTTATTGAAAGTTTATTATTTGTTTTCTGAACCAAATGTGCTCTATGTATTACAGACCATTTGGGGAGTCGAAATCGCAAAGACCGGACTTGTGACACCCGGTCGGGGGACGATGCATGATCCTTTAAGGTGACTCACGCCCCATGCTATATGATACGTTCGAGGTCCTTATGTTTATGTAAGCAAACTTGGTTGTCACACAAGTGCGGGCTGAAAGTATTTAGTTGGGAATGGGGGTTGGTAATATTTTGTCACTTCACGGAAGCCGATATGGTACGTTGTGACATCCGAGAATTTCAAGGTTAACTTCCGTTAGACAATCTCCGTTAGTTACGTTATAAGTGTTAACTTAGTAATTAATGCTTAACTAGGCCGAATACGTCCACGACCTTTGGTTGATCACCGAACCCGTCCATATGTGTTATGTGTTTATTTATTGTTATTATGTGCAACGTGTTTAATTAATTAATTTTGTAAATTGGCCCTTTTTGGTTGCCAGCGAAACTACCGAGCGAAACTGTAGATTCGCTCGGTAGCCAAACTTTCGATTTACACGAATTCAGAGTCAGTTTCGCTTGGCCAGCGAGACTGCCAGCGAAACTAGCTCCTGACCTATATATTTTATAAAACCCTAATCTTCTCATTTTACTTACACCATTTCTCAAAAACACACACACACTCTCCTGAATTCTGGTCAGCCGAGAAACACCACGAGCCGTCGTGATCTCAGCCTCGAGACATCACCCATTCGGATCCTAGATCAAACCGTGAGTCTCCAAAAAACCATTTTTATGCCTTTTCTATGTGTTTTCTTAAAAAGCATGCTTAGATCTTCATGAAATCGTGTATGCTTGTAGTATGATGCTTAGGAATGCTAGATCTATCATAAAGTCTGTAACTTTACGTGTGAAATCAAGCCATAATGAAGATTCATGCTAGTTAGGATAACTTTGTGCTAAAAATGAGCTTTGAGGTGTTTTTGGTGATTTGATGATGAAAACTCATGTTTAAGGTGTTAAATTTGCCTCTGTGATGTTGGTAAATGTTTATGCATGCTAGATATTGAATTACATGATGTATGGAAGCTGTTAGATTGATTTTTGGTCTTAAAAACGAGTTTTTCGCGACTAGCGAAACTGTGTGTTCTCTGGGCGAAATTATGTAGCGAAACTGTTTGAATATTCATACAGCGATACTATGTAGCGAAACTATAGTGTCGCCGGCGAAACTAAGTAACGAAACTACCGAGCGAAACAACCATAGACCCTGTCCCTGAACGAAAGTTCAAACCAGTTTCGAGCGAAGCTATGCTAGCGAAACTGTGCCATCAGTTTCGAGCGAAACTAGCTAGCGAAACTGTGTCATCGGGTATTCCCTAGCGAAAGTGCTGCCCGTGCACATAGCGAAACTGCGTAGCGAAACTATGTAGCGAAACTGTAGCAAAACTGTGTAGCGAAACTGTGCCAAGACCAAAACCCAAACTTGTGCAACTTATTTGAATGTTATGTCATGACTTACATGATTATGCAATAATGAAACATGCTTTGATTTCTGATTTATGTGAACCCTCGTTTATGATCAACCATTGGTGTCGTGTGTCGGTATGTCGTGTCATAGTTCCAACGTGCTATGTTATGGGCCATAGTGACGTAACTTAAACATTAGACAGGAAACTATTACTTAAGACCTAAACGTGTTCTTAGGTCTTCGTTAAGCAAACAATACTTGGATTATTTAGCAAGTGTAGCAGTGCAACCAAAGGTGAGTGTCACTAACCCGCTTACTGTGAGCCCGTTTGGGACACACTGAATAACTTAATGAAAAACAATGCTGACAACCTTATGAGTGCTATGCACCTCTTTTATGAACTTGAAACCTTATGAGTGCCATGCACCTCTTTGATAAACTTGGAGTGTTTTATGGGAAACACTTGTGGAACTTAAACAAACTATTTCTGAAACGAAACTGAAAACATTTTGAGATTCATGAGAATCCGGTAAAACGTTTTAATATGGCTAGTGTATGTTAAAGTCTAAACCACATGATATCACATGATTTCTAAGGATTGCCTTATAACTGAAAAAGTCCTCAACTTAATTGTACCATTAATTGTAAAGCGAGGGGATGTTGGGTAGATCTACTGGAGTTTGACAAACTCCGCCTCGTGACACTGGAGGTGCACGGAGGTACAATATCAGCCTATCTGACCGTGATCCAGAGAGGACACGGGGGAGGCAAAGCCGCGATGACGTATGTCCGCAAAACAAAATAGATGATGGCGATGCCACTACAATACTTACTAGTCAGCTTTGGTACAAACTTCCTTAGTGCATGGAACAACGGATTGGCTACCCGTGATATCGGTTGAGCACTTTAATTTTACAAAACTAGTACATACCCGATAACGCATGTTACGGACAATACTTTTACTAAATCATGCTACTTTGATTTTGGACTGGTGTATTATCACTGAGCATTGCTTTTCACAAATAAATATTACATAAGTATAGGTTGACACAATTATGATTATGAGACCGGGCCACTGCGTGACAAGCCCACTGTGAACTCACCAACCGTTAGGTTGACACTTGCGTGGTTTAAACTTTTGCAGATCGCTGAGGAGTATCCGGGGCGGGTTGGCATGGCACAAGAAGACATTTTGCTTTTGTTTAAATCAAATTGGGAATTTAAAACAATGATTTTGTAAAGCACGTGGTTAGTGCTAAGACGATATTTTCCGCTGCGTATTTTGAGACTTTAATTTATGACATATGTTTGGACT
>JBCNJP010000010.1:58003566-58092360 GCA_039602395.1 Deinandra increscens subsp. villosa
TTGGCTCTGGTTACATCGGATGTACATGTGCGAGAGCGGTGTACGAAAGAAACGGACCTTAGTTCCTTAAAAAGATATTTTTCATTATAAAATAATTCGGTAAATATGGTTGTTCCCCTTCTGGTTCATGACGGCGTGTCGAGTACGGTAAGTCAGTCGATTTGAGGGACCCCGTAACTAAGTGGCGTTATACCACAATATTTATTCACTAATAGCACAGATCCCAGGGGTCCGTACTCCTCTTAGACGATCACCTGGGAGAGTAGTGATACTAGATTTGAGGCTAAGAGGCGGTTTAGTTGCCTGCTAGTGAATAATCATAAGAAAGTCTATAAGTACTCGTTCAACCATCTTCAACCACTGGTACTTTCTCCCAAGAAACATTAACCTTGATTTACATTTCTCTAAAATATCATCTTATTACTTTTCTTTAATTTTATTTTCTTTTTAAAAATCTTTTCTTAAAACTAAAGTTTAGACCTTGCTAGATTGTAAGGAATTATTTCTCCTGAAGAGATGATGCTGATCGGCTAAACATGTTATCTAGGAAGAAAAGAAAGGCCCGAGATAAGTTACCTTAGAAGAACAGACTGCCCGAGATAACTTACAATTACCTTGGAAGATCATTTTATCTCGGAAGCCTATTTTACCTCGGAAGCACAGTTTTATCTCGGACAGTGGATACACCCAAGATAACTCAAGTTACCTCGATAAGGCGAGTTATCTCGGACATCAACTTGATCTGCTCCACTTGTCTCTGACATATCTGATCCAATTTCCCGCCATTCTCCTGACATGAAGCTAACAAGATTATCTTCTAGACTAGTTTAATATTATTCTAGTTCATGTATCTCTACTAGACGGTCTAGATGATCGTTAGAGAAATCAAGGGTTCTCCTGATTTCTTAGGGCACTATATATAGACACTTGTAACTATGCTTTAAACAAGCAAGTGTAAATCATTCTGTAATGTACTTCGAATCTACAAGTTACAATACAGTGCTTAGTTTTATTCATATTATTGTTATAATTGTATTGTATTCGATTTCATATTACTTTACTTCAAACAGAGCATACGAATTAACTTGTTTCCGCCTGGTTAATTCTAAGTAAAAGCTTGTGATTGGTTCAACTCTGTAACCAGAATTCGATCCTACAAGTGGTATCAGAGCCTCGGCTCGTGATTTTTAAAACTTGAATTCTTATTTAGTTTTAAAACTCTGTTTTACTCACATACTCTATTTTTAGTAAAATATCACTCTTTCCACTGTTTTTCTTTTTTCCATCCTTAATCATGGGAGAATCATGAAATGGTAGTTCAAACAAACAACCATCTTTTATGCCCGATGATTTTGATACATGGAATTTGCGAATGATAAGTTATATTCATCATTCTGACTACAGAATCTGGAAATCAATTAGGTATGGCCCTATGGTCCTTACAGCAAAATATGCTACTACACCAAGTGTAGATACAGTAAAAGCTGTTGTTGACTATTTCGATGATGACCACAAGTTGGTTGAGGGAAACCACAAAGCTTTATGGGCATTACAAGCAGCACTTCCAAATTTTGTTCTCGTAGGTTTCAAAAACTACAAAACTGCTTTCGATTTGTGGAAAGCTTTAAATGAGATGTGTGAAGGAACTGATGAGGTTAAAGAAAATAAGAAAGATGTTCTAAAACAAATATATGAAAACTTTTCTCACAAAAATGGTGAAAGTATGAATACTCAATACTGCGTTTTGTTCAACTTCTTGATGAATTACAGGGAAATGATGTGAAGATGGAAAATGGCGATATGATTAGAAATTTTTTTAAATCACTTCTTGATGTCTGGACAGTATATACTGTAAGCATCAAGTATAACAAGGATCTCAAAACTTTAAAGTTAAGTGAATTTTATGGAATGCTAAGTGCAAATTAAATGGAAATCAATGAAAAATCTGGTATTCTGAACAAACCAATGAACCTAACCATTCCAACATCTACGGCACTTATCACTGCTCATGAAGATAGAAATCACTACAGTGAACAATCTCCTTTGATCACATATCCTACATCACCAAGAGGTAATGAAATCATGCCTCTCTTTTATAACAAATTTACTCATATTGCAGATAACAGTCAGAATGGGTTCACTAGATCTGACATAGAATGCTTCAGTATTGATGATCTAGAAAAGATGGACATCAACGCACAACTAACAATGATCTCCTTACGTGTGCATAAAGGTTTTATAAGAGAACAGGCAGAAAGTTCAATGGAGATAGAAATGCTTAAATTGGGTTTGACAAAAGTATAGCCAAATGCTACAATTGTCACCAATTAGGACATTTTTCTAGGGAATGCAAGCATCCGAAAAGAGAAAACACAAGCCAAGATGGACGAAACAAGTATCAGAGACCTCACAATGCATACACACCAGTTACCTATCCTACACATGACATAGGCTCAAGAACAAAACCATCAACATCAAGTGCACCTACTGAAGGTCCTACTGCTCCTTCATCAAGCTCAAAGCCACAAAGCCATGCAACTGTTGTTGTTGCAAATCAAACCAAATGTGTTGATTGGGAGGAAATCATGCAAGAGTTCTCACCTATCAATCATGCTTTAATGGCATAATAAATCTCTTACTCTGCTGAGAACTCCTCTACTTCATCCATGGATACCTCTTCAAACTATGAGATAAACACTGAAATCCCAAATGAAGTTCTTTCTCTTCTTTGTAAAACTGAATCTGATGAGCAAATAGAAAATTACAAAAAACATAACCTTGAACTTATTGAGGAAATGACAAGTCTAAAAGAGTTCAGAGAATACTCTGGAAAGGCTGATATTGCTTACAACAATAAGATTGAAGAACTAATCAAAAGTATTTGTGCATTAAAACATGAAAAATCCAATCTTGTTACACAAATCAAGGATCTGCTTTCTAAACTAGATTTTGCAAACAAAGAAAATGAGGAAATAAAATCTGAATTGAGTATATGTGAAATCAAATTTTATGTTGCTACTGCTGACCGTGGAAAACTACAGGTAAGCAATGAGAAACACCTGAAACTGTGGCAAATTCAGAAAGCAACAGGGAATCATCTAAATAATGGAATTGGGTATAATAAGGTTACTTATTCTGAGTCATACACTGAGTGTGTGAAAAAGGTTAAGAATGAAGATACTAAAATTCAACTTACATCTGATCCCATTATTTCTAAATCCATTGAGATGTCAGAGTTAAAAACTGAGAAAGTACCATCAGTAACTGTTGTTTCAAATGAATCTCAGAATCACAACAACTTTGGTAAAAACAAGAAAACTCTTTGGAAATTAAAAGACAGCAAAGAAACTGAATCTTGCTCCCAGCAAACTCTTCAAATGATAAAAGTATTTCTGTCTCAAAAATGTCTGAGTTTAAAATGATAAAGGAATGTTTGGTTTGTGGAAAAATTGGTCATCTTGCTATCAACTGTCATCGCAATCCTTTTTTTATTAGCCAAGCTGTCAAAAGTCAAACAACTGAAAAAAGGGAAACTTAATCAGAATTTGTTTGTGAAATTTTTGAAAAAGTCAACCCTGAAGAATCAAAAAGTCAAAGTATATACAACTCAGAACAGACAAAATCAAACTTAGTAAACAAACAAAGATTTAAAAAATTCAGCAATCATGACTTTGAGAAATCTGAACAGCCTCATGTCACTAAAACTCAGAAGAAACAAAAACCTAGGTGTAATTATGCTCCTGAAGGAAGAAAATTTGATTCCAAGATAGAAATTATCTCGGAAGGCAAAATTTATGACCCTGAGGTAAAAATTACCTCGGAGGGACAAAAACACTCTGGCAAGCAACAAAATGAAAGAAAAAGGGCACCTGAGATAAAAGTTATCTCGGGAGGCAAAATTTTTGTACCTGAGGTAAAAGTTACCTCGAAAAAAAAGGTTACTCCGGAAAGAACTCCAGGACTATACACAACAGTTTTTGTCCAAATCAAACTAAAATAGTTTCAATTACTCAAAAGAAACAAGTGTTTCAGAGAAAAATTTTCTGACTTCGATCCCACAAGTTCAAATTTCAAACTAAAATTCTCTGAAACATCAAAAGAAAGAAAACAAAGGGAATATAGATCAAGAAGGAATGTCACAAAACAAAATGCCTTAGACTTTAAGTCTGAAATAAAATCTTTTTCTATTGCCCAAAACAGTCAAAATTCTTCATCCTATGATCAGTCAAAGGCCGAGTCTTCAAAAACTGAAGAAGTGACTCAAACACTTGTGCTCAAAGAGTACAAGTACAATGATGCAATGGGAAGACCCAAGACCACAAAGGCTTAGGTCTCCCATGGAAATTAACTCATACTTTGTCTTAACATGTGCAGAACACATGTAATAAATCTCAGAACAGCAACTGGGTTGTAGATAGTGGATGTTCTTGCCACATGACAGGAAATAAAGAATTACTGAAAATTACAAAAAGAGTTAATGGAGGACCAGTTGCGTTTGGAAGCACTGAGGGGAAAATTTGTGGACAAGGTACAGTTACCAATGGGAAGCTTACCTTTGATAAGGTAAACTTTGTTGATGTTCTCAACTTCAACCTTCTAAGTGTGTCACAAATGTGTGACAAGAAGTTGAATGTTTTGTTCAATGAGAAAGAAGCTATCATCCTTAAACCAGGTATCAAAATTTCAGATGAAATGATCTTGATTAAAGCACCTAGAAAGGATGGTCTATACACTCTTGATATGGCACATAAAACATCTAAGGATGGTATCACTTGCCTTATATCCAAGGCTTCTATAGATGAATCAAATTTATGGCATAGAAGATTAGGTCATGTGAACTTTAAAACTATGAACAAACTTGTAAAACTTGATTTGGTCAAAGGTTTACCAAACAAAACATTAACATGTACTGAACAATGTATTGCTTGCCTTAAAGGAAAGCAACACAAATCTTCTAAAACCCAAAATTAAAAAGCTCGATTTCGAGTCCTTTTGAACTGCTACATATGGACTTATTTGGTCCCGAAAGAGTAAAGAGCTTAGGGAAAAAGTCTTATTGTTTTGTAATAACTGATGATTTTTCAAGATAAAACTGGGTATTCTTTCTTGCAATCAAAGATGAAACCTTAGAGATTTTAAAAGCACTAATTACTTAGCTTGAAAATCAGTCTAATTTAAAAATCAAAACAAAAAGAAGTGATAGTGGTACAGAGTTTAAGAATCATGTATTAAACTCTTTCTGTGAAGAAAAAGGAATTGATAGGCAATTCAGTGCAGCTAGAACTCCTCAGCAAAATGGTGTTGCTAAGAGAAGAAATAGAACTTTAATTGAGGATACAAGATCTATGTTGGCTGAATCAAAATTACAAGTAACATTTTGGGCTGAAGCAGTAAACACTACATGCTATGTACAAAACATGATTTTAATTTTGTAAAAGATCAAAACAAGACACCCTATGATATTTGGAGAAAAACAAAAAGAAGTAGCAACTTGCCTGAAGGTTTAAGCATACCTACTCCTATTGATAACCTTAATGAAGAAATGACAGAGCCTGCTGCTTCAGAAATTCAAGATGTTCAAGAATCACTTTCTTCAACAGAAATACCAGAATTAGTGCTTATGAAGGAGTTTACTCCATTAAACCGTTCTTTGCCTAATTGTCATCATCAATTCCCACCTACTTACAACTCTAGAATTTTGAAAAACCATCCTCTAGAGAATGTTATAGGAGAAGTAGAAGCACCTGTACTTACAAGACGCAAATCAGCTGATGCAAACATCTGTCTACATGCTTGCTTCTTGTCACAGGAGCAACCAAAGAAAATAAATGAAGCTTTAAGAGAAAACAGTTGGATTGAAGCTATGCAAGAAGAACTTTTTCAAATCAATAAACAAAGAGTATGGGAATTGGTGGATCTACCAAAGAATGCACCACCACCAATTGGAACCAAATAGGTTTTTAGAAACAAGAAGGATGAAAGGGGCATTGTAGTAAAAAACAAGGCAAGGTTAGTGGTTCAAGGCTTTGCTTAAGAAGAGGGAATAGACTATGATGAAGTTTTTGCACCAGTAGCAAGATTAGAAGCAATTAGGATATTTTTGGCTTATGCTGCTTACAAAGACTTTCATGTATACCACATGGATGTCAAAAGTGCTTTTCTGTATGGGTTATTGAATGAAGATGTTTATGTATGTCAACCACCTGGATTTGACGATCCACATCATCCAAACAAGGTGTGCAAACTGATAAAAGCCATGTATGGTCTTAAACAGGCACCAAGAACCTGGTATGAGACCCTCTCTTGTTGTGTAACTAAACATGGATACAAAATAGGAGCTATTGACAAAACTCTCTTCATAAAAATTGTTGGTAATGATCTTCTAATGGTACAAATTTATGTTGATGATATAATATTGGAAAATTGGAATAGAATAATCCCAACTTTTGGGTATTGGCCAAAAATAATCCCACTTTTTGATATAACCCACAACGGTCCCAACTTTTCACTTATTGATTTACAGTGGTCCCGTCGTTAAAAAAACTAACACCGTTAGTTTTTAATCTGACGTGGCGCTGACGTGGCTTTTCACTTCATTTTTTTTAATATAGCAATTATCCACCTCACTTAAAAGATTAAAAAAAAGATTAAAAAAAATTAAAAAAAAACCTAAAAGAGATCGTAACTCCAAATCACATTCAGAAACACCTCTTCTCTTCACGAACCCTAAAAACCCAAATCCTCCAAATCAGCAGCGAATCACCTGAATCCCACTTCTCTTCTTCTTAAATTCTTTCTTCTCCATCATCGCTACACCCTTAATCGTGTAATCGAATCGTGAATCGAATCAAACAATGAGCACCGCTTTTAATGGCCGAAATGTCTGCTGCTTTTGTGGATTTGGGGACAACGTACGTAAGTAATGACAAAGAAATTGGACCGAATTGAACCGGATAAAAGCGGAAATTGCGGATGAATCGTGAAGAATACGTACCAGTGGAGAAGGCGTTGAATGATGTGTTGGCGGAGAAGCTGAGAGATTTGAATGCGGAGGGCCGTGAAGAAGAAGGAGAGGAAAGAGAGATGGATTGAAACCTGCAAGAAAGGAGGAGACATTGAGCTGCTGTTGCCGCCATTGTTGATGCAGTTTCTGGATTCTGCTTTGTTTTTGTTTTGCAGGTTTTTGTAAATGGGGGAGAGTCTTATCTTATCCACGCGAAGCTCTAATTTATAAATTCATCTTTCATTTTTCTCTCATAAAAATCATTTCATAATTTTTATACATATAAAAAACCAAACATACATTTTATTTTGTCTCAAAGAGCAGCTTGCAGGTTGGCATTTAACGTGATTTTGGAGAAGGACATGCGAACATACGTGATTCGCATATAACCATCGATATTTAGGGATTTGGATATTAATGGGGTTGATTTTATTAAATGAATATTAAGAGGAAATGACATGGAGATGACATGGCATAAACATTTAAAAAAATAAAAAAAAATACACGTCAGCACGCCACGTAGGATTAAAAACTAACGGTGTTAGTTTTTTTAACGGGGGGACCATTCTAAATAATTAACTGAAAAGTTGGGACCGCTGTGGGTTATATTAAAAAGTGGGATTATTGTAGGCCAATACCTAAAAGTTGGGATTATTCTATTCCAATTTTCCTATAATATTTGGTTCAACAAAAGATGCTCTCTATAAAGAGTTTGAAGTCCTAATGTAAGGAATTATTTCTCCTGAAGAAATGATGCTGATCGGCTAAACATGTTATCTAGGAAGAATAGAAAGGCCCGAAATAAGTTACCTCGGAAGAACAGACTTCCCGAGATAACTTACAGTTACCTCGGAAGATCATTCTCGGAAGCCTATTTTACCTCGGAAGCACAGTTTTATCTCGGACAGTTAATACGCCCGAGATAACTCAAGTTACCTCAGTAAGGCAAGTTATATTGGACATCAACTTGACCTACTCCACTTGTCTCTGACATATCTGATCCAGTTTCCCGCCATTCTCCTAACTTAGAGCTGACATGATTATCTTTTAAACTAGTTTAATATTATTTTAGTTCATGTATCTTTACTAGACGGTCTAAATGATCTATATAGAAATCAAGGGTTCTCCTAATTTCTTAGGGCACTATATATAGACACTTGTAACTATGCTTTCAACAAGCAAGTGTAAATCACTCTGTAATGTACTTCGAATCTGTAAGTTATAATAAGTGGTCAGTTTTATTCATATTATTGTTAAACTTGTCTTGTATTCGATTTCATATTACTTTACTTCAAACAGAGCATACGAATTAACTTGTTTCCGCCTGGTTAATTCTAAGTAAAACCTTGTGATTGGTTCAACTCTGTATCAAGAATTCGATCATACATAGATGATAACATTGGACTGAGTATCCAGAGCTCACTTTTCATTATGTCCTGATCAACCCCGATTTAACTTACCACTTCTATACTGCCCCTGATGTGTATACTTGCCCATGTAATTTGGTGAAATAGTGGTTGTCAAGTAAATCAGGTATTATAAATTTAAAAGCTTAAAAACTGCTAAAAAGGTTTAAAAATTTAGCCATATTTTATATACACCTCATCACAGACCTGACTCCCTCTGTGATTTTGTGATGAGGATAACTTCAGATAAGAAATGAGTATTGTTCCCATGCGTCACTCAAGGATTCATCTTCTTTTTGTGCGAATGACAGAATTTGGGAGCGAATGAACAGTGAGAGATGGAGGAAAATATTTTTCGTTGAAACGATCGCAGAGCTCCTTCTAGCTTATGATAGAATTTCGTTTAAGAGAGCTGAGCCAATGTTGAGATGCTCCTTTAAGACTGGACGGAAATAGGAAAAGATTGAAATCGTCTTCAGTGATTCCATGGATTTGGAATATATCGCAGAGTTCTTCAAATTTGGCGATGTGAGTAAGAGGTCACTCCTCGTCAAAACCAGAAAATTTACCGGATTTTTCGAGTAGGGTAATGTAATCAGGATTGATTTAGAAGGCAGTTGCCTTGATTTCCGGTTTCAATATACATGATCATGAAAGTGAGGTGGATGCTTAATTATACCATCCGATGGACATTCCCGGGGTATCCATAGGAATGGATACTAGTGGTGATAAAACATCTAAGTAAGATTGAATTAGGCGCTTGTGTTCCCTGGAAATAGCGCCAAAAACTCTTTAATGCGGGCGTGAGTCGTATATCAATTGTTGAGGACTATTGCACTAAAAAGGGTTTTAAATTTATAAGCCTAATTCTATCAAAAGGATAAAATACGCACAAGCAGGTAAGTGTACCTATCGCTGTTGGAACTTAAAATCTATGTGACTGACGCCATCAAATCTGTTTACCGAAGCATTCAACTGAAGAATCCATGTGAATTGATTAAGAGACGCGGGTTGTGATGCTCGAGGCTTGCAGTTTGGACCGAAGACCGTTTTCCGGAAAAGTCAACCGTTCGGGTCAACGGTCAACGTAAAAGTCAACGGAAGATCGGTTCGAGCGAGTCAAGCTTCGAATTAATTAAATCAATTTTGATTTAATTAATATTTACGTTATTTATCTTTCTTGTAATTTTCAGTTATGTTATGTTTTTCTGTTGTTAGTCACCCTCACTATATATATAGTGAGGGTGCCCATTACAAGAAAAGGAGTCTCCGAATGTGGAGATGATGATTTTTCTTGTAGAGTGTGAGATTTCCATTCTAGAGAGAGAGAGTCATGGATTCTAGAGAGAGAGAGTGTTCTTCATGATTTATTGATTGTAATCTTTCGATTAATGAAATCATTCGACTATGTTCATCATCTTTCTATGTTATGATTTCTTGATTCATCATCATCATCTTCTTCATTTGTTTTGAGTTTTCGAATCCGAACATGTTCTTGCTCAAAATCGAGATTCTTGTAGTGAAAATCGGTCCTAACAAATTGTATCAGAGCGGGTAACCGATCAGATTCATCTCACCGTGAATCTGGTCACTCGAATCTGATTTTGAGCTTGAATGGGTGAAGATGAGAAAACTCACTTTTAGAGACTTTTTCCTATTTTTCTTCATTCTGGATGATTCTGGACAGATTTGATGTTTTGGATGTTAGATCTGGGTCCATTGACTTCATCTAGATGATATTTCATGTTCTACTTCTTCAAATCTGTTGAAAAATTGATGATCAGAGCTGAAAATTCGTAACTGTTGAGTTCTTCACGTTTTTAGGGTTTTTGAAGATTTTGGAGCTTTGATTCAGCGTTTTTGGTGTTATTGTTGATGGATTTGGATGAAACGAAGCATGAATCTTGATGGAAAACGCGTTCCGGATCCATTGGAAGCATCCGTTTCGTCTGAATCTCAACCATTTTGAGCAGATCTGAAAAACACACACTAGTGTGTGTTTCGCGGTGTTCTTCGTGTTCTTGAAGATTTCCAGAATATGGGTCTGATTCGATCGAGTTTTGCTGCTGTTTAGGATGTGTAAGTGGCCATAGCATGTCTCTAAACCTGATTTGTGTCAAGAATCGATGGTTTCCACTCATTTCTGACGTTTTCTCAAGGATTAAAGTTGCTGCGTTTTTGTCCAAGTTTCATGTGTTCTTCATTTTCTGGGTTTTCTTTGAAGTCTTGAAGATTGTCTTAACGATCTGGACTCAGCTTGAAGATGCTCTAAACGATGTGGACTCGTTTGAAGATTGTCTAAACGATCAGGTTCTTAACGATCAGAGTTAACGATCAGGTTACTGAACTTAACGATCAGCCTTTGTTCTTAACGATCTGACCTTAAGTCTTAACGACTTGGTTTTGGTCTTAACGACCTGGTAGGCAGATCGTTCAAACCTAACGACTTGGGTTTTTGGGTCTTCGTTCGAGACGTTTTAAGAGGATTTGGTTCGTCCGGATGTGTAGAGGATGATCATACGAGTCTAGGGGTACAAAATTCGTGAAAAATGGTCGAGTAATCACTGAGTTATGGTGTGAATACGCTTTTCCGTCGAGGTATAGAATTTCCGGTGGATTTCCAACCAAAGTAGGGTTTTCGGTGGTTTTGTGAGGGAGACGATGTGTGTCGGCCATCTATTGGCTGGAAAGGAATGTTGAGAATGTCTTTTCTCTCTCCTTTGTTGGCAGACTTAGTTAACCCTCTCTCCCCTGTCGAATTTGGATAGGCTGAATCAAATGATGGTGGGTCCTAGCTGTACAAGGTTTTCGTGAGAATGTTGTGCGCTGTCTTGCTGTTATTGGAGGAAAGTTACTAGTGGGTCCCAGCTGTGAAAGTTATCCGTTGAAGAGAATGTTGTTGTCTCCGGCTGATTGGTGGAGAATTGATGGTGGGACCCAGGCGCAAGACAACAACTTACATGCTATCTCGTTTGTCACGCGCTGATTGGCTACAGCCTTCTCACACGGATCAGTCCATCTACGCCATCTGATCCTCCTGATCTGGTCCGTTGATGTTGCTTTTCTACTTAAACGTGATTGGCTCCTTCATTTCCCCATGGATTGCGATCTATACCGTTGAATCAAGATTTGATCTGAACCGTAGGTTTAATTTTGTTCCTCAATTCTGATTGGTCCAAGTTGAATCACATGGATTATGGTTTTTCTTGAGGGATTTAATTGATTTAATTAATTTTTCGCATATTTCGTCAAACACGGGTATTTTCTTATCAGTTTCTCAACGAGACTTACGAGTTAGTGCCGCGACAGAATTTCAGAAAATTATTATTGGTCTTGGATTTATTCCGAATTTATTGGGGTTCTCGTTTATTGACGTCTCGCGTACTTTAGCTATCGACCACTGACGGGTTAGCTTCCTTAGCCGGTTAATGATGCAGCTTTCTCGTTATGTCTCACGGTTTTTGTTTTTTGCTGATGCAGCACGGATGTCAACTAACCGGAATAACTGGAATCTCAGTTAAATTATGGAATTTATCCGTTAAATCTCTCGGATGGCCGTTTCTTGTCGAAAATTGACGGAATTTTTTTTAGATCATGTCATTTTCACCAGTATTTCTCAGAAATCTTCACGGAATTTATTTTTCCGAGCTCGGTTTTCAGAACTCAAAATTACGAAGACTCTGGTTATGATTATTTTTCGCTCAGGATCTCAGATTTTCACAGATTTGACATTTATCTTTAATTTTCGCATCCAACCTCAGTCACGCAGATTATTCACAACTGTCAGCATCCGGCTTCTGATTTTTCGCAAGATTGTCCGATTTCAAGATTGTTTATCCGGTTTCTCTAGGCAACCGATCGCGACGGTTCGACTCTCTGCATCTCATTTTACGCTTCCGACTTGATGTTTTTGGAGAGATTTAGAGAAATAGGGGGAATTATTGTGAATTTGGATATCGGGTCGATTATCTGAAGTTAGAGCATGTTCAGTGTTTAATTGGTTTATCTGATTCGGTTTGTTGCGGTTATGACTCCGATGTTCAGCATTTTCTCAGTATTGTACCCGACCGTGTGAACCGAGTGAGCGGAACACTTGGATCTCGACTGGAGCAACAAGAACAGAAGAAGCTTATTTAGAGGGGGAATCTCTACGACAGATTGTCTCCGGTTTATTAGTTACTCATTGAAGATGTACAACAGAGCGATTCTTCAGCAGTTGAACAGATTTGAAAGCATCAGTCAAGAGGGAAATTGTTGGATCTTAAAATCTATGTGATTGACGCCATCAAATCTGTTTACCGAAGCATTCGACTGAAGAATCCATGTGAATTGATTCAGAGACGCGGGTTGTGATGCTCGAGGCTTGCAGTTTGGACCGAAGACCGTTTTCCGGAAAAGTCAACCGTTCGGGTCAACGGTCAACGTAAAAGTCAACGGAAGATCGGTTCGAGCGAGTCAAGCTTCGAATTAATTAAATCAATTTTGATTTAATTAATATTTACGTTATTTATCTTTCTTGTAATTTTCAGTTATGTTATGTTTTTCTGTTGTTAGTCACCCTCACTATATATATAGTGAGGGTGCCCATTACAAGAAAAGGAGTCTCCGAATGTGGAGATGATGATATTTCTTGTAGAGTGTGAGATTTCCATTCTAGAGAGAGATTGAGTCATGGATTCTAGAGAGAGAGAGTGTTCTTCATGATTCATTGATTGTAATCTTTCGATTAATGAAATCATTCGACTATGTTCATCATCTTTCTATGTTATGATTTCTTGATTCATCATCATCATCTTCTTCATTTGTTTTGAGTTTTCGAATCCGAACATGTTCTTGCTCAAGATCGAGATTCTTGTAGTGAAAATCGGTCCTAACAATCGCTTACTTTTTTAGTGTATATCGTATGGAATGGAATTGGGTGTCGATCTCTGGGAACACGTACTAACACAATCAAATGCAATTATGACAATCACCGAATAACAACAAAATAGTTGGGAATGCAAAATATAATAAAGACATCATCTTGATTTCGAAACCTCTTGCTAAATAATTACCAATCATGAATACCTGATTATGCTCACTTTTCCTAAAGATAACTAAGCCGATTGTTAGATTAAACTTAGCTTCTATTAAACCAGTTATGAATATGAAATGCCTGACATATTCCTGCTAAGGAACATATCTCTCTACCTAGAACCCCTAAAATGTTATAGACATACATTTTTGTAATTCTAACATAGTGATACTCAATTAACATTTTCTATGTGGATTAGTGACTGCCTAGGTTATTGTCTACCATAGCAAAACTACCTAACACATGGCACATAATAAGATAAGAAAGACACTATATTATAGAACCAATCTAGATATTAGACTTAACAGAACACATGCCAATAGAATTAACAAGATCAACGATCTATACCTCTTTCGAAGTACAGCCTCAGGTAAAATATCAACCAGAACCCTATGACCTAAAGATAGAATTACTAAACTATAGGATTCGCAACTTCCTAGAACCTAGCAAAACCACATCTTTGACATTAAAATGCTATTAATATGCATGCATACATAACAACACATAGAGATCAGTCAAATTCAAGTTCCATATTCAAACGCATAAACAGTCATTCAATCATGTTTATTGCAATACAAGATTCATCTCCACTAAGATGATGGTGGAGTTTAGCTACTCATGGCAGGTTCACTATCCAAATCAGATTCTAACATACCAAACATGACGAAAATGATGAACGTAAACTGAAATTGAAACGTAACAAATAATTGAATGATGAAAACTAACTCTAACTACTATCTTGCAAACTGATCTCTTTGCTCTACTCTTGGGAACGCCCTTGGAACCTTCAAGTCGGCCTCTGGGCTGTAATAATCGCCAACCCTTAATTAACCAAAATGTTCTATTTGTAGTGCAATTTAGGGTTTACGGAAATTAGGGCGTAACGAGTCGTTATTTGGTAATGGGTCGTTACCGGCTACTTCTATCAAATCTTCCAAATTCTACTACGATCTCTTTCTTGGTCAACAAGTTAAATGGAGGAATCTGGCTTAGACCTTAATTTTCACTATTTTCCTCGAAATTCTTTAACTCTGTAGTTTCATTCCCTGAAATTATGTTTTTGCTAAACTAGACAATTTGGTATTAGAACAAACGGGAGATAACCAGAAATGTTAATACAAAATGTGGCAACATGCTAGATTAGAGAAAGTTTTTGAAGAAATAAAGTTTTGAAGAAGCTAGCCGAACCTTGGACGAACTGCAGCCAAACTGCAGGTTCGGACAAAGCTTAGGTTCGGGTGATCGCATGACTTATAAATAGGTTGATAGGCTAGATTTTCTGTAACGTTTTATGTGTGTGAAACTGAGTGCGTTTTAGCTCTGAGTCTCCTTGTAATCTGTTTCTGGTTATTGAATGAGTTTGAGCTTTATTTAAATGATTGTTTCCTTATTTGTTTCATTGACGTTTTTGGTTGTTTTAAGTCATCTTTTTTGTTCAAAACCATGTTGCGATTTTTTGAATTCCTATATCCAAAAATCACCATACTTAGAGTTGGTTTAAGAAGATAAAAAGTGGTTATGTGGATTCGTCATTAAAAACCGCACACACGATTTATGCTCTAACAGGTGGGACTTGATGGAAGCAGAAAGAGGAAAGGAGGTTACGAATGCTATGATGTGGGAGGAGTTTAAGGAATTGTTGACAACCCATCATAGCCCTCAAGCGGAATTAAACAAATTGAGGACGAACTCATACTATTTCGTCAAAAGAATGGTTAACCGATTGGAGAGGTGCTTGGATTTTTCTTGGATAGGGTGAAGTTTTGTAAGGATTTGCTCCGAACTAAAAAAAGCATAAAAACATCAATTCAACAATATGTTACACGTTGGCTTAAGAGAATTTGTGAATGCATTAAAGTGTGTGACCCTTAAGGAGGTAATAAATGTTTTTCTAGACAGGGAACTGGAATTAAAGAAGCAGGCAAAGAGGGGAGAAAATAGAGTGACTGAAAGTAGGTCCACTCCAAAAAAAAACCAAAGGTGAATGAGACCCCGAAGAAGCAGGAAAGTAAAGGAAGTGGACCCCCTCCTAGTTATTCACTCTGTTGTCGGATGCATAGAGGTAAATGTTTCTTACACACCAAGAAATGTTATGGATGTGAAAAAACGGGTCATGGGATAGCTCAAAGCAAAAGTCCTGCGATTTATGTTACAATGGCAGAAAGTCGGGTCACAAGAAGAGTGAGTGCCCAAGCCTGAATCCAGCGGTGGGCTAAAGTGGCAGAAAGGTAGAAATCCCCAAGGCAAAAGGGAAGTCCTACCAACTGGCGGTGGAAGAAGGAAAGGTGGATCTGGGTGTAGTAACATGTATTTTCCTTGTTAATGCTATTCCTGCATATGTTTTGTTTGATATGGGTGCAAGTAGGTCGTTTGTTTCACACAACCTTCTTTGTCATCGTTCATTTGTTATTGGTAAGTTATTTGTGCCTTCAGAAATTGAAATAGCGAATATTAAGAGTGTTCTAGTTTTTTATGTGTGTAGAAATTGTAAAATTATTATTGACGATGAGGAGTACATAATTGACTTAATACCCTTGATGATGGGGGAGTTCAATGTGATTTTGAAATGGATTGGCTATCGCAATACCAATCCAATGTGATGTGAAACCGCAAGGTGATTCAACTATTATCACCAGGCGAGAAGCGAGTAATTGTTCAATGTGAGAGGAAAAACGAGCTATTGTTGTGCTCGGTAGCGAAGGCAAGAAAGTACATCCAACATGGATGTAAAGCTCATCTTGCCTATGTGATGGATACAAAGATGGAAGGTTTGGAGATGGAAGAAGTACCAGTCGTACAAGAATTTCTAGATGTGTTCCCAGAGGACCTACCCGGTATACCACCGGATAGGCAAGTAGAATTCCGCATTCCAAATCAGTGGATAATATGCACAAAAATATACATTTTTTATTTACAAATATCCCCCGCGTATTGGGCCAAAACCGACTAACTATCACAATAAAACACTGCTTTTGTCTTCTTTGTAGTTTTTCAGGTTCATGCAAGTGAAAATCACAAAAGGAGAAAAAAATGAAAAAAAAAACAGAGCAAAACTGTGATTTCAGGAGAATGACACGCCATGTGCCAAAGTATGACACGCCCCATACCCAATTTGAACACGCCCCGAGCCGATAGGCCAGCTCATAGAAGATCCGTCTAACATGGCACATCCCCGTGCCACAGTGGCACAATCCGTGCCATAGTGCCACGGTCCGTGCCACTTTCCATCTGACACGGTACAACCCCCTCTAACATGGCATGACCCCATGCCACTTCCTGCCTGGTATGGCATGGCCTCTTCCTCCACCTATTTTAATACCATGTTTTCTTTTTGAGCCACTTCTTTTCGTGTAATTGTGTTTACTCGTCAAGATTGTAAGAACTCTAACTTTTTTAAGATAATGAAATGTTATTTGTCTATGAATCGTTCATTATCTCTTAAGCATATCATTAAGACCATGATCCATGGTCAAATTCTTACACTTGATGAAGGATAAAACATGTTTTTGGTGGTTTGGAAAACTATATTTATAAACTTATTTTAAGGTGAACTAATAACTTTACAAAAACCCTTTTAATTGAAAGTTTATTATTAACCTCTTTGAAAAATCATTCTCAACGTATCACATACCATTTAGGAGTCGAAATCTCATCGATCGGACTTGTGACACCCTATCGAGGGGACGATGCATGATCCTTCGGGGGACTCACGCCCCATGCTACATGATACGTTCGGGGTCCTTATGTCTATGTAAGCAAACTCGGCTGACCACGCAGGTGCGGGCTATAAGATCGGGTTGGAAAAAGGGTTGGTAATAATTTGTCACTTCACGGAAGCCGAAAAGGTACGTGTTTGTGAACTTGGCTTTGGCTACGCCATACATACACATGTAGAGAGCTAGGTATGAAAGACATGGGCCAAAGTCCTTTTAAAAGGTCATTTTTATAATAAAATAATCCGGCACGCAGTGTTGTTCCCATGCTGGTTCATGATAGCATGTCAAGTGTAACGGCTGCCCGTCCCAGGAGTCCTACAACTAAGTGGCATTAGCGTCACTATGTTCGTTTGCCGACAGCACTACCCTGCGGCGTTCGTACTCCTCGAAGATGATTGACCATAGGATTGGTGATACTAGCGATTTAGTGCTGAAAGGCGGTCTAGTTGCCTGTTGGTGAATGATCTTAAGGGAAGGGTATATTCTTGGGTTTCCAACTCCACCATTAACATGTCCCTCATCAATACTATCTTCGACTGAGTAGAGCAATACACAATTTTTATTTCTATATTTATTTTCTTTTCTTTTTTCCGTTTTACTATGTACTAATTCTTCACTTGAAGGTTACTCAGGATAAAACGCCAGCAAGGATAAAGTATCAAAAGTCTCCTTTTCTTTTATGTCTTTGATCGACCCCGATTCAACTTACCACTGCTATACTGCTCCACGATGGTGTTAGGTTTTACAGTAGGTATCCGGGTTGCCCGTTTTAATTATTTACCGACTAAATATACGGGTTAATTAATCAGAATTAATTATGCAGCGGAAAAATGTTTTACAACGCGAATTTAGTAAAACCGTAGACAGGATCTGATCACCGTGTAAGCGTAAATACGAAAAATTATATAAATTAATTTAAACATCTAAACAATTTAGATATACCTTGGCAGAATACGAACAACCGTTTGAGACACCGGGGTTCGACGAACTGGCTCAGGCACCAGGGCGTGCATCTCATGAACCAGCGGGTGTGGCGGTAACGAAACCATGTTATGCATCATAGCATTCCAATCGAATGGTTCCGCCGTGCTTGGCAATGAATCCGTTGTAGAAACGATATCGTCCGTCTCGTGTGGACGAGGCGGAGGAAGTGGCGCAACGGCGGCGGCATACATTGGCGCCGACCACATAGGATTTTCACCCGATTCGACCGTGGTGGTGCACGAGGGCTCAAACATAGGCCTCGGTGGTGCGGGTAAAGCATGAACCACCTCGCGGTGGTCCTCACCGAAGACGCCGCCAACAATAGAGGCACGAGCCGCGATGGAAGCGATGGTGGTGGCGACAGCTCTGGCGGCGGCGGTGGTGGTTTCTATTTTCAACGCAGTGGCAATCAAGCGTAGATCGCGTTTCACCATCGTAGCGATCGGAAAAAGGTGACGAAGAAGGTGGTGGTTGGTGCGCCGAAAACGAGAGAAGAGCGGGAGAGAGGATGGCGACGGCAAAGAGGGAGAGGGAGGAGGAGCCAAAAATCGTGGAATATGGTTCTCCTTCCTAATCCCTCCCTTTTAATCATTCTCGTCGGGGTTTTTGTCAACTAAAGCCCAACTCGTGGTCCGTCACCCTAAACCCATCGATATAACTAGTCCGTTAACCGGTAACGACTAGATAATACCCCGCCAACAATTATCGCAAACTATTTTATGATAAGTTCATTTCGTTACATTTATTTAAATTAATAACAAGTACTTATTTATTTTAACCGTTTGAATTAATTAATTAATTAACAAGTAATTAATTATACGATTCGTAGACTCCGGTGTAACTCTTTCCGGTCGAAACCAGGTCGGTTACGTTAAATGTCGGGTCAGGACATCTAATACCCAACAAACTCCCACTTGGACTGATCGCGACACTTTAGCACTATAGTCAGAGGCACTCTAGCTATGCATGGCTACACCAACCAGTTACGACACTTTAAGTCGACAGCCAAAGTATATCTGATTGTAAAGCAAGCAGATAGAGGACTTATGGTAATCATTGTCATATGTTTCTTTCCGTTCTAGACATAGATGAATACTGAGACATGGACTCTCATGTATTAGATTCATCTATTACAGTCTCGTTCTCCGATTCAAAGTGTACCAATCAAACACACGATAAGTTTGGGTGAGGCCTCACACTTCACACTTGGAATCAACGAGGGTTCCTTTATGTCTATCTATTGCCGAAGCAATAGTACGAAATTCCGTCTTGAGGCATACAACTCCCACTGAACTTTTGATCCAATCCTAAAAGTAGTCCTATTATTGATAGTTACACGACAACGTTAGACTACAATCAAAGAACAGTCTGTAGTAAACGCGAGTTCCAGTATACGTCTCGGGTCTCAGGAAACATTAGAGCATACCATTAATCGAGCAAGCAAAGCTTCCATGATTGCATTGCTTGATGCGAGTTATGTTAAACGTCATTCTCTAATGAGGTCTGTGACTTTTAAACCGTTAAACCCCTTTAAGGTTCAAAATCAGAATATTCTTAATTTACAGTCATTCCCACGTCTCTAATCGACTACGAACATTTAGAACAATATCATCAGTTTTTCAGGGATGATTAAACGTATTAACATCAAACACAATTATGAAAATTCTATATTGCATTCACCAATGGAATATGAATAGTAAAGATAACTGTTATATGTTCGTACACCCAAATACTAAATCAAAACATGTATGTAACTAATTTAAGCCCTATCGCTTCTCTGTGACGATCATGAGTCTCGTGAGTCATGGGCTTTATAAAGGGATCAGCTAAGTTTTGATCTGTGTCTACTTTGCATATATTTATTTCATTTCTTTCAACTACTTCTCTTATGTAGTGAAATTTCCTCAGAATATGCTTGAGACCTGGACACCTAACGGATTTTGCTTATTAATCCTAATCTGCCGTGGGACCTAGACACCTAACTGGGAGCCCTTGATGAGAGCGTTGGAACCTATTAGGCCAAAGCATGTATAGGAACCATAAATAACTCTGGTTAGTCAACGTTGTAGCTTACCAATCGGGAAGTAAGGACCACTCCATTAAGTTTTCCGGAACCATCATGATTTCTTGTTTTTGTGATGTTGCAAATTTTGCGTTTACAATGATGCTCGATATTTTATGCTACATTCTCATAAATTCTCAATTTCTCATGTTTTACATAATGATCCATCGTGTTATATTGACTCGCTATTTTTATGATTTCAATGAAACGTTATTCTTGTGAACTTCGATATTGGACTTTTACCCACACATTTTATGCATTCTCCCCTCATGTTTGATCCTATTGATTTTACCACAACTTCTTTTATGGTATTACAAACACAATCTCCTGCGTTTTATCATCTATAACGATTTCCTTATGGTTCTTGATTTACGATTTTGTGATTTCATGCGACACTCTTTTAATGTATTTCATCTCATGCTACACTATGCTTCATGTTGTTCACTTATGACCCTAATTTTATTAAAGATTACAATTCTATATGTCCCCCTTTTGTTATACTGGTAACCCGAGTTCCATGACACCCCAATTTTTTTACCACGATTTGTATTTCATTGTGTACGTGAAGTCAATTCGAAGTTACATCAGTTTTCACACTTTCCCATGCCTTCAAATGATTCTCCATTTTCGTCATCATAATTGTAACATCAAGGTACTACCATATTTGGTACTACCCATTTTAAACTAACACCTCACAAATGTAGCCATTCGGTTTTCAAAAATCTACAAAGTTGCAGTTTAGCCTCTCAAAAATTTCATCATTTGATATATTATGTTTCTTAGACAAGCAAATTTTCAAAATAAGAAGACCCAAAATGTTTTACGTTCAACCTACCAAAAATCTACACGTATCATTTTTATTTACTAAATTGCATGTTGATGAGTCTCCGTTGATGTGTTCACAAGTTTATAACTTAGCGTGGTTACGGGATTCCACGCTTACAAGTTAACAAGTTTACATATTAATGAGTCTACGAATCAGCAAGTATATGATTCATCGTTTTAGCAAAAAAAAAAAAAGAAAAAAAAACATATTTCAACTTGCCCATTCTAAAACTTTCACGTTTAGATCTCACGTATTTGATTTCAATGAAAACATTTTTGGGAGTTTGCTTGTTTGAGAAATTACGAGTTTACATGCTACGGGATAGCATTTATGACTTTAGGACCTTGCAAGTAGACAACTCTATATGCATCAAAAATTTTAAAAAAAAATCTTGATGGAATAAACATTTTCATGTGGTCTCTGTGTCATATACTTTTATGCTTTAGCCCTCGAAAACCTCTCGCTCCTGCGAGATCGACTTTCTCTCTAGATTTAACCCCTCCATGATGACAATGTTCCGAAAATTGTCTTTCTCATGTGGCATATATGATTTTATCTAATCCGAGTCTGTGGTTCTGCTAGTCACGATTTTTCTCTTGATTCAATAAGCATTTTTAAAATACTCACAAACTCTACTTGTAACCCCTAAACTCATGATTGCCTTCGTTGGCGATATTCAAATTTACTCTAAGCCCACTCTCAGTTTGAAATCATGGAACTCGTATTACTCAAACATTAAACTGGGGGAAACTTTTTGTTGTTTAATTTATGGATAGGAATCAATAGTCATTGCACAAATTAGATTTATTTTAGTTAAATTCATGGACTCGACTATTATGGTTGATCCGTGAATTTTAATTTTTGGTCATTTAAATTCATGGACTCGATCGTTGGTGATTCAATAGTCGACCCATGAATTTCACCTTTGTTATTTAATTTCATGAACTCGACTATTGGTGATTCAAAAGTCGACCCATGAATCCCGTTCTTGTTATTCAAATTCATGACTCCACTTCTGGTGATTCGGTAATCGATACATTAAAATCATTCTTGTTATTGAAATTCATGAACTCGATTCTTGGTGGTTCAATAATCGGTTTATGAATTCAACTCGTGATATTTAAATGTCATGTATTTAGTTGTTAAATTCACGTACTCGATTTCATCCTCATGGATTCGATTTCTTGCTAAATCAATAATCGTGTCATGGATATGATTATTGTTCGGTATGTGATTTTGATTTCTGCTCGACTCACGATTCAACATTTAGTACTCTATTTATGGTTTGGCCACCGGTTACCCAATGACCGATTTATTCGATCTATGGATCTAATTGGTGTCCTTCTATACACGATTTATGGGTTTATAACTTGGTGGTTTGACTTGTGATACTCGATTTATGCTCGATTTATATTACTCTAAGTATGTATGGGAAACTTCATGGTGTCTGAATCATGTTATTCGATACATGATATTCATGCTATTCGAATCATGTATTCGACTCATGCCACCCAATACATGACATTTGACACAACTCAGTTTGCTCGACCCTTTTGGTGTTACCGATTTTGGATTTGGAATCTATTTACTCACACGCTATTTATGTACGCACGTTGTGTTGCAATTGCGAAAACTCTCATTGTCATTTGATTATCTCACCACATCATGTTTTAGTTGTGATTTCACCACCTCATTATTTACTACACTTATTAAACCAGGACCCATACGTGTCATAATCGACGATTGTGTGTGATGCTAGCTACAACGTACAATCGATTTCGATCATTGGCACTAGGTCTTGAGTTTAGAAAAGAGATCATTACGGATTTTGTCTATGCTTTGCATCTTGTGGGTGAGCGGGATGTGGGTCTCGACCTATCTAGCATAACCAGAACTTGATTCGTTGTCTTGATGGGAAATCCGCGATCACACATTTGATATCATGTGGAACAATTTCATTGATGTTGTGCTAAGACCTCAAACTCGATTTTTAAAGGTGTACATGTTACACTCGTCCCTCGCATTCTATACCTCTAGTCTTGCTCCTAAAGTAGGGGAGACTGCGGTATTCATTTCAGGTTCAATTGGTCATACAACCTCGATTTCACAATTAAGATATGATTTTACTTACCGGTTCTTGTCACTTGTCATGTGTTGGTAATGTATCCATATTACTTGGTGTCTTTTGGTTTTATCGCATTTTTGCAACCCCGGATTCGGTTACCAGAATTTAGTTATTTTTTGGTGAAATAGGTTGTTCTCCGTAGCCAACTGGTACACTTTTAGGTATCAAAATGTGGTGGGTTAGCTGCGGTACACCTTATATATAAACATCTTAGGTGCTTTAAGAGTGGACCACAAGTCGGACCAAGGGCTGACCTTAGTTGTTGGTTGTGTTGCACGTTATGTCAACCTCTTTATTACTAATAGTAATTTAGCCTTGCCGGCTAGGTGATTGAGTCAAATCCATAAATTACTGAATGATTCAGTAATCGAAAGTGTATTCTCATTTGCGATGAAAACGTTTATATCATCGCCTTACCTCTTAGTCAATGTGTTTCCCTTTTGGGTAAGAGCCCTCTTTGGTTATTTTTGTTCTATCTCATAAGTATCTACTAATTTCGGGATGAAATTCCTTAAAGTAGGGGAGACTGTAACAACCATGTGTGACCTGTTTGTAGAACCCGACCTGTTTTTTATTTTCGCACGCTTTCGATTTTCGAGTAAATATTTATCAAGGAACTCCAATTCCTTTTACTAAATTATATTCTCAAATAATATTTTGATGATCCAAAATCATCTTCCTAATAAAATATTCATTTGGTTAGTTTTATGTCAATAGGTTTGTTAACAATGAGAATATTACAAATTGCGATGTTCACGTGATTTCGGTTGACTCGTTTAGCTCAATTATCATACTTTAAATGTTCAATTATCAATTATAAAAGTCAAAGATTGATTTGGATGGTTATGACTTGGATTTGTCACTTTAAAACGAAAATTTATCAATTCGCGGTTTTTGCACCTTTTCGGTTTGCTAATCGTAATAACCGGGAACCCGTAAATCTTGAAAATCATATTTTATGGTTCTATAATGTTCTTATACATGCTTTAAGGTTGTGGTTAAAATATGGTGCAATTCTGAGTGTGAAACTAAGTATGTTTTAGCTCTGAGTCTCCTTGTAATCTGTTTCTGGTTATTGAATGAGATTGAGCTTTATTTACATAATCGTTTCCTTCTTTGTTTTACACATTTGATATGAGTTGGACACGATTCGCACGCTCCACGCTCTTTCAAGAAATCAACCAAAAGATGTGTGAAAATGTATGTAAAAACATGTCATATTTGAAGCACATCATTACCTGAGAACCAGAAGTTCCAGCTTGAGCAACTTGGGTAAGCGAAGCTTTAATACCCTTTAAATTGTTAGCTTCAACCAAATCTGCAGCAACCTTTTCTTCATTTAACGTGTTCTCATCTTTTTCAAAAACTTTATCAACATAAATTTCTTCACCATTTAACAAAGTACTTCCATACACATATTTAGTCATTAATTTATCAGGCATCGTGTCTCCTTCTCCACTTTCTTGTTAGATTGCTTGGAATGTTGATTTTTCTTCTTCGTAGACTTTTCAGCAGCAAATTCATAAAAATCTTGTTTTGCATCAGAAGATTTTATATCAGCTATGGGATTAGTTTGAATAACCTGATGCAGAATTTGATTATGCTCTTCTCATCCAAAAGCTTTCTTTAAATTCTCATCTTTGCACAAGTAACTTGTGAAAGAATACGAATTCTTCAGATTGTTCAATTGCCTGTTGAGATCTGGAACCTCAACATTTAAATCATAAATCTTCTTTGGTGCTTCACCTAACTCCTTTTCTGATTTAATCAGCTTCTCATACATTCTATTTGATAAAGACTTTTCTCTCCTCGTATCATGAGCACTATAAACTTCTTATGTAACTTTTTCCTATTTTTCTTTGTAAATATCAACATTCCTTGTCTGTAACTTGTTTGCATCTGTTAAGCTTGTTACTTCAGCAAATAATTCTGAATGTGTAACTTGATGTTTAACCTTCATTGTTGTAATCTCATCATAAGACTTTTGAAGTATGTCAAGTTCTGCTTTTGATTTGGTAAATAATGCATTAGTATCTGCACTCACTTCCTTAGCTTCCTTTACCCACGTTTTAACATTCATGACTATATCTTCATTCTCAGTAGTCAGTTTTAAATCTTTGGTGACTAACTGTGAATTATCATTTGGATATTTCAACTTCTGTTCTTCAGCGTCAACGCACACCTCTTTGAAACGCTCACATTGATCCAAAACAAATGAATGCTTCACAGTTATATCTTCAAACTTCTTCTTGAATTCCTCCAATTATTTCATCAACAAACTCTTCTCGTTTATCAATTCATCGTTAACTTTCACAACTTTAGAAGAAGTTGCACTCCTATTCTTGTAAACATCCAATTCTTCTTCAACACTTTTACATTTCTCAAGCAACTGATTCTTCTCTTTTAGTAATTCCGAATAGCTTTATCTTTCTTTGAACAAAATTCACACAAGGATTCATAACCGTTTGTGTCGGATTCAAAATCAGTTAAAAAAACTATCACTTTGTGCAACCTCAACAAGAAAAGCCGAATCATACCCAAAGTCAGGTTCTGGTGAACATCCATGATATGCATAAGCAGATTGATCAAGAAAATGTTATCCCCAATCATAACCTTCTTGAACTTGAGTAACCAAGGCTTTTTTACTTTTATTTGTGAATGTATGATTATTGCTACTAGAAGGAGATTTGTCCTCCTTTGAGGTTTCAGCACTTGAACATTCACGAGCAAAATGTCCAACCTTTGAACATTTGAAACACTTTACTTTTGATTTATCTAAACCAAGCTTTCCATCTGGATTAATTTCTCTTTTGCCAGTTTTCTTGTAGAAACTCTTAGCTCTTTGAGTTAACATAGCCAAGTGCCAACTCATATCTAATTCATCATGATGATCATGATCAAGCTAATTCAAATCTTATTTGAACAACTCAGCATTTCCAATATTACCAATTATCAGTCCATAAGAAGATGATATTAATGCTGATATCACAGCAGCATATTCTTTAGTTGATTTAGCAGGAATAGAACTTGAATTCGATTGAACTGGAATATGAACATTGCAACCTTTTGTACAAGAATCATATTCACTAGAATATTCAAAATCACCAGAATTTTGTCCAGCAATAAGAGCAGTTGGAGGATGAGAACTAAAACTGGACTTAGATTTAGCATTCAATGTGGAAGAATTTTCTCCATAATATAATTTGGGATTTTAAAATTGAGCATGCGTTGTCTTTTCACTGACACCTCCAATTCACGAGCTTGTAATTTGCCTGTCAATTTGTGAAATGACCATCTTGAATAATCTTTGTCATGACACAACAATAACACGTAATTTTCCCATTTGTTTAGTAAAGCTTCAAAAAACGTTTCTTGTAGCTCATCATCATCTTTTGTAATCTTCACAACTTTAAGTTTACTAATGAGATGAGAAAATCTTGAAACCAAATCCGAAACATTTTCACTGGGATAATGCTAAAATTTATCAAATTTCTTCTACAATACTTTCTTTCAACTCTTTTGGTATTGTTCATTCCCTTAACATCTATCTTTTAAAGTTTCCCACAAGGTTTTTGTTTTTGTGCAAATTTTAAATTGATGTAGCAATTCGCTTGGTAATGCCATTGTAAGATTACCAAATGTTTCTTCTCTCTTGCATAAACCTTTCTTTCTTCAGAATCAAGATCACTTAGCATTTTTGGTTCTCCATTAACCATTGAATATTTATATTCTTATTCAATGGGTATTCATAAATCAACATCGATTGCACCAATATAAGCTTCAAATCGTTTATTCCAATTGTGATAATCTTCCAACTTATACAGCTTGGGAACTTTCTGACTTGTTCCTATTTCGTTATCATAGTTCAGCAATGTTTGCATTGAATTTTGCATAGCTGAAAATACTCGAAAAGCAGGCAAATTGAAAATTCTTGAAATCTGCACCAACGAACCAAGTCAAACTTGCTATGAAGCGAAGGAAGATAAACGAACCGAAAAACGTTGACCGAACCAAGATAGTCAACCTTTTGAACCAACAAACATATGTACGAACCAAAAACTCTTAGCGAACCAAAAATTTAAATGAACCGACGGTTCAGTGAAATAACTGCCACAAACCAGAAGATAACCGTCACGAACCGACGATGAATATTGTCTATGCGAACCGAATACGAACAAACCAAAATCCTTTGAATATTCAATGAATGAACCGAATACATCAAACCAACAGATGAATATTAAAGCTGCGAACCAAAACCTTTAACCGACGAACCAAAGCATTTAACCAACGAACCGGACCAAAAATCTCAAATTCTGATGAATTTAGATAAATTTGAATGTAATTTGTAGCAAACAAGTAGGAAAACACAATAAGAACACTTTAGAAGCAAAATTGAGACCAAAAACACTAATTATAAAGAAAATGCAATGAAAACCCCCTTTCTCTCACTAGAAAAACTCAAATTTGACAAAAATGGAATCAGTAGAGCAACCTGAACTTCTCTGATACCACTTAAACACCAGATCTGACCTTGCTACTGATTATATTGATCAAACGAATGAGATAAAAAGGTAAATAAAGCTATGCTTTATTGATTTCACTAAGAACATGTTACATGTAAGGAAATAATTTGTAGCTTGTGTATTAAATTATCAGTTGGCGGACTATTTTGAAGGCCTATGTGATAGAATAGGTGTAAAATAGTTGGGTTTTCATTGTATTGGGTCATTAGGCTATTTTGGACATGTTAGGGCCCAATTAGAAAGAATTTAAGGGGTGTTTAGTGGGCCTGTTTAGTCAAATCCGAAAATTAGGTTTAAGATTTGATTATCTATATAAACAAATCTTAATACTCATATTAGGGGCTAGTCAGTTAAGAGAGACAGAAGGGGGCTTTTCGATTTCTTTTGAATCTATGTACCACACGATTATTAATCGTGTGCACTTCGTTCCAGGTTTTTATTGTTTAATTATTGTGTTCATTGATTTCAATTTCTCGCATCTTGAATCACTCGATTGACTGGATTCCGCACACTCAATCGAGTAGTGATATCGTGTTAAGAATCGTTTTCGGGACTTACAATTGGTATCAGAGCCAAGAAACTTGTGTTTCGAGGCTCACACGATATCCCGATTCAAGTTTCTAACGTTTTATTGTGAAGAAATTTTGAGTTTTTCAGGTTTTCGATCCAATATCAAGGTTGCACGGCTGAATTTTTGTGGTGGCCGACACGGCTGAATTTTTGTGGTGGCCGACACGGCTGAATTTTTGTGGTGGCCGACACGGCTTAAAATCAGGTTTTCACGGTCTCGATTTAATTATTCACAGCTCCGTTCTCCAAGCATTAAACGGTTCACGGCTATATTCATCGGTGTATGGATCAGAGTGTTCATCATTTCCTTGAAGATTGCCCCGTTTAATCCACTGGAAGGTTGATCCGTATTAGCTGCATGATTTGAGGATGAAATCGAATATTTGGAGAATTCTTGAAGATTTGGTAAATCGCAACTGTTTAAGTTTGTGATATTATTGAATGTGTTGAGTTTCTATAATTATAGGCTCTCGGCTCCAAGTAAATCTTAAGGATTCGGTCAAAGTTATTTTTTTGGAAAGTGTGGATCTCGGTCATGGAGGATTTCGATTGAAGTTTCTCGACCCAAAGGATTTTCAAAAAAAAAAGTTATTATGATCGTGCCATTGAGTTTATACGTAAAATTGAAATCAAGATAATTACATAAGTGCCATTGACATTTATTTAGGTTGTCCGGTTTTTGAAGCAGTAAACGGCCACTCAATTTAAGTCGGTGCAAATTAATTGAAAATTCTTGAAATCTGCACCAACGAACCAAGTCAAACTTGCTACGAAGCGAAGGAAGATAAACGAACCGAAAAACGTTGACCGAACCAAGATAGTCAACCTTTTGAACCAACAAACAAATGTACGAACCAAAAACTCTTAGCGAACCAAAAATTTAAATGAACCGACGGTTCAGTGAAATAACTGCCACAAACCAGAAGATAACCGTCACGAACCAACGATGAATATTGTCTATGCGAACCGAATACGAACAAACAAAAATCCTTTGAATATTCAATGAATGAACCGAATACATCAAACCAACAGATGAATATTAAAGCTGCGAACCAAAACCTTTAACCGACGAACCAAAGCATTTAACCAACGAACCGGACCAAAAATCTCAAATTCTGATGAATTTAGATAAATTTGAATGTAATTTGTAGCAAACAAGTAGGAAAACACAATAAGAACACTTTAGAAGCAAAATTGAGACCAAAAACACTAATTATAAAGAAAATGCAATGAAAACCCACTTTCTCTCACTAGAAAAACTCAAATTTGACAAAAATGGAATCAGTAGAGCAACATGAACTTCTCTGATACCACTTAAACACCAGATCTGACCTTGCTACTGATTATATTGATCAAACGAATGAGATAAAAAGGTAAATAAAGCTATGCTTTATTGATTTCACTAAGAACATGTTACATGTAAGGAAATAATTTGTGGCTTGTGTATTAAATTATCAGTTGGCGGACTATTTTGAAGGCCTATGTGATAGAATAGGTGTAAAATAGTTGGGTTTTCATTGTATTGGGTCATTGGGCTATTTTGGACATGTTAGGGGAGGCGGTATGGTTGGGGTTACCGCGCCCGGTTCCAAAGGGAGCCGGCTGGCTCCACCCGGCAACCATACCGCCAAGGGCGGCTCCCCCCGTGGCTTGGTCTACGCGGCACGAGCAAACCGGCTAGAGCCGGATATTTTCGACCGTTGCTTTTGACCGTTGGCCCTCCAACGGCTATTTTTTTTTTTTTTACCAATTTACAACTATATAATACATCCATTTTATAACCTTTTTACACCATCTTCTTCACCTATCTTCTACCTCTTTCATATTTTTATATTCTATATTACTCATGGATGGATCAAAGAAGAAATCACCCGCTACCACGAAAAAATCCACCGCTCCCACCAAAAAATACAAACCGAAGGTTCGTAATACCGGTCAACCCTCCAACGCAAATCCTCCACCGCAATCACAACCGGCTTTTTTCACACCACACCCTTCTCAACATTCGTTAATCGATCTCTTATCCGGACGTTATGGGGCTCAAGGGGAGTTATTTCCCCCACATTCTTCCCAATACCCGTCTAACGTCATGTACAAAAACAAGCAATTTCGAGAGCCACGTCGTCAAATCGATTCCGAGTCCGAAGAAGAAGTTGAAGAAGAAGGAGGAGAAGAAGAGGAAGAACATGCGGTTGAAGAAGAGGAGATCGAGGTGATGGACGAAGACGTCCAAGTAATTACGAAGACGAAAGCTAAATTTCTGGGGAGAGCAAAATGTAAAACTTGGACGTCGGAGGAAGAGCTTAACTTGACAAAAGCTTATATTCATTGTAGCGAATAAAAGACCATCCCAAATGTGCTCCGGTTGAGAATGTACATGGTGAAATACCGGAACCGGGTAAAAGGACAAAGACGTCCGAGTCGGGGGACTACACAACTTCAAATGATGTTGGGTCGACTCAATTGCCCGATCTAAATGAAGACTCGACCCCTATATACCCAAAATATAAAGGGAAAAAGAAGTTGGGCGAGTCTTCGTCCACCGCAAAGAGTTCGGCATCGGAAAAGGCGTTGGAAATGATGTCGGATTTTCAAACCAATTGAATCAAAGAAAGGGAGCTTAAGGCAAAGCTTCGGGACGAAACCTTTGGAAAGAAGCAAGCGATGTACGATGCGGTGAAAACTACAATGGAGGCTCAACGTCGAGTGATCGAGTTCAAACAAGCACGTGAACGACAAGAGAAAAAAGCACGTGATCTCGAGATATTTATTAAACCGCATAATGATGTTGATCCTCAATTCCTACCGCTTGTTCTTGAACAAAAAAGAGAAATCGCGGAGGAATACGGATGGGATTGCAACTTTTAGTTGTTGTTTTTTTTAAATTGTAGTCGCCTTTTTTTGTTAATTTCAAGTATTGTATCGTTTAATTTCCTAATATTAGTGGTTTGTTTATAAAAGTTGTTTAATAAAAGTTGTTAAAAAAAAAAAAAAAAACTAAATTTTCGGTGGCTTCTCCAAGCCACACCACAACCATACCATGTGGTGTGGCTTGGCATGGCTTCAAAAACACAAATTTGACATGGTCGATGATGATTGGTTGGTGAGCATGGCTTCTCCAAGCCATGCCACAACCATACCCCCTCCCCTTAGGGCCCAATTAGAAAGAATTTAAGGGGTGTTTAGTGGACCTGTTTAGTCAAATCCGAAAATTAGGTTTAAGATTTGTTTATCTATATAAACAAATCTTAGTACTCATATTAGGGGCTAGTTAGTTGAGAGAGACAGAAGGGGGCTTTTCGATTTCTTTTGAATCTGTGTACCAGACGATTATTAATCGTGTGCACTTCGTTCCAGGTTTTTATTGTTTAATTATTGTGTTCATTGATTTCAATTTCTCGCATCTTGAATCACTCGATTGACTGGATTCCGCACACTCAATCGAGTAGTGATATCGTGTTAAGAATCGTTTTCGGGACTTACAATTGGTATCAGAGCCAAGAAACTTGTGTTTCGAGGCTCACACGATATCCCGATTCAAGTTTCTAACGTTTTATTGTGAAGAAATTTTGAGTTTTTCAGGTTTTCGATCCAATATCAAGGTTGCACGGCTGAATTTTTGTGGTGGCCAACATGGCTGAATTTTTGTGGTGGCCGACACGGCTTAAAATCAGGTTTTCACGGTCTCGATTTAATTATTCACAGCTCCGTTCTCCAAGCATTAAACGGTTCACGACTATATTCATCGGTGTATGGATCAGAGTGTTCATCATTTCCTTGAAGATTGCCCCGTTTAATCCACTGGAAGGTTGATCCGTATTAGCTGCATGATTTGAGGATAAAATCGAATATTTGGAGAATACTTGAAGATTTGGTAAATCGCAACTGTTTAAGTTTGTGATATTATTGAATGTATTGAGTTTCTAAAATTATAGGCTCTCGGCTCCAAGTAAATCTTAAGGATTCGGTCAAAGTTATTTTTTTGGAAAGTGTGGATCTCGGTCATGGAGGATTTCAATTGAAGTTTCTCGACCCAAAGGATTTTTAAAAAAAAATTATTATGATCGTGCCATTGAGTTTATACGTAAAATTGAAATCAAGATAATTACATAAGTGCCATTGACATTTATTTAGGTTGTCCGGTTTTTGAAGCAGTAAACGGCCACTCAATTTAAGTCGGTGCAAATTAATTTTGACAGGGATTTGATCGTTGAATTTTTCTGCACATTGTGGAGTAATTCGTTTTTTTTAATTTTCATATTTTTGCTCCAAGTGTTTCAAGGTGTTACTAATGATTTTTGTGACCTTCTTGTGATTGTGTTTACAGGTTTCGTTCGTGGTATAGAAGCAAGGCAGTTCAAATACTCAAGCTTACCGGTTGAATTTGTGGCCTCGACCGACTTTCAACCGGATTCATAAGCTTTCCGATCATGTTTGTGACTTTCCGATCGACTTTTCGATCCGTTGGTCACTTCTCGATCCATACTTTTCGATCAGCACGTGGCCTCGTCCCGAGAAGCTTGATCGAAAAGTAGCTTTTTGATTCACTGACCTTTTCGATCGAGCTGAACCTCTGCCCGACCGAAAAGCCTCTTTTCGATCGATCCTTGGCTTTTCGATCCGGATACTCTCCGATCGGTTCCTCATACTTTTCGATCCGTTCCTTCGATCGTAAACACCTTTCCGATCCATCACCCTTTCCGACCGAGAAGCATTTTCCGACCCATTTCTTGTCCTGTCGAAAACCCATTTCCGATCAAGCCTCATCAACCGAAAACCTTCTTTTCGTTCAACCTTCTCGATCTATACCCTGTCCGATCGAAAAACCCTTTTCGACCTACCTTTCCGATCAAGAACCCTTTTCAATCCATTTGAATCTTTCAGTTAGAATTTTCTCTAGAAGTTCATCCAAAGAACACAATGATAAGTACTCAAGTTGCTTCTCTTGTGAGTGATCAAACTCAGATATGTTCTAACTCGGCATGCTCAGAATTGATCGAACATTATAAGCAACTGTTTCGAATTGAACAAAGAGACCGTATCAATGCAGAGTACAAATTCGAGAATCATCTATAACAAGTTGAACCCAACAAAAAGAAGTTAGAGGCTGTAGAGGAAGAACTCAGTCGGTAGAAGTATCTTTTCCGAAACTTTCCACGAAAAAATTGCCAAAGAAGAGGAGGAAAAGCGGAAGTTCAATCGTGCTGATGGATCATGGGTTTGTAATGGCGAGGAATGCTCAAATCCCACATGTTGTGCTTTGATTAAAGAATGGGAGAGCAAGTTTACAAACGAATGTAAGAATCATTCAAAAGCCACTTGGGAAATCAACAACTATAAAGATATTGCAAGGGTTTATAGAGAAAAGTTTGAAGCGGTTAAACATGACCTAGTTAAGTGTCAACAAGATAAGAGTGATAAAAGCACCCTTTTAAGAGTGGCTGAAAGCAAGGTGGAAGAATTGACACGAGAACTCACTGAACTGAAGACAAATTTTAATTCTACTGAGATTGCATTGGTGAAGCATCAAGTTATCCAAAAGAAAACGATGGACTCTCACCGTGCTTTATTTAAATCAGAAGATCGTCTCAAGCATGTGCAAGAAACATCTGGTCTCAGGGATGCAAACTTCCCTCCCCCAATACAACATGAGTATATCAAACTGCCCCAAACTGCAGAGGAAGTGTTGAAAGAGTCCTTTAACGAAGCAACCATGGTATATGGGCCTCAACCAGCACATAAAGATGAAAAGACAGCCACTGAAGCAACTCAGTCTAATAAAACTACTGAGTGTGCAAGCTCAAGCTCCAGTGAGGTGAAGAGAGCTTATGAAGAAAAGTTGGTTCCTTATCCAAAGATCGAGACTCCTTATTTCAAAGTTGTGGATGAGGTAAAGAGGGAACGAGTGGTGATTACTACAAGGCCTAATGGTAAGATATTCATGACAACAGGGTCTGTGTTCATTCCGATTGAAGGAGAAGAGCGACCCTCATTCACCACTAAGTTCAAAGGCTTGGGTCATGATGGTGGTTTAACATCTGACATTAAGAGCATAAGGCCCAAGATCACCATCAAGCCTCCAACTTTAGTTCCTATCAAGATTGAAAGGCCCAAAACCACAATCAAGTCTCCAAACTCATCAGTGGGCTCATGCAGTGGAGACAAAACTTTCTCAAAGAAACCAGTGGGCCTAACAGCTGAAATGTCCAGTTCTGCTCAATCTTCTACCAATTGGAGATCCGGATTCTACCCAAAGATGCAGACAAACCATCATGTCTCTCCATCAAAGCCATACAACTCAAATGGCCACACTTCTGACTTCTACCTGAAGAAGCAAACTTGCTTTAACTGTGGAGTTCCTAGTCACATTGCTAGAAACTGCTTGCATCGTCCCTTTGAACCTTATTACCCGCTGAGTCATAAGGTTTCATCTCAGGTTTCAATAAATTCTAAGCCGATGAAAGTGCAACCACCAAAGGCCATGAAGACTGTTAATCCTAAGGTTAAACCTTCTGATGGAAATTGGGGAGCTGCCAAAGAGCACAAAAAACTCTTAAATCAAAAACAGGTTTTTCCAAATTATGACAACTTTCATAAAAAGGTGAACAGATCAAAACCTCAAAAGGTTGAAAAACCTAAGGTTGTCAATCCAAAGGCAACTAAAACCATTTTGAAAAATGATTTTAAAAAGCAAAAGGTTGAAATACCTAAAGTCACTATTTCAAAGGTGACTAAAACAACTTTCAAATCACTAGGAATTTGGAAACCAAAATCAAAGGCAGCCGCACCCCCAATTCCTGATATCACAAAGGGAATGTTTTTAAAAGAAGTTTCATTTATTGATGCTTCAGGAATACCCAGAACCACAATGGCCTGGGTACCTATGGCTAACTGATCTCTCACATTGTGCAGGAACAGTCAAGGAGGACTTCCATTTACTTATTTGTTTTCGAAAGTGATTGTTCCAGGCACAGGATAGGAGGCATCTCTTCACTTCATGATATGCAGATTTTAATGGGGAGTATGTTCTCCTTGTGAGAGGTAAATCTGAAAACATCAGCAGAAAAAGGTAACACTGTCTTAATTGTTTGTTTCTTGGCTAATTTGATGTGAAGTCTGGTAGTGGACAAAACAAACCCATTTCTAAAAATTTTCAAAAAAAAATTAAAAAAAAAATAAAAATAAAATAAAAAATAAAAAAATAAAAAAAAAACCTTGAAGGTTAGCTTGGTCAGTTTTTGTAGACATTTAGTGATGTGTCAGTGTGTGTTTATAAAAAAAAAACAAAAAACAAAAAATGAGGGTTGATATTAAAAATCAAAAAGCAAGGAGAAGAATAGAAAAGATGAAACAGTTGACCCCTCAAAAAATATTGTGCTTTTAATTTTAATCTTTTGTTTGTTTGTTTGAGAAGGTGGGAAATGAAATATTTCCGTTCTCAGAATGACTGACACGCGTAAGGCAAAAGTGAAAGACATGATCCAATGTGATGTGCTCGGTAGGCTCAGTTTCAAAAACAAAGGTATGGGTCACAACACTTAAAGATAAAGTATGTCATTTGACGGGATACACACACTTAGGTTAAGTGCTTGTTCTATTTGACTGCGAAACTGTTCCCGATACACACGCCGGACTCCAAAGTGTTGAATCGAAAATCTAAAAAAGTCGGTGTCCCCTCTGTTTTGTGTGAGCAAAGATCTGGGGATGTCAAAGCCGTCAGTCAAGTCTTGCCTCTGCTTTGCGTGAGCAATGACCTGGTGTAGAATGGTTGACGTGTTAATCAGACTTTCCTCTGTTTTGCGTGAGCAAAGACCTGGTTAGTCTGTATTAACGTGCTTGCAGATCGCTGTATATAATTTACACCCCAAAATATGCCAATGTGCACAACAAAAGAGACCCTCTAGCGTCCAAAACCCTTCAGCCCTGACTTTGTGTCTAGGCTTATGTGTTTGATGAAAGGTTACCACCTGACTAATAAACGCCTCTGAGTAGAAATCATACAAGTCTTTGTATATTATCCCTATCTCGTTTATGATCTGTTCTTTCTCTTCTCGACCAAGTCTCGAGAAAAGATTCAAAACTCTGGATATGGGAATGTGAAAATATGTGGTAGGGAATGATCAAGCTTGATAGACTGCACATATTAATTACCTAGGATTTGTGTGTGACTGTCGGATGTTCATAATTAATGCACCTAAAAGATAAATAAGTGACAAACAGCCGGTAAAATGAGGAACATGGGTTTAAGAAGGACCAATATACTGGCAATCGCCTGGACGTGTTCGAATAACAGATGCTGAAAAGGGTTCCTCAGTTCAGACAAAGACGGTTTTATCCCAAAATAAAACCTTCTCGTTTCATAATTTGGTATGTTTGTTTTTATTTTTCTTCTGTGCTATCTTAATTTTTTTATTGTTTATTTTTTCAACCATGGCCAGGTTAATTTAAAGGTTTTAATAAGTTTTTTTTTTGGGTTTTGTGCAAGAAGGTGTGACCTCCCCCTCGGGTTCAGGGGAAGTTGTCTGGTTAAATAATGCTAACTTGATAACCAGTCATCATTGTCTGGTTAGTGTTTGTTCCATGTTGTGCATGACAGGTTAAATGAGATGTCATGGAGAAGAAAAGTCAATGAGTGTTCCTACTGTTCGTGTTGAAGAACCAGCCGAAAAAGGACTTACCCTATGCTCAGGGGAAGTTTGTTGGTTGTTCAAGTAAAGCTTCCAAAGACACCGTTCTCAAGTTTAGGGGAAGCTAATTGAAGAAAAGATGCAGAGCAGTCACAACAAGAAATTCAAGAATGCCAAGACAGAGGTTTTCAAAATTTGCCCTCTGAAGACACATGCAAGCCAAGACAGTCACCGATGATTCAGCAAGGACTCAACATTTTTCAAGAAGGAGCAAGTATTTGAGAATCCTCCTCTCATTACTTGGTCATCATGTGCAGTTCAAGCTGATGCTGATTGAGAGAACACTCCCGAAAGTCATTTGTTGTTGCCCAATGAAGATTGCTAAAGAAAAGAATCTTCACCAACCCATGCTCAAGCCAAGGAGAAGACTGCAAATCTGAAGATTGAAAGTAGAAGACATTTAATAGCACAAGCCAAGGGGAAGATTGTAAGGAAATAATTTGTGGCTTGTGTATTAAATCATCAGTTGGCGGACTATTTTGAAAGCAACCTAATAATGTGGGGAGGGCTTCCCTTTTATAGGGATTCTCCAACTTGGAGAACAAGACAACCTAAAAACCCTAATTAATAGTCAATTCCCGGATTTGACCACTCACGCCCACTAAACTCCCTCTAAACTCTTTTAAATTGAGCCCAATGAAGATTGCTAAAGAAAAGAATCTTCACCAACCCATGCTCAAGCCAAGGAGAAGACTGCAAATCTGAAGATTGAAAGTAGAAGACATTTAATAGCACAAGCCAAGGGGAAGATTGTAAGGAAATAATTTGTGGCTTATGTATTAAATCATCAGTTGGCGGACTATTTTGAAGGCCTATGTGATAGAATAGGTGTAAAATAGTTGGGTTTTCATTGTATTGGGTCATTGGGCCATTTTGGACATGTTAGGGCCCAATTAGAAAGAATTTAAGGGGTGTTTAGTGGGCCTGTTTAGTCAAATCCGAAAATTAGGTTTAAGATTTGTTTATCTATATAAACAAATCTTAATACTCATATTAGGGGCTAGTAAGTTGAGAGAGACAGAAGGGGGCTTTTCGATTTCTTTTGAATCTGTGTACCAGACGATTATTAATCGTGTGCACTTCGTTCCAAGTTTTTATTGTTTAATTATTGTGTTCATTGATTTCTATTTCTCGCATCTTGAATCACTCGATTGACTGGATTCCGCACACTCAATCGAGTAGTGATATCGTGTTAAGAATCGTTTTAGGGACTTACATTACAGAGACTAAGAGAGAGAACACCTTGAATTACACACAGTTAAGAAAGACTCTGAATGGTTCGTTATCTGCAACATGCACACATTGCCTATTTATAGTTAGTGATGTCCAACGACCCAGCCTATGTCACGAACCGTTGGTTCATGACCACAAATTCATGGTTCGTAGGTTGGTTAGTTGACATACTAACACACTCCTAGCTCTATGTAGATACAACACACGAGACAACGATTTATGCTCTAACAGGTGGGACTTGATGGAAGCAAAAAGAGGAAAGGAGGTTACGAATGCTATGATGTGGGAGGAGTTTAAGGAATTGTTGACAACCCATCATAGCCCTCAAGCGGAATTAAACAAATTGAGGACGAACTCATACTATTTCGTCAAAAGAATGGTTAACCGATTGGAGAGGTGCTTGGATTTTTCTTGGATAGGATGAAGTTTTGTAAGGATTTGCTCCGAACAAAAAAAAAAGCATAAAAACATCAATTCAACAATATGTTACACGTTGGCTTAAGAGAATTTGTGAATGCATTAAAGTGTGTGACCCTTAAGGAGGTAATAAATGTTTTTCTAGACAGGGAACTGGAATTAAAGAAGCAGGCAAAGAGGGGAGAAAATAGAGTGACTGAAAGTAGGTCCACTCCAAAAAAAAAACCAAAGGTGAATGAGACCCCGAAGAAGCAGGAAAGTAAAGGAAGTGGACCCCCTCCTAGTTATTCACTCTGTTGTCGGATGCATAGAGGTAAATGTTTCTTACACACCAAGCAATGTTATGGATGTGGAAAAACGGGTCATGGGATAGCTCAAAGCAAAAGTCCTGCGCATTTATGTTACAATGGCAGAAAGTCGGGTCACAAGAAGAGTGAGTGCCCAAGCCTGAATCCAGCGGTGGGCTAAAGTGGCAGAAAGGTAGAAATCCCCAAGGCAAAAGGGAAGTCCTACCAACTGGCGGTGGAAGAAGGAAAGGTGGATCTGGGTGTAGTAACATGTATTTTCCTTGTTAATGCTATTCCTGCATATGTTTTGTTTGATATGGGTGCAAGTAGGTCGTTTGTTTCACACAACCTTCTTTGTCATCGTTCATTTGTTATTGGTAAGTTATTTGTGCCTTCAGAAGTTGAAATAGCGAATATTAAAAGTGTTATAGTTTTTTATGTGTGTAGAAAATGTAAAATTATTATTGACGATGAGGAGTACATAATTGACTTAATAACCTTGATGATGGGGGAGTTCAATGTGATTTTGAAATGGATTGGCTATCGCAATACCAATCCAATGTGATGTGAAACCGCAAGGTGATTCAACTATTGTCACCAGGCGAGAAGCGAGTAATTGTTCAATGTGAGAGGAAAAACGAGCTACTGTTGTGCTCGGTAGCGAAGGCAAGAAAGTACATCCAACATGGATGTAAAGCTTATCTTGCCTATGTGATGGATACAAATATGGAAGGTTTGGAGATGGAAGAAGTACCAGTCGTACAAGAATTTCCAGATGTGTTCCCAGAGGACCTACCCGGTATACCACCGGATAGGCAAGTAGAATTCCGCATTGATCTGGTACCTCGGGCCAAATCAGTGGATAATATGCACAAAAATATACATTTTTTATTTACAAATATCCCCCGCGTATTGGGCTAAAACCGACTAACTATCACAATAAAACACTGCTTTTGTCTTCTTTGTAGTTTTTCAGGTTCATGCAAGTGAAAATCACAAAAGGAGAAAAAAATGAAAAAAAAAAACAGAGCAAAACTGTGATTTCAGGAGAATGACACGCCCTGTGCCAAAGTATGACACGCCCCATACCCAATTTGAACACGCCCCGAGCCGATAGGCCAGCTCATAGAAGATCCGTCTAACATAGCACATCCCCGTGCCACAGTGGCACAATCCGTGCCATAGTGGCACGGTCCGTGCCACTTTCCATCTGACACGGTACAACCCCCTCTAACATGGCATGACCCCGTGCCACTGCCTGCCTGGTATGGCATGGCCTCTTCCTCCACCTATTTTAATACCATGTTTTCTTTTTGAGCCACTTCTTTTCGTGTAATTGTGTTTACTCGTCAAGATTGTAAGAACTCTAACTTTTGTAAGATAATGAAATGTTATTTGTCTATGAATCGTTCATTATCTCTTAAGCATATCATTAAGACCATGATCCATGGTCAAATTCTTACACTTGATGAAGGATAAAACATGTTTTTGGTGGTTTGGAAAACTATTTTTATAAACTTGTTTTAAGGTGAACTAATAACTTTACAAAAACCCTCTTAATTGAAATTTTATTATTAACCTCTTTGAAAAATCATTCTCAACGTATCACATACCATTTAGGGGTCGAAATCTCATCGATCGGACTTGTGACACCCTATCGAGGGGACGATGCATGATCCTTCGGGGGACTCACGCCCCATGCTACATGATACGTTCGGGGTCCTTATGTCTATGTAAGCAAACTCGGCTGACCACGCAGGTGCGGGCTATAAGATCGGGTTGGAAAAAGGGTTGGTAATAATTTGTCACTTCACGGAAGCCGAAAAGGTACGTGTTTGTGAACTTGGCTTTGGCTACGCCGGACATACACATGTAGAGAGCAAGGTATGAAAGACATGGGCCAAAGTCCTTTTAAAAGGTCATTTTTATAATAAAATAATCCGGCACGCAGTGTTGTTCCCATGCTGGTTCATGATAGCATGTCAAGTGTAACGGCTGCCCGTCCCAGGAGTCCTACAACTAAGTGGCATTAGCGTCACTATGTTCGTTTGCCGACAGCACTACCCTGCGGCGTTCGTACTCCTCGAAGATGATTGACCATAGGATTGGTGATACTAGCGATTTAGTGCTGAAAGGCGGTCTAGTTGCCTGTTGGTGAATGATCTTAAGGGAAGGGTATATTCTTGGGTTTCCAACTCCACCATTAACATGTCCCTCATCAATACTATCTTCGACTGAGTAGAGCAATACACAATTTTTATTTCTATATTTATTTTCTTTTCTTTTTTCCGTTTTACTATGTACTAATTCTTCACTTGAAGGTTACTCAGGATAAAACGCCAGCAAGGATAAAGTATCAAAAGTCACCTTTTCCTTTGTGTCTTTGATCGACCCCGATTCAACTTACCACTGCTATACTGCTCCACGATGGTGTTAGGTTTTACAGTAGGTATCCGGGTTGCCCGTTTTAATTATTTACCGACTAAATATACGGGTTAATTAATCAGAATTAATTATACAGCGGAAAAATGTTTTACAACGCGAATTTAGTAAAACCGTAGACAGGATCTGATCACCGTGAAAGCGTAAATACGAAAAATTATATAAATTAATTTAAACATCTAAACAATTTAGATATACCTTGGCAGAATACGAACAACCGTTTGAGACACCGGGGTTCGACGAACTGGCTCAGGCACCAGGGCGTGCATCTCATGAACCAGCGGTGGTGGCGGAAACGAAACCATGTTATGCATCATAGCATTCCAATCGAATGGTTCCGCCGTGCTTGGCAATGAATCCGTTGTAGAAACGATATCGTCCGTCTCGTGTGGACGAGGCGGAGGAAGTGGCGCAACGGCGGCGGCATACATTGGCGCCGACCACATAGGATTTTCACCCGATTCGACCGTGGTGGTGCACGAGGGCTCAAACATAGGCCTCGGTGGTGCGGGTAAAGCATGAACCACCTCGCGGTGGTCCTCACCGAAGACGCCGCCAACAATAGAGGCACGAGCCGCGATGGCAGCGACGGTGGTGGCGACAGCTCTGGCGGCAGCGGTGGTGGTTTCTATTTTCAATGCAGTGGCAATCAAGCGTAGATCGCGTTTCACCATCGTAGCGATCGGAAAAAGGTGACAAAGAAGGTGGTGGTTGGTGCGCCGAAAACGAGAGAAGAGCGGGAGAGAGGATAGCGACGGCAAAGAGGGAGAGGGAGGAGGAGCCAAAAATCGTGGAATATGGTTCTCCTTCCTAATCCCTCCCTTTTAATCATTCTCGTCGGGGTTTTTGTCAACTAAAGCCCAACTCGTGGTCCGTCACCCTAAACCCATCGATATAACTAGTCCGTTAACCGGTAACGACTAGATAATACCCCGCCAACAATTATCGCAAACTATTTTATGATAAGTTCATTTCGTTAAATTTATTTAAATTAATAACAAGTACTTATTTATTTTAACCGTTTGAATTAATTAATTAATTAACAAGTAATTAATTATACGATTCGTAGACTCCGGTGTAACTCTTTCCGGTCGAAACCAGGTCGGTTACGTTAAATGTCCAGTCAGGACATCTAATACCCAACAAACTCCCACTTGGACTGATCGCGACACTTTAGCACTGTAGTCAGAGGCACTCTAGCTATGCATGGCTACACCAACCAGTTACGACACTTTAAGTCGACAACCAAAGTATATCTGATTGTAAAGCAAGCAGATAGAGGACTTATGGTAATCATTGTCATATGTTTCTTTCCGTTCTAGACATAGATGAATAATGAGACATGGACTCTCATGTATTAGATTCATCGATTACAGTCTCGTTCTCCGATTCAAAGTGTACCAATCAAACACACGATAAGTTTGGGTGAGGCCTCACACTTCACACTTGGAATCAACGAGGGTTCCTTTATGTCTATCTATTGCTGAAGCAATAGTACGAAATTCCGTCTTGAGGCATACAACTCCCACTGAACTTTTGATCCAATCCTAAAAGTAGTCCTATTATTGATAGTTACGCGACAACGTTAGACTACAATCAAAGAACAGTCTGTAGTAAACGCGAGTTCCAGTATACGTCTCGGGTCTCAGGAAACATTAGAGCATACCATTAATCGAGCAAGCAAAGCTTCCATGATTGCATTGCTTGATGCGAGTTATGTTAAACGTCATTCTCTAATGAGTTCTGTGACTTTTAAACCGTTAAATCCCTTTAAGGTTCAAAATCAGAATAGTCTTAATTTACAGTCATTCCCACGTCTCTAATCGACTACGAACATTTAGAACAATATCATCAGTTTTTCAGGGATGATTAAACGTATTAACATCGAACACAATTATGAAAATTCTATATTGCATTCACCAATGGAATATGAATAGTAAAGATAACTATTATATGTTCGTACACCCAAATACTAAATCAAAACATGTATGTAACTAATTTAAGCCCTATCGCTTCTCTGTGACGATCATGAGTCTCGTGAGTCATGGGCTTTATAAAGGGATCAGCTAAGTTTTGATCTGTGTCTACTTTGCATATATTTATTTCATTTCTTTCAACTACTTCTCTTATGTAGTGAAATTTCCTCAGAATGTGCTTGAGACCTGGACACCTAACGGATTTTGCTTATAAATCCTAATCTACCGTGGGACCTAGACACCTAACTGGGAGCCCTTGATGAGAGCGTTGGAACCTATTAGGCCAAAGCATGTATAGGAACCATAAATAACTCTGGTTAGTCAACGTTGTAGCTTACCAATCGGGAAGTAAGGACCACTCCATTAAGTTTTCCGGAACCATCATGATTTCTTGTTTTTGTGATGTTGCAAATTTTGCGTTTACAATGATGCTCGATATTTTATGCTACATTCTCATAAATTATCAATTTCTCATGTTTTACATAATGATCCATCGTGTTATATTGACTCGCTATTTTTATGATTTCAATGAAACGTTATTCTTGTGAACTTCGATATTGGACTTTTACCCACACATTTTATGCATTCTCCCCTCATGTTTGATCCTATTCATTTTACCACAACTTCTTTTATGGTATTAACAAACACAATCTCCTGCGTTTTATCATCTATAACGATTTCCTTATGGTCCTTGATTTACGATTTTGTGATTTCATGCGACACTCTTTTAATGTATTTCATCTCATGCTACACTATGCTTCATGTTGTTCACTTATGACCCTAATTTTATTAAAGATTACAATTCTATATGTCCCCCTTTTGTTATACTGGTAACCCGAGTTCCATGACACCCCAATTTTTTTACCACGATTTGTATTTCATTGTGTACGTGAAGTCAATTCGAAGTTACATCAGTTTTCACACTTTCCCATGCCTTCAAATGATTCTCCATTTTCGTCATCATAATTGTAACATCAAGGTACTACCATATTTGGTACTACCCATTTTAAACTAACACCTCACAAATGTAGCCATTCGGTTTTCAAACATCTACAAAGTTGCAGTTTAGCCTCTCAAAAATTTCATCATTTGATATATTATGTTTCTTAGACAAGAAAATTTTCAAAATAAGAAGACCCAAAATGTTTTACGTTCAACCTACCAAAAATCTACACGTATCATTTTTATTTACTAAATTGCATGTTGATTAGTCTCCGTTGATGTGTTCATAAGTTTATAACTTAGCGTGGTTACGGGATTCCACGCTTACAAGTTAACAAGTTTTCATATTAATGAGTCTACGAATCAGCAAGTATATGATTGACCGGTTTAGCAAAAAAAAAGAAAAAAAAAACATATTTCAACTTGCCCATTCTAAAACTTTCACGTTTAGATCTCACGTATTTGATTTCAATGAAAACATTTTTGGGAGTTTGCTTGTTTGGGAAATTACGAGTTTACATGCTACGGGATAGCATTTATGACTTTACGACCTTGCAAGTAGACAACTCTATATGCATCAAAAATTAAAAAAAAAATCTTGATGGTGTAAAACGCAATACGGATCTTGCTAGTGCATTATTACATTCGGATTCGGACACACAAGGTAAATAAACTTCCGTATATTGATCACAGCTTGTAAACAGAGAGAAACACAGAGTATTCAGGTTACACTTTGAAAACACACACTTAAGAAAGCTCAAACCTCACTCACACTCTCTGAATCAAACTGAAACCTATATATAGGGACTGGGCCAGCGGACCAACTTACCAGCGTATCAGGTGGTCCGGCGGATCACCTGATCCGCCACTGATCCGCTGGATACATAAAATACAAACCTATATATTACATATTCAAAACATCAAGATCTAGCACTAGACAACACAAAATGCTCTAACAAACTCCCCCTTGTCTTGTGCTAGTCTTCAGAAGCTTTTGATTCTGACTTCTTCCAATCACGTCTTCTGTTATTCCCAGCATGAATCCCACCACCAAAACACACATTTATCACCTTCTGAAACTGCATTGCTTGATCACGACATTCAGGTTTGTAGAGAATCTTGCTAGAATGTAGCTTTTCAATATCATTCTTTGACAAGTTTATCAACGACATCGGATCATAGACTCTTACAACCTTGTTGTCTTCTTGAATCACAATAACAGCTTCACCAGTCACCTCATCATAATACCACCACCTCAAAGTCTTGATGAAATCTTGTTCAAACCTTTTGAGAGGTATTTTCTTAAGCTGAATCGGCTTCTTATACTTCAGAACTACTACTGGTCTGCCTGTGATATGATGGATATCTGTTGGATGCTCAGAATAAGTTGGTCTTTGCGGAGTCAAAAACCTGAATCTTCCTTGACATTCTTCGATTAACTTCTCCTTAAACACAGCAGCCAAACTATTTCCTCCAGGATTCAAAAATTGACTTCTAGCCAAGTCTCTCACATCACAAACAGGTAATGTATTGAACCTTGTAGCATTCTTCAAATATACAGTCCCGAACTCCCTCTTGATTGCATAGCATTTGAGTTCAGAATCGTACATCCAGCTGATAATCTTTCCAGTAGCTTGTCTTCCTTTTCTATCAAAAAATCTCTTCTGATCAACAGATTTTGACGACTTTTCAACTTGGACTGGAACTGGCAATTTCTTAGCTCTCTGATCTTTTAACCAAGCTTCAAATAATAGCTTCTTTTCTTCTTCTTCAGACATATTAACAGGTTCAGATACTTCAGGCTGTTCTGATGGTTTTTCTGTTTCAGCCTTATCCTCACTGTCTTTTCCAAAGAAATTAAAACCTTCAGAATAATCATTATCAGAAAAATTTCCATACATCGTTGGATCATCAGGATATTCTTCTGCCGTCATGTCTTCCACTTCCACATGTTCATCTTCAAAAACCACCTCTTCTTCTGAATTATCTTCCTGATATGGTTCAGCAACTGGCACATTTTCAACATCATCCACATTTAAAGCAAAAATAGCTGCCAGCTGCTCTTTTGTGAAGGGATTAACCAACTCTCCCTCTTTCATTTCAACCCTCGATATCGGAGTTACATCATATATTTCTTTGTCTGTAGACTCCCCCTGAGATGTCGTACCAGCAGCAGCAGCCGATGAAGGTCCTGCTGTATCAGTACCAGCACCAGCACCACTAGCACCACCATCAGGATTATCAGGATCATCGTTTAAAAATTTCATCACATCCTCTTCTTCCCTGCACGTTTCTTCAGGATTTGGCCTCTTCTCCCCCTGAGCAGCTAAAGCTGTAAGCACTTGCTTAAGCTGCTCACCCATAGACAGAGACAATTGCTTTAATTGAGCAATTTCCCGATCTTTGGCCTCATCCTGAGCTTTTAACCGAGCAAGTTCCTTTGTATGTGAATGATCTCTAGCAACCAATTCTTTACACAAATTTTTCAAGCCAGAGATCTCTTCAGCCTGTACTTTGTTTGTATGTTCTACTCTTTCAAAACGAGCTTGAAACAAAGCAAGCTTCAAATCAACAGAGGAGATTGTAGAAGTAGTTGAAGATGTGGAAGCAGAACCAGTATTCGACGGTCGTTTGATAGTTAACTTGATTGGATGTTGTTGGGAACTCTGAACACCAGCTGTTTTGGTAGTTGGTTGGATTGGAATAGAAGACGACGAAGTCACTTTCTGCTTCTTGCTAGGAGGACTTTGCCCAGATTTTCTGGCATCAGCAAGAAACGAACCAGGCTTCACTCCTTTATATCCTACAGCTACACTTTTCACACGTTTGCCAGAAGCAACTGCAGGAGCTTTTCCTTTATCTACCGACTTTGACTTAGCCACAGACTCCTCCATACCAGGAGTATAAGATGGATCATTATCAGTATCTTCAGCCTGTTTTGTTCTACCCTCAAAAACAGAGGTATCTTGATTATGAGCTTTTAGATAAGCAATATGAGCCTTAGATCCTCTCCGTACAGGAACTTCTCTTGTATTGTGCAAGATGGTAATATATTCACCAGAGTCTGATTCAGTTTCTGACGAACTACCAATTACATCAGCACCCTCATCTGAAATATTCACCCGATCAGATTCATTGACAGCTTCAGTAGTTACCGGCTCTGGATTCTGTTCTTGAACTACAGGTTGTTGTACTACAGGTTCTTGTACAACAGGTTCTTGTACAACAGGCTCTTGATTTACAGGTTGCTCACCATCATCTTCTGCAACTTCAGTTGGAAATCCATGATCATTGTAATGTAATTCATCATCAGAACTGTCATCATGTTTTGCAGCACCATTATCTGGAGCCACATAAGCCGGATTAGCAAGATGACCAATCAACCTCTTATTTGGTGGAGGAATGGCATTTCCCTTTCTCTTGTAGTACACAGGGATCTTGCCAACAGCTACTCTATTCATATGCTTCATATCGATAATAGCAGCAGCGTTCTTTGGAAGGTTTGGATGCATATCATTCAAAATCATTTGTAGAAATCTTGGATACATGATACTGCGCACTTGTTTCACCAAGATATTTTCCCTCATGTAGTTAAAAACCCAACCAGAAAAATTGAATTCTCTGTTTAACACCAAAGCACTAAAGAAAGACAGCACCTTCAAGTCAAACTCTTCTTGGCCTCTTGTTCGATTTCCAAAACATTTAATGATCACATGCATCAAGTACTTATAAGGAGGACTCAGATTTGCCTTAAGATACCATGGAACATATAGTTGTCCATCATACTTGATCCTTTTCAATAACGCCACCAAATCTTCTTCAGGAAATTCAGTCGGATAAGTATCTTGATCATTGAATCTTAAAACTCTTCTCACATCAGCTTCAGATATCACCACGTCAGTTTCAAGAATCTTTGCCCGAATCACAGACGGAGTCACCGAACAGTCTACTTGTGCAGAATTCCAAAACATGACTAACAAGTCTTTATACGGCGGACATTCATGAGTAGCAGCATAATATATTCTTGAACGTCTGATGAACTCAAAAATATTGAGAAAATGTGGCCTCCACTTTTCTGCAACATCAAGATAGGCACAAACGTTTTGTTCTCCAATTGATTTAAAATCAGCCATTTCTGTTCATGTCATCAAAACAAACTATCATTAGAATCAATTAACATAACCAAAACGCTCAATGACAATCGCTGATATTGGACAAATCACTCAAACGACTAACTTTTTTTTTAAAAAAATTTCTGAGCGGATCAACCCACGGATCAAATCTATGTATCCGGATCATCTGGTCCGGCGGACCAGTTGCGGATCATATTATTCAGCAGTTCATTTGATCCGGCGGATCACTTGATCCGGCGGATCACAATCGTTGACCGCGGATCAGATTAGTCAACCGGATCAGCTCCGTATCAATTTGAAAATCTGGTCCGGCGGATCAGTTGATCCGGCGGACGATCAGTTATCGAACAGTCACTTTCAAATTTATCACAACAATCCAGTGTTTGTTTTGGAATCACACAACAAGAGTTCAGTCTAGATGATATTACGACCCTAATCATGTGTTTTGAGACCATTGACATTGGTTAAAACAGATTAAACAAGTATCAAGTGGGGTTTTTCAAAAAACCGAGACTTTAAATCTCAAATTTAACGATGATTATTCAACCATTGCAGAAAATAAATCCATCAACCTGTGCGTAATCACACAACCTACCTGTAGCATCAAAAATTTCGGTCAGAGCTTCGGTAACAACTGAGATATCAAGGAAAATGTGAAAATAGGGGTTTGAGGGTGTTTCTGAGTTGAATGTATTTGATCCGCGAGTAATGAACTCTCGCGGATCAGATTGGTATTTATACCCAATCATTTGGTCCGCCGGCGGATCAGCTGATCCGCCGGATCAAAGAAAGACCAAACTGCCCTTTTTCATTAAAATCTCATTTTTCATCAAAAATGTTCAATGTTTTTCAATCTCAAATACTTTATGAACTGATTTTTGCATCGATTGTGGTTCATCAAACAACAGATTGTCGATTCTGAAATTCAGTTGATCCAAAATAAAGCAGAAAGAAAATCTTTTTGAATTTTGACAAATTTATATCAAAACACACTAAAATCTTTTTGATTTTTCGAACTTATGCTAAAACACACCTAAAATCTTTTTGATTTTTCTAAAATAAGCAAGAAACGTAAATCAACAGAAAACAAGAAATCAAACAAAAGTACCAATAACTTATATTTTTGTGAGAAAGATCGCAACATGAGATCATATCAGTGAGATGCACTTAACACACTTCAATTTCGACCTAATAAGCATGCAAATCAAGTTGTCCACGAATACAACACATAATGTTTATTTCAGCCAATTCAAATCAATTTTTACATCTTTCTGATATGCATTAAGTATGTTTATCAAGTACAGAAATCATGGCACCCACAGACTCAAGTAATTGATAATCTGATTTATTCTATTTTTGATTTTTCACTGATTCATCACAGAATCTATTTACAGAGACAATCGGTTCATAGTGTTTCATGCAAAAAGAAAGCAGAACCCTAAACAAACAACAATCAGGTCGGCTGGCAAGCACGCAGAGAAAGTCCGATTGTTTAGGAAAATAAGAAATAGAAAATAAAGCAGAAAGCGTATAATCCAACAACAATCAGGTCGATCTTTCGATACGCAGAGAAAGTCCGATGGATTATACTAAACACCAAGAAAATAAAGCAGAACGTCAAACGAACAACAATCAGGTCGATCTTTCGATACGCAGAGAAAGTCCGATCGTTTGACAAAATAAAGAAAATAAAACAAGTTTAAATCTTTGCAAAATAACGCATGCATACACTAAGACCATCTCTTATTCTCTTTTTGGATTTTTCCACATAAGCTCAGCATTAAACAAAAACAAGAATCATGGTACGCCACAGATTTCAGACAGGCATTATCTTTATATCATACTAACATGTATCAGATATGAATGGCACATTCAATGAAACAAACAAGTATCTACAGCCTTTCAATCTAGTCTATCCATGGTCAGTAACATTCACTGATGTACTATCATTTCTCACGAGGTTGGATCACATTTCTCAGATTTTTAACTTTTCAAATTTTTTTTTATATACTTTTGCATTTTTCAATTTTTTTATGCTTTTTCATTTCTAGAACACAAAGCAACACACTATTTTTGTATTTTTCATATATCTCCCCCTAAAAAGCAAAAATAATAACAGAAAACAAAAAAATAAAACGAAAAGCAAAAACGATCAACTGAATCGAATCATGTGACATTTAACTTAGTTATGCCATTGATTTTCAACAAAAATTGGAATCGAGTTTTATCAAAAGCTTTTGTAAACAAATCAGCTCGCTGAAAATCCGTGTGAATTTTCTGCAAATCAATTAGTTTCTTTTCAAAACAATCACGGATAAAGTGATATCGGATCTCAATGTGTTTAGTTTTCGAATGCTGAACTGGGTTTTTAGTAATGGATATGGCAGCCGAGTTATCAATAAAGATCGGAGTAGTAAGAAAATTCAAACCATAGTCGCGTAACTGCTGTTGTATCCACAAGACTTGTGAACAGCAACTAGAAGCAGCCACATATTCCGCCTCTGCTGTAGACATGGCAACTGAAGTTTGCTTTTTACATTGCCACGACACTAGTCGTTCTCCCAAAAACTGACATCCTGCGGTTGTAGATTTGAAATTGATTTTACATCCACCGTAGTCGGAGTCAGAATATGCTGATAACTCGAACTTATTATCATTAGGATACCAGATCCCCAGATCCGGATTACCCTTCAAATAAGCAAAAATCCTCTTTACCGCCAGCAAATGTGAAGCCTTTGGAGTAGCCTGATACCTAGCACACATGCACACAGCAAACATTATATCAGGACGAGATGCAGTCAAGTACATAAGCGAACCAATCATAGCCCTAAACAATGTAGGATCAATAGATTCACCAGTCTCATCTGGTGCTAAACCATGTGAAACCTGGATTGGTGTACTAGGAACCCGAACATCGCCAATCTTGAACCTTGCCAAAATATCAGACACATATTTGGTTTGGTGTAAGAATATTCCTTTGGCCGATTGATTAACTTGAAGACCTAGAAAAAACCCCATCTCGCCCATAGAACTCATTTCAAACTTGGTTTGCATCACACGTTCAAAATCCTTGCATAACGCGTCATTTGTGCTTCCAAAAATGATATCATCCACATAGACTTGGACAAGCAACAGATCCTGTCCAAACTTCTTTGAAAACAGTGTACAATCCACCTTTCCACGCCGAAAACCGTTTTCCAGCAGGTGTGTAGATAAAGTTTCATACCAAGCTCTCGGGGCTTGATGTAATCCATATAACGCCTTGTCTAACTTGTACACTTTGTTTGGATAATCAGGATCATAAAAACCAGGCGGCTGCTTCACATACACTTCCTCACGAATCAACCCATTTAGAAATGCACTCTTGACATCCATTTGATACACTTTGAATCCATGAAATGCCGCGAAAGCTAAAAAGATTCTGATAGCCTCGATCCTTGCAACAGGAGCATAAACCTCATTGAAATCAACACCTTCAATCTGTGAGAAACCCTGAACTACCAATCGAGCCTTGTTTCGAACAATTATACCTTTATCATCTTTCTTGCATTTAAATACCCATTTCGTACCACATGGTTCTTTGGAATTAGCGGGTAAATCCACGAGATGCCATACACCCAATTTCTGAAATTGTTGCAACTCTTCTTGCATAGCCTCAACCCAAGAAGCATCTTCCAACGCCTGATTGACATTGGTTGGTTCAACTTGAGACAGAAAACAAGAATGAAACACGTCATTCTGAACTCCTGAATCCCTGATTTCAGCAATCAAAGCATCAACGGAATCTGCTAGTTGATTACGTGTGCGAACTCCAGAACTCGGATCACCAATGATATTCTCTTGAGGATGAATAGTGTGAATCCTCAAAGTAGTTGAATCAGCAACAGGAATATCATCCGCCAATTGATTAGGTAAACTTGCATCTGCTTCTTCTGTTCCTGACATATCATCTATCGGTAAAGAAACTGGTACCGAAGAACTTGTACTTGGTAACGATATTGGATCGTCAACAGGTGTTGACTCAGCTTCATGATACGAACTTTCATCATCATCGTCAGACGAACTCATCGTTTCCAAACTAGAAACATCCTGACTAGACGAAGAAGTAACCGATGAATTAGGAAGCTTAGGAATCCATGAACCGGAACCAGGAGTAGACAATGTATACATGATAGCAGCAGATAAAATTTCAGACTCATCTTCGGTAGCAGAACTCTTTTGTGCAGCTGAGAACGAATCAACAAAAGAATTATAATCAAAAGCTCGAGAATCAACCGATTTAGGTTGTAGAAAGGTATGACGATGACAATCCACATTCATATGATTCTCAATGGTCTTGGAAGATGAAAAATAAACTCTTTTCATTGGATGATGATATCCAACAAAAATGCCTTCAACAGCTTTAGCATCAAACTTCCCACCTCCCTTGAGAACCGTGCATGAACACCCAAATGGTTCCAAGAAATTCAAATTCGGCTTTCGACCTCGGAGCAATTCATAACTCGTCTTGTTAAATCTTTTAACGATCAGAACACGATTGAGGACATAACAGGCAGTATGAACAGCTTCAGACCAAAACGTAATTGGTAACTGTGCATCCGCCAACATCGTTCGAGCAGTTTCAATCAATGTTCTATTCTTTCGCTCAGCAACCCCATTTTGTTGTGGAGTATAAGGCGCACTGAATTCATGATAAATTCCCAACGAACCACAAAAATCCTTCATCTTGGCATTGTTGAATTCAGAACCATTGTCAGTACGAATTCGACAAACTTTATGCTTGTACAATGATTCAAACTTAGACAACATGTTCCGAATGGAATCTGGAGTATCAGCCTTGGACGCCAAAGAAGCCACCCATGAAAATCTTGAGAAATCATCCGTAATCACTAAGCAGTAATAACTACCCTCAATACTACGAACATTCATAGGACCAAATAGATCCATATGAAGCAGTTCCAAGGGAGTGACAATGGAATTCAAACGCTTAGACGGATGAGACTTCTTTTTCTGTTTACCTTTCTTACATGAGACACACACATCATTTATAGAAAATCTATTCTTGGAAACGCCTTCTACCAACGAATGATTGACCAAGTAATTCATTTTTCGGTAATTGATGTGACCCATGCGTCTATGCCACAGAATTGATTCCTTTTCAGTAGCTTTGGAGATAAAACACGTAGCAGATACAGCAGATGAAGTCTGATTCATATTTAACACATATAAGTCCCGAAATCTTGGAGCTCGCATCACAATCCAGTCTTCAGGAATTCGAATGCCAGGTTTCAAAATCAAGCATTCTGAACTTGTAAAAGCAGCTGTGTACTGCTTATCACAAATTTGAGATACGCTTAACAAGTTGTGCTGCAACTCTTGCACAAATTGGACTTTTTCAAAAGTAATCTTCTCGTTCCCCATCTTTCCTTCACCGGTTATTTTCCCACCTTTATTGCCAGCAAAAGTAACATTTCCTCCTTGAATTGGTTTGACTTCAGACAGCAAGGAAATATTACCCGTCATGTGCCTGGATGCTCCACTATCAACGACCCAAAAGTTGTTAACAGCTGGCTTTCGAGCACCCTGCACATAGTAGCAAGCAATTAGTGAGTATCTGGACCCAAGCATTCAGCTTTGGGTCGACCGGTATCTTCTGAAAAATCCTCAGTGGCTTTTGAAGTCATTTTAGGCAGCCACTTTTGCCTAACAGATGGAATAGATGAATCAGCAGTAGAGTCTGAAGTAGAATGATTACCAAAAACTTTGTAAGATTTATCGAAAAAATTTCTCCTTTTAAAATGTTGTTTGGTAACAATCTTTTCATCATCCATCTTGGTCTTTGTATCAGATTTTGAATCTGAATTTGATTGCATATATGCTGAAGCCCTTTTTCTAGCTAAAACAGGACACCGACTACGAATATGTCCTATTTCATAACAACAATAACACCTCCTGGGATCAACAACACCCTGAGAAACACCACCCTTACCTTGTTTAGAAACATTGGTTTGAAACCTTCTCCCTTTGGAGTTTGGCAAAGGTTTAAACAGAGGACCAATGTATCCATGTTCATTATAAAACCCATAGTCATCAACACCACAATTATCAGCATACCCTTTAGGTTTAACCTTTGTGGTCTTGTTTTGTTCAAATTTTCCAAAATCATCATAAAAGTTGTAATCATCACAAAAACCAAACGCTTCATAATCAAAACTATTAGTTTCTGAGGAATACTGACCATCAGAGTTGTAAAAACTCTTTGGTGAGTAAGATGATTGTTTTGATTTAGTCTTAAACTTTGGATCAGTTGATGACTTTGGTTTTTCAGAAAGCCTTTGAGCTTTGGAGGATGATGTTTGATCATTAGATCCAGACGACACATCAGACAACACAACAAACTGCTCGTCTACAACATCTGACTTAACCACCTCAGAAGGATCTACATACCATACTTTGGCAACTCGTGATGGATCAACACAAATTAAAGGAAAATCTAAATCAGAAAATACTGACTCACTTCCTTTCAAACTATACATTCTCAATTTCTGAGACGTATCACCATCAACAGTTTTGCCTTTCGAAGTTTCATCAAACTTACCATTTGTGGCAAATTTCTTTTCACGTTTCTGAAATTTCTGAGGTTTCTTTTGATTGACCTTAGAATTTTCAGCAAACTGTCCAAACCCAATACCATTGAATTTTGCACTTCTTTCAGGTGCTTCTGGTATAGTATTGACATCAGGTGTACTTGTGTTACTTACTGAAACGGCATTTCTTTCAAAAAACAAATCTGGACCTTTAGCAAATTGTGAATTTTCAAAGGTTTTCATTGTTTTTGCTGTTTCAAGAATTTTCTGAGCAGCCTCTAATGGTGTCAGTTTGACACTTTGAGGCTTAACCTCAGTTACAGGTTTTTCAACCTTAGAATCACTTGACTCAGCCTGTTTTGACACCTCAACCTTAGGTTTGGACACATGTTTGCCTGATTTCTTCTTATCAGTGCTTTTGGATTTATCAGATGATCCCTCAGTAAACATTGAATAATCAAACACAACTTTGGTCTCAGGTTCCTTTGGACCTAAACCATGAACAATGGGTGGAGGAACTGAGTTACACCCGGATTCTTTGAGCAAATCTTTTAGATTTTCATCTTTGCAAAGAAAACTTGCAAAGGAAGATGAATTTTTGAAATTTTCAAGTTGCCTGTTAAGATCCAAAATTTCGATGTTTAATTCGGAAATTTTAGCATTTGCTTCAGCAAGCTTCTTTTCACAAAAAATATAATCTTCTGTTTTGTTATTAAGTTCAATTTTTGTGCTCAGAACCACAGCATGTTCACTTTTCAGTTCAGCTTTAACAGCTTCCCACCGTTGTTTGTAAATTTTGACATTCTCCTCTGCTAATGAGTATTTGTCAAAATACAAGGTTTTCTCAGCAGAAACTTCCTTCAACTGATTAGCAGAGTTAAGACAAAGTTCACAAGAAGTAGAATTAACCTGAACGTCGGCCATAAATGCATGTTGACCTTCAGAAAAAAAATCTTCACCTGGAAGATCAGGATCATCTTCAATCTTTACACTTTTCTCCTCAGTACACAGAAAAGCAGATTCATCTGGAAAATCATCAGCCCAATCATATCCTTCTCCAGTTTGTGAAACCAACGCTTTATTGTCTGAATTTGAGCTACTAGCATTTGTATTTGAACTTGAAGGATTATTATTGCTCCCCGATGGCTTGTTACTCTGTGCAGCATACTTTTGATACAACTTTGACGTTTCTTGCTGCTTTCCCTTGGTACACTCCTTGGCAAAATGCCCATAATTCTGACAGTTGTAGCAACGAACCTTAGACTTATCAAATCCAAGTTTTCCTTCAGGATTTAAATCCTTCCGACCTGTTCTTTGCATATACTTTTTGCCTCTGCGAACAAGCATCGCCATGGACCAGTTAATATCCATTAATTCTAAGTCATCAGGATCAATTTGTTCATAGTCTTCATCAGTTAACTCAGCACTAGTTAACTTTCCTGCAACAACTCCATCATAAGACGAAACCATTGCTGAAAATAAAGCCATGAAGTCATTTGTAGTCTTTGCTGAAAAAGCACTCTGATTGTGACTTGAAGCAGGAGATGACTGATGTGAATACACAGGATATGTTACAGCAGCTTTACTAGCATAGCTTCCACTTGAAGAACCTCTAGACATGTTTGCATGACCGCTTGACGTATTTTCTACATAAAAAGCAGTTGATGGTGGGTTTGTACTCGCTTTTGCTTTAGCATGCATGGTAGAAGCATTTTCACCAAAATAGACATCGGGATTCTGAACTTGAGATGGTAACGTTTTCACACGCATCATATCCAGTTCTCTTGCTAGTAAATTCCTTGTAAGTTCATCATAGGTAAGATCATCAAAGCTTTTATCATGAGTCAGCAACAAAATGTAACCTTCCCATTTCTCAGGCAAAGCATCTAATAGCTTTTCTTTCAACTCTCCAGCTTCAATTTTTACTCCAACAATATCAAGTTCACTAACCAAATGAGATAGTCTTGAAATGAGATCATTAATGGTTTCATTCTGAACATGAGCAAAATTATCATACTCTCGTAACAACACTTTCTTTTTGCTTTTCTTGTATTGTGCATTACCTTCACATCGTTGACATAAAGCATCCCACAATTTCTTAGATGTATTATGCATTTTAAACTGATGCAAAATATCCTTAGGTAACGCCATTGATAAATTGGAATACGCTTTTCTTTCAAGTTTGAAAGCTTCTTTCTCAGCATCGTTCATCTTGTCAAACGGCTTCTCTTGACCAATAAACTCCCCAGTTGTGAATTTTGGAATCTCATAACCATCAAGCATAGGAGTCTGAACACTAACATCGTTCACACCGATATACGACTCATACCGTGTTTTCCAATTATTGAAATCCTCAAATCTCATCAGTTTAGGAACTTTATTCGTCGTTCCTATCTCATTATCGTAGTTCAGCAACGCTTGAACAGTCGTAGACATAGCAGCAAACGCTTGAAACGGATCCATGATTAACCAAACTTCAATTCTGTAGGTAGCGGATCAGAATGTCGACCTCCGGATCAGACTTAGTCCTCCGGATCAGATCCGGATCAAAATTCAACCTGCGGACCAGAATTTGTCTACCGGATCAGAATTTGATCCGCCGGATCAAAAACCACCTAGCGGATTAAATGATACGCTGCGGATCAATTGATACGCTGCTACCTGATACGCTGAAACTGCCGCGTATGAAACAATAACTGCCACGGATCAAGTGTTGAAGATTGCTTAGCGGATCAAATTCAGCGGATCACTGAATTTATGAATTTTCACTGGCGGATCAGAATCTTCGAGCAGCGGATCACTAGCGGACCACCAGCGGACCAGACAGAATACGCATAATTTTTGATATTTTTTGATTTTTAATGCATGAATTCAACGTACAACTAAGCGAAAATGAACTAGAAGCAATCTGAACGAAGAAAACTTGCTGAATTGATGAGAAACTGAGAAAAATTGATCAAAACCTTACCAAAATTGAACTTCCTCTCTCTAAAACCCAAAACCGAACAGTAACACACAGCAACTGAGCAATCCTGCTCTGATACCACTTGTAAAACGCAATACGGATCTAGCTAGTGCATTATTACATTCGGATTCGGACACACAAGGTAAATAATCTTCCGTATATTGATCACAGCTTGTAAACAGAGAGAAACACAGAGTATTCAGGTTACACTTTGAAAACACACACTTAAGAAAGCTCAAACCTCACTCACCCTCTCTGAATCAAACTGAAACCTATATATAGGGCTGGGCCAGCGGACCAACTTACCAGCGTATCAGGTGGTCCGGCGGATCACCTGATCCACCACTGATCCGCTGGATACATAATACAAACCTATATATTACATATTCAAAACATCAAGATCTAGCACTAGACAACACAAAATGCTCTAACAGATGGAATAAACATTTTCATGTGGTCTCTGTGTCATATACTTTTATGCTTTAGCCCTCGAAAACCTCTCGCTCCTGCGAGATCGACTTTCTCTCTGGATTTAACCCCTCCATGATGACAATGTTCTGAAAATTGTCTTTCTCATGTGGCATATATGATTTTATCTAATCCGACTGTGGTTCTGCTAGTCACGATTTTTCTCTTGATTCAATAAGCATTTTTAAAATACTCACAAACTCTACTTGTAACCCCTAAACTCATGATTGCCTTCGTTGGCGATATTCAAATTTACTCTAAGCCCACTCTCAGTTTGAAATCATGGAACTCGTATTACTCAAACATTAAACTGGGGGAAACTTTTTGTTGTTTAATTTATGGATAGGAATCAATAGTCATTGCACAAATTAGATTTATTTTATTTAAATTCATGGACTCGACTATTATGGTTGATCCGTGAATTTTAATTTTTGGTCATTTAAATTCATGGACTCGATCGTTGGTGATTCAATAGTCGACCCATGAATTTCACCTTTGTTATTTAATTTCATGAACTCGACTGTTGGTGATTCAAAAGTCGACCCATGAATCCCATTCTTGTTATTTAAATTCATGACTCCACTTCTGGTGATTCGGTAATCGATACATGAAAATCATTCTTGTTATTTAAATTCATGAACTCGATTCTTGGTGGTTCAATAATCGGTTTATGAATTCAACTCGTGATATTTAAATGTCATGTATTTAGTTGTTAAATTCACGTACTCGATTTCATCCTCATGGATTCGATTTCTTGCTAAATCAATAATCGTGTCATGGATATGATTACTGTTCGGTATGTAATTTTGATTTCTGCTCGACTCACGATTCAACATTTAGTACTCTATTTATGGTTTGGCCACCGGTTACCCAATGACCGATTTATTCGATTTATGGATCTAATTGGTGTCCGTCTATACACGATTTATGGGTTTATAACTTGGTGGTTTGACTTGTGATACTCGATTTATGCTCGATTTATATTACTCTAAGTATGTATGGGAAACTTCATGGTGTCTGAATCATGTTATTCGATACATGATATTCATGCTATTCGAATCATGTATTCGACTCATGCCACCCAATACATGACATTTGACACAACTCAGTTTGCTCGACCCTTTTGGTGTTACCGATTTTGGATTTGGAATCTATTTACTCACACACTATTTATGTACGCACGTTGTGTTGCAATTGCGAAAACTCTCATTGTCATTTGATTATCTCACCACATCATGTTTTAGTTGTGATTTCACCACCTCATTATTTACTACACTTATTGAACCAGGACCCATACGTGTCATAATCGACGATTGTGTGTGATGCTAGCTACAACGTACAATCGGTTTCGATCATTGGCACTAGGTCTTGGGTTTAGACAAGAGATCATTACGGATTTTGTCTATGCTTTGCATCTTGTGGGTGGGCGGGATGTGGGTCTCGACCTATCTAGCATAACCAGAACTTGATGCGTTGTCTTGATGGGAAATCCGCGATCACACATTTGATATCATGTGGAACAATTTTATTGATGTTGTGCTAAGATCTCAAACTCGATTTTTAAAGGTGTACATGTTACACTCGTCCCTCGCATTCTATACCTCTAGTCTTGCTCCTAAAGTAGGGGAGACTGCGGTATTCGTTTCAGGTTCAGTTGGTCATACAACCTCGATTTCACAATCAAGATATGATTTTACTTACTGGTTCTTGTCACTTGTCATGTGTTGGTAATGTATCCATATTACTTGGTGTCTTTTGGTTTTATCGCACTTTTAACACCCCGGATTCGGTTACCAGAATTTAGTTATTGTTTGGTGAAATAGGTTGTTCTCCGTAGCCAACTGGTACACTTTTAGGTATCAAAATGTGGTGGGTTAGCTGCGGTACACCTTATATATAAACATCTTAGGTGCTTTAAGAGTGGACCACAAGTCGGACCAAGGGCTGACCTTAGTTGTTGGTTGTGTTGCACGTTATGTCAACCTCTTTATTACTAATAGTAATTTAGCCTTGCCGGCTATGTGATTGAGTCAAATCCATAAATTACTGAATGATTCAGTAATCGAAAGTGTATTCTCATTTGCGATGAAAACGTTTATATCATCGCCTTACCTCTTAGTCAATGTGTTTCCCTTTTGGGTAAGAGCCCTCTTTGGTTACTTTTGTTCTATCTCATAAGTATCTACTAATTACGGGATGAAATTCCTTAAAGTAGGGGAGACTGTAACAACCATGTGTGACCTGTTTGTAGAACCCGACCTGTTTTTTATTTTCGCACGTTTTTGATTTTCGGGTAAATATTTATCAAGGAACTCCAATTCCTTTTACTAAATTATATTCTCAAATAATATTTTGATGATCCAAAATCATCTTCCTAATAAAATATTCATTTGGTTAATTTTATGTCAATGGGTTTGTTAACAATGAGAATATTACAAATTGCGATGTTCGCGTGATTTCGGTTGACTCGTTTAGCTCAATTATCATACTTTAAATGTTCAATTATCAATTACAAAAGTCAAAGATTGATTTGGATGGTTATGACTTGGATTTGTCACTTTAAAACGAAAATTTATCAATTCGCGGTTTTTGCACCTTTTCGGTTTGCTAATCGTAATAACCGGGAACCCGTAAATCTTGAAAATCATATTTTATGGTTCTATAATGTTCTTATACATGCTTTAAGGTTGTGGTTAAAATATGGTGCAATTCTGAGTTGAAAGGGATAGCGAATGAACAAAGGAATAAAAAAGAAAAAATAATACTAAAAGCGATGGCTGCTGGGATTGAATCAGCAACCTCCAAGTGAGCAGACAAGCGCCCAGACCATTGAGGCAAGGCTGATTTGGTGTTTCATATCCGGTTCCAGTCCTGGTAATGTGTTTGATTTACGACCTGATTGCGATCAACATTCATTTTGGGTTATGTTTGGCCTAGAAAACTCGTTCTTGATCTGTTTAAGGTCCCGTTTTCTCCTGTAGTTCGATCCTAAACACCCTAAGAGTGTTTTCCATGTTTTCTTCCAATTCTTTTTCATGATCTTAAATTTACGAATAAAATATTTTCCAAGATTGAACCATTACCAAATATTCACCAAAAACCCTAAATTGCTCCCCAAGACACATCCTCTCTATAAATGGGTCACGTATCTGCTCTTTTGGTACCATTCTCGACCTTCTCAAGCTCTCAATTTCGGATTAGAGGCTTTCGATCACGAATTCAAAAGTCAACTACCCGAAGTTTGATCATCCGATTTCTTGACCTTCCTTCGGTTTTCGCAAGTAAGTTTCTTCATGAAAAATGTTTATTTTACTATTTCCTTCAATACCCTACTCTTCGTTTCTGTAAATTTTGGACTAATAAAAAAGTCAACTATGCGTGTAGACTTTTAATTGGGTATATTCATCAAATCGTAATTTTACTTGATGAATCTATTTTGCAACGACTTTAAACTATTTAGTGGACCTGTTATAATTTTTTAATAATATCAAACTCGAGTTTTATAAATAAAGTTTAGATCTTTGACTAAAAACCCATTAAATTGGGACATTTTACGTATAAATCTTAGATTGGATGATTGTGTTGAATTTTAATCATGTAAATCAATTCTGGACTTTTATGACATGATAGTTATATGACGAAATCCATAAATTTGGTCACATATGTAATTATGCAAAGTTTTGGGCTACTTTCTAATTATTATCTCTTTAGAGTAGAAAGTGTAATTTTACTAAAGTTAATCTAATTTTGAACCTGTTGTTTAAGAAACTTATATTTGAACTTTTTAATTAAGGATTTTCCATATTTAACTCTAATTTATAGAAATTACAATAAAGACCTTATACATTCGTTAATTTTCCAAATAATATCAAAGTAAAACTGACACTTAAATAATAATAATAAGAATCCCCAATCAATCCAAAACTCTACAAACTAGACACCGTGTCTTTTATTGTCTATTTATTTTTCGTTTATTAGATGATCGCCAGTGTCATCATTCTCGGTGTCATCCTCATCTCTCGAACGCTATTCACGAGGTGAGTATTCATAGCCCCATTTTTGTTTTATGTTTTGGGGTGTAACATGTACACTTATCGAACTTTCATACTATATATTTTTCATTTAACTCAAATGCTATTCTTGTTCGTTATTGTTTTTTTTTTTGCTTGTATGTGAACTGTATGTCATATTGCATGTTGTTCTTTCATTATGTTTCGTGATCATTCGCTTAACATTAACTGAAAAAAAGCATGGGTTCCATTAATAGATCTATTGGGGTGACGTCCCACTTAACTTGACCGGTTGGCATCGAGTGATTGGTAACCTAAACGTCAGGATTGGTTTATACACCACTCTTGTGCTTGCTTTATTTCATTACATGTTCTTTCATACTTGTGCAGTTTCACGTAACGTTAGATCGCATGATTTTTCACTTATGTATGTGTCAAAACCTATGTTTACTCACCAACTACTTTGTAGTTGACTCCATACTTTATACATGTTGCAGGAAGCATTATTTGATGTGAAGAACTTATTGTGGACATGTAGGATTCATTTGGACTTAGTTGTGACCTCAATAAAGAGTCATCATTTTGTTGTAATATTTTTATTAGATTACTTGTTGTATGTATTATTTATTTTAAATGAAATGGGCTTGATTAAGACATATCGCAACTTTAATTTTATTGTTGTGAGCATCTGGACAATCCTCGCGCCCCGACATATTCCGCCATTGGTTAGGGTGCGATAGCCTAGCGGACGAAACCGCTTATGTGTCGTTAGATGATATTGTGGTGGAAGACAAATTAATTTATGTGGAAAGACGCATTTCTATTCTAGACCATAAAACCAAACGACTCAATAAGGAGATAGATCAAGTGATGGTAAGGTGGGAGCACCGGAAAGGATTGGACACTACGTGGGAGTACAAGGAAGAAATGAGAAGATATTATCCCAACCTCTTAGGTACGTTCTTATTTTCAGGGGCGAAACTCCCTTTAAGGGGACTGGAGTTGTAAAAATTCGTTTTGCTTAAATATGGTTATTTGCTTTTATTTTATTGTGAATTCTAGTTTGGGAAAAACCGCGATTAGAAAATAACCCGGTATAGTTGGTGGAATAATATTAGTCACTAGGGTATAATTTTGGTGACTAATAAGTTAGAAAGGAAGGTTGAGGGTGTATCTAGTAAATTGACATTTTGGTTAAATTAATAAAGGTTGTGAAGTAGAGGGGGCTGGATGTAATTACTGTTTAAGAAAAAAACAATCTAGTGTTTACACCAGATGAGAAATCGCGACCAAGGGAAAGGGAATAAGGAAAAACATAGTTCTTGATGGAAGTCATCAAAATAAGCTTGTTGGTGGATGCATTGAGAGGGGAGAAGTCGAAATTGAGTTTAGGAAGTCATCTATATCCCCATTTCATCCTTTATTATGAGATCTATTGTCAAGTAAGTGGTTTTTTAAGTTGTATAAATTCATGGATCGCAATTAGAGGTCCAATTGATGAAGGAACTTGGTTGGACGTGTGTTTATATGCTTTGTCTATGCTAAATTTTCCGTTGCATGTGTGTAAATTTGATGCACTTGATAGAGGTTCTGACGGGTTTAGACCCAACTCATGGAAATTGAATTGCATTGATGGTTGGCCGGAGATTGGGGTTGATTATTCAGACCATATGGAACCTTGATTGGTTGATAAATTTGTTAAATTGGCATACTTTATGAGTTTGAAATGCTTGTAATCAAAGATGGGGTGGATTGGTAGTCTATATGTTGCTTAGCTAGAACATTATGTATGCGTACTAGGTGTTTGATGAAATGCCTAAGAGAATGTGAAATTATAATAGGTGGATTTCACCAACTTGTCTTAATGTGTTATGTTTTATGATATGAATTATGGTTGTTAGAATGGTTAATCTAAATAACCATGTGATTATAGGTGAAGAAGGTGGGAGTTCGGACCTCAGTGTGAAGGAAAAGCCAAGCATAGAGGTAACATGAGTGTGATTAGTTATAACGCAAAAAGGGAATGTAAGATTTCCCCTAAATATTTATGTAGATGTAATTGTGTGAGAAAATGACATACATGTGAAGTGAATTTAGATGTGCATTCATTTGTGAATAAAACTAAGATGGTATAAATGTCAAGTTACCCCTTTGGGTTAGTAGGAAGTTGACCCGTATGGGTCAAGGTGGAAATTAGAGGGAATACATGGAAACATGGATTAGATTGCATTTATGAATAACCAAAACCTATGATTGCACCTTCGGGTGAGAGTGTGATCTTGGCACAAGTTACTTGTGCCAAGAGAAGGTCGAAATGGTCAAAACGAAGTCAAAGATAGTAGAATGTTGAATGTGTGATTTTGTGGAAATGTGTAGTTTCATAGTTGATAAATTAATTCTTTAGTTTCATAGTTGATAAATTAATTCTTTATTGCATACAAAGTTGCGGATTGTAAGTTAAATTGGAAGACAACAATTCATAAAAAGGTTATTTTGTGTATCTCAAATGTAAATAATGTTTTACACGAGTTTTTGGTAAGACAGATTATCAACAGAAAGACTTTTCTACAAGAGTAAATTATTGCTTTTGAGAAGCTTGTAAATTGTGTTTCAATGTCTTGCCTTTGTTGATGAAGAGCACTTGCTATTTATAGGAAGTTGTAGCAAGTTGTAAAGGAATAATGTGGTTGAGGGAGGTTGAATTTGGAGTGTGTCAGAGTATATAGATATAAACTGAATGTATTTACTTTATCACTTTTCAATCGTCTTCAACTACCTTTGCATTAAATGTCAAGTTCATATTCTTCTTTACGTGTTCTTCATACTTACGCATTTTTTTCTTCTCATAATCATTATCTTCTGGTAGTCTTGAACTCCTTCAGGACTCTTCTTTGAGGACTAGGAATGCTTCCCATTAGAAGCCTTTTATAGAAATGAGGTTTCCCGTAAAAGTTGAGTTTTGCAGATCTACTTTGGAAATTCCGAAGTAGTTCTGTAAAACTATAGAATTTGTAAATTGTACAGATTCTTTTTTCCTTTCTCTTTTGATGATGTTTCTGATCTTTTCTTATAATACTTGATTGTTTTCTGTTACATTTGGAATTGTTCGAACAATCTCCCTTAACTATTTGAAAAAATTAAATAAAAAGAGAAAATGATCATTTCATTGATCAAGACAAAAAGGTACAATTATTTTACAGATTCCTTTCTATAGTGGCTCTACCAGTCAGTGAGTTAAAAAACCGAGGTGGTGGGCAAATACCTAGGTTGCGGAAGCGGATCGAGTCTTTGTGTAACTCGTTTTTGTAGAAACAAATGAACACCCGGATATGAACAAGATGGTATTTGAGATGTGATGATGATGATGAGCAAAGCTAGTTTTTTACATGATAGATGAAGAACAAGATAGATAGATAAACAAGGTGGAATGATACCGAAAGATTACATTTTACCTACCCTACGCATTCCCGGGTATCATGAACTTACTAGGTGAGTTCATGAACCCTCAACAAGCTTCAAAGAACCATGACTAACTCTCTCTCTCTAAGTATCACTCATCAAGTCTTTCACATGAGAAAGACTTACTATATATAATACAAACTCACTAAGGGCATAATTGTCACACCCCCAAAAATCCACACGCGAATACCATAGCTGGGAGCATGACAAACCAGGATCGCAGTCCATTAGTTACACCAAAGGACCAGTAATTAATAAATAAACGTTTATATTTCATTAAAATATAATTTCAGAGTGTTACAATTGCGGAAGCGAAAATAAAATTATTTATGTAAAAACATCGTTACCCAGGTGACGTGGCTTGTTGAAAGACACTAAAAGGGTTTTAAAGTATCATGCATTCGTACTCGTGATACTTGAACATCTGCAACCTGAGAAATAACATGCTAAAAAGTGTCAACACAAGGGTTGGTGAGTTTGCTTTCTTTCCCCAGCGACGATAGCAACGACGACAGCTGATGCTGCGAACGCTACGACACAAGAATAATTTTCGGGACGAAAATTCCAATTTCAGGGGAATGATGTGACACCCGAGAATTTCAAGGTTAACTTCCGTTAGACAAACCCGTTAGTTACGTTATAAGTGTTAACTTAGTAACTAATGCATAACTAGGCCGAATACGCCCACGACCTTTGGTTGATCACCGAACCCGCCCATATGTGTTATGTGTTCATCATTGATTGTCTTTATGTGCAATGTGATTTAAATACATGACTTATTATTGTGAATAGCATGATTAATTGTAAATACTTGATTATGTGAAAACTTGCCTTTTTGGTCGCCAGCGAAACTACTGGGCGAAACTATAGTGTCGCCCGGTAGCCAGCTAAGACAATCCAATATCACGAGACCAGAGCTAGTTTCGCCTGGCCAGCGAAACTGCCAGCGAAACTGGCTCCTAATATAAATAAACTTAATAAACCCTAGTAGCCTCATTTGCCTCATTTCACAACAAACACACACACACTCTTTTCTCCTGGAGATTCTGGTCAGTCGAGGTTCACACCGAGTTGTCGAGATCTCAGCCCCAAACCATCATCTACCAAGCTAGGAGATCGAACCGTGAGTCCCAAAAACTTCTATTTTGTGTTTTATATGTGTTTTCTTAAAAAGCATGACCAAACCTTCATGATATTGCTTGATCTTCTGTAAATATGCTTTAGGATGCTAGATCTACCATAAAGTCAGAAACTTTACGTGTAAAAACAAACCATGATGATGATTTATGCAATTTTGGTCATTTTAGGGTTTAGAAGTGTTTTTAGAGATTTGATGATTAAAATGCATGTTAAACGTGTTAAAGCTGCTTGATTTATGTTGGTAAATGCCTAGGGATGCTAGATAATGAATTGCATGTATGATCAGAAGCTGTTAGGTTGATTTTTAGGCAAATCCGTATGTTTTTCGCGACCAGCGAAACTGCGTGTTCTCTGGGCGAAACTAAGTAGCGAAACTATATCTCCTTCCAGCGACACTACCCAGCGAAATTATAGTGTCGCCGGGTAACCTGACCAGGCCAGCTCGAGCGAAACTATCGAGCGAAATACCTGAACGAAAGTTCAAACCAGTTTCCCTGCGAAACTAGGCTAGCGAAACTGCGTCAGCAGTTTCGGGCGAAACTAGCCTAGCGAAACTGTGTCACCGGGCATTGCCTAGCGAAAGTGCTGCCCGTGCACCTAGCGAAACTGCCTAGCGAAACTGTGCTAGCGAAACTAAGACCTGACCTAAAAACCAAACTTGTGAAATTTGCTTAAGTGTTATGCCATGACCTACATGATTATGCCATGATGAAACATGTTTGATATCTGATTTATATGAACCCTTGTTTATGATCAACCATTGGTGTCGTGTGTCGGTATGTCGAGTCATAGTTGCAACGTGCTATGTTATGGGCCATAGTGACGTTAAGTAAAGATTAGACACGAAACTAATACTTAAGACCTAAACGTGTTCTAGGTCTTCGTTAAGCAAACATAAATTGGATTACTTGAAGTGTAGCAGTGCAACCAAAGGTGAGTGTCACTAACCCGCTTACTGTGAGTCCGTTTGGGCCACACCGAATAACTTAACGAAAACAATGCCGATAAACTCTAGAGTGCTAGGCACCTACTGATGAACATGAGAACACGGGATGCTTGGCACCCACTTGATGAACTGAAGTGTTTTATGGGAAACACTTGTGAACTATGAACAAACTATTTTCTGAAACCAAACTGAAAACGTTTTAATATGGCTAGTGTAGGTTAAAGTCTAAACCATATGATATCACATGTTTTCTAAGGATGCCTTATAACTTAAAAGTCCTCAACTAAAATTGTGCCATTAATTGTAAAGCGAGGGGATGTTGGGTAGATCTACTGGAGTTTGACAAACTCCGCCCCGTGGCACGGGAAGTGCACGGAGGAACAATATCAGCCTATTTGACCGTGGTCCCGAGAGGACACGGGGGAGGCAAAAACCGCGATGACGTAGGTCCGCACCGTACGGGATGGCTCGGCCCCCACAAAATAAGTCAGCTTTGGTACAAACTTCCTTAGAGCATGGAACAACGGATTAGCTACCCGCGATATCGGTTGAGTCCTTTAACTTTACGGAACTAGTACATACCCGATGACGTAGGTCACGGACAAACCATTTATAAACTGAGATTTAATTACGAGCATTGCTTGTCACACCCCCAAAATACCACTAACGGAGTTTATACCGTTAAGGGGCGCGACTAGACCAGGATCCACAACCATAGTTACAAATACTAAACGAATCAGGGTTAGTTCAAACACAAGTTATAAATCAAAGTCTTAAATTTACATACGCAGCGGAAAATTAATTGTCCTTAGCACTAACCACGTGCTTTACATAAATGTTGTTTTAAATTCCCAAATTAGTTTAAATAAAAGTAAACATCTTCTGTGCCATGCCAACCTCCAGCGGATACTCCTTAGCGATCTGCAAAAGTTTAAACCACGCAAGTGTCAACCTAACGGTTGGTGAGTTCACAGTGGGCTTGTCATGCATTGGCCCGGTCTCATAATCATAAGTCGTGTCAAGATGTACTTACAAAATATTTAATTGTGAAAAGCAATGCTCGTAATTAAATCTCAGTTTATAATTGGTTTGTCTGTGACCTACGTCATCGGGTATGTACTAGTTCCGTAAAGTTAAAGGACTCAACCGATATCGCGGGTAGCTAATCCGTTGTTCCATGCTCTAAGGAAGTTTGTACCAAAGCTGACTTATTTTTGTGGGGGCCGAGCCATCCCGTTCGGTGCGGACCTACGTCATCGCGGTTTTTGCCTCCCTCGTGTCCTCTCGGGACCACGGTCAAATAGGCTGATATTGTTCCTCCGTGCACTTCCCGTGCCACGGGGCGGAGTTTGTCAAACTCCAGTAGATCTACCCAACATCCCCTCGCTTTACAATTAATGGCACAATTTTAGTTGAGGACTTTTAAGTTATAAGGCATCCTTAGAAAACATGTGATATCATATGGTTTAGACTTTAACCTACACTAGCCATATTAAAACATTTTCAGTTTTGCTTTCAAAAATAGTTTGTTCAGAGTTCACAAGTGTTTCCCATAAAACACTTCAGTTCATCAAGTGGGTGCCAAGCATCCCGTGTTCTCATGTTCATCAGTAGGTGCCTAGCACTCTAGAGTTTATCAGCATTGTTTTCGTTAAGTTATTCGGTGTGGCCCAAACGGACTCACGGTAAGCGGGTTAGTGACACTCACCTTTGGTTGCACTGCTACACTTCAAGTGATCCAAATATAGTTGTTTAACGAAGACCTAGAACACGTTTAGGTCTTAAGTATTAGTTTCGTGTCTAATCTTTACTTAACGTCACTATGGCCCATAACATAGCACGTTGCAACTATGACTCGACATACCGACACACGACACCAATGGTTGATCATAAACAAGGGTTCATATGAATCAGATATCAAACATGTTTCATCATGGCATAATCATGTAAGTCATGGCATAACACTTAAGCAAATTTCACAAGTTTGGTTTTTAGGTCAAGTCTTAGTTTCGCTAGCATAGTTTCGCTAGGTGCACGGGCAGCACTTTCGCTAGGCAATGCCCGGTGACACAGTTTCGCTAGGCTAGTTTCGCCCGAAACTGCTGACGCAGTTTCGCTAGCCTAGTTTCGCAGGGAAACTGGTTTGAACTTTCGTTCAGGTATTTCGCTCGATAGTTTCGCTCGAGCTGGTCTGGTCAGGTTCCCGGCGACACTATAGTTTCGCTGGTCAGTGTCGCTGGAAGGAGATATAATTTCGCTACTTAGTTTCGCCCAGAGAACAGACAGTTTCGCTGGTCGCGAAAAACATACGGATTTGCCTAAAAATCAACCTAACAGCTTCTGATCATACATGCAATTCATTATCTAGCATCCATAGGCATTTACCAACATAAATCAAGCAGCTTTATCAAGTTTAACATGCATTTTGATCATCAAATCTCTAAAATAGGTTCAAAACCCTAAAATGACCTAGTTTGCACAAATCTCTAACATGGATGGATTTCACGCGTAAAGTTATCAACTTTAGTACAGATCTAGCATTCCTAAACAATATACTAGCAGATCAAGCAGTTACATGAAGATTTGAGCATGCTTTAAGAAGAAAACATATAGAAAAGCATAAAACATAGTTTTTGGGACTCACGGATGATTCTAGGATCGATGAATGGGGTGAGATGATGGTATTGAGGCTGGGGTCTTGGTCCTTAGGTGATCTTCTCGGCTGACCAGGAGAGTGTGTGTGTGTGTGTTGTGTGGTTTGAGCAAATGAGGCTACTAGGGTTTATAATGTTTATTTATATCAGAGGCTAGTTTCGCTGGCAGTTTCGCTGGCCAGGCGAAACTAGCTCCGGTCTCGGGTACATTGATCAGTCTAGCCTTCTACCGGGCGAATCTGTAATTTCGCTCGGTAGTTTCGCTGACTACCAAATTTGGGCAATTTTCACATAATCAAGTATTTACAATTAATCATGCTATTCACAATAATAAGTCATGTATTTAAATCACTTTGCACATAAAGACAATCAATGATGAACACATAACACATATGGACGGGTTCGGTGATCAACCAAAGGTCGTGGACGTATTCGGCCTAGTTATGCATTAGTTACTAAGTTAACACTTATAACGTAACTAACGGGTTTGTCTAACGGAAGTTAACCTTGAAATTCTCGGGTGTCACATCATTCCCTTGAAATTGGAATTTTCGTCCCGAAAATTATTCTTGTGTCGTAGCGTTCGCAGCATCAGCTGTCGTTGTTGCTGTCGTCGCTGGGGAAAGAAAGCAAAAAGTTTTAGGGTTGTCACATCCTCCTCCCGTTAAGGAATTTTGGTCCCCAAAATTAAATCATACCTTGAGTTTCAGTGGACGTTTGCTCAAACAAGTGAGGATACTTTTTCTTCATCTGATCCTCACGCTCCCAAGTATATTCAGGTCCACGTCTTGAGTTCCATCGCACCTTGACGATCGGAATCTTGCTACGTTTGAGGGCCTTCTCCTCGCGTCCCATGATTTCTACTGGTTGCTCAATAAATCTCAGATGTTCGTCGATTTCCAATTCCTCCAAGGGAATTATTTCGATGTCTTCAGCTAGACATTTTTTCAGATTGGAAACGTGAAACACGTTGTGAACTCCATCGAGTTCAGCAGGGAGTTGCAATCGATAGGCCACCGGGCCTACTTCCCCAATAATTTCAAACGGACCGATGTAGCGAGGATTTAACTTTCCACGCTTCCCGAAGCGTATCACTCCCTTCCAAGGAGATACCTTCAACAGTACTTTGTCACCCACCTCAAACTTTAGAGGTTTTCGGCGTTTGTCGGCATAACTCTTTTGTCGATCACGTGCTGCAGCTAGCCGTTGCCTGATTTGAATAATTCGCTCGGTCATATCATGGATAACTTCTGGTCCAGTGAGCCCTTTCTCACCCGTTTCAGCCCAACACACGGGCGATCTACATTTTCTGCCATAAAGTGCTTCAAAAGGTGCAGCACCTATACTTGAATGATAACTATTGTTGTAAGAGAACTCCACCAGTGGAAGGTGAGTCTCCCAATCCTTCCCAAAGTCAAGGACGCAAGCTCGGAGCATATCTTCTAAGGTTTGAATCGTTCGTTCCGTCTGACCGTCAGTCTGCGGGTGATAAGCTGTACTCATGTCTAGTCGGGTTCCCAATGCTTCCTGCATTGATTGCCATAACCGGGAAGTGAATCGAGGATCTCGATCAGAAATGATAGTCTTAGGCACACCGTGAAGCTTCACAATCTTGTCGATGTACAGCTTTGTCAATTTGTCCATATTATCACTTTCCTTCATCGGAATGAAGTGTGCAGATTTGGTTAACCGATCGATGATAACCCAAATCGCATCCGGTTGATTTGATCGATGAGGTAGTCCTGTTACAAAATCCATTGAGATATCCTCCCATTTCCATTCTGGGATCTTTGGTTGTTGCAGTAAACCAGAAGGCTTTTGGTATTCAATTTTGACTCTTGAGCATGTAAGACACTTAGCCACATATCGAGCAATGTCGGCTTTCATATTCGGCCACCAATACAAACTCTTCAAATCCTGATACATTTTATCTGATCCAGGGTGTACCGAGTATCTTGACTTGTGAGCCTCGTCCATTACGAGCTCACAGAGATTTCCAAACAATGGAACCCAAATTCTGTCATTATAGTACGTGAGTCCATCGGACTTAACTTCAGAATGGCCATCTACACCACGCAGTGCTTCAGCTGCGAAGTTTTCTGCTTTCAAAGCTTCTCGTTGGCAGTCACGGATCCGATCCGGCAATCCTGAATGTATTGTAAGTTGAAACGCTCGTACCCGTCGAGGCTTTTCATACTCTTTCCGACTTAAAGCATCAGCCACAACGTTGGCTTTTCCAGGATGATACTTAATTGCCAAATCATAGTCATTTAGTAATTCAACCCACCTTCTTTGCCGCATGTTGAGGTCTTTCTGATCAAAGATGTGCTGTAAACTTTTATGATCGGTGAATATTGTGCACTTTGTTCCGTATAGGTAATGTCTCCAAATCTTGAGTGCATGAACAACGGCTCCCATTTCCAAATCATGTGTTGTATAATTCTTTTCAGTATCCTTTAGTTGCCTGGACCCATAGGCAATCACTTTATCTCGTTGCATCAACACGCAACCGAGTCCTTGGATTGATGCATCGCAGTAAACCACAAAGTCGTCAACTCCGTCGGGTAACGCAAGAATTGGAGCCGAACATAACATATCTTTAAGCGTTTGGAACGTGCGCTCTTCTTTTTCACCCCATCTGTATTGCACTCCTTTGTGCGTTAAGGCTGTTAAGGGTTGAGCCAATTGAGAGAAACCCTTAACAAACCTTCGATAATATCCGGCAAGTCCTAAAAATTGTCGGATTTCTGTTGGCGCTCTTGGGGTAGACCAGTTCTTTATAGCTTCCACTTTGGCTGGATCGACATGAATTCCTTCCTCATTAACAATGTGTCCAAGAAACTGGACTTCGCGAATCCAAAAATCGCATTTCGAAAACTTAGCATAAAGCTGTTCCTTGCGAAGCAATTCCAAAATAAGACGCAGATGCTCCTCGTGTTCTTCCTTCGACTTGGAGTAGATTAAAATGTCGTCGATGAAGACTATCACAAACTTATCGAGGTACGGCTTGCACACTCGATTCATCAGATCCATAAATACGGCAGGTGCATTGGTTAGCCCAAACGGCATAACCAGGAACTCGTAGTGACCATACCGAGTTCTGAAAGCTGTCTTGGGTACATCCTCATCACGAACGCGAAGCTGGTGATATCCAGATCGTAGATCAATCTTTGAAAAGTAGCTTGAACCTTGCAGTTGATCGAAGAGATCGTCGATTCGAGGAAGTGGATACCGATTCTTGATCGTAACCTTGTTAAGCTCTCGGTAGTCAATGCACATGCGGAACGTTCCATCCTTCTTCTTAACAAACAGTACCGGAGCTCCCCATGGAGACGAACTTGGACGAATAAACCCCTTGTCGAGTAGCTCTTGCAGTTGTGAGGAGAGTTCGTTAAGTTCACTTACAGCCAATCGGTAAGGTGCGCGTGCGATCGGAGCGGCACCTGGAGCTAAATCAATCCCAAACTTAACTTGTCGAAATGGAGGCAAGCCAGGCAGATCTTCAGGAAATACATCTCGGAAGTCGCGAACTATCGGGTAATCGTCAATTTTGCGCTCGGGATGTGTCGTATCAGTGACGTTTGAAAGAATCGCGAAGTGACCCTTACGGAGGCATTTCTGAGCTTTAAGGAATGAAATAATGCCGGTGACTGTCCCACCTTTTTCTCCTTGGACCGTTAACACTTTACCGTCTTCGAGTGGGATACGAACCACTTTTTCTTTACATAAGATTTCAGCCCGATTCTCAGATAACCAATCCATTCCTACTATAACGTCGAAACTACCAATCGGGAAAGGCATAAGGTCAATTCCTAGGGTATGGCCAGCTAGTTCTAGCTTATAATCCTTAACTATCTGAGTCGTATCATGAAGTTTACCATTTGCTAGTTCTACCACATATTTAGCATCTAAGTCGATCAGTTTAGCATTTATTAGTCTAGCAAATTTAGTGGAAATAAAACTTTTCTCAGCACCAGAATCAAACAAAACAGTAGCAAAGAAACCGTTCAAAATAAATTTACCATTAATCACGTTGGCGTCATTGCGAGCTTCACCCTGGCCCATGACGAAAGCTCGACCTCTACCATTTCCACCATTACCATTGCCATTCCCATTACCATTACCTCCGCCGTTACCATTCCCACCGTTATTTCCCTGATTGTTCCCATAGTTGTTCCCTTGATTGTTGCTGTTCCTTCTGGGGCGGTTTTGCTGCTCGGGTAAAGTTGCCCAACAGTCCTTCGCTTCGTGGCCTCCCTTACCACACCTTTCGCAGCTCATATTCTTCCTACAATTACCAGCATGATGCTTTCCACACCTGTTGCACAAGGGCAGGTTACCCTTGTAGTTGCTCTGACCATTTCCGCCCTGGCGGTAGTTGCCACTGTTATTCCCGGACCTCTTGCTTTGGCCTTGGGAGTTGAAAGACCTCCCAGTGCTGTTTCCAACACTCTGAACATTCATCGAGTTTTCAGGGGCTTCATCATCAGCCTTTCTCTTGCCACTCAAGGCAGTCTTCTCGGTGGCTTTCGCAGGTAGAGTACCTTTCTCGACCTCTTGATTAGTGAGTTTGTGAGCCAAACGAATGGCTTGCTGTACGGTCGCAGGGTTACTGGCAGTCACCAATCCTTTGATTTGAGGCGCGAGGCCTTCCAGATAACGCTCGATGCGTTTGAACTCAGCATCAACCATTGTGGGGCATAGGACTTCATATTCATGATACCATGCAGTGTATTGTTCGACTTCAGACCCAGACATCTTCAAATTCAGGAATTCACCCTCAAGCTTCTTGACTTGGTCACGTGGACAGTATTCTTCCATAATTAGCTCCTTAAACGCTGCCCACTGCATGTTGTTAGCCGCGTCTAGCCCAACCATCAGAATTTCAGCGTTCCACCAGGAGAGTGCGGCTCCTTCGAAGGTACCAGTAGCAAACTTCACCTTGCTTTCAGCTGGGCAGTTACACATGGAGAAAACCTTTTCGGACTTCTCAATCCACCTAAGGAGTCCTACAGCTCCTTCTTCGCCGGAAAATGTCATCGGCTTACAGTCCATGAAGGACTTGAACGTGCAGTGGTGCTGGTTTCCTGATGCATAGATAGTTCGGATTTTAAAATTAAACAGGTCACGATATAATTGCTTTGTTCCTTAACCGGCATAATAGTTACCCTGTGCGGCATATGCAGCTTGGACGGCTGCCACCACGCTTGCACATGTTCATTAATCATCGCTTGCAGCTGTGCAGGCGTCATGTTTATGCCACTTCTTCCGTTTCCTCTTCCAGACATCTTGCTGAACAGTTAAAGTAGCCAGTGTTCAGTCACGGTTATATATTATACATATCCCATAATATGTATATTAGCCAGTTCCCGTTATCCCACTATTAGTCCAGAAAAATTTTCGTGCGAAATCGAGGCGTCGTCGAGGAACGTCGTAAGTGCTATCGTCGAAGGTCGGCTTCCCATAAAGTCACCGTCGGCGTAGTCGTCGTAGTAGAAATCAGGACGTAGCGTGTAGCGTCGTTTCGTTGTCGCTTTCCCCATAGTAGTGTGCGTATTCGCGGTCGCATTTCGTATTCGTGTGTGAAAATTTCCTAAGGTCTTTCCGTTAGACTACTTAGACACGGTCTATACATATATATTTATATATATATATATATATTCATACGTATTTAGCCTTTACTTAATCTGTCACACCCCCAAAATACCACTAACGGAGTTTATACCGTTAAGGGGCGCGACTAGACCAGGATCCACAACCATAGTTACAAATACTAAACGAATCAGGGTTAGTTCAAACACAAGTTATAAATCAAAGTCTTAAATTTACATACGCAGCGGAAAATTAATTGTCCTTAGCACTAACCACGTGCTTTACATAAATGTTGTTTTAAATTCCCAAATTAGTTTAAATAAAAGTAAACATCTTCTGTGCCATGCCAACCTCCAGCGGATACTCCTTAGCGATCTGCAAAAGTTTAAACCACGCAAGTGTCAACCTAACGGTTGGTGAGTTCACAGTGGGCTTGTCATGCATTGGCCCGGTCTCATAATCATAAGTCGTGTCAAGATGTACTTACAAAATATTTAATTGTGAAAAGCAATGCTCGTAATTAAATCTCAGTTTATAATTGGTTTGTCCGTGACCTACGTCATCGGGTATGTACTAGTTCCGTAAAGTTAAAGGACTCAACCGATATCGCGGGTAGCTAATCCGTTGTTCCATGCTCTAAGGAAGTTTGTACCAAAGCTGACTTATTTTTGTGGGGGCCGAGCCATCCCGTTCGGTGCGGACCTACGTCATCGCGGTTTTTGCCTCCCCCGTGTCCTCTCGGGACCACGGTCAAATAGGCTGATATTGTTCCTCCGTGCACTTCCCGTGCCACGGGGCGGAGTTTGTCAAACTCCAGTAGATCTACCCAACATCCCCTCGCTTTACAATTAATGGCACAATTTTAGTTGAGGACTTTTAAGTTATAAGGCATCCTTAGAAAACATGTGATATCATATGGTTTAGACTTTAACCTACACTAGCCATATTAAAACATTTTCAGTTTTGCTTTCAAAAATAGTTTGTTCAGAGTTCACAAGTGTTTCCCATAAAACACTTCAGTTCATCAAGTGGGTGCCAAGCATCCCGTGTTCTCATGTTCATCAGTAGGTGCCTAGCACTCTAGAGTTTATCAGCATTGTTTTCGTTAAGTTATTCGGTGTGGCCCAAACGGACTCACGGTAAGCGGGTTAGTGACACTCACCTTTGGTTGCACTGCTACACTTCAAGTGATCCAAATATAGTTGTTTAACGAAGACCTAGAACACGTTTAGGTCTTAAGTATTAGTTTCGTGTCTAATCTTTACTTAACGTCACTATGGCCCATAACATAGCACGTTGCAACTATGACTCGACATACCGACACACGACACCAATGGTTGATCATAAACAAGGGTTCATATGAATCAGATATCAAACATGTTTCATCATGGCATAATCATGTAAGTCATGGCATAACACTTAAGCAAATTTCACAAGTTTTGTTTTTAGGTCAAGTCTTAGTTTCGCTAGCATAGTTTCGCTAGGTGCACGGGCAGCACTTTCGCTAGGCAATGCCCGGTGACACAGTTTCGCTAGGCTAGTTTCGCCCGAAACTGCTGACGCAGTTTCGCTAGCCTAGTTTCGCAGGGAAACTGGTTTGAACTTTCGTTCAGGTATTTCGCTCGATAGTTTCGCTCGAGCTGGTCTGGTCAGGTTCCCGGCGACACTATAGTTTCGCTGGTCAGTGTCGCTGGAAGGAGATATAATTTCGCTACTTAGTTTCGCCCAGAGAACAGACAGTTTCGCTGGTCGCGAAAAACATACGGATTTGCCTAAAAATCAACCTAACAGCTTCTGATCATACATGCAATTCATTATCTAGCATCCATAGGCATTTACCAACATAAATCAAGCAGCTTTATCAAGTTTAACATGCATTTTGATCATCAAATCTCTAAAATAGGTTCAAAACCCTAAAATGACCTAGTTTGCACAAATCTCTAACATGGATGGATTTCACGCGTAAAGTTATCAACTTTAGTACAGATCTAGCATTCCTAAACAATATACTAGCAGATCAAGCAGTTACATGAAGATTTGAGCATGCTTTAAGAAGAAAACATATAGAAAAGCATAAAACATAGTTTTTGGGACTCACGGATGATTCTAGGATCGATGAATGGGGTGAGATGATGGTATTGAGGCTGGGGTCTTGGTCCTTAGGTGATCTTCTCGGCTGACCAGGAGAGTGTGTGTGTGTGTGTGTTGTGTGGTTTGAGCAAATGAGGCTACTAGGGTTTATAATGTTTATTTATATCAGAGGCTAGTTTCGCTGGCAGTTTCGCTGGCCAGGCGAAACTAGCTCCGGTCTCGGGTACATTGATCAGTCTAGCCTTCTACCGGGCGAATCTGTAATTTCGCTCGGTAGTTTCGCTGACTACCAAATTTGGGCAATTTTCACATAATCAAGTATTTACAATTAATCATGCTATTCACAATAATAAGTCATGTATTTAAATCACTTTGCACATAAAGACAATCAATGATGAACACATAACACATATGGACGGGTTCGGTGATCAACCAAAGGTCGTGGACGTATTCGGCCTAGTTATGCATTAGTTACTAAGTTAACACTTATAACGTAACTAACGGGTTTGTCTAACGGAAGTTAACCTTGAAATTCTCGGGTGTCACATTGCTTCTTACAAATAAATGACTTGTAAGTATACCTTGACACGATTTATGATTATGAGACCGGGCCAATGCATGACAAGCCCACTGTGAACTCACCAACCGTTAGGTTGACACTTGCGTGGTTTAAACTTTTGCAGATCGCTAAGGAGTATCCGCTGGAGGTTGGCATGGCACAGAGGATGTTTACTTTTATTTAAACTAAATCGGGAATTTAAAACAACATTTATGTAAAGCACGTGGTTAGTGCTAAGGACAATTATTTTTCCGCTGCGTATGTAATTTAAGACTTTGATTTATAACTTGTGCTTGAACTAACCCTGATTCGTTTAGTATTTGTAACTATGGTTGTGGATCCTGGTCTAGTCGCGCCCCTTAACGGTATAAACTCCGTTAGTGGTATTTTGGGGGTGTGACATATATATATATATATATATATATATATATATATATATATATATATATATATATATATAGGAGAAGGATAAAATGAAAACCTCTCCGAGTTGGAAAAACCGTGAAAACTAAGCTAAAAAATTCGTATTTTGTTCCGATTATTTTTATGGTGACTCTCTAACTTAAAAAAACATCCTTTATGAAAAAAAATAAAAAAACGCTGAGTAAATTTAAAAAAAAAGTATTTAAGAACCGATTTTTTTCAAAAAGAAGTTAACCGGCTAAAAAAGACGTTCAATATTTGTTATATTTTTTAGATGTATTTTTTATAGATTCTACATTCATTTTTGATGGTTTTGGTGAAAAAAAAACAAAAAAGCGCCTAGAGAAATTTTTTATTAAATTATTTACAGATTTTGTTACCTATGTAATAAGGCATTTTACATATGTAACAGGTAAATGTTACTCATGTAACGTGACGTAACGTCAGATTTCGGAAATTTTAAAAAAAAAATACTAGGCGTCTTTTTGATTTTTTTTCACCATAGGGCTTGTATTAACGCGTATAATCACTACAAAAATTTTGAAGAAAAAAAAATAGTTTTTGGTAGTTTCCACGGTTTTTCCAACTCAAAGAGGTTTTCATTATATCCATCCCATATATATATATATATATATATATATATATAGTCAAAAGTTCATTGTAGACCCCTTAAAAAGTGTAGACCCCGTAGACCCCTTTATTGTTCTATAAATCTCACTAAAATTATAAAACTCATTGTTGTTGAATTTGGTCTTTATTTATTTTTATTTTTTATTTTGTCATATTTCTATCTTTATATTTTAATTTAGGGTTTATTTCTTATGTCTTTTAGTTTTTTTTTTTTATTATCTTAATTTGAAATTATAATTTTTAGTGGGTTTTATAGAACGTCGATTTTTCAAGTTGCAGTGAGTTTTAAAAACAGAAGTGAGTTTTAATCTAAAGAGTGAGTTTTTTAATTTGTAATGAGTTTTATAATTTTCAATGAGTTTTAAAGAACATCGATTTTTAAAGTTGTAGTGAGTTTTAAACACAACAGTGAGTTTTATGACTCAGCAATGAGTTTTATAATTTCTAGTGAGTTTTATAAAATAATATACTTTTTTCAACAACAATTATATTTCATTGTCTACAACAACTTTTTAGGTTTTCTTTTTAATTTTTAAAACTTATCGAATAAAAAAACCAAACTAACAGCAATGAGTTTTATAATTTTTAATGTGTTTTATAGACCAATATAGGGGGTCTACGGGGTCTACACTTTTTAAGGGGTCTACAATGACCTCACCCTATATATATATATATATATATATATATATATATATATATATATATATATATATATATATGGTGAGGTTCATCGTAGACCCCTTATAAAGTGTAGACCCCGTAGACCCCCTATATTGTTCTATAAAACTCAGTAAAAATTATAAAACTCATTGCTGTTGGTTTGATTTTTTTATGCGATAAGTTTTTAAAAATCAAAAAGAAAACCTAGAAAGTTGTTGGAGACAATGAAATATAATTGTTGTTGAAAAAAGTATATTATTCTATAAAACTCACTAAAATTTATAAAACTCACTAGAAATTATAAAACTCATTGCTGAGTTTTAAAACTCACTGTTGTGTTTAAAATTCACTACAACTTTAAAAATGATATTCTTTAAAACTCATTGAAATTTATTAAAACTCATTACAAATAAAAAACTCACTCTTTAGATTAAAACTCACTGTTGTTTTTAAAACTCACTGTAACTTAAAAAGTCGACGTTCTATAAAACTCACTAAAAATTATAATTTCAAATTAAGAAAATAAAAATAAATAAAAAACTAAAAGACATAAGAAATAAACCTAAATTAAAATATAAAGATAGAAATATGAGAAAATAAAAAAAATAAAAATAAAGACCAAATTCAACAACAATGAGTTTTATAATTTTAGTGAGTTTTATAGTGCAATAAAGGGTCTACAGGTACAGGGTCTACACTTTTTAAGGGGTCTACAATGAACTTTTGACTATATATATATATATATATATATATATATATATATATATAGGGAGAGGATCATTTGAGAACCAATTTGATTTGAGAACTAAAAATAACTAATTTGAGCCACATGTTTATTACATGTATCCCCCCTCCCATGAATTGTAGTGGTCCCCCCTGAAATTTATGGTTGAGATTTAGTTCTCAAAAGTCCTCAAAATAAAAAGTTCTCATTTGAACCTAACCCTATATATATATATATATATATATATATATATATATATATATATATATATATATATATATATATATATATAGGGTAGAGTTATAATACAAAGTACTTTTTGCGTGAAAAAGTGTGAGAAGTGGATGATGTGTTAGATTTTAATGCATTGTGTTATCTTTTAGTTATGTTTTTGGTAAATATATAACACTATACATTGTTTTTTCCATATTAGAATGTCATATGTTTATCAAAATTAGAGTTAAAGGATAACACAATATAAACTCAGTGTAATAATATCCTAACACAATGCCCTTTTAATAATTCTTAATAAATGGTGTTTGGTAGTGTTTGGAATCCAATGGATGATGTATTTATTTTAGGATTGTCATATATTTACCAAAAATATAATAAAAAGATAATATCATGCATTAAAAATTAACACATCAATCACTTCTCACACTTCTCACGTAAAAAGTACTTTGTATTATAACCCAACTCTATATATATATATATATATATATCTATTACTATATATAATACATATTGCCCTAAAGGGCATTTTCGTCATGAAAAATGCTGAATCCTTAAGACGCGTACAAATACTTTAGCACCATGTACAACCCTTTAAAGCATCACATCTAAAGCCAACAAACCATGAACAAAGGAAAGGGATCAGGGTATTTTCGACAATAACAACTCTTTAACCCACCTCCACCTTTTACCACCCACCTCTCTCGATATCTACATCACAGCCATCCCTCTCCCCTCGATTTAGCTGCTATTCTTCTCGGTACCCCCTTCAACCGCCCATCTCCACCTTTAGCTGTTATTCTTCTCGCCATCTCCTCTCGATTACCACGTAATCTCCAGCCGTCCGTCCCCTCGATTAGGCATCTCCTCTTCACCACATTTAAGAAACGTATCACACAATATCCCTCTTGATTACCACATTTGCAGACTCGATTCAAATTGAGATTCTCCCATCAGATGTACGTAATCCATTTATGCCTTCTTCAAATCCTCTATTTGCTAGGTCATGGGCAGGTAACATCGTCCTCTCTCTTCATCTTCTAGGTTTGAAATTCGATTTCTGCTGCACCTAACATCGTCCTCTCTCTCTTCATCTTCTAGGTTTTGAAATCACGGTCTGCACATAAAGAAAGACTCAGGCTTGAAATCACGATCGGTAGGAGTGTTTTTTTTCATGTTAATTTTGGCTCCATCTTGCAGATTTATTGTCTTTCCTTCGGTTTTGCTATTGTTTATTCTCTGTCTTTCTCAGGCATCTTTGATTTATTGTGTATTGACTTTCCTCCGTGTTTGGTGTCTCCCATATGGCGTTCTCAGTTTACAGAAACCTTCTCTTTCATCGTTTTTCTATGGTAAGCTTTTGTATTCAGTTTTAGCATATTAGGTTCTTATTATAGACAGGATCCAGATCATAGATTAGTATTGATTTGATCTTAGACAAAAGGTACTTCCGTTACTGTGATTACACAGGTGTGGAGGTTTCATTTACTTCAAACAATGATTTCACAGGTATGGAGGTTTCATATACTTCAAATTTATTTCATAACTATGGAGGTTTCATAAACTTCAAATTTATTTCATAACTGCAGGATGCCACAATTGGGTTTTCAGGTCTTCTCATACAAGCTTGTTGGAGCATACGTGATGGACTATAATTTTTTGTGGTCTTGATACAGTTGTTGCTGCAAACTCTAATCACTGCCCCAATTTAATAAGTAAGTTTGTTTATTGCTTTCCTTTTATAGTTTCTTTGTTGAAATTTGTCTAAATTATCTATTTGTTTGTTTGAGTAGAGGCTTGAGATGTGAAACTTGGTTAAATATTCTGGCTATGAGTCGAAGATATATAGTGTTCTAGATGGTGATAAATTTGATAAATTTTGCTTGACGAGTCTGGTTTCTTTCAGGACAACTTGTGGAGTTGGTTGTGATGAAATTAGCTTAACAAGAGTCTTTGATCAGTTGCAGTTGCTGATGTGGTTGAACCCATTTTAGGGACATAGGCGTGGATGTTTCAGAATTAGTGACCATTGGTGTTGTTTTTGATATTTAGGGACCATTTCCTACAAGGTTAATTTTGCTAATTTGTAGTGTTTAGTGATCTAAGTAGTCGTATCAAACTTTTAAAGTGTTAGTGATTTAAGTAGTTGTATTGAACTTCTAAAGTTTACAAATCTTAAAACTGCCATAGTTCACATCTATGGTGATAAATCATCTAAAGTTTCTTAAGTTTTAGTGAGTCATAGTCCACAAATCTTAAAACTGTGTCCTGAGGTTTCTTAGTAAACTCATTTTTTTTTAGTAAAATCAAAGTTTAAGAATAATGTTTTTAATCTGCACTGTCATTGTTTTTAATGATAACTGTTAATCATTAGAAGTTTTTTAAACTGGATGAAACCATGACATCTTAAAAAGTTTTTAATGATAAACGTCATAGTTCACTCATATCTTTATCATAGTTTCATCACAACATGTTATTTGGTTGTACAGGTACACGTTGAGTCAATGACAAGCTGCAATTGGGCTCCGTGGTCTCTTTGTTCATGGTTTATACTGATTTTGCAGGTCCGCTTTTATGATCTTGGAAAAGTGGAGAATAAATGTTGACGATTCAGAGTTTATTGTGAAGTAAACATGCTAGCACGGGTCAAATTTTGATTTCCATTTTGTAGGTAGTTGCTGAAACCGGATATTAGATGGGTCAAATTTCATAGCTTGGCCTTCAAAAGAGATCACGTTTGCTCAGATTTACTTGAGTGGGTACTGTGACCGTGCTTCTCCCTTGATTTAGTTTAATTTTGTTTTCACTTATTTCCTTACAGATGGCAGTTGGCGACATTGATGGTTGTATTAGGTTTCTTGGCTCTGATGAGGTTGAATCTTTAATCAATTTAGATGTGCCTCAGGTACCTATGTCTTTTGTTTATGTTGTTATATGATTTCACAAATATGTAGTGTGTTGTACATATTTCATACAAGATAGACATTTTGTCCATCTAATCTTACTTTCATGGGTTGCAAATATTATAGGAGTAAAATGGATATGCAGGAAATCGAGAATGGAGTTGTGTGTATGTCGTCTCAGCCGATTGGTATTTGCAGAAAACTGGGGTATTATTATTTGGTTTTAAATTAGGATTTTGTGACATGGAACTTTGAGGTTATGATGAAATTGATTTCAGAAGGTCTGATGGTTTGAGGGGTCCTATATCTTAAAAACTTCTCATGAAAAAACAGCCCTTTTGCTGCTATTTTATTTCTGTTAATAACTGAGCGGCTATAATCTGTTCTCAGGTTAGTATTTTAATTGTTTCAGGTTAGTATATTCATTGCTTCTCAGGTTATTAATTATTATTTTGTTTTGTTTCTGATTTCTGAATTTTTGGTATATAAGAAATCAGACCAAAGCTTGTTTCTGATTTCTGAAATTTTGGTCTAAGACATGAAATTAATGGAGTTGGGTGCCATTCTTATTTTTGGTTCATCTATAAATGGGTCAATTATATTGGTTTATTAATATGCCTTGGTGAAAATCATGTTTCTATTTGAGGTATATATTAGTATTTATATTTGAGTTTGCTGTTTACTATTTAGATGATCACCAATTATTATGACCACAAAATAAGGGTGTATCTTTACTTCATAACCTGGTTATGTACTAGAGGTTTGGAACCTACCTCTATTTATTATCAATGGTAAATGGACTATCAAAGATAGGTAAGTGCTAATGTAATTTTATTTTCATTGTGCTAATATAGTTTTTGTTGGGTTTTGATTTCAAGTATTAACCTACTTAATAGGTTGATAGATCACATCATACTATTTGATTTGTTGGATCATATATTGTACTACATCAGATCAAGATCAAGGCTTGACCCATTGACAGAACTAACTCATGCTATTTGACCATACTAAAAATGTATCTGTATGTGTTTTGACTGACCTGGTGTTTTTTTAAGTTTTCCTCTACTATTTTATATATCTGACAATTATTTTCAAGACACTCTTTGACAGTTATACTTCCATCTTTTTTTGTAGGTATTCTTTTGATTCAATAGGATGTTATGAATGCATTTCCCCCAAAAATTAAAGGGTAAAGGTGAAGTTGATGGACATCAATTTTTTTTTACTTACAATTGCAATTATGTTGTGAACTCTGTTAGAAAAAATTATATTCCATGTCAATTTGGATTTGAATGTGTCCCCTCTTATCCCTAAATTGGGACTGCATCTAATCTGGATTTGAATGTGACCCTTCTTACTTGCATTGGCTGCTTGATTATTTCTCTATCAATTGTTTAACTTTAATTTCATTAATCGAAAAAATGTGAATTACACATGTATCAAAACTACCAGTTTTAGCTTTGCTTTGGCTAACCTCATGTATAAAGACTTGGTCATGTCGGACTTTTTTAATCCGTTTTGTGATATCAAAAGGGCTTTTTATGTATATTATAATTGTGTATTGGTCTGATTTTTTAATTAGATTATACATATTTTTTAGAAACATAATTTTAAACAGATGATTTAAATAATGAATACAATATATGTGTATTGGCTTGCCCATTGCCGGCGGCTCAATGTGTAACTATGCGTGTGGGAATCCATCATAAATGTTGTCTATTGAAAAATTTAAAATAATGTATTGCCTAGCTCCCCACTACGTTTTTGGTTGTTATATAGTTTCGTTAAATATAAAATCGATCCCAAAGATAGCAAACTCATCTTGCCCACATTTTTAAAAAGATCATCATTTATAAATGCATATCTATTAGATATAAGAAACTCAAAAATAAATATATAACATTTCATAATCGTGTATTTTTATAAGAATAATCATCTTATAACATTAAGCACCAAACGTGACTTTTTTTTTCTTTCAATAAACCCACAAAGTTATATAGCTTAGAATTTAATTTTCATTAAAAAAGAACAATTATAGGGAATTTTAACATCTATAAAAAAACAATTATGGACAAATTCTATTCTCATTTTCGAATCTCCTTCATTTTCAAATCTCCTTCAAGTCGTCCCATATATCCATCAAAATACAAAGAACACTTTAGCCCTTAGCGTGCGAACGGTGCGAACACGCAAACAGAAGACAAATAACACGCTATAAACTGTCGTCGCCGCAACGCGCGGGCACACGGCTAGTATATATATATATATATATATATATATATATATATATATATATATATATATATATATATATATATGTAGACCCCACAAGTTTTAGATCAATACATATACTAATATACATCAAAACTATATTTTAATTTTAAGACGACAAGTTAAATATGTTGATGATTCAAAATATGACTTATGGGGTTTAATATACGTAAGGAAACAATTTTAACGCAAATCCAAAGACACTCCATGCCCAAAATCGCAAAATATCACATAAATAAATAAAAACGAAGGTTGTTGGGGTCGAACCCATGACCCCCAGCGAATAACTGTGACAACCGGACCTAAAAACCAGGTCAACTCTCTCTCCGATGACTTTTGTTGACTTTTCATTACGTTATAATTGCGTGGTTTATTGCTTTAAATTACATAATTAGCCGTAAATGAATAACCGATTAACCAATATGAAAATTCGCGTTGAAAAACTGTGAATTATGAATATAACATAATATTATTAATGGAACTTTAATAATAAGAAATTAAATATAAAATCTGATATTTTATATTTTATCAAACCGATATAAAACGTTAAAACGTTTTGCGAATTCAAAGTGTCACAAAAAGCTTTCCGTTGTCAAGACTTAACCAAACGAACCTCCCGTTTCACCTATTGGGCCCGGTAAGCCCAATAAGCCCAAAAATGTCCGGATCGACCCGAAAACTTACCCAAAGGTTCGCCTCAACGTACCGAGTGAATCCGTCGACCCGGAAACCCGACCTGCGGCCCGATACGCATTGGGCCGAACCGGCCCAATCCTTTTTCCCTTTCCTCTCTCGCGGCCTTTCTCGCGGCCCGCCTACCTTCGGCCCAAATTTCCGATTGGGCTTCGGCCCGTTCCACCATCTAAACCATAATGGGCTTCGGCCCATAACCCTTTCCCATTTCGATTGGGCTTCGGCCCAATTGTAAAACAATTAAATAAATTTGTTTTAAGCCCACCATGTTTTATAAATTTTATAAAACTAACACAATTCTTTAACCACTAATACTTTTATAAAACTTGGATCAACAACTTTTATAAAAATAAAAATCACCATTCAATTGGATAAAATATAATTGTTTCATATTTTAAAAAGTTATGATTTTACTAAACTCCTAACACCTCCATATTTTATAAAAGCTCCTAGATTTTTATAAAACTTATAAAACTAATCACCTACTCTTGTGATTAGTGAAAATTAATCTAAGCTTGACAACACATGTTTACACAATGGTTAATATAACCACTTTAGGTTATAAAAAGGAGGCTAACCTCCTCTTGGTTCCCCCACACCCAACAAGCATAACACACCCACTATCCCTCTCCCTCCCTTGAACCGGCCGGCCTCCCCTCCACCGCCGCTGCCACCACCGGCCGCCACCACTCCGGCCACCGTCCGCCGCCACAGCCCCGCCGCCGGACCGCCGCACGCCACCACCAAACACCACCGATTTTCTCCTTCTTGTCTTGTGAGTCTTCTAACTCACATTTCCATCTCTTTTTCACCCCTTTGAACCCTTCAAGTCTTGACAACAATCAACCAAAATGATCAAAGAATGCTTGTGTTTGTTCATCAACTAACAAAAACTCTCTTTCTTAACCTCCTTCTTCCAAGATCAAACACTTGTTGGTGCATCTAGATGCTTAAAGTTAACCAACTAGTGTGGTGAAACACATTTGCAAAATCATAAGAAAGTAGCAAGTGTGCACCATGATCTTGTTAATGAAACCTTGGTTTCATAAGTTAGTTGTTTGACCCAACCTCCAAGCCTCTTCATATAAAATGTTAACTAACAAATCTATACATGTTTATATTTCCTTGTCCTAACACAAATGTGTTAGTGATTGTTATTTATATTTCCTTGTCCTAACACAAAAGTGTTAGTGATTGTCATTTAGTTTTCTTGTCCTAACACTAAATGTTAGTGATTGCATTTCTATTTAATCTTTTGTCCTAACACAAAGTGTTAGTAGATATGAACTATTGATTGTGTTATAAAAATGCTAGAAAAATGAAATGATATATGGACTTATTTAAATCAAAGGAATTAAATAATTGTTACATATGTAACCTTA
>JBCNJP010000010.1:58092860-58150860 GCA_039602395.1 Deinandra increscens subsp. villosa
TATGAAATCAAGATTTCATGCATGCAAGATTCAAGGAGCACACTTGTTACTTTCATTTTGATTTCACAAATGTGTTTCACCACACCCCTTGGTTATTTTAAGTCTCAAAGACACCAAGAAAGGGTGCTTGATCTTGGAAGAAAGGGAGGTTAAAGAGAGAGTTTTTGTTAGTTGATTAAGCAAAACACAAGCATTCTTGATCATTTGGTTGTCTATTGTCAAGACTTGAGGGTTCATGGGGTGAAAATATGTGGGAAATGTGAGTTAGGAGACTCACAAAAGAGAAGGAGGAGAATCGGTGGTGGTTGATGGTGGTTCTGGCGGCGGTTGGCGGTGGCCGGCGGTGGTCCGGCGGTGGCAGCAGGGCGGCGGACGGCGGTGGTCGGGCTGTGGTGGCCGGCCGATCCAAGAGAGGGGAGAGGAGAGTGTTTGAGTGGTGTTGGTTGTGGGGGAACATGGGAGGTGATGGTCTCCTACTTATAGTCACATAAAGGGGTATTAACCTTTGGTTAATGTGGTGTTGTCACACTCTCAAGCCTCCTAACTCAAACCATGAGTAGGTTGATTTATTTTATAAACTTTACTTAAACTTGTTAAATAAATGAGAGCTTTTATAAAATAAGTGGTGGTTAGGAGTTATTAAAAATCATAACTTTTTAAAATATAACCCAAGTTTATTTAATCAAATAAGATGGTGATTTTTATTTTTTATAAAAGTTGTTGGTCCAAATTTTATAAAAATTATAGTGGGTTAAAAGGGTTGGGTTAATCTTTATAAAACTAGTGGGCTAAGCAAATTAATTAAATTGTTTCACAATCGGGCCGAAGCCCATTTAAAATCGGAAATGAGAATGGGCCGAGGCCCATTTGGGTTTTGTAAGTGGAACGAGCCGAAGCCCGTTAAAAGTTGGTAGTGGGAACCGGGCCGGTCTTGGGCCGGTTTGTCGAGTGGGCCGGGAGAGAGGAGAGAACCGGTTGGGCCGATTTCGGCCCAAAGTGATACGGTCCGCGGGTCGGGTATCCGGGTTGGGGATTTTACTCGGTTAGTCGGGTTGAGTCTCCGGGATAAGTTTCGGGTTCGTCCGAGTTGTTTTGGGCTTATTGGGCTTTACTGGGCCCAATAGGTGAGACGGGTTACTCGTTTGGCTAAGTCTTGACAACGTAACATTTTTTCATAACATTTTAAGTTCATAAAAGAGTAAATTACAGATTGCGTGTGACATCCGGGAATTCCAAGGTTAACTTCCGTTAGACAAATCCGTTAGTTACGATTATAAGTGTTAACTTAAGTAACTAATGCTTAAACTAGGCCGAATACGTCCACGACCTTTGGTTGATCACCGAACCCGTCCATATGTGTTATGTGTTCATCATTGATTGTCTTTATGTGCAATGTGATTTAAATACATGACTTATTATTGTGAATAGCATGATTAATTGTAAATACTTGATTATGTGAAAATTGACCTGTTTTGGTAGCCAGCGAAACTAACGGGCGAAACTATAGTGTCGCCCGGTAGCCAGCTAAGCTACCCGTTAACTCGTGACCAGAGCTAGTTTCGCCTGGCCAGCGAAACTGCCAGCGAAACTAGCCTCTGATATAAATAAACTTAATAAACCCTAGTAGCCTCATTTTGCCTAAACCACACAACAAACACACACACACTCTCCTACCTCGAGATTTCTGGTCAGCTGAGGATCACCAAGGATTACCAAGATCTCAGCCTTGAAGATCATTCATCCGGATCCTAAGATCAAACCGTGAGTCTCCAAAAACCGCCATTCATGTGTTTTCTTTGTATTTCTCTTAAAAGCATGCCTAAATCTACATGAAATCACTTGATCTCTTAATATGTTGCTTAGGAATGCTAGTTTTATCATAAAGTCAGCAACTTTACGTTTAAAAACAAACCATGATGATGATTTATGCAATTTTGGTCATTTTAGGGTTTAGAAGTGTTTTTAGAGATTTGGTGATTAAAATGCATGTTAAACGTGTTAAAGCTGCTTGATTTATGTTGGTAAATGCCTATGAATGCTAAATAATGAATTGCATGTAAGATCAGAAGCTGTTAGGTTGATTTTTAGGCAAATCCGTATGTTTTTCGCGACCAGCGAAACTGCGTGTTCTCTGGGCGAAACTAAGTAGCGAAACTATATCTCCTTCCAGCGACACTACCCAGCGAAACTATAGTGTCGCCGGGTAACCTGACCAGACCAGCTCGAACGAAACTACCGAGCGAAATACCTGAACGAAAGTTCAAACCAGTTTCCCTGCGAAACTAGGCTAGCGAAACTGCGTCAGCAGTTTCGGGCGAAACTAGCCTAGCGAAACTGTGTCACCGGGCATTGCCTAGCGAAAGTGCTGCCCGTGCACTTAGCGAAACTGCCTAGCGAAACTGTGCTAGCGAAACTAAGACCTGACCTAAAAACCAAACTTGTGAAATTTGCTTAAGTGTTATGCCATGACTTACATGATTATGCCATGATGAAACATGTTTGATATCTGATTTATATGAACCCTTGTTTATGATCAACCATTGGTGTCGTGTGTCGGTATGTCGAGTCATAGTTGCAACGTGCTATGTTATGGGCCATAGTGACGTTAAGTAAAGATTAGACACAAAACTAATACTTAAGACCTAAACGTGTTCATAGGTCTTCGTTAAGCATACTTGGATATTATAGCAAGTGTAGCAGTGCAACCCAAGGTGAGTGTCACTAAACCGATTACCGTGAACCCGTTTGGGTCACACAGATCAACTAAAAGAAAACAATGCTGACAAACTCGAGAGTGCTAGGCACCTCCCAGATGAACATGAAAACTCGGAGTGCTCGGCACCCATTGAATGAACTTGAAGTGTTTTATGGGAAACACTGGCGAAACTTAACAAACTATTTCTGAAACGAAAACTGTTTTAATATGGCTAGTGTAGGTTAAAGTCTAAACCACATGATATCACATGTTTTCTAAGGATGCCTTATAACTTAAAAGTCCTCAACTAAAATTGTGCCATTAATTGTAAAGCGAGGGGATGTTGGGTAGATCTACTGGAGTTTGACAAACTCCGCCCCGTGGCACGGGGAGTGCACGGAGGTACAATATCAGCCTATTTGACCGTGATCCCGAGAGGACACGGGGGAGGCAAAAACCGCGATGACGTAGGTCCGCACCGTACGGGATGGCTCGGCCCCCACAAAATAAGTCAGCTTTGGTACAAACTTCCTTAGAGCATGGAACAACGGATTAGCTACCCGCGATATCGGTTGAGTCCTTTAACTTTACGGAACTAGTACATACCCGATGACGTAGGTCACGGACAAACCATTTATAAACTGAGATTTAAATTACGAGCATTGCTTTTCACAAATAAATAACACGTAAGTATACTTGAGACAAATTATGATCATGAGACTGGGCCAATGCATGACAAGCCCACTGTGAACTCACCAACCGTTAGGTTGACACTTGCGTGGTTTAAACTTTTGCAGATCGCTAAGGAGTATCCGGAGCGGGTTAGCATGGCACGTGAAGACCTTTATTTTAATTGAACTATTTGGGAATTTTTAAACAATGTTTATGTAAAGCACGTGGTTAGTGCTAAGACAATATTTTATTCCGCTGCGTTTGTATTTGAGACTTCGCTTTATAACTGATTTTGAACTAACTCTGATTCATTTAGTATTTGTAACTAATGGTTGTGAATCCTGGTCTAGCCGCACCCCTTAACGGTATAAACTCCGTTAGTGGTTATTTGGGGGTGTGACATTGCGTCCCTGTGGTTTGCAAACCTTTTTGAATTGAGTCCAAAGGTTTAGAAATTTTCGTCTGGAAGTCTGAGGTTTGTATTTCTTTTCTAATTGAGTCCTTGTGACTAACTAAGTTAAAATTTTCTGTTAAATGGAAGGGCATATTAGTCATTTTATATCTCAGGGACCTGTTATGTAAATTAATAACACTATTTAGATGCAGGGACTATTTTTATAATATATATAAAGAGCAGGACCTATTTTTGTAAATTAAATAACATTATTTAGAGAGGATGAGGAGACCGGCTTTGCATCTCGCCGCCGGCTCCCCAACCTCCTAAACCATCCTCCACCACCGTCCCACTCACTCTCCGACTCCCAAGCCATCGTCGTTGTCCCCATTCGAACCCAACAAGTGATAATCTCCGGCGAACATCAGGTACCCCCAAAACGAGTAGCGGAGACCTCCAATCAACACCCTCTCTCTTGTCTGTATCTAGCCAGTAGCGGCGGCGGCTTCTGTGGTGCTCGTCGCATCTCCGACGACCTTCAACAACTGCCGATGACGATGGATTTGCGATGGTAGAGCTCTGTTACCCCTAGTTTCTCCCCCCCCCCCCCTTCACGCCTGTGTTCAATTCAGGCATCCTCAACGGCGGTGTTGTCTACGGCACCGTCGATTTCATCCTCGGCAACGCCGCCGTCGTATTCAACACCAACTTCCACGCCTGTCAGCCGGAGTCATACCAGAAGAACATGTTCACCGCTCAAGGCAGAGAAGATCCCAATCAAAACACCGGAATTTCCATACTAGACTGCAAGATTGCCGCCGGATCGGAGCTTATACCTAACCAGTCCATGTTCAAATCCTACCTTTGGAGACCCTGGAAGCTGTATTCAAGAACTGTGATTTTAAGGACGTATAACGGAGATCTGATCGAGCCGGCATGTTAGTTGGAGTGGGGCGGTGATTTTGCACAGAGCACGCTTTACTATGGGGAGTATATAAACAGAGGGCCTGGATCGAATACAAGTGCTAGGGTTACGACTTACGTGGTCGGGATACCCACCGGTGATGAATGAGACGGAGCCCGGGCAGTTCACTGTCGTTAAACAAAATTATTTATATAAGATGTAAAATGACTCATATACCCCTTTATCTAACAGAAAAAGTTAACTCAGTTAGTCACAAGGACTCAAATAGCAGAAAAATACAAACCACAGACTTCCAGACGAAAATTTCTGAACCTTTGGACTCAATTCAAAATGGTTTGCAAACCACAGGGACGCAATCCGTAATTTACTCTTCATAAAATGTTTTAGCAGTTTATACCAGTTTGATAAAATATAAAATGTCAAATTTTATGTCTAGTTTCTTATTATTAAAATCCCATTTTTAATAATATGAGACTTTCATATTTCATGGTTATTTAACGCGAGGTTTAAATCAGTTAATCATTTAACTAAACATAGTTAATCATGCGGTTTAAGAACAGTAATTCACATAATTATGACGAAATAAAAGTCAACAAAAGTCAACGGAGAGAGGGTTTGACCTAATTTTTTTTGGACCGGGTGTCACACTTACCATTTGACTTTAGACGTCTTTTAACTTTTATGGTAATTGTCACTTAAACTAACTTCAACAACCTTCAAGCAAAAAAAAGAACACAAATATAAGAACATCATATAAACTATAATAAAAAAACCCTAAATCTATAGCAAAATTCTTATGAGGCATTATGCCATATGTATCTTTTTTTGGAGCTCCTAATTTCGATCCAGAAAATTCTGAGACAAATTGTGACGCCCACTTCCAGACTTGGCTCCAGAAGGGGTCACGAATCGGATTTACTCATGAACACAAGGTATCAACAGAGATAACTAAGCATCAGAAATTTTAAACTTTTATTCAATTGCCAAGTACTACAAAGTAAGAGATAATTTACATAAGGAAATACTAACTATCATTACGTTTTATTGCTATAATTATATCTATGCCAGCTTGCCATAACATTCCTTCCTTCCGATAGCTTGCCCGTCTAATCCCTTATCACCAGGGCCTTCTCATAACTAGTCGAAGCCTCACCCTGACCTGACATACATACATTTTTGGAAAAGGTCAGCTTACGCTGGTGAGTTCTATATTTTAAAAGCTTTACCTCGGCGTGAGGTTTAAAACCCTTGGACCTGCAAGATCCCTTTTTCATAGACAATTAACAAGTATAATATATATCACAATTATATAATACACAATATTCCTTAACAGGAAACACCCCCTATAAAACCATTTATCATGCTATCCCTTCCTACAATCCCAACATTTATTACTAGTGTAACCCTGCTAATGTATAAGCAGAGAAACCATCTTTGCCGACTGCCGAGTTTACCCCTTTAGGGTATTCCCTATAACGGTCAGTTTCCCCGCTTTCCCTTATTTGCTAACTGCCGAGTTTACCCTTCTAGGGCATTCCCTGTAACGGACAGTTGCACCGCTTTCCTCTATTTGCTAACTGCCGAGTTTACCCTTCTAGAGCATTCCCTATAACGGACAGTAGCTTTTTCCCCCTTCTATTTGTAGTGGTCTCTAATCCCTTTGAGCAACACTACCTCCTAACTTCCCCCCTGTACTACTACCTGCCCCTAGTTAAATATCCAAGTGACTTAAGATTATTAGTAAACAGTGATAAGGTCTTCATATACTGCAACAAGTGGACATCCCCCAATTTACCGTTGGTGTATGTATACAGGGCGTATCCTCCACACTTCTGATATACCGGGTAACTAATATTATTATGCTTATATATAGGAAGTACCAGCGGCGTATCCACCACATAATAATAAAGTGAATGCATCACCTGTTCTCATATAATCATACATATTCACTATAACGTTTACTAATAAATCATTTATCACTTGACTATCTAATTTTGAAGCAATTAAAGCATATATCATATAACACATACAAATGATTTAATATCATTTTCATAACATATCATGTATATATTTCTATATATATTATCCCAAAAGCCTTTTAACAATTTATCAATTCAAGATATTTAACGTATATGCATTTCCATAACAGTCCACATATATATATCAATTCAATAACAATTTAACAGTTCAATATACCCATTAACAATTAGCACCTAGCAGTTTGATATATATATATATATATATATATATATATATATATATATATATATATATATATTCATTCAAAGGTAATTCAACAGTTTAACACTTCAATAGTTCAGATAGGCAACATTTCAGTTATAAATCATTTAAATGCATTTTATAACATTTGTATGTATATCAGCCCGAAAACATTTAAAACATTTAAAAAATATAAGAGTGGGCTCATAGAACTCACCTTATGTCTTTAACTCGTTACACGAACGGAACTTCCGCAACGATTCCCGATTTAACCTAATTTGCGTATCGTATGGCGTTAACGCAAGTTTTATACAATAAACACTTCCTATGTTTATTTTAACATCTTATTATCTTAATAATATTCATTATTAAGTTTATCCCTTTTTAAAGGTCAAATGACCAAAATGCCCTTTAGGCAGTTATCCTTTTCTTTTAATGATAATATGAAGACGCGCATTCCTATAAGTAAACGCTCACTCCGGGATCGCCCAGTGTTGGGATGCCATTGCCCAGATGGGATGGCGACACCCCCGCTATGCCAGAAACCCCAGTGTACAGGCGCTTACCCTTCCGGTCCGCACGAACTTCTAAATATCCGATTAACTCGGTATCTTTAATACTTTATTATTTCTCCATTTTAAACCCATATATGTTTATTATATATATAAACATGTTACCATACCAAAAATCAAGTCCCCATACCCTCCGGATTATATTATATTAAATAACCTTATTTCGAAACCCTAATTTCATAAAATTCCCATTTTATTATCAAAACTCATTTTTATTCAAAACCGTCTTAGGGTATTATCCATTATAACATTTTATAATATCTTTTAAAATGGAAAAGCTTAATTCAAAACCGTTTGCTCGATTTGGGCAGAACAACGACACGAAAACCCTAATTTTTGACCCGTTTACAAAACCCATACTAAACCTTTACCAAGTCTGAAGAACACTTAGGGCTTTCTTATATAACATCATTTTATGATTACCTACAAAAATTCAGAGCCTAACTCCCACCCGATCACCCGAATTGAGCAAAATAACATTAAGAACCCTAGTTTTTTGCATAGTTTTAATCTCTAATCTAGATATTATAATAACAGAAATTAACATGGGGCTATTGAAGATCATACCTAAAAACGTAGGACTGCTGAAAATTGGCTCCTAACTCCAAGCGGATTGCACGAATCTTGCAGAAGAAGTTTCGGTTGTGTTCTAGGGTTTTTAGGATGATTTTCGAGTGAATTTGTGCTTAAAATCGAAGGAATGGAGCTACTATTTATAGTGGGAGGGTCGCAGTTGGGTGCTAACACGTGTTAGGATGACTATTCTACAAAAACGACACGATAGAGCCATGAATTTGGATCAAACGTGGGCTGCAATCCGTCCTCGTGGCCACGTATCGCGCCAGGTTGGAAGGCTGGGCTCGCGATACGCGAGCCATCTTTGGCTTGTTGGCAGATTTGGTCCCTCTAGCTTATATTTACATTTTAAGCCCCGAACTTCTACCGAACTGTTATTTTATGCACCAAACTATTATAAAACATGTTAAATAAAGTTTCAAAGGCTTGGGACACTCTCGATGATATACGTATACATACGTATATATATATATATATATATATATATTTCATTATTTTATGTACCGAATCACTTTAGGATATTATTATAATACATTATAAGCCTCGGGGTATTTATAAAAGTTATAGATACGTATAATATCCGTAAGTATTCATAACTTTAAATAAATTACACTTTTAGCCCTTTAACTTTTATCTTATGCATATTAAACCCTAATCTTTTGATGTAACTATCATTTTACGTCTTACAACCTTCCTAAACATGTTTCTAACATTCTCGAAGGTTCGGGTCATATATAGTAATGTATGTATATATATATATTTATGTATTTCCATAATTTACACTTTCTACCCTTCTATTTTCTTGTTAACTATTAAACGTGCATTTTTCCACACTTATAACTATCCAAACACGTATTTCCACATATATATACATCAAATGAATATTTCACATGCATTCATACTATTAGACATATATCTATACATGATTTCAATATCATGTAATCGTGTAACCCTATTTTCTTCCGGTTATCATTTATTTCCATCATATAAACGTTTAACTATGTTTTTCATGCTAACATCATATATATCAATTATCTTTGATATAAAACACATATAATTTCATTTTATTTCCTCATGTTATCAATTAACACATAAATCATTCATGCAATACTGTTATTTATCAGTTTATTACCCGGTAATGGGTAAACATGCATTTTTCAAACGTTTTAACACGTTTAGCTTTCTAACACATATATCATGTGTATTAATCATATCAATCACGTATTTCTCAAATTTTGGGATGTTACACAAATTACATATCGATCATGTATAACATCAAATTGAACATCGTTTCACAAAAATGACACAATTAAGAAATCAAACGTGAGTCGATCAGTTACCTAATTTTCCTGGAGCAATGATGTCTGTCTGGAGCGATTAAACAAACACCAAGGTTTACGGTTCACCGACATTGTCGACGTCAGGCGGTGGATACCAGAGCTTCACTTGTTCGATGGTCGCAGGGGTCTCTGACGGGAGGGCGTTGAGAGGGGCGTCAGGGTGAGGTATGGTGAGAGAACAGGTTCAATTCACCTACTCCTTTTGACACAATTTCACGGCAGGTGAGGTATGGTGAAAGAACAGATTCACCTACTCCTTTTACACGGTTTCACGGCATCAAGCAATCAAAGATATATAGGCCACACAATTTTACATGCAATGTATGTTTGTATGGTGTGGCACCCCACTACTTCTTTTATAAAATTCCAAAAGAGAATAACCGACCCATAAATTTTTTTCTCAAAAACGGGTCCATACTTGACCATCATACCATTAGTTTTCATAAAATATTAAGTTGGCTATCTTTAAACATCGTACTAGAGTACATAGTGGATTAACAAAATAGGCAGACGATTGCTTCCAACAACAACTACCCATCTTTTTGTGTTCGGTTCTTCCTTCAAATGCTCAATCCGGACCCGCTCTCACTTCATTCCCACTACCTGTCACCATTTACCAGTAACGTATTAGTAAAAGATGACCCTTAAATAATTACACATTTATTGTAGCATAATCATGAGTGAAACAACAAAGATCCGTATTATACAGTTCTAGGCGTATCGCCTAGAACCTCTGTTCTTTCAGGCGATACACCTAGTACTGTAAGCGTATCGCTTCCTGGTTCCAACTCATACGCTTGGAGAGGGATTTCCAGGGATCCGTCCAGTTTTCCCCTGTTTCCATACTTAGCCAAATTTTGGCTAAGTTCCCAGTTTTCTTGCACATAACAAAGTTTCATCCACTCCTATTAGCCTTCCATAACCAACCTACGAATCATTTTATCTAGTCAAAATAACAACCACTCCTATTAGCCTTCCATAACCAACCTACGAATCAACTGTGTGAGAATCTAATCAATGGAATCCCAACCCGTTCGACCCGTTACCAAAGTTTATTACGAGCACGCACATGTTAGAACTTTATTCATATTTACACTTGGATTTGCATTGAATACAAATCCCTATTCTTACCCAAAGGCCTTTCTTTTGGAAACATGATTTCCACCTCTTACCCCAAAGGGTCCATTCTTCCTATGTTACCCCAAATGGGTCAAATTGCAGATTTTGTACAAACTTACTTAAGTCCGTTAGTCTATTCCATTCTTAGGGACATGTAAGTCCCATTTCGTTTCCCAACCATGAATATAACATCACACACATATGCATTGATCACTTTTATGTAAATATGCATAACTAAACAATCTTACGTTACCTCAAGCGTTTAGTTCTTGGCTTTGCCTTCACGTTGGTGGCTTGAGCCCCTACTTGAATCACCTACATTATTATGATCATTAGATTAACCATGGTATTCACACCAAGACTTAACACATTCTTACTCATCATTTTCATGTCAAGTGTTAACACACTTCATTCCATAATTCAATCACATTGTAACATTTTGAGGGGTATCATAACTCCTACACTTCCTATGGCATTTATCACATTTACATAAATCACCTTCATCAATTTAGCACATAAATCATAAGAACCCAAATTCAACCTTCACTTAGGCATTTAGTCAAAAACCTAGAGTGCATACATGCTAATCTTATTTGTATGAAGTATTCCTAGAACCAATTTAACCCATCATAAATTTTTCTTACCAATTTAATCATAATTCATAAACAGTAGCAAATCTTTCACAGAACTCAAGCTCTTATAGTCTAAAATTTTCAAACCCAACCTCCTTCCCATCAAAATTTTTGATTTACATGTGGTGGGTTTAACCCCATCACCATCCTACTAATAATCATATAAACATAGACATGCAAGGGTAAAATCATACATCATATAGGCATAAGAGTCCCTACATAACACCTTCTATCATCAATTTAACCTATCCTTGATTTCCAATAATTAACCTAACACAAACTCACTTACTTGATGCAAGAAATCCAAAATAGAGGGTAGATTCGCAATCCAAACACCCCCTTGTGCTCAATTTCGATTTTTCCCAACAAGTTACTTCCAAAATTTCACAAATTTGAAGGTTTAACTCAAGAAATAGGTTTGGTTCTCCCCTCCCCCTTTCTGTTCGCGTTTCACGTCTGGGGATTCATCCCCAAATTTTCTTTTCTTTTGATTTAATTCAATTTTACATATCCAGCCCCTCTATAATAGCTACTTAACCCTTCTCATGCCTAACTTCACATTTTTCTCATTAAGCCCCATATTTACCAACAAACAATAACTTAATCACAAAACATAACTTAATAATCTTATTTATTATTTTACTAAACCCGTCGGGGATGTGTTTACCAACCACACCTACCCGACCCTTCCTGACCAAAACTAGACAAAATTTTATACAAATCATGTATGAGGTTTTGGTACGTTACATATGGTACAACCATTTAGTGTAGGAATAAGTTGTAAAATGTTATGTAGTGTAATAGTGTAGAGGCTAGATTATAAGGCTTGTAATATTAAACATGTTGGGCTGGGCTTAGAGGGTTTCATTAGAATCATAGGCTAGTTTGCTATTGTATTTAGGCTAGTTTATGATTGGGTTTGGGTTTACTATTGGGTTTATGATCCACAAGGGGCCCAATAGTAAACCCATTGGGTACCTATATAAACCCTTATGTTTATGATCAATGTAAGCTTTGATATTAGAGATTACGATTTCTGCCTTCTTTGGTATTTACGATCCGTGTTCATCAAGCTTCATGATAGTAGTTGTTCTTCATTCAAGACTTCATCTTTTACTTATATCTAGTCTATTCTTCTACTATTCTTCTTGAATCGATCTTATACGAGGATTCCACACTCGTGTTTGATTAGATATCGTGTGTTTGGGAGATTTCCGGACCTACAAATAGGGTAATGTAATCACGAATCCCAAAAAAAATAAATGTATAACCCATTAACCGCCGACGTTACATTTTATTCACGCTGGACAAGTCACAAAAGTCTAACGATCTGATGCTACATTTTTTTTCACGTATGAATCAATATCATGGTCTTCGGGTATTAGCTTCCGGCGGTACATTATTTTCCTGCCAGGAAAAAAGATATGGTCATTAACAAAGACTAAATAGCAACAAAATAGAAATTCAAAAGAATGAACTTACACGATTTTAGGAGATGGCGGGTGAGGGGGACAAACAAATGAGGTTTGGATGCCTTTATATAGAATTAGAAAACATGTGTGAATAATTAATATGGAGTTGCAAGAACTCCAAAAGCTCATGTTTATTACCTATCTTTATTATCTACATAAATACAATAATAAAACTATTTAAAAGGGTGTTGCAAGAACTCAAAAGATGGTGATAATAATGATATGAGAGTTGAGAATTCCATTAGTCATGTGTTTAAGTATTCATTTATTTAAATTAAATTTAAATAAACCATGATAGTTATTAAGAAATTGAGTAATTAATCATGTTTTTGTTAATACAAATGGTGAATTTTTTTTGATAAAAAAGCATTTATGATTTTGCATTTATGAAGGTATGATACTATGATGATGCATCAACATGTATCATGCTTTTAATTAAACACCATGCTTAAGCATGTACTACCAAATGCTTGCTTACATGTAAACCGTATTTATGATTTCGCATTCAATATGGTGTCAACTTTTGGGCATTGCTTAACTTTTATATATATATATAGATATAGAATATAGATATGCAGATAATATATATTTACTTTTTTTTGTTACTAAAAATATGCAGATAATATATATATATATATATATATATATATATATATTTTGTTACTAAAAATATGCAAAGAAGTTTATTTACTTTCTTTTTAATTCAATGTGCTTCTTTAGTTTGTACATTACAAGCTTACAATGCACCTTTGTCACACCACCAATTTTCACTAACGGAGTATAACCGTGTGGGGTGTGATCCAGACTGTCACACCCCCAAATAACCACTAACGGAGTTTATACCGTTAAGGGGTGCGAGCAAACCAGGACCACAACCATTAGTTACAAATACTAAATGAATCAGAGTAAGTCCAAATATTTATCATAAAATAAAGTCTCAAAATACGCAGCGGAAAATATATCGTCTTAGCACTAACCACGTGCTTTACAAATTCATTGTTTTAAATCCCCAAATAAGTTTAAACAAAAATAAAATGTCTTCCTGTGCCATGCCAACCCGCTCCGGATACTCCTTAGCGATCTGTAAAAGTTTAAACCACGCAAGTGTCAACCTAACGGTTGGTGAGTTCACAGTGGGCTTGTCACGCAGTGGCCCGGTCTCATAATCATAATCGTGTCAACATATACTTATGAAATACTTATTTGTGAAAAGCAATGCTTAGTGATATCCTTAGTCATAGTATTGTGGTTTAGTAAAAGTATTGTCCGTAACCTACGTTATCGGGTATGTACTAGTTTTGTATAGTTAAAGTGCTCAACCGATATCGCGGGTAGCTAATCCGTTGTTCCATGCACTAAGGAAGTTGTACCAAAGCTGACTAATATTGTAGTGGCAGTGCGATCATGTTTTGCGGACCTACGTCATCGCGGATTTGCCTCCCCCGTGTCCTCTCGGGATCACGGTCAGATAGGCTGATATTGTACCTCCGTGCACTCCCCGTGCCACGGGGCGGAGTTTGTCAGACTCCAGTAGATCTACCCAACATCCCCTCGCTTTACAATTATTGGTACAATTTAGTTGAGGACTTTTTCAGTTATAAGGCAATCCTTAGAAATCATGTGATATCATGTGGTTTAGACTTTAACCTACACTAGCCATATTAAAACGGTTTTCCTTTGGGTTCTCATGAATCCCGAAAATATTTCTAGTTTCGTTTTAGAAATAGTTATTTAAGTATTTCACAAGTGTCTCCCATAAAACACTTCAAGTTCATCAAGTGGGTGCCGAGCACTCCTAAGTTTTCAAGTTCATCAGAGAGGTGCATAGCACTCTTAAGGTTGTCAGCATTGTTTTCCATTAAGTTATTCAGTGTGACCCAACCGGGTTCACGGTAAATGGGTTAGTGACACTCACCTTTGGTTGCACTGCTACACTTGCTAAGTAATCCAAATGTTGTTTGCTTAACGAAGACCTAAGAACACGTTTAGGTCTTAAGTATTAGTTTTGTGTCTAATATTTAACTTAACGTCACTATGGCCCATAACATAGCACGTTGGAACTATGACACGACATATCGACACACGACACCGATGGTTGATCATAAACAAGGGTTCACATAACATAGGAATCAAAGCATGTTTCATTATTGTATAATCATGTAAGTCATGGCATAGCATTTAAGTAAGTTGCACAAGTTTGGGTTTGGTCAGATCATAGTTTCGCTAGACAGTGTCGCTACACAGTTTCGCTATGTGCACGGGCAGCATTTTCGCTAGGGAATACCCGATGACACAGTTTCGCTAGGCTAGTTTCGCCCGAAACTGCTGAGGCAGTTTCGCTAGCCTAGTTTCGCTTGAAACTGGTTTGAACTTTCGTTCAGGTTGTTCGCTCGGTAGTTTCGTTCGAGCAGGTCTACTTAGTTTACACGGCGACACTACAGTTTCGCTCCATAGTGTCGCTGGATGAAGATATACATAATTTCGCTAAGTAATTTCGCCCAGAGAACTTCACAGTTTCGCTAGTCGCGAAAAACACACAAATCAGTCCAAAAATTAATCTAACAGCCTCCATACTTCATGTAATTCAATATCTAGCATGCATAATTATTTACCAACATCATAGAAGCAGTTTTAACACCTTAAACATGGATTTTCACATTCAAATCACCAAAAACACATTTTAAACCTAAAATGACCTAAATAGCATAAATCTTCATTATGGTTGGTTTTCAAACGTAAAGTTACAGACTTTATGATGTATCTAGCCTTCCTAAGCATTATCACAGAAGCATACACGATTTCATGAAGGTTTGGGCATGCTTTAAGGTTAAACACCAAGAAAACACATAAAAAGGCTCATGGGGCTTACGATTTGGGTCTTGGATTCGAATGGATGAGATGTGATAATGGTCCTTTGGTGGTTTTCTCGGCTGGCCAGAGATCTCGAGTGAGCAGATGAGAGTGGTGTGTGTTTTGTGTGAAATGAGGCAAAAATGGGATCTCTAGGGTTTTATGTTATTATATATCAGGGGCTAGTTTCGCTGGTCAATTTCGCTGGCCAAGCGAAACTGGCTCTGAACTCGTGCAAGTCAAATGATTTAGCCGACTACCGGGCGACACTATAGTTTCGCCCTGTAGTTTCGCTGGCAACCAGAAAGGGCAATTTTTCATTTTATTCTTAGTACTAAATCATGCGTTTTAAATCACATTGCACATAATGACAATAAATAAATAAACACATAGCACATATGGACGGGTTCGGTGATCAACCAAAGGTCGTGGACGTATTCGGCCTAGTTAAGCATTAGTTACTAAGTTAATACTTATAACGTAACTAACGGAGTTTGTCTAACGGAAGTTAACCTTGGAATTCTCGGATGTCACACAGACCAGGATCCAAGTCTTTAGTTACAACCAAGTCATAATGAAGGGTAAAACAGACTTATATTGTACTTTACAAAACAGAGTTTACATTGAAACTCAGCAGAAGCATTTAAAAGTCTACAAAGTTGTTGTTTTTGCCCGAACAAGAAATAAAAGTGTTTGGAGTGCATTTCCCAAAATATTTTACAAATTTGAGTATTACCTACGTCCGTGCCTCCTTGGTCCTCCAAGTGACCTGAAAAGCATTCAACAATCAAGTGTCAGCAAAAGCTGGTGAGTTCACGAATGCGGTCTACACTTACCTGTGTAGACCAAAAATGCATACAAATAATGAAAGACGAATTCGTAAATTTACAGTAATATCCATATCGTTAGGTAGCTAGCCTATGCTTATGTTCACCTGAATGTTCGCGACCGAAGCTGACTATGCGTCACAGGTTTAGCCTGTGCGATTTGCTTTCCCCGTGTCTTTACCGATCATGGTAGTTCTAGGCTAATATTGTCTCAGCCCGACCGCTAGTCGGGAGGGTGCATCCTGTGCACCGCTGAGCGGGGGTGTCAATCCCTAGTAGTACTACTCAACATTACCTCGCTATTCTATATTAATGGCCCGAGAAAGTAAGGACTTTTTGTAATTTAAAGTGCATTCAGTGAAACATGTGATATGTGTTGGATAATTACTAAAACAGACAAAATACCTTTGTCTTTGCATTGCCATCCTTTACCGGATGCAACTAGTTGTGTGTTATCATCCTCAACCGGATATAACTAAATAGAGTAATGAAACTCACCTTAGGGTGCACTGGTACGCGACACTTGACTTTATGGGTTGGTTAGAATCGACCTATTTGGGTGAATATGGTCTAGCCAAAATTAGAGGTTGTCGCTAGGAAGAAATATAGCTTAACACATTCAATCATGTTTTCATATGTCTTATAGGTCATCACACTTCCACACAAGTCCTAATCTAGGAGCAAAGCATGGGTTTACCTCCCAAGTCAAAATGCATACATACAAGCTTTAAAAAGTCAAACATAGAAACACACATTTGGTGGCATGCCTAATTTACTCATTTCTTGGAGTTAATAACTAAAATTTGCAGGCACTAACTACTCAACATTTAGGGAATGTTGCAAAAAAGAATCAACTCAATCAGATAAGTATTGAGAGAGTTACGCACGTCAGAAGTTGGCAATTTCAGCTTTTTGCAAAATAGTCAAAGTAGGTTTAAAATTTTCATAACTCATTCAAAACTTAGAGTTTGAGCACCAAACTTTCCAGATCTTACTTTTATTTTATAAACTCATTTCCAATTAAAAAACCCTTCATAGAAACAAGATTATCATGTTCAACCAAAAAGCAAAGTCTACTTTCCACAGAAAAATACAGCTCTGCACACCTAACTTACAGCAGTGTTTTGGATGACCAAACAGAGATTTTAGAATGCGTGCGAGTAGCCCATTTAAAGCTAAAACATAATAATTTACTAGGGTAAAAGAATCAACTAATTTCGAGAAAAATTGAGCAAGTTATGACCTCCACGAAATGGCCTAAAAATCTGGCCGAATTTGTCCAATTTTAGTAGTTTGCAAAAGTCTCGATTTAAAGATTTTGGGCAACAATTTGGTCATTCCAATCCTTATAACATCATTATAAACATTTTATCATGGATTTCCAATTCCTAACATAATCATAACAAGTTCATAGCAAAAAAATCACACATGGCACATACACATAATAATTTCACCTAACTTTCATTTTTAACATCACAACCCACATCAAGAGCATAACATAGCAGATTTTGAACTCAATTTCTAGCCCCTAAACCCGACCTCAAAACAGCCCCAAATCATGAATCAACATAACCTAACGTAAATCATGTTCCATGAGCACATACACACACCAAATTGCACAAAGACACAAGAATAACACATGCATTCAACTAATTTCAAGTTATAAAATTCTAGGGCTTACAATTGTGAGAAGAAAGTGGCAGATTTGAGAGGATGAGACAAAGAAGGAGCTTCTCCTAGTTTTCTTGAAGCTTAAATGAGCTTAAACACCCAAAATCTTGCTTGATTGATGCTTGATTTGAAGAAAATTGCTAGTGTGTGTGTGTGTGTGTGTGTGTGTGTGTGTGTGTGTGTTCTAGCCGTGAACAAGAAGAGAGGGGAGGAAGATGGGAGCGTGAAATGAGAGAGGGGGAGGAGATGGGGCAGATTTTATGTTTTAAAAAGTTACACAAATGGTCCCTTTAAGTTCTATTGTAAGAATATGTAGCCCAAAACACAAATAAATGGGTTTTTAAACCTAACACTTGTAAAATAAAACACTAGAAATATTTCTAAATGTTTTTAACTCGTTTAACATGCAATGTTTAGTCGGGACAAGTATAATTATAATTTACACATGAGAAATTCGAATTACGCCCGAAGCCCGGTTTCTTTCAAAATGCAATTTTTCAAGTAACATTGTGAAGTCATAAAATAAAGTCATGAAATAACTTACTAAAATCCATCAGCAATTAAATACATATTTTTGTATAAACATCTAGATAACACATAGAGGCACACAAAACTCAGTTCAAGTATAGAAACATGATTTTTTTCCCCGAAGCGCTTATTCCAAGTAGCCATTGTATCATGAAATAAATTTCTAAAATTAATTAGTAATTAATATATGTTATTTTGTGAAAGTTCAAATGACACCTCATGACACATAATAAATTAATAAAATTTATTTACGTTGTGATTATTATTTCACATAATGCAACAAATCAAATAGTGATCGGAGACAGGCTCGGTCACGTAAACGCACATGATAATAACATGACACGAAAGTATCTGGGTTGTTAACAAGACTAACAGAAATATTTAACGATGAAACTGACGATTGTCACAGCATCCCCAAGTTGAAAGAATTTTCATCCCGAAAATTGTCGTAGTGCTCAAGGTGCATTGGTCAATTGAATGGGATGAAGGATAATGGAAACAAGAAAATTTTTTATTGTCACATCATCCCCAAGTTGAAAGGATTTTCGTCCCGAAATTCGCCTTAGTGCTAAACGTCTCACGGATCGTTATGAGAGAATCCAAGTTCTCTGTACCTAGGGGAGTGATGGACGGTATATGATTAAAAAGCATTGAATGAACATTTCGCATGAGCGTATAAAGAGTGATTTTCTATAATAATGTTTCCATGAGTGAGTTGAATCGCATTACATGGTTAGGTCTAATAAGTGTCATGATGACACCTTATCCGAAATCGAAATATTTAATGCGACGAAGTGACCATATGTCCGAGTAGCCTTCAGCTATAGTATCCTATAAGATAACAGAAAGTATTGTGTCAAATGACACGGTAGAGGAAAGAAGTGCTGCAAAGGTTCGAATGTTAACATATCTGGAGGGTGGGTATGCATCCTTGAACTTTAGCTAAGATCGAGATTCATACAGTTCGCAAAAAGGGTATAGACAGATGATGCTACCATGCACCATAGTACCAATGGCATGATGAATAGATGTAGTAATCTCCTAAATATTCGCCAGGCCCCACCAAGTCAATGACTAGTTTTAAATTTAGACGTACGTGATGTCAATAAGTAACGGAAGGTCAAAAATGTAATAACTGAAGGACCAACTGAAATAATTTTACCAGTTTCTACTATGAACCAAGACAACAAACGCCCATAGGAGTCTTGAAAGAAGTAACATGGGCGTTCAGGGAGAACATGTGGTTTGTCATTTGTAATGCAAAACTCGAGTTGTTAAAACGTTGCTGTTCATCCGGGTCGAAATCTACATTTGACCCTTAATGGTTCCTCTCGATTGAGAGAGTTGGGAAAAATAAGTTTTATTTGGTTGAACTGTGTTTGTCCTTTTTAGTGAAAATTGTATGTAAGGGACATGCAAAATTATAAAGGAAGTAACATTAATTTGCTTTACTGTGGGCATAGTCCCATCAGACTAAGTTCTCAGAATAAGTTTTTTTTGGTGCATGATTTTAAAGGTAAATCCGTGGTTCAGTACTGGTCCCACCTTCCACATGCCGCCAGTGCTTATGTATAGGGTGTACCGCAGCTAACCCACCACACTACCAACACATTGAGGGTGTACCGGTTACCTTGCCATTTCTAGCTATTAGCCAAAAATCATTAATTAATGTTCATGAAAATAGATCATCTTAAGTTTTCCCAAATACATTTGAGTTGAATAGAGGTGAGAGCTTAGAATTCACAATGCATCGTATGCAAAATTTAATTTTTTTTAACAAAATGGCTTTTCCGTGGTTTCAGTCGGTGGGGTTTTAACCCACGGTGAGGTTTGTCGAGAGTTTAGTAGGCGTAATGCGAATACCAATATGATTTGAGCTTCCGAAGTGGATTCAAGAGATAAAGTAGTCTATGATGTTCAAGTCTAAGTTGGGGTTCGCCATCCTAGGGTATTTCATCATGCATATTAACTTCGAGTAAAGATTCAGAATAAGGGTGACGTTCCAATGATCGAAGGGTTTCTTATAGAAGCATGAATAACATCAGCTTGTATTGGTTCTCAAAAGTAAGTAAGGGTGCAAACGTGAAATAAGAGTGGGTTTCCAAAACACCGAGCACTGGCGACTGCAAAGTAATACTTGGCTTTACATGAGTGTAAATAATGAGATGTAGTTAAGGTTTCGCGAGGCCTACTACGTATCTACAGCTCGCGTTGCATACAAGATGTAAAAATATCGGGGGCTTGGGTCACTTTCAATGATCCTCGAGTAGCTCGTCGCATATACGATTGATTCAAACGTGCCCTCGTTTAATAAGATGTCAAACTACTTCCTCATAGATGTTTTTAAAGGTTTGAGTCGATCAGTCAATCTGTTGTGGTCCTGATCGTCATGTGAAGTATCGATTACAAGACGAAATTATGCAAGTTTAGGTCTGGCCGAACCTTGGCCGAACCTGAAATTCGGACACGGCCGAACAGGTCCGAATCTAAGGTTCGGACCAGCGAGTTTCAAGGTCTATATATATTTATCTTGTAATAGTAGAAGATCCACACGTTCAAGCTAAGAAATCAGTGAACGCTGCAAAGGTTTCTAAAGCAAAAGTTGCAAAGAAATCATCGGCTCAGAACGAATTTTCTTATTATTCTGGAAGGTCATCATCTTCAAGGAGTCCATCTCCTAGGTATGATTCTTCTGATGGTTTCTTTGATAATTTTGATTCTGAGCATTCTTCTAGTTGTCAAACATCCAATCAAATTTCAAATTTTTTAGAGAAAGACTTTGTTATGTATGTCGTCAACCAGGACATCTAGCGGCTGATTGTACGACGACTGCATATATCCACAAAACTGCCAAATATGTGGATAGCAAAGGTCAAATTTTTTATGAACCATGGTCCCCAAAGATTAAATCAACTCGTAAATCGTCTTGGTCTAAACCGAGTACGTCGGTGGACTCTAATTTCGGTTCCGATCAAAAATTAAAAGTTTTACGAATTTGGAAACCCAAATTTGTTTCCAAGGCCAACAATGACTTTGTGGAAGACACCGGGTGACCCGACGCTGTTGAATCTGGTCGATCCCAGAGCGACTAATGATTTATTTGGTGTCAAGCAGGTATTTCAAGATGACCTTTCGGTGATTGAAAAATTGCTGATTGTGGAATAACTGTGCTAACCTACACTGACTTTCTAAATTAATTTTTGTTTTCAAAATGCTAAACTAAACGTATTCGTGTTGGTTGATCACTTTTTCTTGTTTTTCACTCCGTCTCAGTTTGAGGGGGAGTTTGTTATTGCCAATTCCCCAACATAGTGTCTTGTTTTTTTCACATCGTAAAAATGAAAATAGAGTCGTCATTTTTAGGGGGAGAAATTTGAAAAAGACAAAAACATTGAAAAATGTAAAAATCCAAAAAACATTGAAAAATGAGAAATTTTATCCGACATGATTGGGAAATGATGATACATTGGCTGACATTGTCTGACTCATGGATAAAGTAAGTGAAAAATCCATAAGACCATTTGATCGATGTGTAAGGTAGGCTCGGCAAATCAGAAAGTATACGAATGTGATATACACTAAATCTGTTGCTTGACCGAGTGGACAACATCTTGATGCGTAGCTCAAGATATATCAAGGAAAAGATATGTGGAAAATGAAATGAGAAGTCACTGTGTATACATGTGTTCATTTTGCAAAGATTTAAACTTGTTTAATTTTCTTTATTTTGTCAAACGATCGGACTTTCTCTGCGTATCGAAAGATCGACCTGATCGTTGTTCATTTGACGTTCTGCTTTATTTTCTTTGGTGTTTCGTATAACTCATCGGAATTTCTCTGCGTGTACGGGAGTACCGACCTGATTGTTGTTAAGTGATACAACTTCAACTTGTTTTATTTTCTTATTTTGTTAAATCAGAGGCCTTATCTGCGTATCGAAAGATCGACCTTAAGGTATACGATTTAACGTTCTTATTTCTTTTTGCATGGAACACAGTTGACTATATCATGGTTACAATCATTATGTGATTAAAGTCAAAAATGAAATCACAAAGTGTGATAAGCAAAAACATATCTGAGTATGTCTGATAGTGTGGGGTACATTGGTCAATGCGAAACTAATCAATGCCTTAACATATCCAGATGTTATGAGTATGATTGTGCCTGAGTTTAAAGTTGGACAAAATTATATCTGCAATCGACATGGCTTATGTGTTTTAATAATCGAAATTGAAGTGTAGTTCAGCATGTTATGACCAATATGATCCCAGGTCGTGATCTTTCTCACAAAAGACAAAAATAGTATCTGATTCTGTAATGCATTTACTTTTCTTATCAGAAAATACCAAAAAGATTTTAGGTATGTTTTGATATAAAGTTTCTAAAAGCAAAAAAGATTTTGTTTCTGATTTATTTTCGATTAATCAACACGACATACAAATTAATTTTCAAAATCAAAATTTCTTAGAGTCTCGAAGAGACGTTTTGCACCAAGATTATTTATGATGGCAAGTTTCTAAATGGAAAGAGAACATAACAACTTCAAGTCTTCTGAAGATTGTTGATAAAGAGATTATATACGATGCAATATCAAGTATTCAAGATTGAACTCATCGTCAAGATCGAGGAAGAGTTTGATTGAAGATACAAGATACAAGTTTTAATAGAGGAGATGATACTGCACATGCCGAGGGGGAGTTTGTTGATACATGGTCCTGATCGTCATGTGAAGTATCGATTACAAGAGGAAATTATGCAAGTTTAGGTCTGGCCGAACCTTGGCCGAACCTGAAGTTCGGACATGGCCGAACAAGTCCGAATCTGAGGTTCGGACTAGCGAGTTTCAAGGTCTATATATAGCTGTCTTGTAATAGTTTTTAGCAGCTTCTTGGTCATATCTTCTCTATGTACTCTATGTTCATCTCAGTGGTTAATACACGTCATTTGTATTTACTCTTTATGTTCTAGCTCGTATAACATTGATTTCAATACGACTAAGTAGAAGATCCACACGCTCAAGCAATTTCACAATCAGTCTCCATCGGTTATGAAGCAGGGATTACCCAAGAAAGTTTTCTAGGGAAGAAGGTATGAGAAGAAAGGGTATCCATGTATTTGTAATTTGCATGTCGTCTCGATGCGGATGTTGTGGAAACTTTCCCAGCATACTTCTGCCTGTTGTATGTTGTCGATGTTTGTCATGCAGAAGCGCACGGCGGTAAAGTACATGATAGTGTCATCAGTGAGGTTAATTAGCCACAATGGCTCAAGGCTTGAAGACCATCCAAGTCAAGAAAGATAATAAAAGATAAAGTTCACTGGCAGTTAAGGTCACAGATGAATCGTGTGTTGAAGATAAAACAGATCGTACGGGTTCAGAAAGTCGTTTCACCTGTATTGCTCCGTTAGGTGAAATTTTAATCGTAATAAGGTATAAAGTTGGTGGATTCATGCCGAGACTGTTGGCAACAAATTTTGACTCGTACAAACGTACCAAGGGGTTACAAGTCATGAGAGGAAAAACTTCACAAGATTTTCCTGCCGAGAGGTTGGTTTCAGTGATCGAGGTGTAATTGTCCATTCAGGACATCTGTGTTTCATCAGGTTAGCATTTACTGAGTTGTTGCACAGTCGTGAGAGACTGAAGAATGGATCAGACGGTTAATTAATCCGCAACTCGCTCATGGTGAAGGAAAATTTCATCTTTAATTTGTATGAGTAAACGATATCTTACCGGGGTTATCATCTACAGAAGCATTTTAAAGGGGATTCTGATAGGTTGGAACCCATATCCAGAAGAAATGAGATCAGGTGAGATGACGTAATGAACATTGATAGATGACCTTAACCTTACGGTTGAGTCCCACATACTCGGCAGTCAATGTCATGAGGTTTTTGAAATGGAAGGTCGTACCTCTTACAACCAGCAGTTTGCCGAGTAGAATTTCCCAGGGTTTCCATACACTACAAATTACATTTACGTGTGCACCTGTAACGGTAATTTACCTTGTATGGTCACGCTGGTTCCTCTTACTTTAGCTAACAGGTTTTGTGAATACGTATGTAGTTTCCATGGGGTGAGTATCAAGAATGTGGTCATTAGACCCAAAGTTAACTGACCGAAATTTACTAGAGAGGCGGGTTGAGAATAAAATAGTCATTCTGTGTAGAATATACCACTTAGTACAATTTAGTAAGCAAGTGGCTCAGCAGGAGTTTGGTTAGAGCATGCCATACTGTCCCCAGTTTAGCTCCGAGACGTAGAATGGTTATCACCCACTTTGACTCAATCATGAATCTGTTATATTTACAGAGGGGGAGATTAACATAGTAATCCTAGTCATCACATGCTCGATTCCATTTAGGTTATAAAAGTTGCATTCACGTTGAATTATCACACAACAACTATGTGCTTAACATGCAAGGTCAAAATGACCAAGGAAAAGGGTATAAACATTTTGGGGGCAATAAAGGCAGTTACAAACGTACCATGAGTAACCCTCCGGTTCTATACAGTGCCGCCCTACACGAGGCTAAACAATGTTCTTACTAAAGCATTACAATAGGGTTGCTCTCGGATTGTGTTAATGGGTGACTTATCCCAAGTAGGATCTATAACAGCTCCTATTTATGCTATAAAAGGGTATGAGCATTTAGCTTAAGATTTGTTGTATTATTGCCTTAGAGTCTAGACTGTCATGAACTAGACCGTAAGGGATAAACTAACCAAGGCCGTTAAACAAGGCCGTTAAGAATAACAAATGTCGTTATGGGTGGAACAAGTCCATAAAAATGTTAGGGTCCTAAACAATGGATCTTACCCTATTTACGAAGCTAGTGCGAAACTACCAACACTTATGATCAAACATTTAAGTTTTGTTGAAGAAAATCCAGTAGAAGGAGAAAACCCTCTTTCTGATTGTGTTTTGAGTGAGACTTGTCCCAAAAGAGTTTTCAAACGCTCTATATACACCATACAAGGAGCATGTGCATTCAAACACATGGTACAATCAATCAAACGATTTGTTACATAAAAAATCAGGAAACTCTTTCGTGTGCTAGCTGATGTCCGTTAAGAACGACTAAAGCGTGCTAAGGTATGTTACAAGTTTGCTAAGTGTTGGAACATCCAAGATATTCCTATGAAAAGTCTCACACAGGCATCATTTACATGATGACAAAATTTACATGAAAACATTCGTTTGAGGTGAACAAAACATTCAAGAGAACATTTAGTTTATGACACTTTTATCAGACCCACCCGATCGATAAGCGTAGTAGCGAAGTCGCTAAAGGTATTCGAGATCGCACAAAGTAAATTTCCAGGTGGCTGTTGTTGGCGAGGTCGCCAAGGGGAGGGGAGTGGGCGAGATCGCGAAGCATAAAGCCGAGATCGCCAAACATACTTGAAGTCACACGGGGGTTGGCGAGATCGCCAAGCATAATGGTCGAGATTGCTAAGGCCTAAATCCAAATCGCTAAGTGTTAAGACTAAATCGCTAAGGCATGACCCAGATCGCCAAGAATGAAATTGAAGTCGCTAAGGCAGACTCGGGATCGCTAAGTATAAAGGTGAAATCGCTAAAGGTATTTTTCCAAATTGCCAAGTTCATTTCCGAGATCGCCAAACACAGCGAAATCGTTAAGTACACTTGGCTTGATCGCCAAGTGCAGACTCGAAATCGCTAAGGCAAAATTTTCCATAACCAAGTGTGAAAACATATGACGAAGCTAAGCATAGATTTCAGACATTTCACATTACAGTTAACCTACTGTTTACACCAAGAATGCAATTCCTACACAGATATAAACCAAATGAATTAAGTGAGGATCGTGTTTGGCACGCGTAACCTACAGTTCAGAAAACACTTTTGAAATGTTCTGGTTCGCTGTAACCAGAGGCTCTGATACCAATCTGTCACACCCCCAATTTCCACTAACGGAGTATAACCGTGTGGGGTGTGATCCAGAGTAGGATCCAAGTCTTTAGTTACAACCAAGCCATAATGAAGGGTAAAACCGACTTATATTGTATTGTACAAAACAGAGTTTATATTGAAATTCAGCGGAAGCATTTAAAGTCTACAAAGTTGTTGTTTTTGCCCGAATAGGAAATAAAAGTGTTTGGAGTGCATTTCCCAAAATATTTACAAATTTGAGTATTGCCTACGCCCGTGCCTCCTTGATCCTCCAAGTGACCTGAAAAGCATTCAACAATTAAGTTTTAGCAAAAGCTGGTGAGTTCACGAGGGCAGTCTACACTTACCTGTGTAGACAAAAAATGCATACGAATAACGAAAGACCAGTTCATACATTTACAGTAATATCCATATCTTTAGGTAGCTAGCTTATGCTTATGTTCAACTGAATGTTTGCAACCGAAGCTGACTATGCATCACAGGTTTAGCCTGTGCGATTTGCCTTCCCCGTGTCTTTCCCGATCACGGTAGTTCTAGGCTAATATTGTCTCAGTCCGACCGCTAGTCGGGAGGGTGCATCATGTGCACCGCTCAGCAGGGGTGTCAATCCCCAGTAATATTACTCAACATTACCTCTCTATTCTATATTAACGGCCTGAGAAAGTAAGGACTTTTTGTAATTTAAAGTGCATTCAGTGAAACATGTGATATGTGTTGGATAATTACTAAACTAGACAAAATACATTTGTCTTTGCATTGCCATCCTTTACCGGATGCAACTAGTTATGTGTTATCATCCTCAACCGGATATAACTAAATAAAGTAGTGAAACTCACCTTAGGGTGCACTGGTACGCGGCACTTGACATTATGGGTTGGTTAGAATCGACCTATTTGGGTGAATATGGTCTAGCCAAAATTAGAGGTTGTCGCTAGGACAAAATATAGCTTAACACATTCAATCATGTTTTCATATGTCATTTAGGTCATAACACTTCCACACAAGTCCTAATCTAGGATAAAAGCATGGGTTTACATCCCAAGTCAAAATGCATACATACAAGCTTTAAAAAGTCAAACATATAACACACATTTGATGGCATTCCTAATTTACTCATTTCTTGGAGTTAACTACTAAAATTATCGGGCACTAACTACTCAACATTTAGAGAATGTTGCAAAAAGAATCAACTCAATCGGATAAGTATTGAGAGAGTTACGTGCGTCGGAAGTTGGCATTTTTAGCTTTTTGCAAAATAGTCAAAGTAGGTTTGAAATTTCCATAACTCATTCAAAACTTAGAGTTTGAGCACTAAACTTTCCAGATCTTACTTTTATTATATAAAACTCATTTCCAATTAACAAGCACTTCATAAAAGCAAGATTATCAAGCTCAACCAAAAAGCAAGGTCTACTTTTCACAGAAAAATACAGCTCTGCACACCTAACTTGCAGCAGTGTTTTGGATAGCAAAACGGAGGTTTTAGATTATGAGAAAAAAATGGCGGATTTGAGAGGATGAGACAAAGAGGGAGAGTCTCCTAGTTTTCTTAAAGCTTAAATGAGCTTAAACACCCAAAATCTTGCTTGATTGATGCTTGATTTGAAGAAAATTGCTAGTGTCTGTGTGTTCTAGTCGTGAACAAGAAGAGAGGGGATGAAGATGGGAGCGTGAAATGAGAGTGGGGGAGGAGATGGGGCAGATTTTATGTTTTAAAAACTTACACAAATGGTCCCTCTAAGTTCTATTGTAAGCACATGTAGCCTAAAACACAAATAAATGGGTTTTTAAACCTAACACTTGTAAAATAAAACACCAAAAATATTTCTAAATGTTTTTAACTCGTTTAACATACAATGTTTAGTCGGGACAAGTATAATTATCATTTACACATGAGAAATTCGAATTACGCCCGAAGCCCGGTTTCTTACAAAATTCAATTTTTTAAGTAACATTGTGAAGTCACGAAATAAAGTCATGAAGTAACTTACTAAAATCCATCAGTAATTAAATACATATTTTTGTATAAACATCTAGATAACACATAGTGGCACACAAAACTCAGTTCAAGTATAGAAAATGATTTTTTTTCCCGAAGCGCTTATTCCAAGTACCCATAGTATCATGAAATAAATTTCTAAAATTAATTAGTAATTAAATATGTGTTATTTTGTGAACGTTCAAATAACACCTCGTGACACATAATAAATTAATAAAATTTATTTACGTTGTGATTATTATTTCACATAATGCAACAAATCAAATAGTGATCGGAGACGGGCTCGGCCACGTAAACGCACGTGACAATAACATGACACGAAAGTATCTGGTTTGTTAACGCGACTAACGGAAATAGTTAACGGTGAAACTGACGGTTGTCACAACCTTGATTTAATCTATTTTATTTAATTGTATGGTGTTAGGCGTGTTATATACGTCTCTTTCTCTCTCTGAATTTCTCTCATATGCTTTGGTGTTAGGCATGTCTGATGTTATATATATGTGTATGTTTAAGTTGCTTGCACTTGAATTAGTCCTTCAAATGACAGTGGCAAGAAGGCAACACAAATAATTGAATCAGGCAAGCCAAATGAATTCAGAAACATATGATTTCATATAGAAACTCAGTTTTCACCATTGATATTTATAGAATGCTAGAAAATTATACATTCCTGATGCCAAGTGAGGTGGTTTAACCTGTGAGAGTATCATTAAACAAGTATCACGTTGATTGATTTTCGTCATGCGCATCGCACTAAATGCATGAGAATAATGCTTCATCTAGGCGGTGGTTCATATGAGAATATTGTGAACACTAAGAAGTTTATAAATCATGAATTATCATTTTATTCCCATTAGTGTAAATAATTATGAATTCTATTTTTATCCTATTAAACAATACATTTGATTTTTTTTTTGTTAAGTGTTTGCTGACATATTACTTTATTAGGAATTAGAAAACAAATTTCCAAATGTGTGTAATAGCATACTGTTGCAATAGCTTTCTTTTGTCCCAATTTGTTGTAACATCTTCATATAAAAATCACCTATTTTGTATTCATCTGCCAAGAAACATTACACATATCGGATAATATTAGTTTCATACCGACAAAATACACCAATTCTACGAATGAAAAAACTAAAAAACGTACAATACAATAGTATATATATATATATATGGTTAGGATCCTGCGAAAACACATCTTTTTGTGAAAACTGCGAAAACACATATTAAAACTCACGTACTTTTTCATACGTTAACGATTTTTCATAAAATTTGCGCCAAAAGTCTTAGAATTACGTTATCTTTAAATCTGGAGCAAAATATTAAAAAAAAACTGAACGTTTTTTTTCCCGTGTGATGCACATGTGGATCATATAATTAAAAAAAGTTATAAAATGCTATTTTTTTATTTAAAATTAAAGATAACACAAATATAAGATCTAGGGTGCAATTTCTTTATAAAAAATTGCACTATAAATCTTATAATTCTTTTATCTTTAATTCTGGAGAAAATTAAAAAAAATTCTACGTTTTTAAAAAAAATTTATTATTGCACATGTGCAATAAAAAATTATTATTGCACATGTGCAATAATATTAAAACCTCTTTAATTTTTTCATACGTTAATATTTTTGATAAAAAAATTATACCATAGATCTTATAATTATGTTATCTTTAATTGTTGAAAAAATTTTAAAAAAATTAATGTTTTTTTGTTAATATTGCACATGTGTAATATAATTAATACTTATTATTGCACATGTGCAATAATAAAAAAAATCACGAAATTTTATATGTTTAATTTTTTTCCCAGAATTAAAGGTGACATAATTTTAAGACTTTTGGTGCAAATTTTTTAAAAAATTATTAACGTATGAGGAAGTTATAGAGGTTTTAATATTTGTTTTCGTGTTTTCGCAATAACATCTTGTTTTTATTTGATCCTTCCCCTATATATATATATAGGATGGAGATCAATGGAAAACCCATTAGTTTTTAGAAAACCTGGAAAACCACTTTCCACCAATCACATAATTCCATTTAATTTGTGATTTTTATTTTAATGAAAGGGTAATACTGTAAATTTGGCATATCTATTTTAATAAAGTATTTTTTAAAATTAATGTTAATAACTAATTTGAAAATTTCCAGGGATTTCTCATTATCATTATCCTAATTAATACCAATTGCAAATCTTAAACCCTAATCCCAGTGTTAGAGCATATTCCTATGCTAACGTTGTGTCTCGTGTATTGTATCTAGACAAGAGCTTCTGTGTGAGTTAGTTAGTCATCTGGCCGGATCACATGATCCGCCGGACTAGTTGATACGGCGGACCAGATGGTCTGCTGGTGATCCGCAGGCTTATGACTAAGTAACTATAAATAGTTTGTGTTAGAGAGAGTTAGTCAGTTCTGTCATTCTACAACTCTTAACTGTGTGTAAACTGAGTGTGTTTCTCTCTCTACTTGTAATCTCTAAGTGAATCAATAAAGCAAAGCTTTATTTACATCTTGTTGCTATCCGATTACCAAATCATGCTGTAGTAAGATCGTATCGTGCTTTCTCAAGTGGTATCAGAGCATTCCAGGTTGCTCTACTGCTGTGATTTGGTAAGTTTTCGAAATTCTAGAGAGAGAAAGTTTGGGTTTTTTATGTTTTTCATCAATTTTTCATAATTCCGAGTGTTTCAACGATGAAAAATGATTTCTGAGTGTTGCTGGAGTGTTTTCGCATCATACTGATCAAGTTTCTAGCTTCAATTGTCGAAATCTGTGAAAATCAGTCGAGTTTTGTGTTTTCTGCAACTGGTCCGCCGGTCGAACATTTGATCCGCTGTTTGATCCGCCCCGGCAATCTTCATCAGTCTGATCCGCGGCAGTTACAGCGTACCAGTGTGATCCGCTGAAAAATCTGGTCTGCCGTACCAGTTTTGATCCGCCGTATCAAAAACTGATTCGCCGTATGAAATTTGGTCCGCCAGACGAAATCTGATCCGAAATCTGGTCCGCTAGTACAAATCTGATCCGCCTCGTTAATTTGATCCGGAACTGGTCCGCTGGTAGTATTTTGATCCGCCAATTTGTGTTGATCCGCTGGCAGAAAACATATCTTCACTAAAACTGACGTAACTTGCAAACCGTTTGGAGTTACGGAACCCAATACCAGTCAAAACGTTCGTCTTTCCGAGATCTAGACGTGTACTGACCTGAAAGGTCTGTACCCCCCAGTTTGACCCCCAAAATCCGCTTGGAAGACGCCCGTTTTTCAGTTTTAAGTTTTCGCTTCGGTATTGAAATTTCAAAATGAGCGATTTTCACGCTTTTTCAGCTGTTCAATCATCAATGCAAGCCATATTGAACTATGATAACGAGATAGGAACAACTCAGAAAGTTCCTAAGTTACTTCGATTGGAGGATTATGAGAATTGGAAGCAACGATTTGAATCATTTGTTAATGCTCTTGACATTGATTTGTGGATTTCTATTGAACAAGATTATACATATCCTAAGAAAAATGGAGAACCAATTCCACGAAGTGATCTTGATGAAGATCAAAGGAAAGTTTATGCCAGAGAAAAGAAAACTTATGCAAATCTCACAATGGCATTACCAAGAGAACTCTTGCATCAATTCAAAAATTGCACAACATCAAAAACATTATGGGATGCACTGAAGGATAGATGTGCAGGAAACGAGCAATATAAGAAGAGTCGAAAGAAAGTATTGTTAAAGGAGTTTGATAACTTTCAGCATTGTGAAAAAGAGAGTATTGCAGATTTGATTTCTAGATTTTCTCATCTGATTAATGAACTCGATATTGTAGGAGTCCAGAAAGAAAAAGATGACTTGAAGGAAAAATTTCTGGAAGCTTTACCAGAAACATGGGAGAATTTTGTTATGATGCTTGCTAATGATCCAAATTATTCAAGTTGGACTTTCAATCAATTATTAAGCAAGTTACAAGCTCGAGAAATGGAATTACTTGTAAAGAAGTCAGCAATTCCATCAGTTCAAAATCCTGCAGTTTATTTTGGAGAGAATTCTGCTACTGCCCATGCTAAAGCTAAATCAAATTCTATTTCAAGCAGTAATCCACCAGTAACGGCATTTCTTGCTGGAAAGTCAGATAATGGTGGATATTCTTCAGGTTGTAGTTTTACTATTCCTGATAAATCATCAAGCAAGTCAACTTCTAATCAAGCAACCGAAGATCTAGCTGCTTTGCTATCAGCTTTTATATCTTCTTCGTCTGGAGCTATATTTCATCAAATTGGTCAGTCTTGTTTGTATGGCGAGGATTTAAACCATCTGGATGACGATCAATTGAATAAAGTCGATTTGGAATGGCAATTTGCTATGGTCGTGGAAAAAGGAAAGAGATTTATGAAGAAACATGGTAAGACATCTATTTTTCAAGGTCAAACGCTTGGCTTGGATAGAAAAACGATTAAGTGTTTTAAATGTGCCAAACATGGACATTTTGCTCGCGATTGTCCTACCAAGTCATCTGACAAGGATATTTCCAATAAGAATGGTCAAGATAAAGATGTTAAAGCTATGATATCTCAAACTGATGAAGGTTATGATTGGGCTAAAGATTTTCCAGATGAATCTGCATTCGTGGTTCATTCTCAAGACAGTTATGCATTGATGGCAAATATTGAGGTTGAATCGAGTGGGTATACATCTGAGACCAGTAAATCTGACTTAAGTCATTCTGATTCCGAAATGAGTGGTTACGAATCCGTGTGTGAATTTTGTTCACAAAAGGATAGTCGAATTAAAGGTTTGATAAAGGAAATAGAGTGTCAATCTGTTGAAATCAAACGAAAGGATGAAGAATTGGAGAGTTTCATCAAGAAATGTCAGGAATTTAATGAAGTTTGCAAGACAAATGCAGCGTTACTCAAAGAAAAGAGTGTGTTGGTAACAGAATTAACTGTTGTTCAGAAACAATTGTCAGAAAGCTGTATTCAGAATGATCAACAAACGTTACAACTTCAACATGAGAATGAGGAGTTCATGTCAAAAATTGTCAGGCTTACTTCGGTCAATGAAAAGCTGGTTAAGGAGGTTGCAGAATATAAGTCTCAAGCTCAAGATGTTAGTGAAGATTTTGAACAGTTATTTCAAAAATCTATCAAAAAGGTTGAAGTACTTCAGACATCGAATGATGAACTTCATAAGGCATTGAATGAAGTTACTGCTGATAGAACTCAATATCAGATTGTTCAGTCTGAATTGCAAGATACAATCACTTCTTTGAAGAAAGACAAGAATTTATTAGCAAGGAATATTGAGATTTATAAGGAAAGAGTGGATAAAGTTACCAAAGAAGTACTTGCTGCTCATGATGGGATGAGAAGAGAAAAATCACTAGTCAACACCACATCTGAGAAGTTGATTCAATCAGAAAAAGCTCTTGCTGAAGCTCAGAAGATCATAGCTGATTTGAAAGTTGAAATTCTCGATCTCAATCGTCAATTGCATAACTTGAAGAATTCTCATTCTTTTACAAGTTATTTGTGTCAAGACGACAACTTCAAGAAGGTATTTGGAGGTGATGATTTTAATCAAATTCCTCATCCAGTGATTCAAACAGAGTCTGTTGTTGATTTGAACACTCCAATGGTAAACAAAGATTATTCTGAATTTGTATCTGCTAAGTGTGAGAAGAGGGAATCACAGTGTTCAATCAAGCATGTTGGGACAGATGAGAAGATAGGGTCTGAAGAAAAGTTGGCTGCTGAGCTTGTTCAAGCTAATAATTTGAAGGGTATTAAAGCTAAATTTACTGAGGTTGCTCAAGCTGGTTCTTCTACGTCTCAAATGGATTTATCAAAGTTACCTGGTTATAAACGATCTGGTTTGGGTAATCATAATCACAAAGTTGTTCAGAAAGTTGAGAAGAACAAGCCAAAGAAGACTCCTAAGGAGAAGAAAGATACTAGTCTTGAACAGATATATCATCTGGCTCAGGTATTTGTATCCACCATGGAAAAAGGCTTCGGAGGTAAGATAAAGAAGAAAGATTCATCTACAAGTTCTCCGAAAGAATCTTCCGCTTCGGGTTCCAATTCCACACCAAGAAGTCCTACATCACAATGGGTATATTCTAACCGATTTCAGGTTTTTGATGATATTTCTGATGAGTCTGAGTTGTCTAATAAATGTGATCCAGTTCAGGACAAGTCACAATTTAAACGTTCATATCGTTTGTGCTATCAATGTCGCCAAAAGGGACATATAGCACAGAATTGTCCTGTCACTGTTAAAAGGAAATTTTCTGGAAAAACCGCCACGATAATTGATGAATCCGGCAGAATTTTTAATGACTCACCAACATCACATTTTAAATCAAAACATTTCAAAAGTGAGTCTAGTGTTGGTGATTCATCACAAGATGATGTTTCTGTGAAAACTGCACCTGCAAAGATGCAGTGGCGACCTAAAGTGGTCAGCAAAGCTGCAACTGACTTTGTGAAAGACACTGGTCGACCAGAAGCTGTGTGCTTCGGGTCATTTGAGTACTAATCTTTATAACCAGTGTGCAGGTATTCCTAGAAGACCCGTTGGTGATTGCGAAGTTGCTAATGGAGGAATATTTTGTGTTCTTAATTTACATTGAATGCTTCATATTTCTAAACTAGAAGTTTTTCTGAAAGCTTAAACTGAACAGGTATCAGTATCGATTGGTCAATTTTCTTTCTTTTACATTTTGTATGTAGTTTAGGGGGAGAAAATTGAAAAGCCAAAAATAGTGTGTTTGTGTTTTTTGATTAAATTGAAAATCCAAAAATAGAGTTTTCATTTTAAGGGGGAGAAATTGAAAAATACAAAAACATCGAAAAAAACAGAAAAATACAAAAACATTGAAAAAGGAGAAATTGTATCCGACATGATTGGGAAATGATGGTACATTGGCTTACGTGTCTGACTCATGGATAAAATAGATGAAAAAGCCATAAGATCATTGTTTGATGTACTTGGTAGGCTCGGCATTGAATCAGAAAGTATTCAGATGTGATAAACACTAAATATTAATGCTTGACCAAGTGGACAACATCTTGATGCATATTTCATGATATATCAAGAAAAGATATGTGAGAAAGAAAATGAGAAGTCACTGTGTATACATGTGTTCATTTTGCAAAGATTTAAACTTGTTTGATTTTCTTTATTTTGTCAAACGATCGGACTTTCTCTGTGTGTCGAAAGACCGACCTGATTGTTGTTTGTTTGACGTTCTGCTTTATTTTCTTTGGTGTTTCGTATAACTCATCGGACTTTCTCTGCGTGTACGGGAGTACCGACCTGATTGTTGTTGAGTTATACAATTTCAATTTGTTTTATTTTCTTATTTTGTTAAATCCGATGCCTTATCTGCGTATCGAAAGATCGACCTTAAGGTAGACGATTTAACGTTCTTATTTCTTTTTGCATGGAACACAGTTGACTGAATCATGTATACAATCATTATGTGATTAAATCACAAATGAAATCACAAAGAGTGATATAAAAAACAAAAACATATCTGAGTATGTCTGATAGTGTGGGGTACACTGGTCAAAGCAAATCTAATCCATTCAATAACATATCCAGATGTTATGAGTATGATTGTGCCTGAGTTTAAGATGGACAAATTATACCAGTAATCGACATGACTTGTGTGCTGAAGTAATTGAAATTGAAGTATAGTTCAGCATGTCATGACCAATATGATCCCAAGTTGTGATCTTTCTCGCAAAAGGCAAAAATAGTGTGTGATTCAGTATTTCATTTCTGTATTGCATTTATGTTTCATATCTGAAAATTCAAAAAGATTTTCGGTGTGTTTTGATATAAAGTTTCAAAAAGCCAAAAAGATTTTATTTCTTATTTGTTTTCGACCGATCGATACATGATACGAAATTCAAAATTTCAAAACTATATCTTGGATTCTCGGAGAGAAGTTTTGCGCCAAGATTAAATTAATTTTCAAAAGAAAAGGAAAACCGCGTTTCTGTCTTCTGAAATTGCAGGTTATCTGAGTGAGTAGACTCAAGCATGGTGAAAGGGGGAGTATATTATATCTTTCGCAAGTGGATCTTGAAGTTCAAAGTCTGTTCAAGATTGGTCCAGCCATGCAAGCTCTGTTTCTAACATGATTTCAAGTCAAAGATCGGATGCAGTAATGTTGCAGATTGAAGACTGAAGTTTAGTTGGAATATAGATACACTACACGTTAAGGGGGAGTTTGTTAGAGCATATTCCTATGCTAACGTTGTGTCTCGTGTATTGTATCTAGACAAGAGCTTCTGTGTGAGTTAGTTAGTCATCTGGCCGGATCACATGATCCGCCGGACCAGTTGATACGGCGGACCAGATGGTCTGCTGGTGATCCGCTGGCTTATGACTAAGTAACTATAAATAGTTCGTGTTAGAGAGAGTTAGTCAGTTCTGTCATTCTACAACTCTTAACTGTGTGTAAACTGAGTGTGTTTCTCTCTCTACTTGTAATCTCTAAGTGAATCAATAAAGCAAAGCTTTATTTACATCTTGTTGCTATCCGATTACCAAATCATGCTGTAGTAAGATCGTATCGTGCTTTCTCACCCAGTTCATGTCGTTCAATATTATCACGTTCAATTCACGTTCATCATCTCCATTGCAAACCCTAATTCATCGTCATCCACCACAACCACCGATCCCGATTCATCACCGCCACAAATAAAGAAGTGAGTTCCGAGCACGATTCCGATTACTGCATATGACACGAGTTCCGATTCATCTCCGCCACAAAGAAAGAAGTTACAAATCCACAGATCCATCGCCTACCACCGACAATTCGTACATTGATTGTAATCCGCTCACGAGCTCCGACGGTCCGCCGTTTGCCGACAACGAATACCTGCAACTTCGAATGTACCCCAAATCACATCATTTACATCGATTTCCATCGCCGATAATTTCTCATATGTGGTGGCGAGGATGACCAGAGGCTCAAAGGATATGTAGCTTCTCCCTTTGCTTGTTTCTTATCTTTTTCACTGTAATTTATTTTAGATATTCGTATGTTATAACACTGTAATTTATTTTAACGTTGAAGGACTTTTTATTTTTAGATATTCATATGTTACAACACTGTAATTTATTTTAGATATTGGTATGTTTACATCAGTGTAATTTGTTGGTATTACATATCTGAAAAAGGAGACCAGTAAATATATATATAGAAAATCGTTACAGTATTGTAATGTTTTTGACAGATTGTTCTGTATACAAAACTGAAGATGGGTAGAAAATTACATTGCTGTAACATGTTGGTATTACATATCTGAAAAAGCTGACCAGCAAATATATGTATAGAAAATGTTACAGTATTGTAATTTTGTAACAGATTGTTCTGTTATTACACAAACTGAAGATGTGTAGAAAATTACATTGTTGTAACATGTTGGTATTACGATTTATTAACGAACCTGCTGATCAACATTTTTTTCCTTTCGTAAATTCAGTTTTTCTATTTCTAAATTTGTTACAACTGTGTAACAATCGTTACTCTGGTGATGAACTGGTGATCAACGATTTTTTTTTCTTTTATAAATTTGGTTTTTTTTAACAAAAAAAAAAAATTGGTCTGAAATTTGAAATTAAAGGAGAGAGAGAGAGAGAGATTTTAGGAAATAGGATATTGGAGAGAGAAATTAATTAAAACATTTATTAATAAATATGTCATTTGTCTATTATGCCCTTCATTAAACCCCCAAAATTTACCATCTTGCCCTTATTTGATCTCAACCATTAATTTTAAATCAATGGTTAGAAAGTGGGTTTTCAGGTTTTCCAAAAATGAAGGGTTTTCCATGGATCTCTACCCTATATATATATATATATATATATATATATATATATATGGTTAGGTTCAAATGAGAACTTTTTATTTTGAGAACTTTTGAGAACTAAATCTCAACCACTAATTTCAAGTGGGGACCACTAGGGGTGTTCAATGGTTCGGTTAACGGTTTATTCGGTTTATTTGATTCGGTTTATTCGGTTTGAAGTTTTTTTAATAATAACCATAACCAAACCAAACCGTATTGAAAATTTTACAAACCGAATCGAATAAACCAAATTCAATATGATTCGGTTTCGGTTGAAAACCGAATAAATCGTATTCAAATCGTTTAAACCGTATTCAACAAATAACATATTTTGCATATTTTTTACTAATAAAAAAAATAAACAAAGAACAAACATCTTTAACATATCCTTAGAGTTTAAGAGTTAAGACCATAATCCGATATACAACCAAAATACTTCCAACTAAATACCTACAACCAAACTACCCCCAAACCAATACCTACAACGAAAATACCAACAACCAAAATACCTACAACGAAAATACCAACAACCAAAATACCTACAACCCAAATACCCACAAACAAAATACTTACAGCCAAAATACCTACATACCGATAGAGTAAACAAAAAAACTTCAAAGTTTTCATGGAAAATAGTCTTCCAACACATGAAGTGAACAAAAACAAACATCAAGAAGTTTCTTCAATCGACATCAACTGTTATCCCTCTCATTTCTACAAGAAATAAAAACAACTATATGGGAAAAAACGATGGATATATGATATATTAAAAAAACGTGGATATATCATTATCATATATGGGTTTATAAATAAATAAATATACATACATACATACATATATATATATATATATATATATATATAAATCTTATTTGGTTTTAAACGGATAACCAAATAAACCGAATAAACCGAATAAAAACAAAACACAAAACCATATCCGAACCGTAAACCGAATTCACAATTCGGATACGGTTGAAAACCGAACCGTAAACCGAATTCACAATTCGGATTGGTTTATTCGGATATGAATATGGTTCGGTTTGTCAGTTTATTCGGATTTCGGTTATTTATGAACACCCCTAGGGACCACTATAATTCATGGGGGAATTTTCCATATATATAAACTAGTGGCTGAGATTAGTTTTTTTTAGTCCTCAAACCCAATTGGTTCTCAAATGATCCTCTTCATATATATGTATATATATGTGTCGAGTGGTTGTTGTTCTAGAGTTTGAAAAACAACATCTATTCCATGTTTAAAGCAAATACATTAGGTATCTGTTGATACCTGGGCTTGTGTGAAAAATGGGATGTATACCCAACAACTATACGTACATAAAACAATTAGAGAACCTTGCAATAGAGTTTAATGAAATTCTACCATCAATGGGAGCAACAGAATCTGATGACACTCTACCGTCAACAAGAGCAACAGAATTAGTTGACATTCTGCCATCATAAGGAGTTGTGGATTTTGACGACACTCTACCATCAACAGGAGCAACAGAATTTGATGACATTCTACAATTAATAGGAGTTGTGGAATTTGATGACACTCTACCATTAACAAGAGCAACAAAATTTAATGACATTCTACCAATAAGTAGGAGCTGCAGAATTTGATGACACTCTACCACTAACGGGAGCTGCTGAATTCGATGACACTCTACCATCAACAAGAGCAACAGAATTTGATGACACTCTATCATTAATAGGAGCTGTGGTATTTGACGACACTCTACTATGAACCGGATCATCAAAATTTAATGACATTCTACCAATAAGTAGGCGCTACAGAATTTGATGTCACTCTACCATTAATTGGAGCTGTAGATTTGATGACACTACCATCAATGGGTAAGGATCCCGTGAAAACAACTTTTATTGCGAAAACACGAAAACATATATTAAAACCTCAATAACTTTTTCATACGTTAATAATTTAAAAGAAAAAATTACACCAAAATCCTTAAAATTATGTTATCTTTAGTTCTGGAAAAAAATTAAAACAAAATCAAGTTTTTTTATTTTTTATTTTTTATTATTGCAATAATATTTTTTTATTATTATTGCACATGTGCAATAATATTAAAACCTCTATAACTTTTTCATACGTTAAATATTTTATAAAAAAATGCACCATAAATCTTATAATTCTGGAGAAAATTAGAAAAAATTAACGTTTTTTTAATTTTTTATTATTGCACATGTCCAATAAAAAATATTATTGCATATGTGCAATAAAAAAATATTATGCACATGTCCACTAATATTAAAACCTCTATAACTTTTTCATACTTTAATATTTTTAATAAAAAATTGCACCATAAATCTTATAATTTTGTTATCTTTAATTCTGGAAAAAAAAAATAACATTTTTTTTAATATTGCACATGTGTAATATAATTAATACTTATTATTGCACCTATGCAATAATTAAAAAAAAATCACGAAATTGGGTACTGGTTTTAGTTTTTGCTTTGATTTTAGTTTTTGCTTTGATTTTTTAGATAGTTTGCGTGTTTTTTGTTGTGTGTGCGTGATTTGGGTACTGGTTGTAGTTTTTGCTATGATTTTTAGATAGGTACTTGATTTTGTTATGTGTGCATGATTTGGATACTGGGGTTAGTGTTATCTTTGATTTTTTAGATAGGCGCGTGATTTTTGTTTGTGTGTGCGTGATTTAGATACTGGGGTTAGTGTTGTCGTTGGTTTTTTAAGTAGGTGCGTGATTTTTATCGTGTGTCCGCTAAAAGGTAAGGGTGTGTTATTTATCTGAATACATGCGTTTTTTATTAAAGTGTAAGACAGATAGGATTGTATTTTTGGTGTTTTTTAACGTGTATGCGTGATTTTTATTTCAAATATGCGTTATTTGTTTAAAAGGTTAAAGGCTGCGTTGTTTTTTCTTCGATGCGTAATTTTTTTGCGTATGCGTGTCTCATTTAAAGTTAAAAAGACTTTAATACCCCTTTTCATCCTTTTTGAAAATTAATTAAGCCTGTTTCATTTTTAGCGTCGTCAGATAAAAAAATACCCGCATATGAGTGGTCGAGATTCCTTCGCACACTTCGCACGGAAAACGTCCTTTGTATAATAACTTTGCCCTATATATATATATATATATATATATATATATACTAGCCGTGTGCCCGCGCGTTGCGGCGGCAACAGTGTTTAGCGTGTTATTCGTCTTCTGTTCGCTTGTTATGGCGGCACGACAATTTACATCGAGGTATTCGTTTTTTTAAAACTCAAACAAATAACAGCAAACACTCGAATTGAAATATATATTGGTCACAAACATAAAAGAAATAATAATCTAACATATTCAAACATAACAAAATACTTTAACATATTTTACCAAGTAATGTTAGTATTTTAACATAATAAAATAATTAGGGATACACACATATTCAAACAAAACATCCAATGTCCACTAAATACCTGGGGATAGAAGCGTCTCGGTCTATGCTGCTCCTTGAATTGCATCAAAGTACTTAGAAGGATATGACTAAATGACTTTGTTAATACTAAAGTCCAACACATAAACATAATCATAATTCGTCATAAGAAGCCATTTGTCATCACATAACGTTGTTTGTCTTATACTCGTGCGCCAGGCGTTGACGACAATTTACAACGCGATATTTTTCTCTATTAGCGAGATGCGGCACGACAACAATTTAAGAATGCTAAAGTGTAAAAAAGTTACTTTACCTTCTTTTTCTTCTACGGAATCTTAAATCATTTCACTCTCTTTTGCTAAAGTATAAAAAGTTATCGTCAAATAAATGAACCAAATCTCCGATGATTTTACTATTTATAAAACACGTCTGACAGTTTTTTGGTAGTGTAATAACGTGGATAGTTTTTTGCTAAAAACACGTTGAAATCGAGTTATTTAAAACTACTCTACTATTACAGTTTTTAAATGGATGAGATTAAAAGTCAATAGCGGTTTTTGATGATGCAATTTCTGACGTCACAAGGCCAAATAACCGTATTATGGTTTTAAAACTGTCGACTAAACACGGCTGAGATTAAAAGTTGGCTCCTCTCTACGGCTGAGATCAGAAAAACGTGGGAAAACTGTTAAAAAACTGTCGTTGACCCTTACGGTGTCAATGTTAAGTATAATAAATCATATTATTGTACACCGTAACTTAACTACAGTAAAGGATTTTATAATTTATTTCACTGCACTGACCTTTGTAAACATTATGGTTTCCAATTTTCATATTCTGCTTCAGAAAACTTGTATAGTATTTAGAACTTAGGAGTATGGTGTTACTACTTTCTCAATTAAAAAATAAAAATAAAAACATGTACCGATCAAGGATGGAAAAGATAAATAAATAAATAAATATATAAAGTTAGGGGAGGCGGTATGGTAGCCATGTGGCTTGGGGGAGCCATATCCACCAACCAATAAAATCGTTACAACTCAAAATAGTGGTTTTAAGCATGACTTGGAGCCACACCATATGATATGGTTGTGGTGTGTTTAGGGGAGCCATTTCCACCAAGGGCAAAAAACAACGGTCACAAGAGGGCGGCTTGGGGCGGTTTCTTGAAACCGTGAAATCGAAAAAATTGGAGCCGGGTGGGGGAGCCATGCACACACGGTAGGGTTGCCAAGGAGAGCCACGCGGTTCCCTTGGAGCCGGCCTCCGGAACCGGGCACCATACCGCCTCCCCTTACAAAACTAACAAGACCATACCCTGTAGTTACACCACTAAAAAGCCTACACACTAAACTTGTTACATTAAAAGATGATGTGAATGACAACAGAAATGTAGGAATTTTGGAGAACAACTTCCTGATTGAATGCCTCCATTATTACATTTGATTTCTTTCACTACTGAAACCAATCCTTTTTAGATCCATTCATTCTTTGTTCCACTATTCGGTTAAACAAACATAATGTATGATAGAATAATGAAGTCTTTACCAGTCGACAATATGGTCACGCGATGGTATGTCCAAACATTTAGACGTAGAAAAAATCACCCATAAGAACATAAACTATTGGATTCAATACTAACTTACAAAAATCGTTATAATATACATAAAATGATGTTTTGCTGGTGTCAAATTTTTTAGCCAACCTTAAGATTTAATAACACAACTTAATAAAACTGCATCATATATGTAAAAGTAAGCGCACATGAAACTGCATCATATATGTCTATAAGCTATAAAGATAATGTGGACTTCTAAATTAATTCGATTCAAAAGGAGTTAAACATGAAAAGTTAGCTCATGTGAAACTGCATCATATATGTTAGTATGTTACTGGCAACTTATGCATGTCTTCACTATGATAAATCTGGAATCCAACTAAAGTTTATTATCAACAATACATTCAAATGATTTTAAGAACTGGCAGGATCATTTGGAGAAAAAGGTGAATTGATGTTATAAATGCATTTAAACATTACCTCTTGAATGTCAAACCGGTATGCTTTTTCTGCAGACAAATCCCCGGGTTTGTAAAATATTCTAACCTGAACCACTACCGATTCAGGGTCAACCCTTTTTGAAGTCTTAGGGGATTCAATTGACAGAGAACATATGGTTTTTCCTTTTTGAAGTCAAGTATCACATGCTAGTGATGCAAAAGATAAACAAATTATTGAAATTATTAATAACTAAAACATCACAAAAATATCAAGATAGTAGGATATATCAACAAGTAGTGTAATTTATAGAACCATTACCTGATCATGAACATGATCAACTGTGATATCAAAATAGCTCATTAAAAGAAGCTTGCTCGCTTTGGTTTTAAAAAAAGAGCATACACCAAATGTTCATTTTTGTTTCGAAATCATAATTTTTACTACTACATATCAACAGCACCATCACATCAACAAAAATGGCTCATAGTTTCTTCTAAATTTCAGATCTCTGTTTGATGTATGCTCTTTTTCGTTGGGGTCAATATTGCATCACTTTCCAAGCCTTACACAATAAGAAGCCTACAAAATGGGTCAGGCCAGATCAGATTTATTTGTCTTGGACTCTGCGAACCCAGTAACAATAACAAGTTCAAAACATTGGAATTAAAAAAAACATGATATTTAAAGATATTTTATTAAAGAAAGATGACAAACATACCATGAAATGAGAACATATTGTATCTCGGATCTTCAAGCCCATTTTGTGACCCGCTTCTGTATGGTTCATTTGAATTAATGTTTTTGGTTTCAAAGGAGTCAAACCAGGGCTCCCTTCACATCGCTAGTTGAGTCCACAAACAAATATGGCTGATGAGCAGCTGCAGGTGGTGATTTATCATCCTTGGGAGGAATTATAGCCAAGGAGTATGGTCTAGTGGTTGGGGTTATTGGAAGTGTTGAGCTCCATAAAGTTGACCATCATGAGCAACCGTTGGCAAAGGTGAACTAGTAGGGGAATAAGGACCATATGGTGCATAACCAAAGCCATATACATATCCCCTTAAACTCCCTGTAAAAAATCACAGCCAATTATGATCACAAAAGACCACCAGCTAGTTATAACTTATAAGATAAAAACAAATTGTTCAACCAGATTATTTTTAAAGATAGTGAGTAATCGTTTCCAAGACGCTAATCCCTTGTTATATTACAATAATGCACAAAATAACTTTAATAAAATGAAGAAAAAAATAGTACATAATGTATTAAATCGACTAACGTTCAAACCTGTTGAAGCTCATCATCAACCCGTGATGTATCCACTTGAGGTTCTTGTGTGACTGCTGCTGCTACATTATTCTTTGTAATAGTGCACTTCATAAATCATAAGTAATCAAGACAAGAATCTTATTGTTACTAAATAAGAAAACAATGACTGCTTACAGTTATTTCAGAGAGAGGAAGAACTCTACGATCTACCAAAAATTTACTCAAGTCATTCAAGTGTCAAACCACAACTTGCAGAACTTTGATAGCTTCACCCTGCATATCCACAATCCTGCCATTTAAGAGTTCAGTTAAGTGATTTTTTTTCCAAAGAAACTGACAACAACAATTCATGTCAACTACAATCATGATTTCAAACCAGGAAAAAAACTATGTTGAAGCACTTGGTTAGTAGATTACTTCAAATTAGTTTACTTTATTAGAAAATTATGGCAACCGTTGTGTTCATACTTCATATAAAACTATAATTGTTCATACTTCATATAAAACTATAACTGTCAAATGCATATCAAATGCATATAACAATCCACAATATTGTTTCTGATCAAGAAGTGAGTTCTCAGTCAACCCAAAAAGCTACACGATTTTTAGCTATACCAAAATGATTACCTAACTTAGTTTGCACCCAATTAAAGAGAAATCTAAGGTAAGTAAACTTGCAAAAACATAACCAAACAATACAACAAAATTTAGATCTGCATATAAAGAGCATCCAACAGGAAAAGACCTATAAAAAGAAAAGTCCAAAGAGGACACTATAGTGAAAAAAGAAAAAGCCTTTTGTTCAATGGGATTAAATTCTCTCATAGTAGGTTCAAAAAAACCTGTGAAATATCAAAAATATCAGCGGGATAGCTTAAGAAGCCCTAATAGCTGATTGAGGTAAAACTAACCTCTAAAGCAATATGGTATAAGATGCCGAGTAAGGAAACAACCTAAAATCAACATAAAAGTAATACTAACCTCCATAATCACAATCGAAAAGTAGAAGAAACCCTAATTGTTGATGGATGTGAGGGAAATCTGACCAAATCGCCCATGTCGAGTAAGCTTCTGATGAATAAACAAACGGGGTAGTCAAATCTCAGTGAAGACGAACAAATCCTAAACCGAAAGAGGAGAAGAAAAAAACAAATCAAACCTGCGGTCATTCTCTGGCTTCATAAACCGATCTGAGCATCTTCCGGGCGAGAGGAAACGACGGTCACTCTGACGGTCACTCTTCGGGCTTCACGGATAGAGGTTTGAGTGAGAGAGAGAGAGAGATATTGCAGCATCTAAAGGACGAATTTAAATTTAGAGTTCTCTTTAAGATATATTTTATCCTGCAAGTCTGTGCTTTAAGATGGATGAACATTGGATGAGAGGGACGGTGATGAAGCATTCGAGAACTGATGGGGAGAGAAACGATGATGGGCGGCAAGTAGAGGGGGAGAGAGGCGGTGATGGTTTATTCGAGACTGCAAAAGGGATATGGTTTATTAATTAGGAGATGACCAAATTACCCTAACATAATTTGTTTGTAAATGTTGTAGGTGGGTTTAAAAGGCAGGCTTTTAAAATTGTACATTATGCATTAACTCTTGTACACGTCTTAAGGATTAAGCATTTTTCATGACGAAAATGTCCTTTAGGGCAATATGTATTATATATAGTAATATATATATATATATATATATATATATATATATATATATATTCTATACTATCTTAATATATATATTGGAGAGAGAAAATGATGGTTGTTGAATTTTTAAGATTGTACAATGAAATTAAGCATGATGTACAGGTACTTAGAGCACATAATCTTAAAATTTGTATTGAAAATATGTTGAGATTGAATCTCAACAAAGCCCACTGACTACTAAAAAATTCGGTCCGCAGATGAAATTCCCCAAAATGTGATTTCCGCTCAAAGATTGTCTAATTCAGGTAAGCTGTTTCTCCTTCTTTCTCCAATTTCTTTTACACATGCCTTGAATCCGACTATATTCCACACAGATGATGAAGAAAGCAAAATCCAACGGTTCCTTTAAATAGGAACCCTAATCCGACGGTTATCTGTGTTGTATCAGACGGATTAATCTTTTTGGAAAGAGATACACATTGGATTTGGTATTCGATTTGAAATTCAAATTCAATCGCATCCTTGTCAAGGCTCCAACGATTTGGTTTTTCCTCTCAAAAACCGTAATCTCCAAAGGAATTGCAGCAGGATTTAGAGGTATATGCGACAAGAAACTAACACTTTTTCGGTATTATTTCCGTTTAGACATAAATTTAACCTATTTTATGTTTTCAAAGGTTATATGATTGTTGCAGAGACAAAAAATCGATGAAAATTGGATCTCATACATCGATTTCATCGGTCTCATAGTTCAAATGGGGTTCTGTCAAATATTCAGTTCGAAGGTTAGGACACTCAAGCTCACAACTCTAAGTTGTAAGTTCTTGCACCTGTTTGCTTGATTTCAAGTGTTTCTTTTAAGTTCATGTATATTTTATTGACTATTTGTTGTAATTTGAAGTGGGTTTTGCAAGTTGTTCTTGAATTGGGTGAGTTTCCTACTTCATTTCAAGTGATTTCCTAAAGTTCATGTATATTTATATTGGTTTCTTTGTTAGATTGTAGGTTTTATTGTTGAGGATTGCTGCGTTTGAGATTCCCCTGATTCACAAATTTGATTGAGGTAAGTGAGATGTCCACTGTGAATCCGGGATTAACCAAATCACATATGGTTTGTTTATGTTAAGTTTCAAGAGCATCCAAGAATGATGTATGGCTAATTAAAATCTTGAGGCAGATTTCCATACCTTTGAATATTTGGGTACTTTTGGGTTTTTCATATTTATGTACCATAGACAGATATCGCTTCTTAATTTTTGTTTTTCATACATCCTTTTTTGTTTTACAGATTGATTTGAAGTATTTTGGTTAATATTATACTATAGTGTATGTTGATCATGTCTTGTTTGGTGGTTGTAGGTTCAAATTATAATGGTTCGTGTAACGGTAAAGGATGATGGAGTTGTTGCAGGGATTGCACTTGCTGAAATAATATTCATTGAAGTTGATTCTACGTTGAAGGTATTGACAAACAACTCAAGCTACCATAATATAAATACTTGTTTTAATTTACTGAATCAAATTGGTAGATTTTTACTTTTCAAAATGGCACCAGGCAGAATGGTTTAAAAAGGATGGTGACAACATTTTATGCAGAGGATTAGTGGCTGTAGTTTGGCATGAGAATATAGAGAAACGATATATGTACTTGTGAGCCAATCCAAAGCATGGTGGGTTATTTTGCCAAAACATGTTCATGTCAAAGATGGGTTATTTTACCAATGTCAGGTCGGGGTACTGTTCTCCAAATAGTTAATGATATTTTATATTAATAGTTAAGTGTCAAGTATGATTTTTTTTTCATCTTCTTGAACTTAATCAAGTCAAAAGGTTCAATTTTTAAACTTATGTCCGTGTATGCGCTTCACATTCTTCAGGTCAGCCCACTATTGTTATCTTATATTCGAAAGCTTTTATAATCCCTACATTCTTAGAACTCTGGTTCTGCTCAGGAAACATGGTTAGTGAAGGTGCTCAGGTGATATTCATTGAAGGAAAAATGTACATCTTATAGTTATAGTTATAGTTGTGAAGAGATATGGAGGTTTCAACTATGCTTCAAGAGATATTGCAGCCCTGTGGTTGATTTTCTTTAATAAAGCAAGAAAGAATGATGTGATATTTTTGATTGTTGCTTGATGTGATATGATAATTCAGTTTGTGCTTTACACACTAACACTTTTATATGTTTACTTGCACAGTTACAGAACCTTCATTTGAATTTGCAGCATGATCATTATCAAATCAAAAGGGCTATATTTGATTTGGTTTAAGCCCAAATCCAAAGGTTCGTTTGCATATCAGTCATTTTCTTGGTTTAATATTATTCTTTAGATTGCTATTTTTTCAATGACTTAACTAATGAGATTAATCATAGTAATTAATCAAGTAATCACTTCGTTTGATTTTACTACAAATTGAATTCACAGCTTTAGATTCATCATGGATACTTAATGTTAGATAAGGCAAATGGGTTGTTCACGCTAAACAAGTTATATATTGAATGGTCAAAGCTGGCTAGGTATATATTGAACGGTCAGGTGGCTTTGGTTCACCCAAATGTTCAGATTTCATATAAAATCAATATGATTATTTTTTGACTACAAAATTCATACAAGTTCAATAATGATTTAGAAGTCTTTATGCATTAAGAATATACTTGTTTGATGTTTGAGCCAAAACATATAACCTTTTTCTTATTTAAGGGATTTAACCCCATCCATGTTCTGATTCTACTCATTCTTATTAGTTCAATATGATATTCTGATTCTACTCATTCTTATTAGTTCAATATGATATTCTGATTCAACCCGTTCACCTTACAAGAGGAACTAAAATTATTTAACCCATCCAAGTGTTTTTGAGTTCGAAAAACATCTGTACAAGCTAAATGATGTGGAAAGTTACTATTGATTGTTTTTTTCTTTTTTTGTGTATGTATACAATGTAAGGTGGATCAAAAAGATAAAAAGATGGGTTTTAGCATTGTTTGGTGGGACCTGCTGGATTTACATCTGAAATTGACAAGAAATTAGAATGGCTTACCAAATTCAGAGCAACATGGAAGGGAGCCGTTGTGAACCATTTATGGGAGTCTAATTTTACTCCTATGAAATTTCTTAGGTAATATGATCTTCATTAACCGCTTATTATTCATTTGCTTTGTTCCCATTCTTCTCAAATGGGGTCTTACTTCCGTCCCTGAGCGTTAATTAACATCAATTATGTACCTTCGCTATGATTTAGACTTTTAGTTATATACACTTTTTTGAACGTTACAAAGAATTTTATGATGCAGATGATTAGGCCTATGGGGTCCAAATTTGGTCTGCAAATATACAAGTGCGAGATTTGGTGAAGGTGACATGATGAGTGAGGAAGAGTCCAGATTACTTAGGTAATTAAAATTTCAAACCATATTGAGATCTTATCTCCACGATTAGGTTTTTCTGATTACTAATGGTTCTTTTAAAGAGTACATATGTGAGGATTACATATACCAGACTGAGTTGGTTGTCACAACAAAGCTTACATGTGGGGAAGGGTCTTGTGAGTAGTCGGTAACATGTTCACATGGATACAAAAAGAAACTCATTTCAACAATTGTATTACTGTGAGTCCATCAAATAGTTGACTAAATCTTAAGTTTTTAGCCTAATGTCAGTATGATGTACCGTAAAGAATGTGAAAGGTGTTTTCTCATCTAAAGCTTTGCTTTTGTCTTTGTCGAATAGCACATTACTAAGGCCAGATCAGATATAGCCTAATGCCATGTAAGTCTGTTTTTGAAAAAAAAAATATAGTTTATGAAGTACTAAATTGTTGGTAGTTCCTTTATTTTTTTCTCATTTCAATGGGTGTACTAAATAAGTTTACAAAATAAATAGGTTGAGAGAGATGAGCTTGGTTGGCAGATTAAAGAACCAAACATTGATAATAAGATCTTGGTGATCTGCAGCTGGAGATACAAAAGCAGTAAGTTGATTTAATTCTTATCATAAAAATATAAATTTGGAATGCTTGGAGATGTAAATTTTTCTTAACATAGTTTGCTAAATCATATGAAAAGAGTTGGAAAGTAAAGCATAGATTTGTTATGAAAGTAGAAATTACCTTTCCGCTTAGTTAACTCTTTCTTGATTATAAATTTTGCTTAACATAGTTTGCCAATCATATAAACAGAGTTTAAGAGTAAAGCATAGATTTGTCATGAAAGTCGAATTACCTTTGTGCTTGGTTGTTTTATTTCTTACAAAGAACATATATAAGTGCATAGACGTGTAACATGGTGTCGACACATATTATTGTATATACTCTTAATTATCGTTGTTCATAGCGGGATAACTATGTTTCCGACAACTATTATATTAATGTCAATTGGTGCAACCCTTCGTTCATTAGTTTCCCCAAGATTCCGATAGGTGTTGCCTTCTAAATTTTGATTTTAAATAATCTACAAACTATCGTCATCACGTTTCCACATAATGACATACTGCTGCTCATGCAACTGCCACCCTAACTTCCCTGTTCAAGGGGGGCTCCTCTCCTCCAAACGCAAAGGCATCTGAGAGGCTCTAAAAATTTAAATTTATGTTCTTTTTGGATTCGTTTACAAGAACTACGGTATTACTTGATTCATTTGGTGAACGTTTCATTTTTTCATCATACAAACCATGAATCTTTTTTATAATTTATTTACTATGTTTATGTGTGTGTTCAGTATTGTAACATCCCAAAATTTTAATAATAAGATTCCCGTTAACGTCTTATCGAATTAATGTATTCGTAGATAAAATAACCACAAATTGCTAGGATTGCCATATTTATGAAAGTAATAGGGTTAATGGTGTTAATTGATGTTTTAGTTAATTATAAACAAAATGCTCAGATTAGAAGGGCCAAATATGTAATTACTCAATTATGTAATTAACAAAATAGTGAAAGAAGTGAGGGAGGTCGTAGACTTGCAACCTGGAGAAGAACTCACGCCTCCCCCTCCTTCTTGAATCGAAATATTTGCAATTTAAGAGGGTTATAGGCTGCGATTTTGGTCATCAAAAGCAAATTGGAAGTGCTATCACTCTCCTAAACTTAATTTTGAATCAAGTAAGTATAACCCCAACTCTTTGCATGTGGGGGTCTCAAAAATTAGGAGTTCAAATCTGCAAATTTGTTGTTGTATATTGAATCTAGTGATGTTAGGAACATCTAGTGATGCATAAATTCCTAACTTGTTAGTCAAATGGGTGACTTAGTCACCCAATATATGTATGATAAACCTATGTGCCAAATGGTTAGCCAAATGTTGTGTGCAATGTGATTGTTGATGAATTTTGTTAAAATCATGATGAAATTGGTTAAATGATGACGGGTTGGTGATGGATTTCACCAAAACTATGTTAATGGCATATTGGGAGGTCCATGGGATTGGGTTTCACATGTGCATATAATTATGCACACAAGGTCTTTGATGAAATGCCATAGAGAATCAATATGTTGGTAAAACACCTAAATTGCTAGATTTTGAGCTTGAATGTTTGTAGGAAGCATAATGCTCAAATGAATGACCCATCATTGATGAAATCATGATCCATGGCTATCTTGGTTATTGAATGCCTTAATTGATATTATGATGTTGATGAAACCATGTAGGTCGATATAAACTTGATAAATATGCTTGTTTGCCATCAATGTGTTTATGTGTGTATAGCATAGAAATCATATTAATGAAAATGTGGTATAAATGCTGTCACACCCCCAATTTCCACTAACGGAGTATAACCGTGTGGGGTGTGATCCAGACCAGGATCCAAGTCTTTAGTTACAACCAAGCCATAGTTAAAGGGGTAAACCAGTCATGTACTTCATTTAATAAATCAGAGTTTACATTTCACAAAATCTGCGGAAGCTTTAAAAGTTTACAAGGTTGTTGTATATTAAAAGTAATTACTAAAGTATCTGAAATACAATTTTCAAAAGGGTTTCGTAAAGAACAAGTATTGCCAACGCCCGTGCCATCCAGGATCCTCCAAGCAACCTGAAAAGCATTCAACAATCAAGTGTCAGCAAAAGCTGGTGAGTTCACAAAAGCAGTCTACACTTACCCGTGTAGACCAAAAATGCATACGAATATCGAAAGACCAATTCGTAAGTTTATAAGTAATATCCATATCGTTAGGTAGCTAGCCTATGCTTATGTTCACCTGAATGTTCGCTACCGAAGCTGCCAATGTATTTGATAGGTATTTACCTATGTGATTTGCCTTCCCGCGTCATCCCAGATCACGGAGTCCTAGGCTAACATTGATCTCAGTCCGATCGCCAGTCGGGAGGGTGCATCCCGTGCACCACTGAGCGGGGGTGTCAATCCCCAGTAGTACTACTCAACATTACCTCGCTATTTCTATATTAACGGCCCGAGAAAGTAAGGACTTTTTGTAATTAAAAACGCAATTCAGTGAATCATGTGATATGTACCGGATATTCATAAGGCAGACAAAATACCTTTGTCTAAGCACTGCCATCCCTTACCGGATGCAACTAAAAGAAGTAGTGAAACTCACCTTAGCAACCAAACAAGTTTCATACATTCATACAAGTCATACAATGCACACACAAGTTCCAATTTAGGGAAAAATCAAGAAATTGCAATTCAAGTCAAAGTTGACCCAGAAAGTCAAACTTCAAGCACCTAACTAGTGACATAGCTAAAATCCACATTACTTGGAGTTAACTCCTTAAATTTTACAGGCATATACTACATATCAATTAGGACTTGTTGCAAAAATAACCAAGTAAAAAGGTTAAGAAATGAGAAAGTTATGCGTGTTGAAAGTTGGCAAAAATCAACATTATTGTCTTTAACACACCATTTGGTGGCATGCCTAATTTGCTCCATACATGGAGTTAGGTTCTAAAATTTTGCAGGAATGAACTACTCAACATTTAGGTAATGTTTTAAAAATAATCAACTTAAAAAGTTTAGTAACGAGAAAGTTATGCGCATCGGAAGTTGGCAATTTTCAGCTTTTTGCAAAATAGTCAAAGTAGGTTTAAAATTTGCATAACTCATTCAAAACTTAAAGTTTAGGCACCAAACCTTCCAGATCTTATTTTTAATATATAAACCTCATTTTAATTTAACAAACCCCTCATTATATAAAGGTTATCATGCCCGACCAAAATGTAAAGTCTACTTTTCACAGAAAAACATAGCCCTGCACACCTAACTTGCAGCAGTGTTTTGGATGACCAAACGGATATTTTAGAAGGTGGGTGAGTAGCCCAGACGAAGGTAAGACATAATACTTTACTAGGGAAAAAGATTCAACTGATTCTGAGCAATATTGAAAAAGTTATGACCTCTTCAAAGTTGCCTAAAAATATGTCCGAATCTGTCCAAAATTGGTATTTTGCAAAAGTTTCGGTTTACAAGTTTTAAGCAACAATTTGGTCATTCAAATTCTTGTAACATAATACACATCACTATAACATGGATTTTCAGTTGAAAACATGATCATACCAAGTTCATAGCAAAAACCCATCCTAAGACTAGCATACAAGCATAAACACCTAGCTTTTATGTTTGACTACATAAACAACTTCAAGAACTAAAGATGGCAGATTTTTGAACTCCATTTCCAGCCCTAAATCCAACCTTAAAACATCCCCAAATCATGAACTAACATAACCTAACCTAAATCATGTTTCATGGACATCATAACACCCCATTTAGCACACAAACACAAGATTTACACATGCAACCTACCAATTTCGGATTTGGGGTTTTAGGGTTTACAAACCTTGAAGAGAAAACGTGAGATGAAGAAGATGAGAGGGAGATGGAGCTTTCTTGAGTGTTCTTGAGGCTTGTAGTGGCTTAAAATCCTTGGTTTCCACTTCCTTGAGACTTGATTTCTTCAAAATCGTGTGTGTGTGTGTGTGTGGTTGAACCGCAAGCAAGGAGGGAGGAGGAGGAAGAACACGTGAAATGAGAAAAGGGGGAGGGGAGGGCAGATTTCTACTTAAAGAAATTACACAAATGGTCCCTCAATCTTTCATTTTGACACATAAAGCACAAAAATCATTTTAAGTGGGTTTTTACTAAAACATGAAAGGTAAAACCTTAAAAATGTTTTCTAAGTGTTTTTAACTCATTTAACATGCAATGTATAATCGGGACAAGTATAAATATCATTTACACATAAAAATTTCAATTTACGCACGAAGCTCGGTTTCACCCGAAAAAATGTAAAATTTTCAAATAACACATAAAGTTATGAAATGAATTCACGAATTAAGTTATTAAAATTAATTAGCAATTAAACATTAACACATATGCAATTATTCAAATAACGGGTCACGGGTTCGCTAGCGGAACCAACGGAACTAACGGAAAAACTTAACGACGTTAACTCGGGAAGTGGCAATTGTCACAGCCTCCCCATGTTAAAGAATTTTCGTCCCGAAAATTGTCGTGGTGCTAACCGTTTCGCGGATCGTTATGAGAGGGTCCAAATTCTCTGTTCCAAGGGGAATGACGATCGGTATATGATTAAAAAGCATCGAATGAACATTTCATATGAGCGTACAAAAAGTGATTTTCTATAACAAACGTTTCCATGAGTGAGTTGAATCGTATCGCATGGTTAGGTTTAACAAATGTCAAGATGACGCCATATTCGAAATCGAAATATTTAATGCGACGAAGTGACCATATCTCCGAGTAGCCTTCAGCTATAGTATCCAGTAAGATAACAGAAAGTATTGTGTCAAATGACACGGTAGAGGCAAGAAGTGCTGCAAAAAGGTTCGAATGTTAACATATCTGGAGGGTGAGTATGCGTCCTTGAACTTGGCTAAGATCGGGTGGTTCTTACAGTTCGCAGAAACGGTATAGGAAGATGACGCTGCAAGGTATCGTAGTACCAATAGCATAGCGAGTAAGCGTGGTAATCTCATAAAGAAGTGCTCTGCTTCACCAAGCTGGTGACAATTTAGGCGTACGCGAGGTTAACAAGTCGTGGTATGTCAGAAATGCAATAACTAGAGGACCAATTGAAATATTTCACCAATTTCTAGGGTGAACCAAGACGAGTATGGATCTGGGACGAGTAAACGTTGATAAGGGTCCTGGAAAGGTCATGGGATTGCTCCAAGGAACATGTGATTTGTCTTTTATAATATAAAACTTTAGTTGTTAAAACGTTGTTGTTCATTTGGGTCGTAATCTTTATTTGACAAAATTTATATCAGGATAGTTCCTATTAATTTAGAGAGTTGGAATAAAAATAATAAGTTTCATTTGATTAAACTGTATGAGGGACATGCGAAATTTCAACGAAAGTAATATAAATTTCGCTTTATTGTGGGCCTATCCCATTAAATGAAGTTTCTCATAATAAGGTTTTTGTTTATGATTTCAAACTAAATATGTGGTTCAACACTGATCCCACCTTCCACATGCCGACAGAGCTTATGTATAGGGTGTGCCGCAGCTAACCCACCACACTACCAGCACGTTGAGGGTGTACCAGTTTCCTTGCGATTCCTGGCTATTTGACAAATCTTGTTAGATAATATACTTGAAAATAAGGTATCTTATGTTTTTCCCCAATGCTTTTGAGTTGATTGAGAGAGAAAGATTTGAAACCATGCAACATGTGAAAATTTTGAATTTTGCGACAAAAAGGGTTTTTCCATGTTTTCGGTCGGTGGGGTCTTCACCCATGGTGAGGATTATCAAGAGTTTAGCGGACGCAACGCGAATACAATTTGAGTTTCTGAAGGGGATTCAAAGGATAAGGTAGTTCTTCACGTTGAGGTTGAAATGAGGTTTGCCAGCATGGGATATATCGTTACGCATATTACCCTCCTGTAAAGATCCAAAGTAAGGGTGACGTTCTAATGACCGATATGTTCTTTGTAGAAGCATAAATGATATCAAGTAGGGGAGTACAGACTCAAGATGAACGGCGAGGTAGCTTATGTAGGGTAGTTGCAACTGCACGTTTTCGAAGAGAGTCATACGGTACAATTGACGCGGATCCAGAGAAAACGAACTTGGGTCGACTGAGATGAATGCGAGTGTGTCAATGGTTGTACCGTACACTAGGATAAATTTCATGTAAGAACATAAATTTATGCCGGTCCTCAAGAGTAAGTAGAGGTGCAAACGGGTAGTAAGGGTGGGTTGCCGAAATACTAAGTACTGACGACTTAAAAATACTACCTGACTTTCTATGAGTGTAAGTACGAATCGTAGTTAAGGTTTCGCGTTAAAAGCCGCATTGCGTATAAGATGTAAAAATATCGGGTACTTGGGTCGCTTTCAGTGATCCGCGAGTAGCTCGCCACATATTCGATAAATTCAAACGTGTCTTCGTCAAATCTGGAGTCAATCTACTTCCTTACGCGTGTTATCGAGAGTTCGAGTCAATCATTTGATTCGGTCACCATTGGTTATGAAACAGGGGTTACCAAAGAAAGTTTTTCTAGAGAAGAAGGAATGAGGACAATGGGTATCAATGTATGATGTTGTGGAACTTTCCTAGCATACTGCTACCTATTGCTGGCTGTCACTGATTGACGTACGGGAGCTTCTAACATAGAAGTGCATGGAAATGTCATTGAGGAGGTTAACTAGCCGTGATTGCTCAAGGCTTGAAGACCTTCCAAGTCACACAAGAATATCAGAGTAGAAGGTTCCTTGGTAATCAAGTTCACAGACGAATCGTGTGTTTGAAGATAAAGCAGTTCGTACGGGTTCGAGAAGTAACCTACAACGCTCCGTTGGGTGAAAATGTATTTGTAGTGAGGTATAAAGTGCTTAAAAATCGTGACGAGATTACTAGTCAAGAGGGGAGAACTTCACAAGATTTTCCTGCTGAAAGGTTGGTTCCAATGGTTGAGGTGTAATTGTCCATTCAAGATGTCTGGGTTTCCTTCAGAGTAGAGTTTGTGGAGTTGTTGCACAATTGTGAGGGCTTGAAGAATGGTTATAGCAGTTAGGATTTCGGATAAATTAGAATCAGTCTGGGAGTTATACCCCGGCTCGCTCGTAGTAAGGGGAGACCTTATCATCGGATGGTGGGAGTAATACGGTGTCTTACTGGGGTTATCACTTGCAAAAGCATCTTAAAGAAGTTCTGGTAGGTTGGGAGCCATATCTAGAAGGGACAAGATCGGGCGTGATAGAGAAACGAACATTGATAGATGTCCTCAACCATATGGTTGAGTCCCATAAGCTTGAGAATTTGATGTCATAAGATTTTGAAATGAAAGGTTGTATTCCCTTATAATCAATGGTTTGCCGAGTAGAATTCCCCAGGGCTTCCATACACTGCAAATTACATTTACGTGTGCACCCGTAACGGTAATTAACCTTGTATGTTCACGC